>CM028136.1:659708750-660325000 GCA_016271365.2 Neoceratodus forsteri
GTCGTAACTAGGCATTATGATTTCAAGAAGGGAACAAGCTACAGAGACAGATGAACTCTAAGAGATAAATAGTTTGTTTTTGTGGGAATTTCTTCAGTAATAAATAATGGAGATGAGAAATCTGTACAAGGTATATGAAATACAAGCTGACTTGCATCTAAATATTATATTTTCCAAAGTATTCCCAAAGGCGTCAGCTGCTCTTTAAACTTTGAGGTAAGGTGCAAACTCACTGCCTTTACTAAAGTATCAGATTGTTTTCTTAGTTTAGATCTAAGACTGCCCTGATTCTCCTCACTTTGGGAAAATTATGAAGTGCAGTAAGATTTTTCTGTGTGCTTTCTTTCAGCTGTGTGCAAAATATTTTCTTTTTATTTCTGTAGTATTACTGTATCTCATATTCTTTGGGTAGTATCCTATATTATATGTACAGTATAATTATCTTGTAGTAAAGGTGTTCTCAGCTGTGACTGATGGGTGGGACATTTGCTGTCAGTCAAGGAGTGCTGTACTGCATAAGCACTGGCTCTGGAGGGACTCAGACAACAGTGTCTATTCTGAGTGGTGGCAGGTACTTGCAGTCATCTGAACAGTTTGAGAATGCTGGTAACAGTCACAGTCTGATTCAGGAAGTAACAGTTTGCCACACCTCCTTATGACCCCATCTCATGAACCCTGTAGGTGAAAATTTTCAAATCTTGCCCAAAAGGTCATTTTGCACAGTAACCACGAAATCACCTTTCAGGGTGGATTGGAAAATCTTCATCTATCTTGTTCATGAGGTAGGGTCCCAAAAAGGCCATGTTGAAAATTTGTTGAAAAATATTGAAAAATTACAAAGGTTTGAGTAAAAGTTCAAAAACCCATTGAAATACATTAATGGAGTTACCTAATTTTCTCATAATGCAGTGGCCAGTTCAAGCAGCAAGATATGCTTTCAGTCAAAGAGATGATCTATGTCATGGGACAGTTTTAGGTGAGTGAGGGTGTGTGGAGGGTGTGGGGTAGTGGGTGTTGAGTAGAACTGTGCAAAATGTAGAATTCTGCCAGGAAAATTAGCACAAAATGACCATTCCATCAGGGAATTTCTGCTGGAATTTCACTTGTTCTTCTACGGAATCTCACCTGCTATGATCCACAGGATAATATTCTGCAGAACAGCATTTTTCGATGGAAAATCATTCCACAACCATTTTAGTGGAAAATATTGAAATCCACAAAACAATTTTCTATGGAACAGAATTTTTTCATGGAAAATCATTCTGCAGCCAGGCAATACTGAGATCTGCAGGAAAAAATTCCATGGAAATGTTGCAGAAAAACTCATTCTGCATTTTTCTGCCACAGAATTCTGCCATTCTGTTTCCAGTAAAATTCAACAGAATTTCAAAAATTCTATGAAATTTCATTCCACCTAAATTTGAAAGTTCTGCACAGCACTAGTGCTGAGTGAAGGATCAGGTGGGGGTTAGTGGGATGAATTGGGGTTGTGGGGGCAAGGAGATGCCCTTGGGTAAATGGTCCAGGAAAGGGGTTTACCATGCTAGGTACCCATACCCAAGGGCTCCACTTTTAGTGGCAGGTAGCTCGGTCAACCTCGACTACTTATCCAACCTGGATGGTGTTATGCAATGCCAGGTCAATTCGAAACAAGACAGCAGTAATTGCTGATCTTGTGGGGTCATCTGATCTGGTTTGCATCACCGAGACCTGGCTGGACAAAAATGCTGGCCCCATTTTGGAGTCAGCTGTTCCAGCTGTGTACTCAGTGATATACCATCTGAGGTTGGATTGCAGGGTAGGGGAGTAGCTATTTGTTTCAAGATAGAGCTGGGCCTGGTAGATGTGCCAGTTGGGGTCACTAGATCCTTTGAATGTATCATAGGTGCAGGTGTGAGTTGTAGGATACTTCTCATTTACTGTCCACCCAAGAATGACAAGGGGTTCCTGCAGGAGGTCATGGACTTCATCACCGAGATGGTATTGGAGGCCCCCAGGTGGTTGGTACTGGGGCACTTCAATGCCTAGGTGAATGATAAACTCTCACAATTTGGACAAGCCTTCCTCCAACTGATGATTTCATTGGGGCTCACACAGGTGATTACCTCTGCGACCCACATACAGGGTTATTCATTGGATCTGGTGTTCCTGCTGTGGATGGAGATCTCATATGTGGTGGTGGAACCTGTCGGATGGTCTGATCACCACACTATTAGATTCAGCTTCATGGCCCCCGCAAATAGACCTGCCCTAATGGAGATGGTCTAGTACCGCCCTTTATGGGGAGTAACCCCAGATGGTTTGATGGTGGTTCTGGACCTATCAGGTAGTGTGAGTGTTAGCAGGATCCACAGAATTTGCTACAAGCCTATAATAAGGCAGTAGGGGAACCTCTGGATGCCATTGCTGTAGTCTGTGTTCTCTCACTCACCCTTCACCCTGTGTCCCTGTGGCTTGATGGATCCTTGAGGGAGCTGAGGAGAGTGGGGAGAAGGTTGGAGCATTGCTGGCCAAAATGGGCCTGAATGAAGACAAACTTAGATTGATATCTCATTATAAGGTATATCAATCTGAGGTCTCCTGTAAGAAGGTGAAATTCTTGTCCAGGGAGATTGCAGCTGCATGAAATCGACCAGCCCAGCTCTTCCAGACTGTGGACAGGCTGTGAAATCCAGCCTGTCTCCAGAATTGGAAAGCCTTTTCACAGGAGAAGTGTGAGGAGTTTGCTTGATTTTTCATGGATAAGATTGTAACCATCAGGTCAGAGATCCAGGCAGCTCACTCAAATGGGCAGAATGGAGATCGGTGTGGGATCACTAGCATCTGGTTTGTCTGGTCAGACTTTGCTCAGTTGGTGATCGATGATGTCATGAAGATGGTCCAGGGCTTGCGACTGACTTAGTATAATTTGGATCCAGGTACAACAAGCATCCTAATGGGATGTTTGGAGGCAACAGGACCAGTCCTTGCTGAGATAGTTAGGTGTTCTTTAGAGACCGGGGTGTTTCTGGACACCCAGACAGAGGTGGAGGTTCACCCCCTGCTGAAGAAATCTTCTCTGGACCCTAACTGTCTCGCAAACTACAGGCCTGTCTCTACTCTTCCTTTTGAGGAAAGGTTATTGAGAAGGCAGTCATGTTGCAGCCTGAGGGCCATCTGACCACCCACGACATCTACAATCCACTCCAGTCCAGTTTCAGGAAGAGACAAAGTACTGAGACAGTGCTGGTCCAGGTACTAAATGATCTCCTGACAGTGAGAGATCATAGGAACCGTTCCATCTTGGTCCTCCTTGATCTCTCTGCAGCATTTGGCTCTGTGGACCATGGGATGTTGCTAGAGTACCTGTGGCTTTTCTGTGGGCTGAGTTGCACAGTCCTCAGATGGTTTCAATCATTCCTCACTGGCAGGACACAGAGGGTGGAATCTGGGGTGTTTTCCTTGGCTTTTCTCTCCCTGCTATGTGGGGTGCTGCAGGGCCCTGTGCTATTCCCCGTGTTGTTCGCAGTGTATATGCTGCCATTGAGAGACATTATTAGGTGGTACAGGTTGTGTTTTCACTGTTATAAAGATGATATTCAACTGTATCTGTCCTTTGTGCCTCAGCAGTGTGATGCTGTTACAGTATTTAACAACTGTCACTCTGAGATTCAGGACTGGATGAGTGCCAACTGGCTTAGGCTGAATCTGGATAAGACTGAGGTGTTGGTTGTGGACCCAGGTTACTGGGTGGAGGGATTATCAGCGGGGCAGCCATCTGGGCTTTGGCTGGGGGGCAACCAGCTGATGACCTCTGACCGGGTGAAAAATCTGGGCATCATACATGATAGAGGACTGACACTTAAGACCCAGGTGTCAGCCGTTGTCAAGTCCTCTTTTTATCATCTGAGGAATATCACCTGGACAAAGCTCCTGGTTTCACCCAATGATCTTCCAGTGTTGGTCCATGCCTTGGTGACCTCGTGCCTTGATTATTGCAATGCCCTATAGCTAGGGCTACTGTGGGTGGACCTCCACTGCCTGCAGCAAGTGCAGAATGCAGCTGCCAGATTGTTGACCGGTTTACATAGATCTGACTATGTCACACCTGTGTTCCACGCTCTGCACTGGCTGCTGGTGTGGTGGAGATTCAGCTTCGAGGTTGGATTACTGACCTATAAGGCCCTACACAGGCAGGGACCACAGCACCTGCAAGAACTCCTTTGTCCCTACCACCCCTTCACCTTCTCTGCTCCACCAGCAAGGGATTGTTAGAGATTCCCAGGGTCAGTTTGATAACATCAGGAGCTAGGTCATTTGCTTTTGTTTCTCTGACCCTGTGGAATTCTCTACCTTGTTAGGGAAGGGAATGACCATCTGTTGAGGCCTTCAAGTTGGCCTTGAAAATGTATTTATTTGAACTGGCTTACACTGACACTTAAATTCCTGCTGTGTTTTTAGAAATGAGTTTTGTTTTTAAATTGTTTGATTACATTGTGTAAAATGCTATGATCTATTTTTGGAATGGCGTTCTAGAAATAAAGTTGGTTTGGTTTGTTTGTTTGTTTAAAAGTTTATTTTTATGCAGGTTGATTTGTTGGAGAATTAAATCCCCATTTACAACAAATTCCTGTGGCACATAATTACAGTAACAAAAACAAAATAATAATTAAGTAGATACAATACAAAGATTACATACAATCTAAAACAATGACAACAAACATTCAGGTAGTCATGCAATTTAAGTTTAAATATGTGCAAATCAGAAATCTCAGAAATTTGAAATGATAATTCATTCCAAGTCTTTGCTAGACTATTCTGGAGAATTATATCCCCCATCTGATTTATAATTCAGATCATAGGCAATTTCCTAGATGTTTTCCTTAACCTATCTGAGTATGTCAAGTTTGAATTCAAACATGTTAGATGACTTAATGGGTGTAATTTTTTGTTCTTAGGATAAATTAAACCATGACATATCACTGACCATAAGTACTTTCTACGTGCTATTGGGTGTGACCAATCAAGTTTTTGATAAACCATGCATCGATGAGCCCGGTATTTATTCTGTAATATGTAATTCCCCATTCTAGAATAAGTCTGATCTAATTTATTCAGAAATTTCTGGTAGGAGTGCATATATAATGGAACTCCATAATCAAGTACAGGCAACAACAAATAGAATAATAGATAGGTTCTAGTGAATTACAAGGCTGTAATTCCATCAAGAGGTTCTGGGGACATAGGTAACCTCGAGAGCGAAACTCGAGAGGTTCCTATGTCCTCAGAACCTCGAGAGGGAATTACAGCCGAGTGATTCACTGGAACCTGTTATTTTTTGTAATATATGGATGTGAGAGGCTGACGAACTTTTACCTCTGTATTCGTTGAGGGATGGTTCCATGTCTGCCTTACTCACGCCACTGTCCGGGTTGCCATATTCCTATTGCCCACCTGTTTCTTTATCACAGGAAGGAACAAAAATGAAAACAAAAAAAAAAACAAGCTTCAACATTAGCCGCGGTACTGAGGTCTGAACGATGTATTACGAGGACCGGAAGTGTAGTATTATTGGCCGGAAGTATAGTATTACAAGGACCCAAGTATACTATTACGGGACTAAGTGATGTATTACAAGGATTTTTTTGTATGGGATAGGATAGTATTATTTGCCTATCTCCATATATTACAATTGTTTTACTAGTCTAGTTTTAATTTCCTTAGTCAGGCATCCTGACATCCTTCTTAAGGCTCCCAATCTTTGATTCACCTTTTTATCTGTAATAAAATGTGTTCAGAAAAAGAAAAGTGGTAATTAACAAGAACCCCCAGATAGTTATAAGTAGATACCATCTGAACCTTGGTCCTATCTAGAAACTTAATCTGTAAATCTGTAAAATCCTTTTTTACATGTGATCCCACAGAAAAGATCATACTATGTGTCTTTCCAGTACTCATTAAAAGACCTGAGTCTCTCATCCAGATCTCAATATTAGAGAAATCTGTTTGGAACCACTGTCTCAGGTCTTCAGGATCATCTGCAGATGCAACCAGTACAATATAATCTGCAGAAAGTCTGACATTAGTACTAGTTATTTGAGTTACAAGGCTATTTATGTAGATGTTAAATAACACAGGGCCCAAAATAGAGCCCTGAGGTACACCTCGATATAAATCTAGGAGACCTGAGACAGCAGCACCACAGACCACTCTTTGCCTATGACTAGATAATAAGATCTAAACCACTGCAGACTCCTGTTGCATCCCGATATCCCACAATCTATGCAAAAGGGTTTCATGGTGTACCAAGTCGAAGGCTTTACTTAGGTCCACAAACACCACCCCAGTGTACTTACCCTGGTTTAGCGATGTTGCCACCAAATCACCAAAGACAAGTAGGGTGGTGTCTGTGGACCTACCCTCTCTGAACCCATATTGGTACTTAGTATCCCTTCTTGGTCAAGATAATGTCCAAGCTGATAATTTATCAGCTTTTCCAAAATCTTTGATGGAATCAGGAGCAAGGTGATAGGCCTATAGTTAGAGGGAGCTGTATGGTCTCCACCCTTGTGTATAGGAACAATTTCTCCCATTTTCCACTGTTCAGGTACAGAGGAAGATTGTATACTCCAATTATGGAGGTATGTAATTATTGGAGTTATAATATCAAAACCTGACTTCTTAAATCTGGGATCAATACCATCTATCCCTGTGCTCTTTGATACTTTCAGATTTTTTAATTCTTTAGCTATGTTCTGTACGTCAATATTGTTTAGTTTAAATCCCTTATTATTAACTGTAGAAATAACAAAATGTGTATGGCTAGAATCAACCATTCCTAGTTTTGGAATTTCCAAATCTGGTAAGTCCTTAAAATAGTGATTTATCAGGTCAGCTACCTCTAAAGGATTGTCTGTCAACTTTTCTCCCAGTACTAAATTAATAGGATTTTTAGACTTTGCTGCATTTTTTAAGTCAGAAATATTCTTCCAAAATTTATTTGGGTCTTGCATCTTACCAAAAGAGTTGTGATAAAATCTTTTTTTTGCTATAGCTACCAATTATTTATATTTATTCTGCCAACGTTTAAAGGAATCCCAATCTTCTGCTAGTCTTGTTCTCTTAGCTTTTTTCCATATTCTGTTCCTAATGCATAGCTGAGTTTTCAGTTTCTCACTAAGCCATGGTAAGTTTTTAATAGTATTACTCTTTTTTATTTTTGGAGCATGAATTTGGACAATGTCCAAAAAAGAATCCGTAAATTCTTGGGTAGTCAGATTTAAATCAGGAATCAAAAATACCCTTGACCAATCAAAATTTCTAAGACTATCCCTAAAAGATGATGCATTAAATCTTCTCAAATCATGTACCCAGAAGCCATGGTTTCCACTTCCCCAAATTTTTTGTAAGAATAGAACACACTGAATTGGGTTATGGTTTGGTTTGGCTTGGGGAGGAGGAGGCAGATTGGTGAGGGGCCATTTTGGTTTTTATAGATTTGTTTTAAAAGAAGGCAATGAGGGACTGTTTTCTTTTGTAAGATTTATACTTTATTGGGCTCAACACTGGGGATTGGGCACCCCAATATATGCTTTCAGTCTATGGTAGCACTGGGGGTGGGCACTCAAGTGTCACCATCTATGAATTGTGGGAGGCGGTGACCTGGAGAGGAGGGGATTGGGCAAGTGGTACCAGGGGTGGGCACCCTGGTCTGTTTTTCAATCAGTATTGAGAAACATGAGGGAAGGTTGACTCAACTGTGTGTGGGAGAGAATTATAACTAAAGAAAGTATAACAAATCAGATAGAGATCAATAGATAGACAGACAGACAGACAGATAGGACAGAATGAGTAAGACAGATCACTGGTTGACATCCAGCACATGAGCCAACAGCATGCCTCCATCAGCAACTGCAAATACCAAGAAAGTTCTGCTGTTTTCATACCAAGAACAGGTGTGAATGACTCTTCTCACTAAGCTGGACATCCTGGATTTTGGGGTGCCCAGAAAAGGTATTTCTGGCATTTGTTTTGGAAGAACAAACACAAGAATCTAGCTAAACATGTCCCATTTACCTAGGTTCAGGTGTTTGTTTTTTGGAAATATATAATTTGTATGTATTTTCAATTTTTTTAATATAAGAAAAGATGGTGGCTGTTATGATCAATATTTTTTCTCATGATCAATACATCACGAACGATAAACCCTCATGATCTATGTTTTTTATTGCTTGTATCAGAGGGTTATCCAGAAACTTTACTAAGAATGCACAGAAAAAACACTTAAAATCATTATAACACTGGAACCATTTAATATTTTTCATGAAACCTTCAAACAACACTACCTTTTATCCTGAAAGTTTTGTAAAAAAAAGTCTACCGTCTAGTCTGCATGTGATAGCAAGACTACCTATGTGAAGATAGGGAAACAGGTAATTTATTAAAAATCAATGCTCTGTATCTCTGAAACCATGCATTATGCTGTCACAGAACTTATCCTATCTTGAGACTCTGCCTGCAAAACCGTGCATGCAACATTTGGAGCTGTTTTGTTGTATGCTGCTAAAGTTATTAAGGTGTAAAAATTGGAGTTTAATATTAAACACTTTGCTCAACCCTAACTATACTGGCATTGCAATGCCATTATAATATATATATATATATATATGTTGTATATATATATATATATATATATATATATAGAGAGAGAGAGTGAGAATGTGTGCAGACAAGATAGCAATGACTGAGATTTAAATTGGAAATAAAACATTTAATTGAGTGGTGGTTGACAAGGATGTGGATGTGGATTGATTGGTTAGGGATGTAAGTCGCAGTGATGCTCCTATGGTTTTGATGTTGCAACATGCAAAATATACATTTATGTTTCACTTACTGTAGGTACTCAGTGTGAAAAAGAGAAGTTTTATTACAAGTTGTTGGTTCACATACTGTATTTTGCATATGCATATTCTCACTCTAGGTCACATGACAGTCAAATATTCTCACTGTAGGTCTTTTAGAATAGAAGTTTGGCATATATTCATACTGGGACTTGAATGTACTCAGAATGTCCCATTTATAGAACTTTTACTATAACTTCCTTAAGAGAGCTGGACTACAGATGCAGTGCATTTAAACCTTGCTGGCAGCAATCGGGCAAAGTGATGACATTCATCACATTGGTGATCACATGATTAGCTGGGTTTCCATAGTGACACAGCAAGCATCTTCATTCACTGGAAGACAGCTGGCCATGTGGGAGGTCCGGTGTCCCAGTCCTCTTTTTGAAGCTCTGCTACTTGGGAGCTGTTGGGAGGGTGGGGGGACAAAGATGCTGTCAGGTTTGGAGGATTTGGGGACACTTAGGGACTATTTCTATATAGTGCAAAAAGCACTTTTTGCTGAACAACATGGAGGCCAGCTGTTGAAGTGGGCGGGTTGTGCTGGTCATCCACTCTGGGGTGAAAAATTACATTATACATGTTGTGTGGATGACTGGGGGAGGAGGGCAGAATTGGGTGCAGACAGTGGGTGGGAGGATGAGGTAAATGTTCAATTGCTGAGCAGGACAGTAAGAAAAGCAAGGATGGGGGAGGATTTGTTTTACTTTTTGTTTTCTTAAAGCAGAGACAGTTCCTAGCTATCTGAATGCAGAACATTTAGCTGAATATTCAAGAGAAGGTACTTGTATAGCCCTACTATCACATCAAAGAACAATTCAAATTCAGTATTGCTCATTGATGGGTATAGTTTTACAAAAAAATAAGATGTATTATAGTGACCACGGATTCAAGGATGCCTCTAATCTAGAATCAAATTGGTTCCAGTTCAAATAGCTATATTTTTATATTAAAATATAATAGCTTTTCAGTGGACTCTTTCATGAACCTTGTATAGCATCGGTATTTGTATTTGTAATTTTTTGGCCAGAGAAAGTATGCTAAACTAAGACAACTCATTTCCTGGTGCATCCTATATGGTGGGCTGAAAGGGCTTATTGTACTGGGGGAATGTTGGCCAGGACAACAAAAAAAAATTCCTTACTCTTCCTGCAAGGTGGAGATGCTGTTCACCAGACCTTGATGGTGGAACCTGGTGTGCCAGAGGGAGGAGGTGAATTGCAGGCAAGATAACTGACCTCCCTCCCTCCCTCCCTGCAGCAGCTATTACTCTAGAAGTCATAGATATGGAAATGTAAGTGGGTGATCTGTTGAAAAACCCTGGTACATAGGGGAATACACATGTAAAAGTAGTTGATTTGTCCGAAATGTAGCACCATGAGGAGGCGAAAAACCTGACTGCAGCAATGATGTACAGAAAGATGTACCAGCTGGCCTTCATGGCTAAAGAGGAGACCGGATTTCAAAGACAGAAGGAGCACCTTCTTATGGAGCAGCAAAGAAGATGGAATAAAACTGGTGAGCTGTTATTGTCAGGATGGCCAGAATCAGCTGTGGCATCTGATGCAAGAACATCAAAGGCACCATCTGACAGGGATTCAGAACATTTGGCTACCAATTGTGTTGATCCTGAATTCACCAGAATGGCTGAAAAATCCATGGAACGAGCCAGGCCAGTGGTGAAGAGGACTGAGGCACCTGGCATGCTTTACCTTTTCCCACGCCAGTCATCCAGGTTTGAGAATAGGCTCAGCTTGCAGGGGGTTGGCCAGGGGAGAGAGGACTGAGCATCCAATAGACAGTTCTCCTCCCCCTGGATGGGGAGGTCTGCCATCTTGCTCCTTGGCTGCCACCTGATGGAGGCCAGGTGGCAGTGTTGGAGTATGAGTAATGTGGAAGGGAGGGGCTGCAGTTCCATGACATGTATGCACCTCCACGTGTGCATGCTTACATGCCCCTACAACTGAGGACAAGGAAGAAAACAGAAAAGGGTTGGCACTGGCTTAATAAAGCCCTGCCTGCCCTTATTCCTTCATCGCCACCTGACCACCGACCCTGGGTTCTGGATGTGAGTCATCAAGTGGGGGGGAGGACAGCCCTCCCATTCCTGGCCCCACTACAGTGGGGGCAATCTTTGGGGGACACTACAAGGCAAGGTGAGTTGGGATGGTGGATGCCAGGTGGGAGTGGGAGAGAGAGAGAGAGAGAGAGATAGAAAGATGAATAGCCAGTCACATGCCAGCCCAAAGAAGAGAAAGCTCCATGGAAAAAAGGAAAATCCATGGGACACCAGTCTGCTTACCCACCAGTCTGCTTACCCACCTGTACAAACTGTGAATGAGCCAGAGGCAACCACCATGGAGAAAGAACAAGAGGACTGGAGCAACAAACCAGCCCAGCTACAGCCTCAAAGCAAATAAACAAAAAGATGCCAGCCTTTGCACAAAGAAAAGAAAGGAAGCACCCAGACACTGCTCAAAGGCAAGTAGAGCAACATGATGAGAACGATCAGCTTGAAGCATGGCAGACATTCTGAGTTACAGCTCCCTGGTTCTTTCCACTGGGATGACTCCAACTGGTCCACAGGGAAGGTCCTGATGGAAACCAGGTGGGGCAAAAATAGAGATGGAATCTGGAGGCCAGTTTTGGAGGAACAGGATGGGGACTGCAAGGAGCAGCAACCACAGTATTTCAGAGTACACTGGGAGAGGATGAATAAATCTACAAAAGTGGCTGCAGGTCATGGACACAAGAAACAGGACACTGAAGTGCCCCTTAAGTATGTGTTCACACTCTGCAGAGCAACAGAACAATGAATAAATAGCATACAAGCTTCAGCATAAAATGCTGATTAGGCTCAGGAAAAGGGGGGGGACAGCAGAAAAAGGGGGACATCATTTAAAAGCCAGAGCACACAACTCCCTTAGACATTATCCCATTGAAAATTGAGCAACATTTGGTAGACCAAAGCAAGACCATTCCTCCCTCCCCCCCAATGGTTTTGCATCAGAGCAATAACCTGTGACAGAGGCCCCAGAAAGGCAAAAAGAGGTTAAAATGGACCCATCTGTGTGGACTCAAAACTTAGGCTGGGACAGTGACTTTGAGGACTCTGAAACTCTATATCAGATTGGTCTCTTTGGGTTAGAGGCACTGGAAGGAGGGCTGATGTCAGGTAAAGTAGTGCCAGTGTATTTTCAAGAGGTCCATCAGCCAGACTAAAAGGACAAGAATCTTAAAGTTCAGCAGCACTTGAAATGGTAAGCCCATCTAGGCCCTAGCAGAACTCTTTTCACTCACAACAGCAGGGCTGTCGAACAGGTGCCCAGAATAAGACATTATTGGACTTGCTTAAAAACTGTGGAGAACCAGCACAATGGCATAATGTGGTTTGCATATGCAGCAAAAGGTGTTTGATGTTACTACCAGATCGAGTTTATGTCATCAGGGCTGTTAAAACAAAGAGGGAATTTGTTTCTACTGAGTTGTACACCCTCATTCATGTGCCAGGGGATAGTATATTTGATGTATCTTTTAAAGTGGTTAAATCCCAAGACGGATTCTGTTCCCAGTACAATTTTCCACAAAACACTTTGCTGTGGACACTGTTTGTGGCTATCCTTCTTGTGAAACCGCAATAAAGGTGGTGACAATTTTATTTTGAAATTTGGCATCTTAGAAGCCCCCACTGACATATTAGATTCTGAAGTGGTGTGGATGGGAAGTTGGGGTGTTAGGGTTTTGCATCACTGTACAGTCAGGTTTATTCAACCTCCCAGGGAGGTTTTTTTTGGCCCTGGGGAAAAATCAAGTCCTATGTTTTTATCCCACAACATGTCTTAAATGCAGGTCTTATACAGTACACATTTCAGTAATGCTTGTAATCAACAGAGATGTGGACTGTGCCTACAATATGGCCATGGCAGTAGGCAGTGCTCTAAACCCTTTTGTTGCATGCAACTTACAGTATGTGAATAGACAGGACACTCTTACTGTAACTGCCCATGGGATTCTCACAATAGGGAGGGGAGTTTCTATCAGGAAAACTTGTTAACTAGAGTACAACAGTCCAAAGCAGAAAAAAAGTTCCTCTAAGACTCTAACCAAACCTCTGCCCATACCTGATGTTTCCCAGCCCAGAATAATATGAGTAAGTGACAAAATGGGCCAGGAACCAGATCCTACTGAAGAAGGAAATGTTCCTCCATTGCAGGAACAGGTGGACCCTGTTGGGGAAGAACCCCAACCAACAGCTCAGTCTCCCCATCAGCAGTACCATCCGACTGAATCCCCCAGCCATTCTCCTCCCCCAAAGGAGAACAAGAATAAGGGAAGATCATGGTGCATTGAAGAAAATATGTATTATGCCCCTTAGGAGATAATATCAGAATTTATGGTTGCAGAATCAAAAATGCCCGCTTCTTCCAATCCCCCTACACAACACACTGAATCAAAATGGGTTACTAGAAAACAGAAAAGGGTGAAAATCTGGAAACCAAAAATAGTCCCTAGAATCCTTCGTTACAGGGAACGGGTACCCTGTCCTTAAACAGGTAAAGGTACTGTAAAGCATTGGAATGATTCTGAGGTACAGGATGGAGACTCAGAAGTCTAATTTTTGCTTCTTCCCAAAGGGAACCCTCCTCAGATGTGGAAGATTCATTGTCCAGAGTTTCCACTTTGAAGAGAATCAGGAAAATTGCCAGGTCTCAATACAACTTAGACATTAGTTAATATGCTCGTACTACTTCTACTTATGACCTTGTGTTCTGTTTTAGTAAATACATTAAATGTGCAGTTTGAAAGCTGGCAGGAAATGTATTACTACTGTCCATTATCAACCTTGCAATATTTGCAAGGTGAGATTATTTAAATTCAGGACACTAGGTTAAAACTACTTTTGAGATCTCACAAGCAAAAAATATGGACAAATGGACCATCCTCTTTTTATACAGTTATGGATGTTTGTGATAAATTGGGATTTTTTAAAATGATTTGATTGGCAAATTTCCAGATTAATAGACATACAGCATGTCCTGGTGAAGCCTAATTGCTGGATCTCATGAAAGGGAGGTATTGATTCTGAATTATTTTATATGCTCCTCAGAAGAAAACTGGTTGGATAGATATCATGAAAGAATTAAAACTGTTCCTTTTTACATCAAATATTTTAATTTTGAGAGGTGACTATACAGTAATTGCCCCACAAGGCTTACAAGAAAAAAACAATGTGATTCACATTATTTACAGGATCATGTTTCCACTGCACAATTGACAGATAGGTTTGGAACACTTCACCACCAAAGAGGCTAGACTTATACAAGGGAGATCCTCTCTTCAAAACAATTAAAACATGTTTTTCTGTCAAGGGTTCCCAATCAAAGCAATCACACAAGTTGTGGAAACGTCTGACTACATGTTGCTTCACTGTGTTGGTGTGGTAGACTCAGCCATGAAAAGTAGAAAGAAGATGCAGCATCTGAATAGCTCAATTTTAGAGAATACACAAGCTAAAAAAATGGGAACAGGGTCCCAATTCACAAAGCTCCTAGAAAGATGCAAGGTGCCTGTCTCAAATGTAAATGATGCAAGTGGCACCTTGTGCCAAAAGATGCGGCAGTACTGTATACAGTATGCTAACTGGCAGCTCAGTCAGTGCCCAGCTGTGGTGAAGAGTGGAGGGCTGGGCCAGCCACCGGCTCTGGGATGGGAGGGTGGGGGACCAGGGTGTTAGGGCACTGCCTGCTGGGCCGATGGG
The DNA here is from genome assembly GCA_016271365.2 of Neoceratodus forsteri. Lineage (NCBI taxonomy): Eukaryota > Metazoa > Chordata > Ceratodontiformes > Ceratodontidae > Neoceratodus > Neoceratodus forsteri. The sequence goes on from CM028136.1 coordinate 659,723,388, forward strand.
GAGTCTGCTAGACCACCAGGGAAATAGTGATATATATCTATAGCAGAGATTGGTGATAGGGAGCACTAGACTGTCAAGGATGTTATTTTATTTATTAACAGGAATCAGGGCTGATCAGGAGGTCCCACTAGATCACGAGGAATGTTGTTGTTTTTTTTATTCAGTAATGGGGATCAGGGTTGGGGGGGATCCGTTAGACCACCAGGGACCTTGGTTATGTTATTGATTAATGGAGACCAAGGCTGGGGTGGGCACTTGCAACCAGGTACTGCTGTCCTTGGTGCTATTGCCGCACGGCCGCATGGCCACCCCACGGCTTGTGGCACACCTTCCTGATGCACCGTCTGTTTGCTGCAGGGCCATGGTTGCTGCAAGCCATGGAACTATGTCAACAGAACCCCACCCAATAGTGAATTGGCACAGGGTCTCTGGTACACTGGCACTTGACACAAGCTATGGTTGGTGCAGCTTGTGCCGACATTTGTGAATTGGGTCCCAGTTGTTTCCAGCCAAGTTACTGGTATATTGTGCATATCACAGCATATCTGAATGGTGGAAGCATTGTAAAACATGCTTTAAGAATCACTTTAACAGGAAGTCAGACTGTCTTCTACAAAAGCCACAACAAAACATAAAAAGTATTTGAGACGGATATTGCAATTACAAAAATTAATTGACATGACTCATAGATGGATGGGGGACTGTGCTGACCTAATAAACAGCATAAAAACAGATGTGAATGTTTTACATTATAGAAGATAATCTTCTTTGTATAAGGAGATGCAATTTGGCACACAGAGCATGAAACAAACCTTTGATGAGTTCATAAGTTGTACTGAAAGAGTAACACCTGGGGCCCAATTATCAAAGCTCCCAGAATGGAGCAAGGAGCATGTACCACAAGGAATGGTGCAACGTGCCCCTTGTACCTAAAGATGCCTGAGGAGTGATTCTCAAATGCAGCCTACATCAATCAAAGGCTGCATGCACCAGAGGGGGCTTGCACCATCCTTGTGGCACAAAATGGGACACGGCATGGCACTAGGGGGAATGTGGCAGATGCAAGCTGCCACATCACCTAATTTGAGATTCTCAAAACCCTCCAAGAGGGCAAAGTTCAAAGTAACCTTAGACCTGCCAGGTCTAGTCTAAGAGTACTTAAAAGCATGCTCTGTGGGAGGGTTTGGAAACATGTACCAATGTGCCATGTCCTCCCTCCCCAGCCCCAATCCCCATTCAATAAACTAATCAGTCCCTAGTGGTCTAGCAGATCCCTCCATCACCAATCCCCTCATATAAAACAGTTTCTGTCCCTGGTGATCTAGTGGACACCCATCCCTCATCCCCTTTTACTAGACTCAGTTCCAGTGGTCTAGTGGACCTCCACCCCCAGCCCTGCAGATAGTGTCCACCACCCCGCTCCCCCTATCCTGAACTGAAGCCAGTGATGGCACAGCCCTCCTCTTACCACCACAGCTGGCCGCTGACTGAACAGTCAAGGGGTGCATGCTGTATACAGTACATGCTCATTGATTGACAGCTCACTTGAGCTGTCAGTCAACAAGTGCATACTGTATACAGTACACGTTCCTTGACAGTTCAGTTGGTGGCCAGATGTGGTGGTGAGAAGAGGGCTGTGCCAGTCTCCTTCTTGTGTTCTAGATGGGTGGGAATGGGGTGGTGAGAACTGCCTGCAGGGCTAGCGGGTGCAGGTCCACTAAACCACCAGGGACTGATTCTATTATTATTTAGGGGATCAGGATGGGGTGGCCACTAGATCACCAGGGACAGAATCTCTTTTATACAAGGAAGCTGGGATGGGGGTGTGCTAGACCACCAGGGACTTATTATATTAATAATAAGATGATTGGGTCTTGAGATGTCTGTTAGATCACCAGGAACTGATGAAGCCTCACAGAGACCTGGCTGAAGCCACTGCACTCCAACTCCTTGTTCCAACTGGCCAGTTACACCCTCCTGTGCAAAGACAGGCCAGGCAAAAAACAGGGAGGCAGTGCTGCCATGTACATCAAAGAATATCTCCATGCTTCCCCCTCCTGTGCTCCGAAGACAGCTCCCCTAGCAGCTGGATCATTGCCAAATTAACACTGTGGTTTACCAAGAAACTCTACTTGGGTAGCTGTTATAATCCCACGCAGTGGGGTGTAGTTGGATTCCAAAGCCTGCTTAATGGATACAGGTCTCTCTGTCCCCCACTAGGGATACCATCATTCTCAGAGACATCAACCTTAACTGGCAAGACACTCATGAAACAGACTATGCAAACATGCTAAAACTGCACAACCTAGTTCAAATTATCACCCTTCCTTCCCGTGTCAACACTCACACTGCCTTCCACTCCCTTATTGACTAGATAATTACCAACAGAGAGGACAGAATCACCCAGGCAGGCACCCTGTCCAGTTCCCTGAGTGATCACTTCCCCACCTTTGCCATCTGGTCCTCTAAGGCCTCCCGCCTCCCCCCAAGTATCTAACTTTTCATAGCTTTAACTGCCCTGACATATCCCTAATCCTTGAGGTTGTTAATCCCATTAACTGGTGGGACCTCTATGCCCACACTGATGTTAACGCTGTGGTTGACTACTTTACTAGTGCTCTCTTAGGCTTACAGGACTGACACTTCCCAATCACCACCAGGAGAGTCAAAGGCAGGTGTACATGCTGGTTAACCCCTGAGCTCCTCTACCTCATGAAGGAGAGGGACTGTAAGTGGGAAGCCAACAAACTGACGCCCTCCACTACCCTGTGGAATGAATACCTCCACCTGCGCAACTGTTGTAAACACATGGCCAGATCCCTAAAATGGAACTATCATCTCAAGATACAAACGGACAGCCTCAGCAACCCAAGGAAATTATGGGACGCAATAGGCTCCCTCTTGCGCCCATGCACAAGTAGCCCCAACATTCACCTAAATCCTGCCTCTGGACTACTCACTGACCCTTCCAACATGTCCAACACACTCAACTCCTAATTCACAGACCTAATGGCCCTTCTCAGCAAACTGCTTCCGGGTAACCTCCCCACCCCACGCCTAGTTTGCCCCTCACGACTCTCACCCCCTTCCCCTACACTCCCCTACTCCCCCTCTCCCACTACTCTACCCTCTTGCCCCAGATCCAACATTGCCCCACCCCCTTCTCTCTCTCTCTCCTTTCTCACACCACCTCTCACCCCCCATTCTACTTCAAGACTATCTACCCCAGGGACACATTTAAGCTGCACTGGAGTCTACTCAACCATGGCAGCCCTTATGCTGACAGCCTCTCCCTTGTTTTTCTAAAATTAGTCTCCCCTGGGCCACTTACCTTTATATTTAGCTTTTCCCTGTCTACCTCCTCCATGCCTCTAGCCTGGAATCTGCTAAGGTGGTTCCTACCTTCAAAGCGGGGAACCCCCACTCACCCCACAACTGCTGGCTGATATCTATTCTCTCCCACCTTAGCAAACTCCTTGAAAAGGTTATCCACCACTAGCAATCTGAATATCTCAATGAACACAACCTCCTATGTGCCCAACAATACAGCTTCTATAAACACCATAGTACCACGACGGCACTGGCTCTGTTCACCAATCACATCCTCACCAACATGGATCAGGGCTGTGCTACAGGTGCACTCTTTGTCATCCTATCCAAAGCCTTTAATCTGGTAAACCACACCCTCATCTTTTCTAAACTGCATTCTATTGGCTGCTCTGAGGAAACCATTAAATGCTTTCAGTGTTACCTCTCAAACCGTTCCCAATCAGTATGTATCAGCTCAGTCACTTCTCCTGCCATGTCTGTATCCACTGGAGTTCCCCAACAATCCATCTTAGGCCCCCTGCTCTTCTTTGTCTTCATCAACACTCTCCCCTCTGACTGCCTTAATGCCAACACCCTCCTTTATGCGGACAACCTAGTCATCTTCCACAGTGACAAATTCCTTCCTTGAATATCCTCGGTCCTTGCCCAGAACTACAGTGCTGCCCATAGCTGATTCTCCTCCAACCAACTACTCGTTAATGCCAAAAAAAAACAAGGCCATGCTATTCGCATCTAGGCCATTCCTAATCAAATCCACCACCAACAATTTACCCCTTCTTATTCTATCGCCTGATGGTCCTCCCCTGGAAAATTTCTCCTTCTTTAAATATCTGGGGGTCATTCTTGACCACACTCTTTTCTTCACTGACCATACCAACACTGTTATTTGCAAGATAATCCAGAAACTCAGGGCTGCTTACTGCATAAATCCATACCTGTCCAATAAGGCCCACCTAGCTATAGGCAGAGGAAACCTTCTCCCTATACTGGACTACTGTTCCCCCATTTACTCTCATGTCTTTGCCACTAGACTTGTGTTGACCTACAGCAATGCTTGTCACTTTGCGCTGTCCACCCCTGTCTTGACACACCACTGTGACCTTTACAGATCCCTTGGCTGGCTCTCCATACAAGACTGCTTTGAGTTTACCCTAGGCTGCTTTGTGGACACCATCTTAAGACACAATAATGTATCCCCACTTTCCAACCTCTGTAAGCTCTGTACCTCACCCAGGTGCCTCCTCTCCTCCGCTGTTCCACCTCTTGAGGTACCGCGCACCACGACAAATATGGGAGGGAATGCTCTATTAGTTGCTGCCCCAACTTTCTGGAACAGGCTTCTCGCACCACTTAGATCCTCCAACACCCATATTGCCTTCAAGAAAAACCTCAAATCCTGGCTACTTAAATACTGCTGTAACTGTGTGCAGCAGCAATCCCCCCCCCCCACCTTCTTGACTACCCTAAAGTTACCCTGCTCTTCTCCATGCTTCATCACTGCCACCTTTTGGTAGCTAGCCTATTGCACTGGGACTGGGGAGAGGGGTTAGCTGGGTTCAGCCTAATGCTGTAATTCTGTGCTCCATCAGTCTGCCTTGTGCTAATTTTTTCCTTACTTATGTTATATTGTCATTGTACTTATCCTTACTTATGTTGTATTATTTCCTTGTAACAGCTGGTGTATTCAATCAGCCCTGCTGCATTGTAGTTCTACTGCAATTCTGGTATACTTGACCACCCACCTGTACCTTGTACTGTGTTGTATTATCATTGTGTATATTATGTATTATGTTCCATTTGCCTCTTGGCCTGGGTTGTGCCTGAAAATGGTCACCTGGACCAGTGCACCTACCTGATTATCAAAGTCATAAATAAATAAATAAATATTAATTGTAAGGGGGGCAGGGCTTGGAGAAGGGTTCACTAGATCATCAGGGATTTATTCTATTAATAATAAGGTGATCAGGACTGGAAATCTGTTTGACCACCAGGGATGGAGTCTATTAATGTTAAGGGGATTGGGTATGGTGGGGTCTGCTAGACAACCAGGGACAGAATCAGTTTCATACAAGAGAATTGGGGATGGTGGGGTCTGATAGATCACCAGGGACAGAATCTGTTTTATACAAGGGGATCAGGGATGGGGGTACACTAGACCACCAGGAATGGAATATGTTTCATACAAGGGGATCAAGGATGGGGGGGTCTGCTAAACCATCAGGGACTTCATTAATTATTGTAGCAAGGGGATCAGGGTGGGGGGTTGTGCTGGTCACTGTCCATGGGTGCAGCTGCTGTCCAACTGCCCTGCAGCTTGCAGCACACCTCTCAGGTCCACCCTCTGTTTGGCATATGGCTACCTTTGCTACAAGCTGCTGGACTTTGCCACCAGGACCCTTCCCAGTAGAGAATCGGGTGCAGGGTCCCTGGTACACTGGCAGTCAGCACAAGCTGCTATTGGTACAACTTGCCCTGATATTTTAGAATCAACCACCTGGTTTTCATACAGGGGTGATGGTATCACAGGAGATAATCAGCACAGAAAAGAAGGAAATTATGGCACAGGTGATGTCTTTTCTACACTCTTTTCAACAGAAGATGTGGAGATTGAAAACTTCCGGTCCTCAATACCAGAGGGCATGGTATACAAAATGGAACGTAAAAGGTTGGTAGAACCAGTGACAGAAAGTGAAGTCCTAGAAACAAGACAAAATTTCAAAATAATATTGCCCCAGGAAAGATGGGCTGCCATCTGATTTTTATAAAGCCTTTTTAACACAACCAGATTCCATGTTGTTATTTTTTTTTTAGTCATGTGAGACTCTGGAGAGGTACCAAAATCTATGTCTACAGCATTCATTCAAAAAAGGTGATAGATTTGATTTAAATAGTTTAAGAACAATAAGTTTAATAAACATAGACAAGTATGGCAACTAAAGTGGTGTAGAGGCTGCATCAAAAGCCCTATGAGGAAAGACTGAGGGATCTCATTATGTACATCCTGGAAGTGAGATGGGATAGGGGAACATGATAGAGACCAATAAATACCTCAGAGTGGTAAATAAGGTACAAGAGGGAAGCATTTTTTAGAGAAGGTGCACGAGAACAAGGGGCATGAAGCTGAAAGAAGAGAAATTTAGGAGGGATATGAGGAAATAATTCTTCATTGAAAGGGTGGTGTATGCCTGGAATGAAAACACTGGTGTGTTTCAACCATGTATGGGTTAGGAACAAAGCAATCTTGGTGGGAAAGTGGGGGGTTAGCTGGAGAGCAGGTAGGGCACACGGTTACAGTATAGGCAGGAAAATGGGCAGACTGGGTGAACCAAGCTGTCTTTATCTGCTGATAGATTCTGTGTTCCTATGTTTCTACGTAGACCAACAGATATATTTTTTTTAACTTGGCTTCCCACTTGGAAAGGTGGTTTCAGGTCTAATCTCCTCATTTCAGATATATTCAGTGCCTGAGAGGAGAATAAAATGCAACCAAACAGAGAGAAGATACATTTTTGAAAGAGGGAAATATTCTAACATACTGTAAATGATTTTGTAATATCAGTAGACCAACAAAAGGTCTTTGATAAGGTATCTCATAATTTCTTGTTGCAAGTATTAAAAAAAGATATGGATTTCCCACTTTTTTTTTTAAGTGGTGAAACCACTGTATGCTGATATCATGGTTAGGCCAGTCGTGAATGGATAGATAGGAAGGTTATTTATGAGTTAGAAGAGGAGTCCCATCAGGGTTGTCCCGTAAGCCATTTTCTCTAGATACAGTTCTCCCTCACTGTAGCATAGTACACTATGGCAAAATCTTGGCAATAATGAATGCTCCCTGTGGCTCCTAGTAGTGAGGATTTTTTCATCCTCACCTTCTTTCACTTATTTAACCCCAGTCATCCAGCTGATCCCCCCTTCCCTTGACCTCCTGTCCCTCCAACCATCTCCTGATCCCTGACTTACCATTAAATTCAGTTTACAACAGACAATTATGTGCCAAAGAATTATGCTTAAGTTTAAAACTTTAACTTTTACCCTTTGTTTTCCAGTGGCTGGGTACGCAACAGACGTGTTTAGTGACATACTGGCTTTCAGACTTGCATGCGTATAGATTGAATATGATACAGCACTGAGAGTGCTCATTTCATTGCGGAGTGAAGATAAATTAAAATGAACAACTCCTATCTTATAACTATCTATTCTAACTGTAGTAAGGGGATGTGAACAGTCAGAAGGGGAGGAGAAGAAGGAGCTTGAATCAGCAGTTGGAGAAGAATGAGGCTTCACGGTAAAAGCTAGCTCAGAGGCACTTTTAAATTATTTTATATCAAAGTCTTTAACTTTTGGTTTGGTTCGGTGTTATAACACTTCTAATTCAAATCAAATTACATCATTATTTATATAGTGCCTTTCAAAATCAAGATGCTGTACACAATATAAGCAAAATATTAAAACAAGCAATTATGTAAATTATTTAAAATCAGTCTGGGAAAGCCAAAGAGAATAAATACATTTTTAACATAGATTTAAAACTACTGATGGTCAGGCATTCTCTTAACCGATGAGGTAAAGAATTCTACAGGGTCGGTGCTGCAAATGAGAAAGCACAAGCTCCAAAAGTTTTTAAATGAACCTTGGGAATCTCGAGCAATCCCTCATCGGCAGATCGGAGAGGACGATTGGGCGAGTAGGGAGTCAGGATATCTTTCACATAGTCGGGTCCCTGTTCATCTAGGGCTTTGAAGGTAAGCAAGCCTACCTTGTAGGTGATCCACCACTGAACTGGCAGCCAGTGCAGTTTGTGCAGCAAGGCATAATATGGCTGGTCCTGGAAGTACCAGTCAACAGCCTGGTCACAGCATTCTGCACCAGCTGCAAGCAGTGGATATCAACCCCAGAAAGCCCTAGGTAGAAGGCATTGCAGTAGTCAAGACAGATAGTAATGAAGGCATGGACCAATGCTGGAAGGTCACCCAGTAGAATCAGGTGTTTCACCAAGGCAATATTCCTCCAATGGTAAAATGAGAATTTAACCACAGCTAACATCTGAGATTTCAGGGTCAAGCCTTCATCAAAAATAATGCCCAGGTTACGCACCCGATCTGAGGTAGTGAGCTGGACACCATCAAGCCATAGGCATGACACGTGCCCAGCTCCCAAACCCTATAACTAATTGGTAGTCAAGGAAGTTGGGGAATATGAACAACCAGATGGGACATCTGCTCTGCAACTGTGTATAGTGCTCTTTTCTTTTTTTGGTTGTTTTTTGTTTGTTTTGTATTTGTTTTCAGGTTCCCTTGACGTAATGAACTGGGAGCTATAACAAACTCACATTATGGCCTCCATATTCTCATCACAGCCAGGGAGCACTGTAATATGTATTGAACCTTTGCTTCACAATATAAAGAACAATACTGATATCAGAGGATTAACACCAGTTCAGAAAATATGAGAGTGAAAATCATGGCATACACAAATGACACCAGTCTGAATTTATCCCCCGAGAGTAAAGAGGTGACCTTGTCAAGTGAGTTCAGAAACTGTGAAACAGTTTCAGGTGCCCAAAATATTATAATAAAAGTAAAGTTATAGGCACAGGGAGTAGGGCTAACTGTAACATGACATTTTCTTGAATCCAAATTACAAGGACCTCTTTGAAAATTTTAGTGGAGATTTATGGGATGGCGGGAATTATGGTGATAGATGACTGGGAATCCCAATTTCAGGTAGCTTTTAGCAAAGTGCAATATTGTAAACCATGGAGATTATCCAAAAGGAAGAGGGTATTTTTGATTACATTTTTTCTTAATACCTATATTCCTTTTTATTAGTTACATATACCTGTTGCTACCAGTTTTAGAGACAAAAGTAACAAGTATTTTTTCTACTTTTTTTTTCTGGGGTAGTAGACTTAACCCAATATAAAGCTAGGGAGTAGGAATTATAAATACCATAGGGCCCAATTCTCAAAGGGATATGTCTGGCATAACTTGACTTGCATCAAAAAAAATGATGCAAGTAGCAAGTTACGCCAGGAGATGCGACATACAATATTCTGAAAAGCAGCCTGTAACATGTCCCAGGCTGCTTGCACCAAAGTGGACAAACGCCACCAGTTACACCCTAAACCCCCTGCGACTTGGCACTGGGGGGGTTACAGCAGTAGTTTTGCCCTATTCTATAAGGGCAGCAACAAGCTACTCAAGGTTGCTATTCTCAAACAACCCCCAGAGGACATCCACCAAAGTACAGTTACACTAGCTATTAGCTGGTGTGAGTGTACTGATGCCCTCCAGGGGTTGTGTAGATCTGCCACAGAAACAGCTCCCAAGACATGTGCTCCCCATGCACCGATCTATGGTTTGTTAGCAGGAAAGCTCCACGGGGCTAATCATGCCCCATGTCCCTTCCCCCAAATACATATTTGCCCCCACAGGGCTAGCACATGCCCCCATACCCCGATATGCACATAAGCCCTGCAGAGCTAGGTCATACCCAACCTCCAGTAATGAAAGGGCCCCCATAGCTTTCTTATGCTAATCCCAAAATGCAGAAAGCCCCACAAAGGCTAGAGTCATATTCCCCACCCCTGATCCCCAAAAGTGATGCAATATAAAATTGCAATATAACACAGATACCATTCTCTCTGGTAGTCTAGTGGCCCCCCACCCAGCAGTGCCAGTCCACCCTGCACCCCTCCTGGCCTGTAATCAGTCGGTGACTGGCACAGCCCACCTCTCACCACCACGGCCAGCTGCCGACTGAGCTCCATATGAGCATGTACTACTGTAAATAGTAGGCACTCAATGAATGAACTGCCATTCATTTAGTGAGCGCATACTATGTACAGCAGTATGCACTCATATGGAGCTCAGTCAGTGGCTGACTGTGGTGGTGAGTGGTGGGCTGTGCCAGTCGCCGACTGAGTATGGGTTGGGGGTGTGGGGTGGACTGGCACTGTCGGTTGGGAGGAGTGAGGCCCTCTAGACTACAAGGAAGAATGGTATCTGCATTATAGTGCATTTTTTTATTGCATCACTATTGGGCAACGGGGATGGGGGAGCATGACCTAGCTCTACGGGGCTTTCTGTGCATTTTGGGGATCGGGGGGTATGATCAAGCCCAGTGGGGATTTTTACTCATATCGGGGTATGGGTGCATGTGCTAGCCTTGTGGGGCTTTTAAATCATTATTGAGGGTTGGAGGCATGGGCAAGCCCTGGCTTTTATGTTGTTCTTGGGGGCTGGAGGGGGCAAGCACTTGCACCCATGACATCCAGGGTTGCGACTTGTGACACACCCTTCAGGTACACCCTCCGTTTGGCATACCTGTGAGATTGTTGCAAGTTGCAGGACTTAGCTATGGGACCCTGCCCCTTCCAGAATCGGGTACAGGGTCCTTGGCATAATGGGGATTGGCACAAGTTGCCTTTGGTGGCGACCTGTGCCATCTTTGTAGAACTGAGCCCATAGTGTTTTTCTTTCCCACTTACATAATTACAACTTTTCAAGCGGTATGCAGGAGGTCTGAAAACCTTTTGGTACCATGGGTGGCAGAATGATTAAAACCTCTTATTTTGGGATGGGAAATGAATGCACTGAAACTGCCAATAAGATCAGAAAATTCATGCCTCATCTATTTTATTAGAGAAACCTAAAGAAAGACAAAGCAATGGAAACTGACACATGTAACTCTGGTTCTTTCTTTTATTGCACAGCTTTATGATCTAGTTCAAGCAAAAACTTTAACTCTCCTTTAAAGCTTAATTTCTGTCCAAATGGCAAAGAAAAGGAGATTCTGAACCAATTGATTAACCAAAGATTGCCTCCCCCATGTGGGACTTGGTGTGGTTGAGTTGCCATGGGAGAAAAGGCATCCAGGATACAATGAAACATGAGAGAATGGAAGACAGATATTGCCCTAACACAGGATGTGGGAAAAAAACCTAGAAACTCAGTCTCCTCTGTTCTTGGAATGCCTATTTGTGCAGGATTTCTGAACCTATTTACAAAATAGGTTACAGAAATCTTTGTTCTCCACATCGACCTACCACATTTGAGTACTCAGAATAAATCCACCTGAATGGGATACAAATATTAAGTCCAGCAAACAAGGTTTGCTTTTTCATTATAGAAAAAAAAGAGATGACATATGGAGAACATTGTACTTCTTTTTCTGGTTCATTCCAGCTACAATAATAATAATAATAATAATAATTTTATTTCACAAAAGCACCTTTCAAATATCAAGGTGCTTTCCAAAAGAATTAGAACGAGATGATAAAACAATAAATACAATATAAAAACAAAGTTCGACAGGGTTCTTTTACTAAGTGCCATCAAAGGCCTGGCACCATAAGTAAGTTTTCAATGCTTACTTAAATTCTCCCACTGTCATGCACTCCCACAGCCAATGGGGTAGAGAATTCCAGAGGGTAGGGGCAATGTACACAAATGCACCTACCCCAGATGAATTCAGAGACACCCTCTGGATCTCTAGCAACTCCGCGCTGGCTGAACAGAACTGTCGCTCAGGACAATAGGGAATCAGAAGCTCTTTCAAGTAGTCAGGGCCAAGTCTGTGTAGGGCTTTGTAGGTCAGTAAACCAACCTTAAAGGTGATCCACCACTGAATTGGCAGCCAGTGCAGACTGCGCAGAACAGGGGTAATATGAGATGTTCGAGAAACCCCCATAAAGAAAAATGCTGCCACATTCTGCAGTAGCTGCAAGTGGTGAATATCAACCCCAGGAAGCCCTAAGTATTGGGAGTTGCAGTAATCAAGGTGCGAGGTCACAAAGGTGTGGACAAGTGTAGACAGGTCTCCAGATGGAACAAGGTGCTTGATCCTGGCGATGTTCCTATGATGGTAAATGTAAGACTTGACGACTGCTGACACCTGAGATCGTAAGGTCAGCCCATCATCAAGCACAACCCCCAGATCACGCACCTGTTCAGAGGTAAGGATCTGGGCACCCCCTAAATACATTCCAGAGAGCTGACCAGTCCTCAACCCCTCTATCTGGTGACCTGACTCCACCACCATCACCTCCATTTTTCTCACATTCAACTTTAGTCAGCTTGAATTCATCCAGTCCTAGATTTCCACAAGGCAGTTGTTAAATACCGAGAAAGCACTATCCTAGTCGGGTGCAAAAGACAGGTAGAGTTGGGTATCATCATCCAAGCAATGAAACCTCATCCCATACCATCTTACAATGTCTCTGAGGGGCAGCATATACACTACAAACAACATGGGGGAAAGCACTGAGCCCTGAGGTACCCCACAAGACAGAGAGAATGGGCCCGAGGAAAAAAACCCAGACACCACTCTCTGGGTTCTGCCAGTGAGAAAAGATGTAAATGACCTGAGAACCATATGTGTCATGCCACAGATGGACCACAGACACCCAAGCAATACCTCATGGTCCACAGTGTCAAACACTGAGGAGAGATCAAGGAGCACTAGAATAGTATGGCTTCTCCAATCTCTCACCATCAGGAGATCACTGAGCACCCGAACCAGTGCAGTCTCGGTATTATGCCTCTTCTGAAAACTGGACTGGAGAGGTTCATAGATGTTATAGATGATCAAGTGGTTCTCCAGTTGTACCGCCACTACTTTCTCAATAACCTTCCCTATAAATGGAAGGTTGGAGATTGGTCTATAGTTAGCCAGACAGTCGGGGTCCAAAGAAGCTTTTTTCAGGAGAGGCGTTACCACCACCTCCTTCAAGAAGCTTGGAAACTCACCCGAATCAAGGGAGCACCAGACTATCTGAACCAGGATTGGGCCAATGATGTCACAACATTCCATAATCGGGGAGGTTGGACCCTGATCCAAACTATAGCATGTAGGATGCATACTCTGGACAATCGGCATGACATCCACTAACTCCAGCAGGTCAAAGGAACTCCAGGAAACATGAGGTGAGGGGACCAAGCACCAATCAACGGCATCCCCCATTGAGTGAGTCACGAGAATCTCTGATCTGATGTCGGCCACCTTATTCTCAAAGAATCAAACAAGCTCATTGCACTCCTCTTGCGAAAAACATCTTCTGAACTGTAGATAGGTTGGGTTGCACAACCTGTCCATTAACCGAAAGAGCTGAGCTGGTCAGTTCTGAGTGGCAGCAATCTCCCCAGACAGGAATTTTGCCTTCTTACGGGAGATCACTGATTGGTAGGTCTGATAGTGCTCTACCAATCTAAGGTAGAGCACTATCAGATGTAAATTTTCTGTTGGCAACTATACTAAAGTGGTTAAGTAAGGATTGTTATGAGACAATATTGCAGAAAGGGCACTACGCAGGTGGTGGTGGTGGGGGAGGTTAGACATGGCGTCTAGTTCTGTTATAAATTGATAATGTCTCTTTTTTAGTTTTCTTCTAACTTTAGAATTTGATTTTCTTCAGAGCACTTATTTGAGTCTGTTTTTTTTTATTACTGATTCATTTTATTTATTCTTGAATTTTTTGTATTTGTATATTTTTGTACATCTGATTTATTTTAAATAAAAAAAACTTTCCTACTCTTACAATAAGTAATAGGATCTTTAACTTCTACCTGGACAGCCACATGAGTTTGGGAAAAAGGACCTTGGATAAATGGTACTCCAAAAGTGCAGCATACCCTAGTGCAACACTACAGTAAAAGTATTTGTTAGCCCAAGTTTCTAGTGTGGAATTAAGATCTATATCAGTTTGAACTTTTTAAGAGTTACAAATGTATTCCCTTTTCCCAGACCAAGTATTTCAAACATTATTTAAAAACTAAACATCAAATAATATATTATTACTCTAATATTGTTGTAATTTTTTTGAATGTATATTATAATCAAATATAATTTATAAATATTGTTATTCTCTTTTAGACTTTTCAATGGTCAACAAGGGATCACTATTCAGAACTATAGCTCAAGGTCTATTCTTACTATCTCCAATATAACGGAAGAGAACTTTGGCAACTATACATGTGTCGCCACTAATGTACTGGGAACAGACAATTCCAGCGTGTTGATTAACCGTAAGTCATTGAAAGGCAACAATTAAAACCATTGCTTTAAGATACTGCATTTTCCTTTATATTTGGCTGATGGTGAATTTGCTTATTGCTGGATGAAAAACATGCATGCTAGTCTGGACTAATAATCTGTATCAACATGCATTCTTGAATGTCTGCTTAAATACTGAATGTACTAATATGCTATATAATTCTATTTATTTTATTATATGTAAGATTTTGAATACATGTTTGAAAAAAGACTGAACTATTACCTCTAGTAAGCAGATGTACGATTTGCTGTCAAATACAATATATTGTTTAATTTTGCTTTTATATGTAGGCATTGAAAGATAAAATTGTATACTTACAAAATTAAAGACTTTATTGGAATGTGAGGTGATTGAAAGACTGCTAAGATTCTAGTCTTTACTTGAAGTATACAAGTTGAATACTTATTATACTTTGAGGACATATTAGAATGTATAAACACCTAACGCATTGCTGTGTTTAAACAATTTGGAAAGATTGCCTGTGTGTGAGATTTCTGAGAATGTTCTATGGATTCCCTGCAAATTGAAGGATATACAGTACCAGTGTACTATAGCTACAACACAATAAAATACATTTTTATACAACACAATTCATGGAAAATATTTTGAACTGTTTTACAAATAAATAAGTACAACAAAATATAGCAATTAAATATTTTAAAGTGACAACTGTGAATCATTATGTACCTTATAGACCTTATATCATTATGTACTAGGTCCACCTTAAAATACACATACAGTATGTTTGTCTAGTGTGCTTACCTGGTCAACAAAAGCTAAATAAATAAATTATAAATACAAAGGCAGAAGTATATGTCTTAATCCTAACTTTTTACAGCAAATTATGATTCTCTTATATGTAAAGGTAAAGGATTCTAGATAATGAAATTGCATAGATATTGGCACATTCTTTAGGTTCAGGAGATGCTTATCAGATGAGACTCATCTTGCCATAACCAACCACCATTTTCTTTCACTGTTGGACTGATTTGTGTTGTGCTATTTGCATCACTTGCAGGAAAAAGACTCTTTAGACTGAGGACTGGATATTCAAAAGAGTTGCTCATGGTGCAATAGGGATGCGCGATGTGCAACCCACCAATAGTGCGATATTCAAAGGGGCAAGTTACGATGTGCAACCCCCAATGTGCTGGGGTGCATCTGTAATGTATGTGGTGCAGGTGTGGGGGGGCCCATGCATATGCAGCACATCCTGATATTCAGCCCAGGATGTGCGGCTCATATGCCGGCACAACTCTACCTTGTGCCACTTAAGGGGGCACAAAGAGGTGCGTGGTAAAACCAGGAACAAATCCCGGACACCCACAGATGAGCTGCCATATTGCAGGGAGCAACACAGCAGCCACCAACCGTGGGTGGCCACCCACCCACCCAGAACACTGTCTACATGCCCCCTGCCCTGGGAGCATTATGCCCCCTATCCCATCATCCAATCATGGGCATCAGTAGAACCAACATCCCTGGTGGTCCAGTAGAGTCCCCCCTTCACCCGATCACTGGCATATGATACATTAAGGTCCCTAGTGGACCAGTGGATTCCTCCCCTTTACCCAATCATGGGCATATGAATAAAAAAGGTCCCTGGTGGACTAGTGGAGTCCCCCCTGTACCCAATCATGGGCATACATACAGTGAAAGTCCCTGGTGGTCCAGTGGAACCCCCCCATTGCCCCAAACATGGGTGACCAGAGCATTAGTTACCCTGGTGGTCCAGTGGTACCCCTCTCCCCACCCACCCACTGAGGACCCCTGCCACCCAGCACCCCCCCATCATCAGTGGGTAGCAGCACCCTACCCGCATGCCACCCAGCCACCCACTGAATGATAACATACAGTATGGTCTGTACACCTATTGGTACACTGCGTGGACCAATGGGCATGCAGACCATACTGTATTACAGAGGCCCGATAAGTGAATGAATGGGAGAAAATCCACAGGTCCACAAGAGACCTTTATTAATCATATGCCCATGATCGAGCGAAGGTGGGGACACCACTGGTCAACCTGGGACCTTAATTAATCAGATGCCCATGATCGGGCAAAGGGGGGGGTAATCCACTGGTCCACCAGGGACCTTTATTATTCATATGCCTGTGATCAGGCAAAGGGGGGAATCCACTAGTCCACCAGAGACCTTAATATATCAAATGCCAGCAATAGCGTGTATGGGAGTGGAAGTCTGCCATGGCTCTACAGGGCATCGGGCCCTGATGGCTGCAGCCTGGCAGGGTGCCAGGTGAAAGTCACTGGAGCTTGGTGCACCACATGCAAATGGGACCATAATGACATGCAAATGGCCCCATTTCTGCCATGCATGCATAATGGCCTCATTTGCATGCTCAGTGCTGAATATCATGGGTGATGCACCTAGTGCAACTGCACTTGTGATGGTGCATCACCCTGCTCCCTTCTGCCACTTGTGCTGGTGCAGTGCCACTGTGCTGTGCATAGTGCATGCACTGTCAGTGCCATATTCAATGGTACTGAGCCATGGTGCAGCACCGTTAAATATTGCCTGGTCCCTGCTCTGGGGCAACCCCATTGTGCTACGCCCAGGCTTGCGCCCCTGCCCAGCACAGTCTGAATATCCAGGCCCAAGAATACTTTACAGTCCCTTTGGGTGATTCACCATAAACATAGACCGATGGGTTCACCACTGTGAAGTTACTATATCTTGATCTTTAATAAGGATCAGGACCATTACAAAGCAATCTCAGGAACAGAATGACAATAGGATATACACCATCTTATGACTTGATGTGTTAGTCTTTAATCAGTTTTTTTCAAAACAGCACTATGCATTTCATTACATTACAATAATATAACAATAACACATTTTTGCTAGTCAATTTCAGAGCTTCATAGTAAACCATGATAAACCCCTTCCCAAAGTAATATTTATAGCTGCCAAAACAATATACCCAAGTTGTGTTTATAGGGCTAGGAATTCAAAGAAGACAAGTATAGAAATACAACTCAACTTAATATTGATTTCGTTTACCACTGGAGGAGGCGTAACATATTTCCCAGGGGCATCCAAAATCCTGCTCTGAATTAAACATACTTAGCCTTAAATTAAAAAAAAACAGTCTTAGAACTGATGAAAACTGATGAAAAATATCAAATAACCTAACAATTGTCACTATTTGTAATCAGTTCTGCAGAGTGATCCAGTATTTTTTCTGAAATGTTCAAAGCAATAATGTTATGTGAGGCATACATTTTTTCACACAGGAACTATGCAAAATGTCAATCTTTAGAAACCTGTAGTAATGCAACAACAATGTTAACTCCCTCTCCATATTCCCCATATCCTACCTCTTATTTTCAGTTTATTAGTGTAGGTCTAATTACAGTTTCATACAATATGTGTAGACCTGCTCATAGGACTAAATTACCCTTGTTGTGATAATTAGTCTGATATTTATTCATTTAGTTACATTTTGTTGACTGGGAGAAGACGACTAGGCAATTCTTCTTACTTTCAGCCTTGTCCTGGGGAAGAGAGTGATACAGATATAAACCAAGTGACATTAAATGACATTAAGCTGTTGTTGGTATTTTTAGTGAGTAAGATGCACTGCTTATATTAAAGAGCCACTGATGCCTTGAGAAAAACTTTGTAAAACATAATATTTGAACACAAAACAGCATATATTTCTCATTAGCTCTGTATTTCTTATCTCCATTATTTATTACTGAGGTCATATGCCTGAAAACAGGATAGTTATTCCTTGAGGGTTCATCTTCCTATTGCTTCTTCCCAACCAGATATCATAATACTCTGCTTGTGACATCACAGTTATTCCCATGGCAACATACTGTGATGTCACAATAGAGCATTATGGTTTCAGTTAGGGAGTAAGCTGTAAAGGCTGCTGAACTCTGAGGGATAAATATTTTGTTTTCATGGGAATTTCTTTAGCAATAAATAATGGAGAGGAGAAATCCATAGACTACTGTATACATGCCACACAAGGTGAATTGTGTCTAAATATTATGTTTTCCAAAGTTTTCCCAAAGGTGTCAGCTGCTCTTTAAACAATTAGGAGAGAGATAATCCATGTGGGCTAGTTCAGCTTCACAGGATCCCCTAAAGGGGCACTGGCTACCTGAAACAAATCCATATACTTTAGAAATAGTAGCTGATAATGACCCTCAGACAAATTATACCAGTGGCATTCAGTAGATATCATATGGAAGATATAGTACAATTCATATAACTTAATCATTTAACACACATTATAAAGCACTGGCTGTAAAGGGAACATTCTGATTGGCTGACATATATATAATAAAAGAAACACTCAACTTTGCTATAAAAACATTATTTTAAAAAATACAAAAAAGATTAGTTTAATAATAGTATTAACGCACAGCAAGGGTTGGGTTATCTTTTTAATCTAACCCCATGGGTATAAAGTACTCCACTTCACCTCATGCCTCATACTTCCTCTATGGTTAGATCAAGGGATGTAAACCAAACCTCTGGTCATGCCTTAAAGTGCTGCTTGCAAGTCAAGGAAAACTTTGAAAAACATAATATTTAGGTACAATTCAGCTTGCATTCCATATATCTTATACAGATTTCTCCTTACCATTCTTTATTACTGAGGAGAGTTGCATAAAACATGATATTTTTCTGTTAGCACTCATCTGCCTCTATAGTTTACTCCCTACTTCAAGTCATAATACTGTTATTACATAATAATATCTTGCCAGAAGGGTAACTGTGATGTCACAAGCACTGCATTATGACCTCAGGTACAAAATAAGCAACAAGAATAGATGATCATTTGAGGAGCAACTATCTTGTTTTCATATAAATTACCTCAGTTATAGAAACATAGAAACATAGAAGTTGACGGCAGATAAGGACCGCAAGGCCCATCCAGTCTGCCCATTATAAATAATGGGGAGGAATAAATACAGAACCAATATGGAATATAAACTGAATTGGTGTCTAGACCTAATAGATCTTGTCTCCTCTCAGCTTGGGGGGGGTGGACACGATGTTCGTGGACCTTCGACACCATGAACCACAAGGTTTTGCTCCAGAGGTTGGAAGGATTGGGCCTAGACTGTGAAACTCTGGAATAGTTTTCTTCCTACTTATTTGAAAGAACACAACTGGTTCAACTTGATGATGTAACCTCAAAACAGCTTAAAGTTGTTAGAGGGGTACTACAGGGGCCCACTTTGGGCCCAACTCTTTTGTTTGATTTACGTTAATGATTTGGTAAAACCAAAATTTACACCAAATTAACACCAAAATTTAATTATACATAGATGATACAGTTTTGCTAGTGTGTGGTACAAATATTAATGAAATAGAAAAAGGACTTCAGGAAGATTTCACAGGGTTAGAAAAATGGTTAGTAAATTAAAAATTTGTATTAAACAGTAAAAAAACCAAAACTCTTCTTTTTTCAATACAGAAGGATACAATAAATCATAAACAGGATTTGAATATAAAAACATTAAGACAGGAAACATTACAGCAGGTTTCTTTTTATACATACTTAGGAGTTTCGATTGACCCAGGACTGAAATTTGATATACATACAATATAAGAATTGGTGGGTAAAGTAAATAGAAAACTAGGGGCTTTTTGAATAAATAGATTTTGTATGGAAATCAATAGTAAATCAGTTATTAATTACTATAATAGATTATGGCAGTCATATATATGGAAAGGCCTCAGGCTTTCTCTTAAGAAAGCTTGAGGTTACTCATAATAATTTAGCCAGATTGATTTTACAATGTGATTATAAAACCCACCATTGTAATTTGTATTTGACACTGGATTGGTTAACACTTGAAAACAGGAGAAAAATGATAAAGGCCCTACAAAAGCATAGATTACAAACAATAAGAACCAAAATATCTTTGGGATAACACAGAGGAAAAAAATGTTAAGCATAAATATAAATTGAGATAATGGGGTGATTCCCTTCAAACCTAGGGTAAAAAATAAAAAAATGTTTTACTAAAATGACATTTAAAGCTGAATATGCCTCAAACAGTCAACTGTTGAATGATATAAAAAGTAAATCAGGCTGTAAACCATCTCTGATTACCAAGTTTCTGACAGAGGAATTGAAAGTTAGATGTATGTGTGATGGATGAATAAGAAATCTCTTGGATTTTTAATCGGTATTTCATGTTGTGAAATGAGTTATACAAGTCTTGTTGGAATATAAGTATATTTATTATACAGTATGTTTGTAAGGTCTTAGAGATTGAAAATGATGTTTGTATTGTGTTTGTATTTTGAAAGTCCTATTGTCAGGACCATCTTGAAAAAAGGCTTCAGCCTAAGATGTGAAGAAAGAACTTATCCTCAATAAAAATAAATCTTTTACTACTTTTACTGCTACTAAATATAATGCTTTGTTAAAGTTCTTCTGAAGGCATTGGCTGCTCTTTAATGCTTAATAACAGACCCCACAAAACATAATTTTATTTTGTCCACACAGTAATTGAATTTATCCTAGGAAATGTTTTATTATATAGACTGTGAATCAAGATATTCCTTGTTATGTTTCATTTAAAACAAAAGTACCAAAACAGGTCAATAGATATAGATAGGGAGGCTGCCTTGTATCTTAAGCAATGGGATGTCACTAACATTGTTCTTGATAGACTCTTCCACATGTAATGAGCAGAGACATTTGGGTCCCATGCAGAGTTGCAAAGGACTACTGTCAGATGGTCACAATGACCACTTAGCAACCATTCTTCCACTTGTGCCCCATATTGCCAATCACAACACAGGTTGCATGACTTCCCCACATGGTTGATAGCACCATTGTGACCATGCAGGGAAGGAGGCAGGTTCGTAACGCAAGCGACCATTATGATCTTTCCCAAAGCATGGAGGCTTTTGTGCAGTAGCCAAATGGGTTTGCAAAAAGCCTTCTTTTAAAACAAGAGACAAGTGGTAAATGTGTCACAACTCTGTTACTGGCCAATGCATAACTGGCAAAAGATGGAGATCTTTGCGATGCCATGCCAACAGTGCAATAGCATGGAGAAATGAGCTACAGATCAGGGTTTTGCTGAATGTGAGGAATTTTTGTCAGACATTGGAATGGGTGGGGAGCACTGGACCACCAGGAAATATCTCCTGATGGAGGAAAAATTAGGGAAGGCATTGGCCTTGAAGCAAACTTACAGGTATGGGGGAGAATACAACAACAGTGCCAGTTCTCATTAGTTCTCTGCATAGTGAAGTGGAATGCATCTAGAGCAATGCCATGCAGAGAACCCTATGGGTGACATTAACCAGCATGTTAGAGTGTGCAAACATGGTTTGTACCCACTTACATCTGGACATCTAGGGCTTGATTTTCAAAGACTCCTAAGAATGATGCAATTTGTGATGATCTGGAGCTGTTGCACACTCCGAGTGCATCAGGGACAATACCCCCAATTCTGTAAAATCAGGGATCCCTGTGCTGAAGACCCAGGAGTTGCCACAACCACAGGGCTGTGCCAGATGTTGGACACACCTACAGAGTTTGATTGAGAGATCCATTGTGACCTCCACATGAAGGCATATGGGACCCCTAGAGGTGGGCAGTGAGGAGAACCCATGGCTGGAAGATGGAGAATGGGGTCTGCTGGGGGCACCAAGGGAGCCATGGGTCACAAGGGGGCATGGCAGCAGGTGTAGGAAGTAGAGGAGGCACCTGGCAGTAGTGCCATAGGGCATATCCATATGCATTATGGCACCTCTGCCGAGTGCCTTCTCCACTCCCTATACCTGCTGCTATGCCCCCCTCATGTCCTATGGCACCCTCAGTACCCCAGAAGCTCCCATTCCCCACCTTCCTGATCCTGTAGCTCACCCTGCCCTGCCAATCAGTGGCACAGTGCCATTAGACCACCTCCTGGCCAGTTTAAGTTTAGCTCCCTGTTGCAGCCACAGTGGGGCTAACAAAATCCCAAATGAGGGGATGTGCAGCCCTGATGTGGTGCAAGCCACCTTGTGACCAGATGTAGGGGCACATGTGCTGCAAGGGTGGTGCAGGAGGGCTTTACCACAGGCATCCCGATTTTGCCACAACCGGTGTTTGAAGATCAGGATCACCACAACCTATGACACAAGGGTGCCACTTGCATCACACACCATTGGCACAGGCAGCTTGCATCATAGATTTTCTTTTGGAAATTGAGCCCCTAATTTTCACTGAGACACAAAGTAGTTGCAGAGGTGGACTTGTCAATCCTGCAACTATGCAAGAGATATGTGCATGACAAAAATGAGTGGCTGCACAATGGGGAGCCAATCTGGATCCCATGTTGTGCTGCCACTCACCATGACTGTGAATGACTGAGTGTACTAGCTGACTGATTGGTCTCCACAGGGAGGTTGTGTACATTGCTCACTAGGTCTGTCAGCTTTTGTTCCTCAAGTATTATATATTTGTTAGTTTCAAGTCAAAGAAAGCCCTTGCTGCATCTGAGTCTTAAAATAATAAATTATTGACACCATGTTGAAGACAGAACTATACTGTGGATAATAAAAATGTGGAAGCCCTTATCTCAGTAACAAAACCTTTTAAATAAATAAACTTCAGCCTCCTCTGGTTAGTGATGTTTTGTTGCTAAGTCAGAAAAAAGCTCCATTATCAAATCACAAAAACTACTGAGCCTTGTCTTCTTGGTTGAATTATCAACATATTTCTGTCACTGAATAGGTTTTATTGAAGCAATAATGCACAACAGGGTGTGTATCATGCTGGAATAATGTTACACCTCAGGTGGTTGTTCAAAAGCCCCAGGCTGATTGCATCCAACACCTGAGAAGTAACATTATGCCTGTATAACACATACCCTGGAGGGCATTATTGCTATTATACAATGGCTCTTATTTATTAATATTGAGGGGATAAAAATGAACATGTGTAGATGGCTAAAATATTTCATAGTTAGGCAGAGAACAAGTGCTGGACCATCACTTTTATGAGTAGGAAAATTTATTTAATAGTATCAGTTGTACAGTTTTATTTTTTAATTATTTCTTTGAGGAAACACTCCCCATGTAAAAGCACTGCATTATAGGTATGCAAATAATCAATTGTCTGGCATCACTGTAGTGTGTTATGTGCTACCAGGCAATTAGATATTTGCATACCTGTGATGCAGTGCATTCACATGTGGTGTGTTTCTTCATAAAAAATTAAACTGTAAAACTAATACTATAAAAGAGATGTGCCCATGGTATAAATAAAATGTTCTGACACTTGTTCTCCGCCTAACTATGAAATGTTTTAGCCATGGCAAATATTTTTGTCCCCACAATGTTAGTACATAAGGTTTTTATATGAAACTAAGCTTGTGCTGCTGCAACTGCAAGACATCAAACTGTCTTGGTAAGGTGTGTACTGTACTGTACACAGTGATACTATCCTAAGGTAACATTACTGTCCCAGGCACATATTGAACAATCAGAGCTCAGGGATTCGTTTTGCCATTGTATAATATGGTTTGCAGTATGCTTTGAACACTTTTGTTTACTAAACCAATAAAGGACTCAATCTTACAGAATTAAATGTGATGTAAAGTACTTTCTTTACTAAGGAAGAACCTGCAAGACCAAAAAGAATATTTTAAATGTCTGCCATTAAATTCCAGCACAGGGCTAATTAGGAGAAACCTGATAACTTCAGATTGTACACCATGATACGATTTTCTAACTATACGGTTTATTATGCAGGGCCAAAGTTCTAAAACCATGGTTTTCAGTTATAGCTTGAAACACTTTCATGACCTCTTGTATTTTGTTCTGGGACTCCCAAATGTTTCATCTTTTCTTCATTCTCCTGTCTAACAGCTTCAAAGTCTTAAGACATTTTTCTGGTTTTCTGCAAAACACTAAGAGCTGGCATCAGCAGGACTCAGTTCTTACAACATGTAAAAATAGCTGAATTTCAGGACATTCTGATCTTCTTTATTGAAGACTGCTATAGAAAATCAGGATCTTAGCTCCTTAGCTCTTTATCTGCACCCTCTGCCATTACTGCCATAACATCATACTCCTCTTCTGTGACATCCCAACCTGTTGCCACAGAAAGGATTTTGATGTCACAAGCAGATTTTTGTGACTTTGAGACCAAAAAAAGCCAGCAGAAATAGATGCTGTCTAAAAGGCTAAATCTGCTTTCATGCAGAATGTCTTTGGTAATAAAAAATGAAAGGTGCTGAAATCTAAAATATTTCAACTATTACTTTTGTGGTAGAAATCAGAAAGTGGCTTTAAATTGTCTCCAGCTTACATTTAATCTCTGTAATATTCCTTTCTGTAATTCCATAGAGACTTTATATGAACTCAAATGCTATGTCTCTCAGCTACTGTAATACCAGAATTATTCTGATGTTCTAGCATACAGTAGTAACTAACCAGTCAGTCCTTGGACCTGCAGAACAGGCTACATTAAAGTAACTTTACACTGCATTTAAAACTCATTACCAGCCGAATAAGACAATTTATTTCAAATGCATTTCTTAGAATGTTCAGTTTCAAATGCCAGATCATTGCTAAGGTAGTGCCTGTAAAAAAATGCCTTTCAAAATGTAATATACAATTTACTCTGAATGATTTCAAGCTTACTGCTGTTTCTGAGGTCAATTAATCTGCAGCTCAAATCACAGCTCATTACCAGTCAAATACAAAAATTACTTAAATGCAGGCTGTACTGTATAATTTGGAAACAGTGGCACTCAACAGTGTCATAACCCTTCCTGGATAACAAAAAGACATTGATTTCAAATGTGCATGTAACAGCTGAGGAAGACAACTAGAGTAATGCAATATTTTCTAAGGCCATAGAAAGAAAATGTTATCACCTCCCTTGTATCTGTAGTCCCTATACCCAGAGTAGAGTCCACCAAATTACAAAAGTATTAGGTGTTGTGCAAGACAATTTTTTAACTACTCAAATAAAAATGCACATTTGTGGCCTTGTTTTCTTTACAGGGATGAGTATTTCAAGTATTGCCATGAATCCAGTACTTTGCTCTAATTGTTGCACAGTGTCTCTTACTGGGGCATATCAAAACTGACCAAAGGTTTAATTCGCTATAGATCCAGATGAGTTTTTGGACCCAAAACATTAATGGACATATACGTTTTTCAGGGTCTGATTACTGCTAGCTCAAATTTGTTTTGCATGAGACAGTAGAGAGTTGTAATAGCATCATCTCCATGGCCACTGATACACTACAGCCATTTTATACTCTGTATATTACTTCCCTAAGACGTATGCCATGATATAGTAATGAGCTTTGGCAGCTTAAGACACAGGGGCACATATTGGAATGCAGGTGGAGGAAAGTAGATAATGAAACAGACTTGTTTTAATACTCATTATAGAGGTTATCAGAAGCTAATGAAAGCAGAGAGAGGTAAATACCTATCGGGAATCATTACTTCTGACAAAAATAAACCAACATCACCTTTCAAGACAGTAGACAGTCTTTTACATCCAATCTGTCTGCTATCAAAGGATGTCACTTCAATGGACAAGCAGAATTAGAACACAGAATTCTTCCTAATAAGGTTATAGATATTAGAAATTCCATTTTCTATAGCATCCCAGTATTAGAGAAAAAATATTTGGTTTACAGATTAGTTCTGCTAGTTTATGAAAAAGATTTGAGCTCAATTTCAATAGCTGAGACTGACCCTCTAAATATACATACTTTGTCTGTCTCTCATGAAGTTAGACCTTGCTTGCCAGGAGAATCTTGTTCCTACACTCACTAAGATGAATGTTTCCTTTGGTGGGGGTTACACAGAAACACAGACAATGATTGCAGAAAAAGACCATTGGCTCATCCAGTCTGCTTAGAAACCCCAACAAACCTGGGTCCTGCTGTCTATACAGGGTTCTAAACCACCCTATCCACCCAACCCCATGTTCCCCACCCTACTGCTACCACTGTGAGCAACTATTAAGCCATCACTCTGTCCCAGCCATGTGTGAAATCATTGATAAATTTTGTGCCTATCACATCAGCTGAGAGATTGTTCCATGGCTCCACCCACCTTTCTGTAAAATAAAACTTTCTCACTTGTGCCCTGTGTTGTTGAACCACTGAATATGCTAAATAGTTCCTCATTTTTCACTCCTTTGAAGAGCTTGTTGTCCCTATATTTAAAGCTGGGGACATGGCTAATGTAAAAAATTATCCAATTTCTTTGTTGGCCCCTTTATCTAAGATTTTAAAATGGATTGTATTTGATCAGTTGATTGAATATTTACTCAAGTATGACATATTGACTCCAGCACAGCATAGATTTTGCCCAGGCTGCAGTGCGTTGACAGTCTTGGTTGGATACACACAGGCAGTCCATCAGGCCCTTGATGGGTTTCTTTACTGTGGCCACCTTTGTGGACCTGACAAAGGCCTTTGACTTGGTAAATCATAAATTGCTTTTGTCCACCCTCCTTAAGCTGGGCCTGTCCTCTGAGGCTGTGGGTGAGTTTATGAGCTACCTGTCTGAACGCTCCCAATCGACAAAATTTAAAGGAAATATTTCACTCCCATCTGTAGTTTCACTAGATGTCCTGCAGGGTTCTATTTTGGGCCCCCTTTTGTTTATTTTATTTTTGAACAAACTACCTTTAGTTTGTTTAATTATCCAAAATTGTCTTTATGTTGATGATGCAGTGATGCTCACAAGCGGTCCTGATTTCCTGCAAATACAAAATAAATTGGCTTATGATTTTGTAGCTATTCAAAAATGGTTTTGTACTATTAGATTGGTTTTGAATGAAAAGAAAACAAAAACTATGTTTTTTTATAACCAAAGAAAAAAGCTGGCAGTTGTTCCTACCCTATCATTGCATACACTGAAAGGTGATGACATTGAACAAGTTAAGACCTTTAAATATTTAGGGCACTTGATGGATGATTCCTTAATGTATGAACAGTGCATTAATACCATGATTAAAATACTACATCAAAGATTGGGATCTCTTGATAGACTGAATTTGTTACTTAGCCCATCTACTAGAATGTTGTTGGCTCAGAGTTTCCTCCTGCCCCTGATAGACTATGGTCTGTTGTTTTATCACTCTTTTTTTTTATTTTTATTTTTTTATATATATATTCTTTTTGTGTCTCGGCTGCCTGTACCTCAGCCCTTATCCTGTACACCCGTGCACACTCCACACCGATTCCCCACTACTTACCCCTTGAGGTGGGGCCAATGCCCATGCCCAGTCTGTCTCCAATGGGAAAGGTGCCATCCAGCATTGTCTCCCTGGCTTACCCCCTAGGGTGGGGTTCAGGGCTGGGTGGTGCACAGGAACCAGTGATTGGTTGGTGAGAGGTGGGGGCCATGAAGGCCATGGTGCAAGGCACACATCATCTAGGCAGCCAATGCTGTTTTTGGTAGTGTCCCGGGGCGGAGACATGCAATAACATCCAGCATCCATCCTGCCCCTCTTGAGACCTGGTGCTGGTGCAGACATATCCCCCCCAGCCTCAGCTAGTGGTCCAATGTGCACCAGACACTCACACGACCCTCCCCCTAGAGAAGGAGAGCAGCCCACTGGTGCCTCAGTCCTTCTCCCCTGGCTGGCCCTCCGATGACCCGGATCCATTCCTGAGCTTGGGTCACCAGTGTCACAAGTGGAATTCCAACTGCTGCACCGACAGGCCAGCCCTCATTATTTTACCACTCTGCAGGTTTAGGGTTGTTGAATATGGTTAAGATGTTACTGAATCAGATTGCGAGATCTGCGTCACAGTTACCATACTTAACACACATCAGTAATCTTTATGAATATCTGGGTTGGCTGCAGTTACAGTAGATCAGAGGTATCAGCTACAGCTTGGTATTTTGGCCAGGATAGTTACTTTGAACATGGTACCTAGTTCTTTTTTTTTTTCTTGGAGTAATACCTTTGAGCTAGAAACTCGTTTACAAAGGTTCCACAGCAATACAAGCAAAAGGCAGTGCAAATAGCAGTGCATCAATATAAGTGCAGAGTTACAGAATATACTTAACATACAGGTAAATACATATTTGACAAACACAAAATGAGGCAGTCAGATGTTGCGATTTGTCACGAGTGGTTGAAAGAAGAGTGGTAGGGTTGCAAGGGGTGAGGGTGAAATAGGTGGGAAGGGGTAGGAGGACAGGATAAGTGAGAAGGAGTTGGGGTGGGGAAACTGGAGGTTTAGTTGAGTAAGCAGGTGTGAAAGGGGAGAGTAGAGAGGCAGAGGGTAGGTTAAAATTAGAGTTGGTAATCACAGCTGCATAGAGAGGTAAGGTGTTGGAGGAGGTTTCTCTTAAGTGGTCCAAGCTTAGACCCATTAATTATGTTGGGGGGGGAGATAACTTAGCCATCATGGAGTATGGTAGGCAAAGGATCACTGTGTTTGTGATGTTCAGAAGAAATGGACTTGCAGATATTCTCTGGACATATGTTTTGTCCGGTAGGGATTGAATGCTGAGTTTAGGAGGTTCTGGATAGCAGGTGGGGTTAGGCTAAGGTTGTTTTTTTTCCTAGGAGACAAACTCTGTAATGTACCATGTCCTGAAGTGGCAGCCAGTTGGTTTGTGCATAGAGGTCTCAGGTGTGCATATGCTTGTGCACACCTAGTACTACTATGCAGGATTTATTTAAGGCCACACTAACTCATTTGAGGGTAGTGTCAGAGGCTGCCCCATACACCACAAGCCCATAGTCAATGATAGAAAGGATGGAACTTTTAATAGAGAGTGCCAGCGCATCAGAGGTCATGTTATGGCAGTACTTGTATAGGAGGCCTATTCTGGAATTGACTGCCTTAACAGTATGGTCAACATGTTGGACAAAGAATAAGGAGCTATCAAGGGTTATACCTAGGTATTTAAAAGTATACACTTGCTCAAGGGGGGTTTGCAGCCTGTTTAGGATTGTCATTTGATAAGCCTCATGTTTATTGTGGGGGTTACAAATACCATGACCTTGTTTTTTTTATAGTTCATGAGGAGCTTGTTGTTGGAGAACCAGTCTTCAATGGTGGAGAGTAATTTTGGAGGTGTGATTCTCATGAGCATGATTCACGACTTTAATAAAAAATGACAGTATCATCAGCACACAGGAGTATTTGTTCTGTGCAGATGAGGGGAAGGTGGCTGAGGAAAAGGTTGAATAATAGGGGACTTAGAATTGACTCTTGAGGGACCCCTGTGTGCACCTGTCTACTGTTGGTAAGGGCATCATTAATTTTGACCTGTTGTATTCTGTTGCTGAGGTAGCTTTTAAACCACCCCACAGCTTCAGTTGAGAAGCCAGTGGAGTGGAGTTTATTGAGCAGTGTGTTGTGGTTAACTGAATTGAAAGCTTTAGTGAGGTCTATGTAAATCACTCCCACCAGCTGGCTACTGTCTAGGGCCCCATGAAGGAAGCCCATGTACTCCAGTAGCATGGTAGTGGTACTGTGTGCCTTCTGGAAACTGTGTTGTTGGGGGCATTGGATTTTTTATTTATCAAGGTAGTAGGGCAGTTGATCAGAAATAATTCATTCTAAGGCTTTGAAGAGGTGGGGTAGGATTGAGATGGGATGGTAGTTGTTATGGAGAGTTCAGTCACTGCTTTTTGGACTAGGGTGACCACCGCCACTTTCCATCACTGTGGGAATTGCCCCAGTCTGAGGGATAAGTTCAAGAGTTTCATAAGCGGCAGTAGTACTTCGTCCAGCGTAAGGGCAATCAGTTTTAAGTCCAGGGTGTCATTGCTGTGCCTAGATTTGCCTAGTGCCTGAAGAAGACATTTTTGGTTTTGACCCTGGAGATTACCTTGAAATGGGGGGGATCCCATGGGGGAACCACTGTTTGTGGTCATAACTTCTTCAGCATTGCTCTCAGTTGCATCAAAGAAGTCTAGTGGTAGTATGCTGCTGAGATCAGAGAATGCAATGTTAAGTGTGTCAGCTATGATTTTATTGTCCTGAGTGATTTCCCCATTTACTATTAGCATGGAGAGTGAGGTTTTGTTATTTTTGCCAGCTAGGTTCTTCAGGTTATCCCAAAATGTTCTACCATCTCCCCATGTGAGGCAGTTTTTGAACTAGTGCATTTTGGCTAGTCTGACCTTGTGGTTGCAGATGTTTCTAGCTGATTTGTATTTCTGGATATCTACCTTTTTACCAATGGCCTTGGCTCTTTGCCATAGATGGTCTCTAGTGGTCATGAGATTTAGTAGGGTGGGGGTGATCCAGAAATTGTGGGTGCCCTTTATTTTACATTTATTTATTGGGGCAAAGGTGTTGCAAGCTTAATTAAATTTAGTGATGAAGCAATCCAATGCCTGATCTATATCAGCTAGGGAGTAGAGGATGGACCAGTCAATTTGTTTAAGGTAGCTCTTGAGTGAGTTTAGTTGTCCTTGTGTAAGGACATGACTTTTACAGCTTTGGAGGAGGGCTTAGGGGCTTTATTGGCACAGTGGCATATGACAGGGGAGTGGTCGCTGAGTCAATCTGCGAGGACTGTGGTGTCAGCGATCCACTCAGGGTGGTTTGTAAGGATCCAGTCAAGTAGCGGTCTGGACCCAGTGCAGTAGTTGCCCCTAGTGGGGATATGACCATTTGAGAGACATTGATACACAACAGAGAATCTTTGCAATGGGCAGCCTTATATGACAGTCAGTTTACATTGAAATCCCCTAGGATTACCACCTCCCAGTTTTGTCTCATGTCTTTGATATAGTCAATAATCTTACTGAATCATG
Organism: Neoceratodus forsteri; assembly: GCA_016271365.2. NCBI lineage: Eukaryota > Metazoa > Chordata > Ceratodontiformes > Ceratodontidae > Neoceratodus > Neoceratodus forsteri. The sequence goes on from CM028136.1 coordinate 659,754,535, forward strand.
TAGATTGTTCTTTTGGGGGAATATAAACTGATACTATTGTAAGGGATTTGCTATGTGCACTTAATAGTAGTCTGATGACAAGGGCTTGTGCAGTGTTCCTGGTGTCTGTTTCTGAGAGGGTGTGACAATGTATGTCATCTCTAAGTACTATTTAAAAAGCATATTCCCATAGTTCAGACCCAATCAGTACAATGTTCTTGTTTTTTGATCTCTAGGATGAAGACTCTATTGGACAGAGATCACTGTTATATTCACTTCCTTCAGACTATAATGCCTTACCACCGTACATAACCAATGTCTGTAGTACTTTACATGTCTTTAGGTCAACTTTGAAAAAACTTCTCTCTGATAGCAATGGCTATGAATGTTTGACTATTTGTTACTTAATCTTGGTTGTGTTTATTTCTGTTATTAAGTATTATGTATATCTTGTTATTATTTATGTATAATGTGTATTTTGTTATTTGTTCTGGTCACCCTTGTAAATGGGTCTTTGGCCCGTGGACTTTTCCAGGTTTTAAATAAACAAAACAAACAAACTTAAAAGGTCTCTATCATATCTCCCCTCTTTCACCTTGCCTAAAACAAATGCATGTTCAGTGTCTTGAGCTGATATTCATAAGATCTGTCCTGCTGGCCCTAAATCATTTTGGTCACCCTACAATGCACTGCTTCAGTCTGTCCATATCTTTCCTCAGGTGAGGACTCTAGAACTGGGCACAGCACTGCAGGTGGGACCTCACCAATGATCTCCCATCCGGAGTACTGTGGCCAGTAGTACCCACTTCTTTCCTTAACAACTACATGGTAAGGTTATTTTTTTGAAACCTTCATTAGATCCAGTGACTCAAGAGAATTATCACTCAATCTCAAACTTTCAGTTACAGTTAAAATGCAGTGCAATTAAATGTTAATTTAGATAGATTGATACACATAACATCAAAACATAGAAACAGATTTTGTTAGCAGAAAAGAACCTTTATTCCCATCCAGATGCCCCTTGTCCTTGACTATTCCATCACCATCGACCCAGTGACCCTAGTTAGACATGAGTGTCTCTCCCTCCCTCGATTTCTCACCAAATATGCCCCTGTGCTTATCCCAGGCATACTTTATGCTCACCACAGAACACCTTCCAATCAGGATATCAGACACGTTACAGTTTGGAAACAGTGTTGCAATGATCTCATGTAATTAGGAGATATACAAAACTGTCCATTCTAATTATCATAAACATCTATGTGGTGTACAGTTATGTAAACCACAGTGTTCTGTTAATCTGCCTTGTTAAACTCAAGGATTGTCTGGTGTAGTTTTGGAATGGCTTAAGCCATTCCTGACTGACTGAGGATAAGCAGTTATAGAAAATGACTCATTGTATCAACTCATCCCATTGTTGTGTTGTTCCCCATGATTTAAAATGTTCTTAGATACTTACAATGTATATGTTACAACTAGGAGAGTGCATATGGAGTTATAGTCTGAGTTTTTCACTGTTATGCAGCCAGTACCCCATGCTATTTCATTTGCTTTAATACCCCATGGTATTTAATTTGCTTTAAATCAGTAAGCATGAATACTCTTTTGAAGCAGTACTCCACTAAGGTTGAAGACAGGATGGCATTAGGATGGCTATGATTGAACCCAGATAAGAAGAAATTAATGGTATTAAGGTCAGATCCAATGGCTTTCAATATTTAGGCTGTCTTGTAGCTGCTTTCTTTAAAGCAACTAAGCAATTAAAATGTTTTTTCTCAAGAAAACTAGTTTCAGAGAACAATAAAAACATTAATATAACTATCAAATGTACCACTAGTGCTGTGCACCATGAAGTTATTATATTTTCTTGATCCTAACCCTTACCATGTCTACAGTGGTATTTATAAGTCGAATTCCAATTCTCTTAAATCTCCACCCAGTGCACAGTTCTGTATATCACAGTGTTCTATTGACCTGCCTTGTGAAACTCAGGAATTGTCTGATATGGTTTTATGATGGTTCAAACCATTGCTTACTGACTGAGAATGAGCAGTTGTTATAGAAAATGTCTCATTATATCAAAACATTCCATTATTGTGGTGTTCCTCATGATTTAAAATTGTCTCAGATATTTACACTGTATATGTTACAACTAGGATAGCTGATATGGTGTTATAGTCTGGGTTTTTCATTGTTATGCAGCCAGTGCCTCATGCTATCTCATTTGCTTTAAATCAGCAAGAATGAAGTATTATTTTAGAGCAGTACTTCACTAAGATTAAAGACAGTATGGCATCAAGATGTTTATGATTGAACCCAGATAAGAAGGAATTAATGATAGTAAGCACAGATCCACTGGTTTCCAATATTTAGGCTGGCTTGGAGCTGCTTTCCTTAAAGAAATTGAGCAGTGAACAATGTTTTTCCAAAAAGCTAGTTTCAACTACATAATAACAAAAATATTAGCATAGCTGTCAAATGTACCTCCAATGCTGTGTACCATGAAGTTTTTTTTTCATGGTCCTAACCCTTACCAGTAACCAGATCTACAGTGGTATTTATAATCCAAATGTGATGGCATCTTGTTTTCTTGAGAAAAAATAATAAATTAAATAATTTATAAAATACTCATATATTGGTGGAACTACAAAATATTACCAGCAAATAAATCTGGAAGATGCCTGAAATCTTTTACAGTAAATAAAAGTTGGGTTCAAATTTTTTTACCTTACTTCACTGAACTGCTGCTTTAAATGATATGTCTGGTGCCTGTAAAAGGTTGTAAGAAATCTTGAAATTACTCTGGATATCAAAATGTCACTTGAAAATCATATGTCACCTGTTGAAAGTAGCAGATTGTGTTCTGTAAACAACATCTCAAAATTTAAATCCTTCCTGAAACCTGACAACTAGAGAGCACGTTTGGATGTTTGGTATGGGTGTTTAGTTTATAATGTTTGGAAGAGATGGACATTTGTGAATCTGAGTTTGAGAGAGGTGAAGAGATAAGACAATACACATGATGGAAGAAAGAAGTAAAAAAAACACATTTTAGAAATCCTGTTATACACAAGTGTGACATCACACTCATGTATAAAAGAAATTGACAGCTGTGGATTTCAGTGTGTAATCACATACAGACATTAATTATCAAATAATACAAATGAAATGCCAGACAGGTAGGTGGGTAGACAGACAGACAGACAGATAGATAGATAACTTATTTAAAGAAGGCCAATCCATGCTCAAGAACTTTACAGTTTTTAAAATGGTGAGTATCAGGGCCACCCAATGGGCCAAAAGAAGCATGCTGGACTTCTGAGTTGACACCTTAGATTTAGGAGTAGACTTGTGAGCTGGCAATAGCAGCATGTCCCAGTTACGGGGAGGGAGGCAGCATGCACTGTTGCTGCATCAGCTCTTGCTGATGGCCAGGGAGCCTGCTTTCCCAATGGCAACATGCTGTGCACATTCATGGTGGACTCCCCCCCCCCTTACACACTGGCATGCTGCCTGGTGTTGTGGGTAAAAATGGAGGAACATGCTGGTTCAGGAAGGGTGCAGACCAGCCCCTCACAGGTTCTGCGCCATTGACCAGAGACTAGAGGTATACAGATACTTTATCCTGAATATTCAAGCTGACTATTCAATTTGTGCCTCAAATATTCAGGTATTCATATTGAAGTATTGAGGGAGGATGTATTTAAAAAAGGAAAAGTCCTACCCTCCTTCTCAGCCCATCCAAGCCCTTCTGTCCCCCAGCCTCTGTCAGTAACCCAATCCCACTCCCCTTCCCCCTGCACTAAGAATTTGATATTTTAGTTGGAAAAACTCCCACAATGGTTGACTAGCACAACTTGCCCTCCTCCAAGGCCAGTCTCTATCTAAGTGCTTGTTTTCTCTTAAATAAAAGTAATCCACATACTCCTGGCTGGCAGTACCCATCAACCACCCTCGCCCCAGAACCCAGTTCTCAATTCTTGGCATCAAGTGGACCAACATAAACCCACTTCCCTCCACAGCTGGCAACCTGCTACAGAATGAAAGCACTCCCATGCGTGCTCCTTACCTAAAATTGACAGAGATCAGCAGGTTACAAATCACAAGATGATTAAGATCTAATGATGCCCTCTTCAGGAGAGCCCTCACCACAGCCTCTTTCAAGGCCAATGGGTGTAGGCCCTCCCTCATAGAAATGTCAATGCTAGCCATGAATAAAGGAACTAGCACTTCCCACCTTGCACCTCACCAGGTATGCTGGGGCTAGATCTAAGACACAGGTACTGGGATGCAACTCAGACAGTGCCTGGTGAATTTCCTCACATTCAGTTGATTGAAAACTTGACCATGACAATGGAGGTTCTGTCACACCCAAATCCTGATCACTGTAATTTTGACCAGCAACAGTAGAGGATATCCTGAACCTGCTTGTTGCAATCTTGGCAGAAAAGAAGTTGCCAAAACTGTGTAACTCTCCACAGAAACATTACCATTAACCATGGTGAGGCCCTTACAGTGTAAAATAGTATTCACAACACTTAAGAAGGTAGCTGTCCTATTGCTGTCTGTTGCAGAGATGCCCCCAAATAATTTTCTTTTTCCAATATTCAAAGCCTCCAGATATTTTTGATAATGAGATAGAAGGATATTTCAGTCAGGTTAGGACATTCCTTAATCAGTGCTGTAACTTCAAACCACACTGTCTTCTAATGGAAAAACTCATCACCAAACCACAGTGAGCTTCTTAATTATGCACTGAACAGAAATTGACTGGCACTATAGATCTGGCCTCCATCAGGACTGACAGACTATAGGTCTTCACTGCCTCACCTACACTCTTGGTGTAGATTGACAAAATGCTTCTACAGTCCATTAAGGCAGAGAAAACTCTTAGGTTGAGCTTTCTCCTGATCTGATAGTGGGATATTTTAGGGGTGGAAAATGTGTGAGACCCATGAAGCTAAAGGACATGACAGAGTGATCCAACCAAGCTACATGGTTTATTAGTAGCTGATTGGGCACAGTCCTTATGGTGAGTACAAAGTGAAGCATGTGGCCCCTTATGTGTATGAAAAAATATGTGTTGTTCAAAGTCAAGGGACCCTATGACAGGAAGAAGCCCAGATGCCATTAATTTGCTGTCAGTGTCAATCCAAATATTGAAATTCCTGAAGACTAAAGTCTCAGGTACTCCAAGGCAAATGAAGACCACAGCTCTAAGAATTCACCACCAGTTCATGTCAGATAGTAAATAAGTGGAACATTGTACTTCAAGTTGTCAACACATGACATGGGCACATACTCAAAAAACACAGTTCCCCACAGAAAAAGCCATAAATTTCCAGTCCAATTTAAAAACAATTCCCCACCCATGCACTCCACCTGCAGGCAGTGTATCATGGAAAAGCCTTTTGGGACAGACTTGCAAGAACTAAGCCAGTGTTCTTGTTCATGTAGTATGTGCTTATCAGAACACTTTTCTTTTCACTTAAAGGAGTACTACACCCTCATATCTTGCAAATGCTATTTGTTTCCTGGTCAACAGACAACTCATTTTGTGCAGCTGTTGGGGATATGTATTTTAATTTATGTTCACTGTTCATACCAGCCCCTGTAACTAGACTGGGGGTCTCCATTTTTTTGTTATTGAAATCTCATTGTCACTGAGAGTTGCATTAGCATATGAGAACATGATGCCACAGCACTAGAAGCACCCATTTATACCATGTTTCTCTATGTTGAAAGTACACATGACCTTGACATAAAACCTCCCTGGAAACACACAGAGTGAATGTGATTTAAAGGGAAAAACATTGCATTACATCTAAGACAGTTTGCAAAGCTAATTGCAGGTAAATGTGGTGTGTCACACCTCACTGGACTTGTTTTGTTGAATTCGAAGTAAGCATACAGGTATACTGTGGAGTCTAAAGGGTGCTGACATATCATGGTCTCATATGCTATTGCAGCTCTTCAAGGCAATGATATTTCAACAACCAGAAAATGGAGACCCCCAGGATAGTTACAGGGACTAGTATGAACAGTGAAAATAAACTAAAGCAATCACATATATCCCAAACAGCTGCACACAATGAGTTGTCTGTTGACAAGGGAAACAAATAATAATTACAAGATATGAGTGTAGTACTCTTTTAATATTCTGGCAAATGAAAATACAATATCCATAGGCTATCATACTGAAAAAAGGTAATAAATACAGGGCAGTTCCAGTGACATTAATGTGGAGGGGGCCTAGTTCCATATATAATTTGTGGTTTTATTTTGTGTGTGTGTGTGTGTGTGTGTTCAGGTGCATTTTAGTGATCTCCCAAATTACTTAGGTTTAATAAAAAAATACCATCAATTCAACAGAGGCATGCCAGAATGCAATGAAGTCCTTTACAGTAAATTACTGTACATTTCACAAAATAGTGCAGGACAAAAGCCATTAAACTGCATTGTTTCCTGCAGCATACTGCAGCAAATTTAAAATCTAGCAAGTTCTACCCTTGTTTAATTCACAAAGTTAGAATCACTACTGCTGTTGCTGGTTTGTGGCATGTAACAACAAACCAACAAATTTCAGTGCTCACACCCCTCCTCCGAAATGGTAAATCTTTAAAAATTTGGACCTAATTCGCTATTTTCTTACTTTGTCTCCATGAAAAAGGGGGTCTATTAGTTTTTATAACAATACTCTAATACAAATTAAATTGAACTATCAGACATCAAGATGGAATCCTTTGGTTCAGCTCTTGCAATACATGACAATTCACAAAATACTGCATAACAAAATAGCTTAATTGCCATTAAATAGCAACACGCCCCACAGCATACTGTAGCAAATTCCAACTCTGCCAGTCTGTACCCATATTTAATTAACAACGTTCAAATCACATTTCTTATAAGGGATGCTACTGGTTTGTAGCATGTGAGAGAAAACAAAGTCCAGTGCACACTACCCTCCACCACATGGTAAGTCTTTAAAAAGCTAGAAATGTCCTTTTCCTAATTAGGTATTTTCTTACTTTGTCTCCATGAAAAAGGAGTCTCGTTAGGTGTATTTATGCATAACCTGCTGCTACACTGTGATCTGCATTGTTTGGCATCTGTTCTTTCCAAAAATTGATGGACAACATTTACACATCAATGGTGTGCATTGGTGCAGGAAGACTTCCTGTGTTTCTTTTGTATTTCCGTCAGTTGGAATCGGAGGCTACATCGGTAAAACAAATTGAATGTAATATACTTTCTTTATGAGAGGGACAGAAGCAGGAAAGTCATGCTTATCTGCCTGGACATCATCTGTCTGATTCATTTAAGTGAATTTCTGCAACTGTCCAAACCACAATCAACTGTACCTTGAGTGGAAGCAGAAGTGAGGTTTAGGAGTCTAATAACAAGTTTGCAATTTGTCATTGAAGTGCTAAATGGAAATAATTGTTGAAAGTTTAAAATTTAGAATAATTCCATATGGAATTATTTAGCTGCACATTTGATTTTCCCTCTTAATGGACAGAAAGTAGTGGTTGAGGTGCTAGGTGCACTCAGGGCCAGATTAAGGCATAGGCAACATAGGCACAGGCCTTGGGCCCAGTCTGCCAGGGGGGGCCCCCAGCAATCCCTAACATATATTTACTATTATATACTCTTCTTTTTATCTGAGCTGCACTTTTTTTGTTTTGTAAAGGACTCAGCCACTGAGTAATCTGAGCAAGACAGGAGATGAACTGTAACACGACTCTCACCTCCCTGATTAGGTGTTAAGTTCAAATGATCGTTTAAGGGGCCCTGGTCAGGCTGACCTTTAAGGCGTGAACAGGTCCATTTTCTTTGCTTTGTCTCTCATCCCCACTTACAATCTCCACTTAGAATCAAGTCTTAATAGATTAACAGTATAATTCCATGGGTGCGGTTTATATTTAATCTCTTCTCTAATACTAAGAAATCTACAATGCATTTCAGTGATAAAATTAAAAATTGTACTCTTTTTTTTTATTATTTCCTCATGCCACTCATATTGAAATTCTGACCTTGATATAGCTCAGTTTTTAGTGTGAATAAAAATGAACATATTTCCAGGATCCCATCAGTAAATCTTGCCGTTTATTGATCCTGGCTTACTTATCAATAACAGAAATTTTTGATCCTGGGAATGCCCAGCTGATCACTGAACCACTTGCCTGAACCCCAGAACACAAAACCACTCCCTATTTGACTGGTTCCTCACCTCTCACCTTCATCAGATACTCTCCTCTGGCCTCCTGCTTGACTCCCTAAGTGACCACCATCTTGTATTCTCAAAAAGAAAGGATTTCAGGCCAAAGCCCCCCCCTTCCCGAACCCTGATGGTTAGATCCTACAAATCACTGGACTTCGCATGTCTGCTAAATGATCTTGCTAATATCGACTGGTCTGTCAGCTGTCATGCCTCCTCCCTTGACCTTGCACTGGATTTTTTCAAGACAAAGTTCCTTGTGGTCTGGTCTGGGACTCCTACACCTCTCTTAGACATATCTGAGTACGGGAGGGGGGGACACACCTGCCTTGGATCTCCAGCCTCAGAGCCAGGGATCAGGCTTGGAAGGCACATAAAGCTACTTATACTTACTCACCTACCAAAAATACTGCACTCTTTGGAGTGCATGCACTAGGCTTATCCATCAGGCTAAAGCAAATGACTTTTGAGCTGCTTTTCAAATGAATATAAACAACCCCACCAAATTCTGGAAAGTAATTCAATCTCTTCTTCCCTCCTCCCAACCCCCACCCCTGTCTTTAAGTCTGGCAACACCACTCTACATGAACTACTAGCAGTAGTAACTGAGTTCAACTCTTTCTTCACAAGCTGCACGGCATCCCTGCTGTCCTATCCCCCCATCCACACCAGCCCCACCCACCCCTACACTGTCTACATTAGCCACATCCCATGCCCCCACACCATCTTCCCAAGCCACATCCCACACCTTCAGCTTCAAACAGATCTCTCCAGCAGACATTTACAGTGCCCTGCTAACTTTAAATGCCCCAAAGGCAAATGCACCTCAGGTTTAGATGCTAAAATGCTCATCCTGTCAGCGCCAGACATTGCCTCACCACTGGCCTCTCTTTTCAACCTTTCCTTCTCCCTTGCTTCTGTTCCCTCTGACTAGAAACATGCCACAGTCATCCCTCTTCCAAACGATGGTGACCTCTCCTCCCCAGGAAACTATTGTCTGATCTCCCTTCTCCCCACTCTAGTTAAGCTCCACCCCTCCCTTCCTCCTTCCTTTCCTCTGACAGTGGCCCTTTAGCCTGCCTACTTCTTACTGACCCCACGCCTACCCTGCTCACGCTAACTGTCCTTTGCTTCACAATCTCTTACTCTGTTACTTGACCTAGCTGCTTATTAAGTTACTCTCCAGTAATGTCTGTAATTCTAAGTGTGTTATGACTGTAAACCATTGCCAACCTTTGTATGTACAGTATGTTACCCTCCATTCTTTGACATGGAACCTTTGTAAATGAGCAGTTCTTGCTCAAAGGTACTTGTAATCCTAGAGTCTAATACAATAAAAATAAATTAATTAAAACCTTGTCTTCGCTCAGCTCTCCCCTTTCCTTGACTCTGCCTCATTCTTCACTCCATACCAGTCTGGTTTTAGGAAGTCCCACTCCAGTACCATCTCCCTCCTAAGGCTCACTGTTGCCATCCTCACTGGCATGGATAAATCCCACATTACCTCAGCTATCTTTGTCGACCTTGCAAAGGCATTCGGCGTGGTTTTGTACACTCTCCTTCTCATCCAGCTCTCCATAGCTGGGCTCTCCAGCATATCAACCACTTGGTTGCAGTCCTATCTTGTGGACCTGACTCAACCCATAAGGATTGGCAACTTCATCTCCTCCCCAGTCCCTATCACTTCTGGTGTCCCACAAGGCTCAGTGCCAGAGCCCCTACTGTTCTCTATTTTCCTTAATGACCTGCCCTCACCCATCCATTCATGTGTATGCAGACTACACAGTCCTGTGTATATCAGGCACCTGTACCTCTGATGTGGCAAACAGACTGAAGCTCGACTTCAAAGAAGTCCAATTCTGGTTTTGCTCCAATCAGCTCTTCCTCAATGCCAAGAAAACAGTCTCCATGACCTCTGGCACAAGCCAGAGACTATCTCGGCTCCCCTCCAAACCCACTTTCCACATCCTAGATGGGACATTGCTGGAGGCTTGCTCCTCCTTTAGATACCTTGGGGTATGGCTCGACCAACACCATGATTTTTCTGTACACATCAAGGCACTCCACAAGAAGCTGCTCCCCAAGCTTGGGGCCCTGTACCAGAACCATGGCTGCATCCTGCTTCCGGCCCGGTGGGCGATTGTACAGAAAATGATCCTCCCCATTTTCAACTATGGTGATGTAGTTTATTGTGCTGCTCCTAAGACTACCTTAACCAGACTGAACACCCTTTTCCACTCATTCTGGTGCTTCACTCTTGATAGCCCCCCCCCAGAACACACCACTGCTCCTTCTATCAGTTCCTACACCTCCCTTCCCTCCAGGACAGGTGGCTGTCTCACTGTGCCAGACTCACGGCCAAGTTCTGGTCTCAGTCCCTGTCCCCTTACCTTCGCTAGTGCCCTTGCCACACCTCCACACCTTCATACTCCCTCAGAAATGTTGACTCTCACTCCTTAAGTTTCTCCCATGACCTCAAAAAGAAGGCAAGCAGCATTCTCACATTGCATGCCCAAACTGTGGAATTCACTCCCACTTGCCATTCGGCAAGCCAAATATGCAAACCAACTCAATCACCTCCTCAAAACCCATTTCTGATCCTCATGCACCTGTGCCATGTCTACATCCTCCTATCTACAGATAGGCAGTATCTCTAGCCAGAAAAGATAGTCACCAATCTGGAAAAGAGTATCTAGCTCCAGCCATAGCTGCAGATCTGTCTGTCTCTTCCAACATGGCTAATTCTAAACCATCCCATGGGTAGATTCTGGTATAAATTAATTTCCAGATAATCTCGGTACCTTGTCTCACTGTTGTATTTCATAATACTCTGCTATAGTCTGTGTTCCTCCAAATACCCATTTCTACAATGTATATGATGTCTGTATCAAATCAGCTACATTTCTGTACTCAATATGTACTGTACTTATGCATTGCTGAAAGTACCTTGTATTTATTTGTTGTACAATTGTCGTATTTATACTCTGTTGTTGATCCCCCTTCTCCCCCTCCCTCCAGGTTGTGTCTGGAAATGAGCAGTTGTCCACTCAGTATGCTCACCTGGTGAAATAATTTCTTCCAACAATCACTCACTTTTGAAATATAATCTCTAAAGTTCATGACTCTTCTAGTAAACTACCAACTTAATTTCTACACCATTTGAGGACCTAGCCTCTTTTATTGAGGGGTCTTTGTCCCACCCCACAAAAGTCCCACATACTGGTTCATAATACCTGACAGGACAAAGTCCAAAGAAGCAGCTGTTGTGACTTGCCAGGATAAGGTGGTGTGCACATAATTAGACTGCCAGCCCCAATGCTTAAAAAGCCTGTGGTGGCACAGTAGGTAGTGAAAATAGGGCAGACTAGGTGGGCTAAGAGGTCCTTTTTTGCTGACTCCTATGTTACTATATTTCTATGTTTCTAATTTTCCTTCAAGTTTCAGTAACTGGTATGCAATGTCCAAGGGATGCAGTCACAGCAGCAGGGTACAGCCATGGTGAAGGGTCATGGTTGCAGTGAGGGGGCCCAGATTTCTCTTGGGCCCAGGCCTCAGGTTGCCTTAATCTGGCCCTGGGTGCACTGGTGCAGGTAAAGTAGCATGTTTACATGTTAGCAAAAAATGCCTGCATCAGTACAAGATCCCACCAAACTTGGGATCTTCGTTTAGCACAACAAAGCAACCTACAATGCACTGCACGCCATTTACATGGACTGACCTGTACTGGTGCAACTCATCTGCACCACCTGCAATGGTGTAGATCTGGCCATGTAAACATGCCTTTAGTTTTCATATCAGAGCTCTAATGTGATATGCTTGCTCCAAATGCATTGGGAGTTGGACCAGGAGCTTGTGGAGGTGCGGTGGTGGGGGGGAACCAGGCTTAGTACCTTCCAATAGGGTGGCAACAGGCCATAAGAACATATGGCAAAAAATGTGTACTGTTATCCTTTTCACAGCATTTTTTTGTATCTCATTATTTGCAATTTGTTGACTGGGAAAAGCACACTGAGATAAAGCTCATTTCCAGTTGTGAACCAGAGGAGAGGATTACAGAGAGATGAGGTAATACAACAAAACTAAATAGCACAATAACACACATAAGGAGCAGTCATTATATTCAAAAGGTGGGAAATCAGGCATGGCACAATATTATACAAGAATTCCAGTGATAAAATACAAAAGCAAAAACTAATGGTGATAATTAGGTCAGAATATAAAAAATACAGCAGTGGTCCAGGAGGTGCAGTGAGGGCCTAGGTGTTGGACAGGAATCAGGTGACTTAACCAGCAGTCTTAAACAAGGGAAAAAGGGTCAGGAAATGGAGGATGGGACTAGCTGCCAGAGTAAGTGCATGTTCAGAGAACACATAGTATTGCTTTTAAGAAAAAAATTAGAAAGCAGAGGAGCAGATGGCAAGAGGAGTCATGTCAGAGAAGAGAGGGGGAAGTTGATTGTCCAGAAGAGATATATCAATGGGCACTGAGAAGGGAAAGAAATCAGTGAATCAGATGGAGTAGCAAGAAGGGGATGGATGGGCAGAGAAGAAAGGATAAGAGACAGGGAAGCGAGCTAACAGGAACATAGCTAGGAAGAAGGCACAGTGGGAAATGCACCAGACCTTAAGTGAGCAGTTTAGGGTAAAATGGCAGAAGCAGTTGTAAAAAAGGTCCAGCCTAGCCAGGGCAGTTCTACAGGCAGCACTGCAACCATGTCCTCATTAGCAAACACTGTGAGGATCATGTAGAGGATGATCTCATGGTAGACAGGGGGTTGGGTGCAAAATTTTTTGTGGTACAATGTTCCAAGTTTTGGCAGTAGCTTTTTATGGATGGCATCAGTGCAGAAGGATAAATTAACATCTATACAGCTACACATTAGGGGGGGGCTCTTCACAGGGGGAACCATCCAACAGCTAAGACTGAGTAGATAGAAAGTATGGTATCATCCTTATACATATGTACATTATGTGCAAGGGAATAGATTAAGTGGAGGTCATTTAGAATGGAAGAAAAGATTGGGCCTACAATAAAATCCTGGGGACACCGAAAGAGATGTCAAGAGGGAGCAGATAGGGCATCACCTACATGAGCTGACTGGAATCTGTCAGACATATAAGAGCAGAAAAAAAAAGGCGCTGCATCAGTGTGTGGTCTGAAAAAAAACAATAATATTAAGTGCATGCTGAAAATAGAAAATAGAATTAAAATCAGCATTTCGACCACAGGTCTTCTTCAGAAATTATCTAAAAGCGTAAAAGAAAAACTACCTTTGCTTTTTTCTCATGTAAGAGCAGAACCAACTGACTGAGAGGTAAGAGAGATCCAATCAAGTGAGCCTGTAATTTAAAATGAGATGGACAATGTTGTAAAATGTCTTGGTCAAGTCAAGAAAGATGACACAACTAAACATTCTGATCTGTCCCCTTCTGGGTGGAATCAGCAAGCAAATCCAGAGACAAGGCATTGGGATGGGGTTTACAGTAGCCAGCCTTTAAAGGGGGAGAGTGAGAAGGAGGAGGAATGAAGAAAAGAATAAAGCTGGTAAAGCATTATTTTCTTCTGCACTTTGTTAAGCACAAGGAACAGGATGATATGGTGGCAGTTCCATGGAAAGGGAGAACTTCAGCATGTTTCAATGCCACTGGAACCTTGCTAAGGCAAAATGAGGTTGATAAGGGAGGAGAGGAAGATGACAAAGGCTGGAACAGAGAAGTGGTAGTAATTAGTGCCAAGTTCATTAGGGCTTTTACCCTGGAAGGTATTGACTGATAGTAGCACAATTAGGATAGCAGTGGGGAAGAAACAGGTGAAACAAAATGAGGGGAAGATACAGGGGGATGAAGAGGGGAAGCAGAAGCAGGGGGTTCAGAATGGGGTTTAAGGCTAGGGAGATATTTTGAGGTGGGGGGAAGGAGCAGCAGCAAGAGGGCACATGATTAAGTCATTAGAAGTGGAAATTACCTCAACAGGATCAGTAAACAGGGAGTTTAATACAGTAACTTCAGTATTGGAGAGTTGAGGTAGGCAGAATGAAAATGTTCTGATGGTGGAATTCCAGTGAAATTGCCATTCCACTTCCAAAATGACAATACATTATCTATGGGAATTTTATGCAAATTCTTGTTTTCTTTTTTATCTAAACTTTAATGTAAACTGTGGATTATTTCCACAGCTTGTTTTGCATACAAAACATAATCTAGATCAGTGTACAATGTGTACATTTTTGACTAAAGTTATTGAAAACTGCGGATTTTGTTTCCAGTTTTATTCTTGTATATAGAATACACTAGACAGTAATGTAAACTTTGGAATTTTTCCTTTTTGCCCAGCAAAATGGGACAAAAATCCCTTGGCTATTCCAAAGGAAGAAACATTTTGCAGTTCCAGCCAGACCTACCAGACAAGATAGGAATCAAAAGTGGAACAAGGTCTGGCCCCATAAATGCAGTGACCAAGCTGCCACTCATGACATTGGAAACCCGTGTTTGTGCCCCAAGCCTAGAAACACTGGTGGGCCAGCATAGGAGGATCAAGTATCCCACAGTACACTCTCCTCCTCTGGGGGGGGGCACATTACACTGCTGTACAGCAACATGGTTGACAGTGCAATGGGGATACAGGTGAATGGAAGTGTAGAAAAAGCCAACAGTCAGGTATGCTGGTACCTGTTGCCTCATGTGCTCTCTCCAGCAAAGGACACAGAAGCCCAAGAAAATGGTGAGAACCTGATTGGCAGATGAATCCACACCTACCCCATTATCTTATATGTGTCTTTATCATTTGTCTCCTCCAACCCCTGTATTCTTCCATTGCAAAATAGTTAACTGGATATAGACGGTTAACACCTGCTGGGGTGCTGTAATGGTGGGTTCCCACCCCATGGGCTTAATCTGGGATAATGGCAGGGTTGAGGGGCAATTTAGAATCTGCAGAGGAATATAGCTGAATACTGCTCCTTGGCTATGCAAAAGTGACTGATGATGGTATAAGGAATTCCAGTTGACTGTGCCAAATAGGAGATAAAAGCTTGTAAAAAATGGAGTGGATCACACTCCAGAATTTGAATGGGGTCCTGAAATTATTCCATAGGATTGTAGAAATGCAATTGAAGTTAGCTTCCCTGATGACCTTAGTGCATGCCTTGTAGAGTTGTTAGTACCCAGGTACTGTAAGTCCATTGGTGAACATGAGGAATTTGATGGTATTAAGAATAGACCCAGGCTTTTAGACAAGCAATTAGGTTGACAGCGAACCAGGGAAAGTAGGGGTGCCTGACACATGACCTCTGAAAAGGGGTGTGTTTGTCTCAGATGAACAGGACTTTGGAGTGGGAGAATGAGAGTCCAATTCAATTGTCATTTGCAGCATATGTAAAATGACATGTAAAAAAATATTAATTAAATCATGTTGTATTATATGATGTTTATTTTACTAGTGTAATACATATTTATTTATATTATTCATTAGCTTTTATTGATTAGGTAAGTGCACTAGATACTAAGTGCACCTATTTTCAGGTATGACTCCTGAGGTTATATGAGAGAAATTGCAATATGATGCATGGAACAGTATAACCCATAAGTAATATGAATACAAAGACAATGAGAGAAAAACATTACAACCATGTGAAGCACAAAACTGATGTCAAGTTTTTAAGAAGTAACACAGATCAAGCACATGATAGTGCAAATAACAGTCCAAAAATAAAGTGCAACAACAAATATACATGAAGAATTATAAGAAGTATACACATGTACAATTGGATTTAACCATTTAACTATTAGATGAGCCCAAAGAGACCTTCTGAATGTGGAGTGTGAGGAGGAACTACAAACAGAAAGCAGAAGAGAGTTCCAGAGTTTAGGGGCAGCAACTAGGGATATGCAAATACCATATTGGAAATATTCAGATGAATATTTGCCTTTGGGGCCCCAAATATTCAGAAATTGGGTATTTGTATTTGATATTTGTGTATCTGTAGGAGAAAAAGAAAAAAAAAAACACCCTTTGCCCCACCCAATTAGTTAAACTACAAACCCTGTTCCCCTGTCCTCTGCAACAAGCCAAACCCTACCTTCCTCTTCTCCAAGCACCCACAATTAAAGGTTAAAAAAACTGCCAAGAAGGTTTAAAAAAAAATCGAAAGACTGACACCAGATATTGAATAGTGCATTATTTATGATATTTGGGAAATACTACTCGTTATTCACACCCCCCTATCAGTAACGCTAAAGGCTTCATCACATATGTTGGTAGATGTCTTGGAGGCAACAAGTAAGTGTTGCTCATTGGATCTCAGGGGGTAGGAATGGGGGAGAATATCAGGAGGGCTGCCAAGGAAACAGAAGCACCAAGGCTTATAATTATGTCTGTGAAACAACCTAAGGTAAATGAGCTACTATTCAAGGCCGAGAACCAGCCAAGAGGATTGTAAAGGTCAAAGTTGTAGGAGGCACAGTAAGAGAGCAAATCTGCTGATGGTGTAGGCAACATCCAATTTTGGAGAGAAATGCTGCAACATTAGCAAATGAGATGAGGCCTTATTTAAGAGAGGGGAAGTAACATCCCTTTTGGCAAAGGATGAGGTGGGGCATCAGGTGTCAGACAGTGTCTGGCTCTGTAGGCAAGACCAAGATTAACATTCATTGTCTTACACACATTAAGGATGTGAAGGGATAAGTTAAGGTGCTGGTTGAGTGTGACTCCCAGTTATTTTAAGGATGATACTGCCTTCACAGGAATCCCATCAGTAATTGAGATGGATGGGGGTAGGACAAGTTCTTAACTTAGCAGGGAACGAAATAACATGATTTGAGTCTTCCAGTGTTCATTACAATTTTGTTATTGAGCCACGCTTCCTGCTTCTGGAATCAGTGGCAAGTTGGGAGTTAATAAGGTTAATATTTTTGGAGTTACAGGTAAGAACTAAGTCATCTACATAAAGGGTAATGCCACACAATGTGATAGCTCTTGGGGTGTTGTTGATGAACAGTGAAAAAAGAATAGACCAAGTATAGAGTCCTGGCAAACACCAAGCCTAACAGAGGCTGGGATTGAAAGGTCCTGTCAAATTCAACCACTTTTTGCTGACTGGACAATAGTGCCAGAACAATGTGACAGCATGTTGTGACAGGCCCAGGATCTTTTGTTCAGCACTCAAAACACTGTGACTGACCAGGTTATAGGCCTTAAACAGGTCAGTGAGGATAACCCCAGTTAGCTACCGTTATCCATGGCAGCTTGGGTCTTGGTGTCCACTTTAGTGAGTTCTATGATAGTGTTGTGGGCCTTGCAAAAATCATGCTGTTCAGATGCCAGAATTGGATATATTTCAGGCAAGGAGATGGTCAGTCAATTGGCTGCAATTTGTTTTCCTCTGCTGTCAGGATGGGGACAGCTCTAGTGATTTTCTAGCATTCTGGAACAGTGCTGGACACCAGTGATCAACTAAAATGTGCCTAACCGGGGCTATAATTTAGGTACCAAGTTTAAGAAGCTTTGGCTCAAAACCATCATTTTCAGCACTGGCATACATGGAGAGACCTGCAAGTAGTTTCTGAGTATAAATATTATTTATTTTGATTGTGATAAAGCATGTTTCAATACAAGTAAGCAATACATATTGTGTATGGCAGCATTGCACTGCAGTGGGATTAAAGGGAAACATTTACAAACTGTGCCCATCCTAGTTTGAAAACCAAACCCATGATAAGCTCTTTTAAATGAGGTATTGTGTTTTACTGCTTGCTAGCAGCAATGCAGATACACTGGAGATTGTCTAACTCATATTGATACAGTACTACATTGTTACCATTTTCAGAATTTTGTGATGTACTAATGATCAAGCTGGAGCTAACCACATTATGACTAAGCACAGCTTGATCATCAGTGACATCACAAGGATCCAAAAATTGTGGCAATGTTGTATAAATATGAGGCAGATGTAATTGTAAATACTTCAGGAGTGCTGCCAGCTACAGGTAAGCCCAATGCCTCATTTTAAAGATCTTTCCATGGACATGTGAACTGTGATGGACACTGTTCATAAATATCCCCTTTTAATGAAATTTAAAAATAAAATACATTGTTTCCTTTCATCATCCTATAGTATACATTAAGTTATTACACAGCATTTAACTAAAGATGTTATGTCACAGTAGCATGAAACATTATACAATAGTTATACTGTATATTACATTACATTACATCTTGCATTTGACATGATATGTAGACAAGATTTTTCACAGATCCACCTCGAGGACTGTTAGGGACCCAGTATTTAAATAGAGATTCAATTACAAAAGTTTTTTTTTTTATAAAGTGTGGTTTGCATGAAATATCACAACAACTTTACTGTTGTATAATGTGGTAATTTAGATGTTTTTGTTTTCAACTGTAAGAATTAAAGACAATAAAGTAAGAAAAGATATGAGAACATACCAAGTAAATAAAACAATCATGTAAAATAAACACACCATCATTATACAGAGTTGCTCTAATACTCAAAGTCTGCACATTTTGGCTCTTGCTATTGGAGGGATATCATTCATTATATTCTACGTAAACAAATCTGTATTGACAGGGATATAAACATAAATGGGTATTGATCTCTGTTATGAGCTTACATAGGACAATGTATGGGTGGCCATACATACCAATGCTGTGTTTCGTTCAAGGGGTAAGATGATATAGACCTTGAGAAGTCTCTTTGATGTCATCTCAGCCCTGAGAAGGAAACATCAGCCTTCTTTTGTGTGGTTTTAACCCATTCATTATTTTATATAGTACATGGTTTCAGAAATTTGCTGCACCTAAGGCTTCATTTGACTGCTAGCCTCAGGTGCAGTTTCTGTTTTGAAAGTACAAAAAAACAAAAACACTTCACCCAGCTCATGATTGTCAACACATTTGCCATCTTGAAATATAGGAAAAATTGGAAAGAATATTTTTTCCACTTGTAAATCACGTCTCTTGTCGATCGCAATCCTCACAACTTCTTGCATTTTAACATGCCTTTCCAGTTTGAAATACAGCAGTACACACTGCAAAAAAACAAAATAAGGAATTAGCAAAGATCATAATCAGTGATTTGCAAGTGAAAAAAAAATGTTGTTTCCATTAGAATCTATTTTCTATCATGTTGAATGTCTGGGAAATCTTAAGCAAGGTGCAGGGTAGTTTCTTAAAAAATATAAGGGAGAACAGAAAATGTAAAAAGTAAAACACCTTTGTGTGTCAGGCGCATGGTTGGGGGTATGCAGTGAGGGAAACTATAGGGACAGCTGTCATGCATTTGCAGCATAGAGAAGCACAAGATCATAAAAATAGAAATTCTGTTATGCCACAGTAGTCAGGTAGCTACTGTGGTACAAAAACATTTTGATTTCTGTACACAACCCCTAGCCATATACAGTACTGTCAAATTATTATGTATACCGTACCTTATAAGGACTACATTATTTAATAAGTTTAACCAACATAAAAAGCAATAGTTTTCTAGAACTTTCTATGGCTTTTTAAATTGTTTTGGATCTAAGGAATAGTAATCCATATTTTCATCATGTTCATTATACCCAGGGTGGGATATTCAGACTGGGCCAGGCAGGGGCGCAAGCTTGGGCACAGCGCAACTGGATTGAGCCAGGGCATGCACTAGGTGATATTCAATGGTGCTGCACCATGGCTGAGCACCACTGAATATGACACTGAGGGTGCACGCACTGCATACGGTGCAGTGGCACTGCACCAGCACAAGTGGCAGAAGGGAAGCAGGGGGCTGCGCCAGTGCAAGTGCAGTTGTGCTAGGCACAGCAACTGTGATATTCAGCCGTGGGCATGCAAATCAGATCATTATGTGTACAAGGTGCAAATGGGGCCATTTGTATGTCATTATGGCACCATTTGCATGTGGTGCATTGATCCCCAATGACTTGCACCTGGACACCTGCCAGGCTGCAGCCCTCAGGGACTGATGCCCTGCTGCCCCTCAGGGGGCTCCGCTCCCATTTGCCTGATTGCAGTCATGTGTAAAATGAATCCCTGGTGGTCCAGTGGACCAATCCCCATCACCTGATCATGGGTATGTGTAAAATGAATCCCTGGTGGTCCAGTGAACCAGTCCCCATCGCCCAATTGCAGGCATGTGTAAACCTAATCCCTGGTGGTCCAGTGGACCCCTATCCAGCACCCCATAGTGGGCATAAGTGTAAAGAATCCCTGGTGGTCCAGTGGAGCCCCCAGCACCCAATCATGGGTGGAATGAATGCAGGACACCCTGGTGGTCCAGTGGAACCCCCCTACCTCCCCACCCAATGATGCCCCCACCACCCTGCCCCCCCAAGTCAGTGGCGGGTGGCAGTACCCTGCCCAAAAGCCGCCCAGCTGCCTGCTGACTGACAGCATACAGTAGGGTCTGCAAGCCTATTAGTCCACTGAATGGGCCAATGGGTGTGCAGACCATGCTGTACTACACAGGCCAAAATTGTGAATGAACCATTCACAATTCAGACCTCTGTAGTACAGTATGGTCTGCATGCCCATTGGCCCATGCAGTGGACCAGTAGGCGTACAGACCTTACTGCATGCTGTCAGTCGGAGGGTGGTCGGGTGGCTTGTGGGTGGGGTGCTTCCACCCACCGCTGATTGAGGGGGGTGCAGGGCGGTGGGGGCCTTAGTGGGTGGATGGGGAGCGGGGGTTCCACTGGACCACCAGGGTGTCCTGCATTCATTCTGCCCTTGATCGGGTGCTGGGGGTTTCCACTGGACCACCAGGGATTCTTTACACTTATGCCCATGATTGAGTGCTGGATAGCAGTCCACTGGATCACCACGGATTAGGTTTACACATGCCAGCGATCGGGCGATGGGGCTCAGTCCACTGGACCACTGGGGATGTATGTGACCTATGCCTGTGATCAGGCAATGGATTGTGGTCCACTGGACCACCAGGGATTTATGTAACCTATACCCATGAATGGGCGAGGGGGGCATGATGCCCCCTGGGTGAGGGGCCTGTGGACTGTATCCTGGGTGGTCAGTTGGCCACCCACAGCAGGTGGCTGCCGTGCTGCACCTTGCAGTATGGCAGCTTGCCTGTGGGTGGCCAGGACTTGCTCCTGGTTTCACCAGGCACAACTTTGTGCCCCCTGGGTGGCACAAGGTGGGTATATGCCTGCATATGCACCGCACATCCCAGGCTGAATATCGGTATGTGCTGCATATGCATGGGCATGCCTCCCATGTTTGCACCGCATACATTACTGGTGCACCTCGGTGCATCAGGGGTTGTGCAGCACAACTTGCCCCATTGAATATCACACCAAGGGAAATTGGTGGGTTGCACATGGTGCAACCCTGTTGCACCTTGTGCAACCCTTTTGAATATCCCACCCTTAGTTTTTTTAATGACCACCTGTAATCTTTAGGCTATGAATTACCTGTATAACTGACCACATAAAACCATCTGAGGTACTTGAGGTTTCTCAGAGAAGCAGACAGAGAGTTGGGCTAACATCTGGTCTCCTACATCTTATCAATAACTTGTTAGTGATATTCATACAGTGACTATTTTGATTAAAGTTTTTGTAGTTTGTGTTTGATAAAATAAACATTGTTTGGTATTCCTTCACATTGTATTATCATCTAGCACATTCTGAATTATAATCAGGTCCTTCAAAAGCAGTACTATATAAGACAATAGATAATTTGTCAAACACTCTTTAGGTTTATTTTATCAAAAACAAACAGGAAGGAGAAGAAGCACTGTGGGTAAATTTGGAGACAGGCAATGGCACCACAATATGCACAGGGGTTGTATACAGACCCCCTTCTCAGGGGGAGGAAATGGACAGGGAAATGATAGAAAGTATACTTAGAATGGCAGAAAAAGGGGAGATATTGCTGATGGGTGATCTGAATATGCCAGATGTTAACTGGAGTGCAGTTGCAGCTGCCACTCAAGAGTGCAGTTATTCTAGATGCCCTACAGGGGCATGCCTTAGACAACTAGTACTGGAGCCCACTCGAGAGGAGCAATATTAGACTTGATTCTCTCAAATGGAGATGGAGAGAGGATCACAGATGGAAGTGGGTAGCCATCTGGGAACTAGCGACCATCGAACAGTATGGTTCACAATAAACACAGCAATAGAGTCAAGCCATACAAAGGCAAAAGTACTGGACTTTAGGAGGGCTGACTTTGCCAAAATGGGTGAGTGCCTAAGGAATGCACTAGCAAATGGGCAGGAAGGAGGGGGTGGAAGAACAATGGGGAACAATAAAAACTGCCATCACGGAGGTAATGAGCCTTTGTGTGAAGCAAATAAACAAAACAAGATGATGTAAGAAACCACTATGGTTCTCAAAGGAAGTGGCAGTGAAGGTTCAAGAGAAAAAGAAAGCATTCAGGAGGTACAAGGAATCACAGAAGAAGCAGGACAGAGAACTGTATCAGTTAAAGCAAAAGGAGGCTGGGAAGGCAGTCAGAACAGCAAAGACCCAAACCGAGGAAAAGCTATCCAACTCAGTTAAGAAGGGGGATAAAACCTTTTATAGGTACATCAGGGAGCAAAGGAAGACCAAGGGAGGGATAGTGAGGCTTAATAAAGGGGAGGGAGGGTGGGCAGAGGAGGCTGTGAAAGGCAGAGATACTAAACAAATATTATTGCTCAGTATTTACAAATGAAGAGGGGAGGTACATAAAACAAACAGTAGTAACACTCTGGATACAGAAGTTGATACCAGCCCATTTACAGAAGAAAGGATTCTGAAAGAACTCTTAAAACTGAAGGTGGACAAAGCAATGGGGCCTGATGGGATTCATCCCAGAATTCTAAAAGAGCTAAGGGTAGAACTAGTGACACCACTGACTACCCTTTTTAACAAATCATGGGATGATGGGGTGGTACCCGAGGACTGGAGGAGAGCAGATGTGATTCCCCTTCACAAAAGTGGGAGCAAGGCAGAAGCAGGAAACTACAGACCTGTTAGTTTAACCTCAGTGATAGGGAAAATGATGGAATCACTTCTGAAGGAAAGAATTGTCGAGTATCTAGAGGAGAGAGGGGCATAGGACCCTAGGCAGCATGGATTCACAGCGGGAAGGTCATGCCAGACAAATCTGATAGATTTCTTTGACTGGGTGACCAAAGCAGTAGATCAGGGAGGGGCTGTGGACATGGCCTACCTAGACTTTAGCAAGGCATTTGACACAGTCCCACACAAAAGATTAATATACAAGTTAGCCAGCCTGGGAGTGGGTCCCAAGATGACAGCCTGGGTAAAGAATTGGCTGGAGAATAGGACACAGAGAGTAATAGTAAATGGAGTCCACTCTGAAGAAAGGGGGGTTACTAGTGGGTACCGCAGGGTTCAGTATTAGGACCGGTCCTCTTCAGTGTCTTTATATGACATTATGGAAGGACTGGAAGGAAAAGTATGTCTCTTTGCAGATGACACTAAGATCTGCAACAGAGTTGATGCACAGGGTGGGGTGGAAAGGATGAGAAGGACTTGGCAAGGTAGAGGAATGGTCAAATGTATGGCAACTTAGATTCAATGCTAAGAAGTGCAAGGTAATGCACCTGGGAAACAAAAACCCAGGGGAAGAGTACACAATGGGGGGTGAGATACTAACAACAACAAAAATGGAAAGGGACCTGGGGGTAATCATATCAGATGACCTAAAGGTGGGCAAGCAATGTGAGAGGGCAGCAAGGAGGGCTGGAGGGTTACTGGGATGCATAGGGAGAGGCATCCAGTAGAAAACAGGAAGTTACTATCCCTCTGTACAGACAGCTGGTGAGACCCCATCTGGAGTACTGTGTGCAGTTCTGGAGACCCAATCTCCGAAAAGACATAGACAGGATGGAAGCTGTCCAGAGGAGGGCAACTAAAATGGTGCAGGGTCTGCACTGGAAGACATATGAAGAGAGATTTAAGGAGCTTAATATGTATAGCCTCGAGGAAAGGAGGGAGAGGGGGGACATGATAGAAACTTTCAAGTACCTCAAGGGAATCAACAAAGTCCAAGAGGGTGGCATCTTTCAAAAAAAAAGAGGTGTGCAAGAACAAGAGGGCACAATTTGAAGATGGGGGGGTGGGTCAGAGGTAATTTAAGGAAGTATTTTTTCACAGAGATGGTTGTGGATGCATGGAACGGCCTTCCGGAGGAGGAAGTGGAGTCAAAATCAGTGGTGGAATTCAAGCATGTATGGGACAGTCATAAGGTAATTCTGGGGGTTGGGGGTAAGAAGAAGTAGGCTGCTGGTTAACTAGGATCTGCAGCTTTATCCAGTAGGTAGGGAAATGGGCAGACTGGGTGGGCTAAGCGGTCCTTATCTGCTGTCAAATTCTATGTTTCTATGTTTCTATGTTTAGGTTCACCCAATTTTGCAAGTATTGCTCAAGAACTTTGTTCTCACATATTTTTCTTTTGTACTGCTGTCCTATAGTGTCAAAAATAATTGCATGTAAAAGGTTTTATAGTTAGTTTTTCTGTTGCTGGATTTATACTTGTTTCCTACAAATTAATAATGTTTCTGACATATACTTTATTTGCAGCGCTCATTTTCAAATTAATTACTAGCAAGGCCAGGGTAGATGATTCATCTGAGCAAGAATTTAACTGAAGGTCATTTCAACTTTAAAAAGATCCATCTTAGGGCTGCTACATTGACATTTGTGAAAAGCGTTATTACTACACCAGCTGAATGAGTACATTGCTTTGTAGCCTCTGCCATTTTGTGAATTATGTAACAATTAGCTAATAAGTCAGAACTGAGATTAGACTTCTTAAGCAATGCATCCATAACAGTCAGTGTTAGAACAGATGGAAATGAACTGAGCATCACAGAAGCAAATAGTTTATTTCATTCACCTTATCAAATTGTCAAGTTAAGGTGCCTGAATGCACACTAAAAATAGAAAATTGAGTTTAAAATGGCAGTCTAACTGTGATGCCTTTTCTGCAATCAGCTATTCTAGAATGTTTAAGCATTGTTTGTGATGAGAATAGACAGAAATCAGTGGTATAGATGTATGAAGGAGGAAAATGGGTATGTACCGTAGATATCAGACAAAAGTGATCATTCATATTCTGAACAATGGAGTGGGAAAACAAAAAGGAGTGTATGTGGTGGAGATGAAGTAATAAAAGGTTGTAGCAAAAGATTTTAAGACTGAGTACAGAATGAAAATTCAGATGTACTGCCATTACAATTGTATTTGCCAATGAGTGACTTGATGCTATTATTAAAATCTGCTCAACCATTAGGACATGATTCTCAACCATTAGGACCAGATTTTAAAAAGTATTAGATACAAATATATCTGCATAGTATATACATGAGAGAATCAAACCCAGGCCTGCTGGATGTACCAAACTCATTCAAAGCTCATTACCCCAACCTCAAGGCTATATTAGTGCCCATTCTTGAATTTATTTGGCAGTTTCCCGATTCGTTTTTAAAAGAAGCCTCTGTGATGAATAAGTTGCAGCAAGTGTACAAAAACATGCAAATTCATTTTGTAGCAACTTAAACGTATTAGATTAAGCCAGCCCACCAGCACAGAGGCAGGGCATCTGTCTGCGATTCCAATGACCCAGGTTCAGAAATGGAATCAAGACATCAGAGGGCTAGCAGGGGGTGAAGGATTGAGCATCCTAGGGACTGCTCTCCTTCTCCAGGGGGAGGGAGTAGAGTGTCCAGCACATCACCAACCTCTGGCAGAGGCTGGGGGTTCTGTTGTGCTGGTACCATCACCTGAGATGGCTGGTGGAAGCGGGACATCATTGCATATCCCCACCTCCAGTTACCGCCATGAAAATCATCTGAAAAATCTCTGGAAGCCCACGCATGATGCTCTCCTCTGCCACCATCCCTACTGCCACCAGTGTCTGCCAGGTGGGGGCCCTGCTCCTGTGGCCCCACCCTGGGGGGCAAGCCAGGGCAAGACATGAAGGACCATGGAGAGGGTGCACCCACTCAGGGGGGGTAAGCCTTGGCATGGAAGGACAGCACGGGGATTGGGGCTGAGCTCCCTTCAGGGAGGAGGAGGTCTGTGCTATAAAAAAACATGTTAGACTATTCAAATAAGGGTCTATTATGTCCACATGTATGCAGCATACCTCTCAACCTGCTAGGACCAAAATCAAGGACACTCCCTCCAAAAATCAAGGACAAATTACCAAAATCAGGAACACCATATTTTATTCAGCATGACGCCGTGCCATCGCTTGACATGTACATCACATGATATAGTACTGTACATATGTAAATATCCTTTCGTTTATGCTTTTTAAGTGTCAAGTTCAGTTGTGTACTACCAACTAACACAATAAAAATTACAGGCAAATGTTTTGAATCTTTCTGTTGTCATATCTCTTTATTTACTTACTTGAAACTAAAGTGGCACATGGGCACTGCTAGAGAAATATTTTTTTTAGGATCCATTGTTAAGTTAATTTCCAGGTTTTTAAGGATCCAGTGTTTTTGATTTCCAGACTTAACTGAACAGAAATATATTGTACTGGAATGCAGTGTGTGTGTGTGTGTGTGTCTGTCTTTCTCAACAGTCTCCTTAGAGAAACAGATGAGCATGAGGAATGCCGGGAGAGGGGTGTCTCCTACAAACTGATTTTCTCTATTTGGGCCAGTTTAACCCTTGCTATGTTGTTGACTGATATATAAGTCCAAAATTCTTACACTTTCTAATTCTGTTGGTAGCCTAAGGGTCAAACAGGTCTGCTAGGCTTACACTGGCATTCTAAAAATCCAGAAAAGAAGCAAACAAGATGGGACTCCAAGGATAGGGAGTCTAAATTCTGGAAGTTCTGGAAAAAACAGGACAGTTGAGAGGTATGGTATGCAGAAACAATTCTGCTGTTGTAAAAAGCACAAGTGGTCCTCGATGGATTACTATGAAAATCCTGGTCTCAGGGTGCTTTTTATCAAAGAATAATGTAGCACACGTAACTACTTACTATTGCAATGGACATTTTCTGCTGTTGTTTTTATTGGGGGATGTCCAATGGGCCAGTGTTAAGCAAGTCATGTTTCTATGCAAGCAGCCTGAGTTCAGGAGCAACCAAATAGAATCAGAGGCACTCAACTGAAACCATTAGTGTAGCATGCTGAAAGCATACCAGATAACAAGTAACGATAAGGCAACATTTGTAGATGCTGAAATAATTTTATTTCACCGATCTTCAGAAAGGGAACAAGGCTAAGACCCCGGCACTTTACATCTAATATACGAGGCTTCATCAGGGGAGTGGAAAATGGCAACAAAAATATACCTATTGTATAGTTATCACTTAGTCACATGATGGATTATAACAGAGTCATGTGGGCATGTTTTGCAGGGATCTCATATCTGTAACAATTTCAGTATGTGTAAAAACCCAAGTGGGGAGACTTTGAAACAAGATCTCTGCAAAGAACATAATATTCAAGATTGACAAATCCACTAGCACTCTAGTTTTCCATGCCATCAAATATGTTACAAAAATTTTAACCATTCAGTACAGTGTATATAACCAATAATCATGATTAAAACATTAACATGTACAGTACTTGTAAAAAAAAAACACCAAGTGAATACACAAGTATAATGCATGGACAGTGTATATCAGCCCCTTTTTTCAATCAGTTTATAACCTGATAATCCCATGGTTATGACATCAGTATGCTGTAAACCTTGCTTAACTATGTCATAATGATGGGATTACAGGAGAGAATGTCACCACTTGTCAAAATTCTTGGAAAGGAAAGGTGGTCTGCTGCTTGGACATTTGTTCAAAACACACACATTCCATTCAGACAGTTACAGACCCACTGCAGTATAGATCACAATGGCTTTCAGCACTTCAGTTGCTCAACATTCAAACCAGGAGGCATTCATAGCCAAGCAGGAGAATAAACGCACATTGAAAAAAACTATTTTTTTCCCAGAGTGTCTAATTTTTACATACACTATAAAATACAATGCCTGAGTAACGGTAGTTTGACTGGAAAAGTAGACAAATGGAGGTGGAACAATATGGAAATTATTACAAAAATAACAATGGAAAAAATAAGAAAACAAGCAGTTGAACAGGAATGATAATGCAAACAATAATACAGAAAGGAAAAACATAGTGGGGAGAAGAAGGCTATACAAAAACAGACCACCAAAACATTAGAAAGAAATATAGAAAACAGGAAAAATCACTAGGATGATGGGAACAAAAATTTTATTTTGTTATTAACGATCAAATGGACTCTCCAAATGGCAGAAATGTAGGGAGCTATTCATCATATCACCAGCTTTTATTTACACTTGAATCCACCTTTAAAAAAAAGAAAGATCAATATTTACAAACATTCAACATCTATAATCCAATTGATCTTAAAACTAGTACTGTGTGGAATTTTAAAATTCCAGCCAAACAAAATTTCAAAATTCTGCTGAAATTCATTGGAATCAGAATGGCAGAATTCCACAGCAGAAAACTGTGGAATGAGTTCTTCTGCAACATTTTTCGTGGAGTTTTATTCTGTGGATCTCAATATTTTCAGCAAAAATGGTTGTGGGATGATATTCGGAGGCAAAATTGCTGTCCCGAGGGATATTACTCTTCTGATCACAGCAGGCAGAACTTCACAGAAGAACCATAGAAATTCCGGCAGAAATTCCACCAGCGGGATGGTCATTCCATGTTTATTTCACCAGTGAAATTGTGAATTCCACACAGTACTACTTGGAACATGCATCAATAGTAATACAGTTATAGGTGGAATAAATCCCATTTTTAAATTAATATTTATTTGTAGAAGGGGTATGAGGTCTATGTGGCCATTAATACCACTTGGTTGCATGGCACTTGGGGTTAAAATCCACCTGAACTCTTTTTGGACTCCTATCTGTTTTAGAAGACATGAATGAGTCCACCGTTCATGTGTATAATGTAAATAAAACAAAAATAACTGCTTTCTAGGCCAAATTAACATTATGTTCAGCTACAAACATTTCTTCAGTTAGCATAACTTTTCAAATCCTGATTTACAGAGACACTGAAAATGTACTTACAAATCCTGGACAGCCTTATAAGTGCAATTCAACCACTGAAGAAAATATTGCTTTGCAATCTATCCTAAATACCCATACTATAGAGATCAAACAAACTGACAAGTGGGGCAAAGTAATAGTGATGAACAAACAAGACTACAAAAAATGAAATTCTGAGACAGTTTCAAGATGATGGAAACTATAGAAAACTTCCATAAGACACCACAAATCATTTTATAGTGAAACTCTTTGAATTTGTTGAAACAACATCATCAGGATGTGTATCAGATGAAGATGCACATTTCATCAGGACTGATAATCCAGTAACTCCCAAGAATCTACATACTACTGAAATTGCATAAGGACCATCAGAAGCCACCAGGGAGACCAATTCTTTCAGATGTGGACAGCATCATGTTGCATCTCTCCACTTTTGTCGACTCTTCCATACAAACTACAGTTAAATTGCTGACCTCATATTTAAGGAACAGCATGGATGTTTTTGACAAACAGCAGACAGTGGCATGGTATGTGACTTACAGATGGTTATGCCTTGATGTTAATTCTCGATACACCTCCATAGTGCATGGAGATGGTATAGAAGCTGTCAGAAAAATGTTGAATGATGGGAAAGGTAGGATTGAAACTGGCACAGCTCTTGTATGAAGCCATTGAGCTATTTCTTACAAGTAACTTTTTTGTCTCTAACAGTGCTTTCCATTTGCAGACAAAGAAGAATGTTCATGGGTATGAGGATGGCTCCCTCTTACACAATCTTATTCGCTGTGTTTGTCTGAGTTTCTTCTATTATGACAGTTATTTATTCACTTGGGTCCAGATATTCTGACTGCACTAGGCAGTAGTGCAAGCCTGGGTGCAGTGCAACAGGGCTGCGCTAGGGCATGGACCAGGCAATATTCAATGGTGCTGCACCATGGCCCAGCACCATTGAATATGGCACGGAGGGTGGACACACTGTGCATGGCACACTGGTACTGTGCCAGCGCAAGACACAGAAATGGAGCAGGGGGATGCACCAGCGCAAGTGCAGTTGCACTAGGCACATTACTCATGATATTCCACCCGTGGCATGCAAATGGGGTCATAATGCATGCAAGGCACAAATGGGGCCATTCGCATGTTATTATGGCCCCATTTGCATGCGATGCGCCGATCCCTGGTGAATTCTGCCTGTCACCCTGCCAAGCTACAGCCGTCAGGGATCGACACCTGTTGTGCTAATGCAGCCCCCCCACTCCTGTATGCCTGATCGCAGGCATCTGTACATGGCATACCACTCCCTGGTGGTCTAGCAGTAACCCCCCATTTGCCCGATCACAGGTTGTTGTAAAAATAGTGAATGCCTGTTTGCATGCTGCCCGGCCACCCACCGAATGACAGTGTACAACATGATCTGTAAGCCTATTGGTCCACTTCGTGAACCAATGGGCATGCAAACCATACTATACTAAACAGGCCTGGTATGTGAAAGAATGCAGTGGACCAACAGGCATACAGATAGTACTGTACACTATCATTCGGTGGGAGGATGGACGGCATGCGGGTGGGGGGCTGCCTCCCGCCAATGACGGGGGTGTGCTAGGTGGTGGGGACCTCTGTGGGTGGGTAGGGAGGGGTACCACTGGACCACCAGTCAACCTTTTCTTGTCACAGCATCCTGCGATCAGGCGAAGAGGGGGTTACCGCTAGACCACCAGGGTTTCTCTAATATTAAAACAGCCCATGATCAGGCAAACGGGGTGGGTGGTGATCCACTGGACAACCAGGGGGGAATATGTGCCTGGCAATGGTGTTCTGGGTGGGTGGGTGGCCATCTACGGCTGGCAGCTGCTGTGTGGCACCATGCAATTCAGCAGCCCACCTGTGGATGGCTGGGAATTGCTTCTGCTTTTCTGGGGCTCAGCTTTGAACCCCCCTGATGTGGCGCAGTGAAGGGTTGTGCCAGCATATGCACCACATATCCCGGGCTGAATACTGGGATGTGCCAGATATGCATGGGCACACCCCCTGCATCTGCGCCACTTAGGATAACATTGAGCCCTGGCACATCAGGACTTGCTCCGCACCTGGCAGCCATTTAAATATTCCACCGGGGTGCAATGCAGGGTTGCACCAGTGCAACTGAATTGCACCAGGCACAACCCCTTTAATATCCTAGCCTTGGTATTTTCAATAACTACATATGTTTTAGTAGGATTATTGGTTATATACACTTAAAGAATTGTTGAAATTTATTGTAACATATTTGCTGGCGTAGAATACCAAAGTGCTAGTGGGTTTGGCAATGTTTAAGTATTCTGTTCATTGTAGAGATCTTGATTCCTCAAGTGTCGCCACTTAGGCTTTTATACATAATTGTGACAGATATGAGAACCCTGCAAAACATGCCCACATGACTGTTGTAATCCATCATGTGATTTAAGTAATGACTATATAATGGTTTTTTTTTTTTTGCCATTTCCACTCCCCCGATGAAACCTTGTATCTTCCAGGTGAAGTGCTGGGGTCTTAGCCTTGTTCCCAGCATTCTGAAGATTAGTGGAATAAAATCATTTGAGCATTTACAAATAGAAACAGACAAATATAGACTTTGATGGCAAATAAGGACCGCTTGGCCCACCTAGTCTGCCCATTTTCCTACCTACTGGATAAGCTGTAGATCCTAGTTAACCAACATCATATTTCTTCTTAACCCCACAAGAATTGCCTTATGTCTGTCCCATGCATTCTTGAATTCTACCACAGTTCTAAACCCCACAACCTCCTCAGGAAGGCAGTTCCATATGTCCATCACCCTCTCTGTGAAAAAATACTTCCTCACATTGCCCCTGAGCCATCCCCCCTCTATCTTCAAATTGCGTCCCCTTGTTCTTGCACATCGCTTTTTCTGAAAGATGCTACCCTCTTGGACTTTGTTAATTCCACTGAGGTACTTAAAAGTTTCAATCATGTCCCCCCTCTCCCTCCTTTCCTCAAGGGTATACATACAGTATTAAGCTCCTTTAGTCTCTCCTCATATGGCTTCTCTTGCAGACCTGCACCATTTTAGTTGCCCTGCTCTGGACTGCCTCCATCCTGTCTATGTCCTTGCGGAAATGGGGTCTCCAGAACAGGACACAGTACTCCAGATGGGGTCTCACCAATTGTCTGTACAGAGGAATAACAATTTCCTGTTTTCTGCTGTTGATGCCTCTCCCTATACATCCCAGTATCCCCCAGCCCTCCCTACTGCCTTCTCACATTGCTTGCTAACCATAAGGTCATCTGATATGATTATACCCAGGTCCCTTTCCATTTTCGTTGTTGTTACTACCTCCCCCATTGTGTATTCTTCGTCTGGGTTTTTGTTTCCCAGGTGCATTATTTTGCACTTTTTTGCATTGATTCCAAGGTGTCATACTTCTGACCATTCCTCCAACCTTGCCAAGACCCTTCTTATCCTTTCCACCCCCCTTGTGTATCAACCCTGTTGCAGATCTTTGTGTCATCTGCAAAGAGGCATACTTTTCCTTCCAGTCCCTCTGCAATGTCACTTATAAAGACATTAAAAAGGACTGGGCCCAGTAGTGAACCCTGTAGTACCCCACTAGTAACCCCTCTTTCTTCAGCGTGGACTCTGTTTACTATTACCTTCTGTGTCCTGTTGTCCAGCCAATGTTTTATCCAGGCTACCGCCCTGGGACCCACTCTCAGGCAGGCTAATTTGTTTATTAATCTTTTGTGTGGGACTGTGTCAAATGCCTTGCTAAGGTCTAGGTAAGCCATGTCCACAGTGCCTCCCTGGTCTACTACTTTGGTCACGCAGTCAAAGAAATCAATTAGATTTGTCTGACATGTCCTTCCTGCTGTGAATCCATGCTGCCTTGTGTCCTATGACCCACTGGCCTCTAGGTATTCAACAGTTCTTTCCTTCAGAAGTGATTCCGTCATGTTCCCTACCACAGAGGTCAAACTAACAGGTCTGTAGTTTCCTGCCTCTGTCTTGCCCCCACTTTTGTGAAGGGGAATCACATCTGCCTTCCTCCAGTCCTCAGGTACCACACCATCCTCCCATGATTTGTTAAAAAGGGTTGTCAGTGGTGTCACTAGCTCTCCCCTTAATTCTTTTAGACATCTGTTGAGAATCCCATCAGGCCCTCTTGCTTTATTCACCTTCAGTTTTAGGAGTTCTTTCAGAACCCTTTCTTCTGTAAAAGGACTGGGATCACCCCCCATCCCAAGTGCTTCTGTTAATTGGATTAGGTACCTCCCCCTCATCCTCTTTTGTGAATACTGAGCAGAGGTATTCATTCAGTATCCCTGGTTTTTCACTGTCCCTCTCTGCCCACCCACCATCTATTCTATTCATTCTCACTATCCCTCCCTTTGTCTTTCTACGCTCCCTAATGTACCTATAAAAGGTTTTATATCTTTTCCTCAGTTTGGGCCTTTGCTATTCTGACTGCTTTCCCTGCTTCCTTCTGCCTTAACTGGTACAGTTCTCTGTCCTGCTTCTTCTGTGTTTCCTTATACTTCCTAAATGTTATTGTTTTTCTCCATAACCTTCCCCTCCACCTCTTTTGAGAACCATAGTGGCTTTTTCTTTCATTTTGATTTATTTGCTTCACACAAAGGCTTGTCACCTCTGTGATGGCAGTTCCCCATTGCTGCTCCTCCCCTCCTTCTTGCCTGTTTGCTAGTGCTTATCTAAGGTACTCTCCCATTTTGACAAAGTCAGCCCTCCTGAAGTCCAGTACACTCACTTTTGAATGGCTTGACTCTGCAGTTGAGTTTATCATGAACCACACTGGTGGTCACTTGTTCCCAGATGGCTACCCACTTCTAGATCTGAGGTCCTCTCACTGTCCCCATTTGAGAGTATGAGGTCTAAGATTACTCTCTCTCCTGAGTGGGTTCCAACACTATCTGGCTTTACATTACTTGCTCTTAAATTGTGCCACTTTTTATTGGTTGTTTAGGTTCAAGAGCAGATTGTGGTGCTGGCTCAAGCAGACCAGTGGGCTGGGGAGGGAAGGCATCATGTTTCACCTGCATAGCAATCCCTGCAGTAGAAGAGGGAGGCTGGTCCTTGAAAGAGGCTCACAGTGTGTCTACAAGGCCATCAGAGGCACACCAGAGCATCACATATGGTGTTAGGAGGGATCAGGAAAAAAATGCAAAAAGCTGTCCCCCTGCTGTTATAAGAATGGCAGCTACCCATACACCCTGACTCATCTATATGGATCTCTGCTGGCATCAATGGCAGAAGGATTGTCTGAGGTGCCTGGGTGGTTGCTAGGTAGGATGGCTTGACAGAGAAGAGTCAGAGTACAATGGTAGTAGAAAAAAGCTAATGAATGACTGGCCCAGCCACTTTTTTCCAATCCTTATCTTACAATTAATAATAAATGTTTGCACCAGAAACACTGGGGATATTTGGGATTCCCAATACTTAGTGACCTCAGAGTGTATGGAGTAATGATATCCTTTGATCAATTTAAAACCAGGTTTGGCACTTCAGCTCCTTGATTCTTTCAATATTTACAACTGAGGCATTGTGTCACTCAGTTTTTGGCCTTTCCTCCATGGTCCACCATAGCCAATACCTTTTTGTCTACCCTTTCTGACTTAGCACAAAATGACCATCCCATTTCTAAGATATATAATGCCATAGGACAGGTGATCGATGAGTCAGCTTCTCTGGTTGTCTTTTATTGGGTTAACACTCTTCATATTGACAGGGGGTAATGATTTCTGGTTTTGTATATGGAACAAGTTATATAAATACATTAAACAGGATAAATTTAGATTGCAGCAAGTTAACATTCTACATGGTCTTTATTTATCACCGTTACACCTGCATAGAATAGGAAGAGCAGAATCACCTGTATTCCCTCGTTGCAAAGCTTCAGAAGGCTTTCTATACCATATGCTGTGGTCTTGCCCCCTTATCGCTTCTTTCTAGCAGTTTCAACAATCCAAACTAGATCCATTACTTGGCCTTCAGGATGCATTTACACCTGATATCTGTATTCTGGGGGACTATACTACAACTTAAGGGGACCTCTCGCAAGGACCATATGGTTTTGATTTCTGCGGTTACCAAATTATTGATCCTGAGACATTAGATTGATTCCTCTCTTCTCACTTGGTCTGAATGTTTTACCAAAATACTCACATCTTTAAATATTGAAAAGAAAATTGCAGCCTTTCATAGGTCTCTGCATGTGTACAGGTCCAAATGGGAAACTTTACATACATTACTTTCTATATCTTTGTCTAATTGACTGACATGGAACCTTTGTAAAAGAGCCTTGGCTCAAAGGTATTGTAATCCTAGATTGAAATAAATTAAATAAATAAATAAATAAATAACGAAATAAGCCCCTTGATATTCTTTTCCATCGCTTTTTTTCTCTCTCAACCATATGGGGGTTGCGTCAAAGGGGAAGGGGTTGATATGCAGGATGGAGGGTGGTTCTTAGCAATTGTCTGTTTTTTGTTTTGTTTTTGTGGGGGTATATTGATATGACTCCTATTGTGACATTGTCATTATCTTATAATTGTGTATTTCCTGTGCTTTTTTTTCTTCTTCTGTTCTTTTATCATGTTTCTGTGTGGTTTTTGTAATTTTGCATTTATTATTGTTAAATCTTAATAAAGCATATTAAATTGCAAAAAAAAAAAGAAAAATGTAAAGAAAAAAAGACAACTTTTATGTGTGTGGAAGTCCAAAGTTTACAATAAAGTGAATAATTTGTCAGAGCAAAGTTATGAATTTCTACTGCTATGGTAACTGTACGTAAGCTATTACAGATCATAAAGGAAGTGATATTTATGCTTTTTATAGATCAATATGTGATGAATGACAGTAGTCACAGAAGGTAGGGACTTGAGTATATCAATAAAAAAGTGATCTAAAGGTACTGAATCAACAATGTAAATATTAAATACTGACTATATTACTCTACATGCAGTATTGAAATATAATGCATAATGAGCAATATGTGTTTGAAGAATCCCACTGTTAGTCAAGAAGAATTAAAATACCTCCTAGTTAGTAAAGAAGAAGTTCCACTGTATAAATCAACAAATAATCAAATCTTTTCTGTACCAGAGTAAAGAGGCAAAAGGAAATCAGAATTCTTCATGCTGATAAAGTCAGGTTTTCATTAAATATAAATAAAAAAAGAATATAGTATGCCCATATTGAATAAACATATGTGTTTGATACAAGGCAAAGCATTCACTTTAGTTGTAATTGACAAATCCTAAAATTGACAGGATTTTAAGATATTTTAAATATAGATAGCGGAAATGTACTGTATATTGCTGTACCTTCTGTTCTGGAGGTGAACACTCTATACACCTAGCCATTTGTAGGGTCTCATTACTACCAGTCCAGTTAGCAACCTTATAGCCTTTCACCTGAATCCATTTCTCTCTTGTCACTAAACTAACCCCTTTTTTCCCCTCCTCCACAGTTCATTC
The DNA here is from genome assembly GCA_016271365.2 of Neoceratodus forsteri. Lineage (NCBI taxonomy): Eukaryota > Metazoa > Chordata > Ceratodontiformes > Ceratodontidae > Neoceratodus > Neoceratodus forsteri. Next base: position 659,791,274 of record CM028136.1, read on the forward strand.
ACAATAGTAACTATCTCAGTCCCTTACCACCCTATAACCCACTATACTCCTCCCACTTATTTGCAAATCTAACCAAGTGTTCTCCAAACTGCTTAATTCCTCATGTATGTATGCTCACCACCTATCCCTGCCACCACACACCAACTTATTAGCACACTTCTACCCCTATAATATTCACACAGAGAGTCATCCCTATTGCATCCGAGCCCACAATTGCTTCACTAACCCACTCTGCATGTCTGTCTAAGGCAAGCATTCCATTCCAACCACCCTCCATTTCTCACTACTCCGTCCTCAAGCCCCACCTTTCCATCCCACCAACATTTCACAAGGACCCTAAACCAAGGTACATCAGGCCCACACTCCACTTTAAAATGCTCAGGCACCTTCTCACCTATAATGCAATACTACTTCTACTCTTATCAGGGAATGTTCACCCCAACCCAGGCCCTTTGCTGCACCCCCACCCACACAGTAGTGGTCTTAAACTCACCTCTGTATGCATCCTTAGCTTCCTCCAAAAGATAGATCTCCTTCAGATGTGAGTGACCCAGCACAACTCTGATGTGCTCGTGGGTGTTCTCTGGACATTACCATCCCCCTGAATGGCTATATCTTATTCAGGAAAGATAAGGTTGGAAAAAGGGGTGGAGACTGTGCAGTATATATTAGGACATCCCTCCAAGGACACATCCTCCCCAGCATTGTCATTTGGAGTAGCACCCAGATGCTTGCATTAAAATTACTCCTGGGTCAGCAAAGTAAGGCCCTCACGCTCCTCAGAGCCTACATCCCCCACATGACCAATCCAATGGTTTCAACTTCTTCCTCGAGTACAGATCTAAATTACCCCACCCCAAGGAAGTAATATTCCTTGGTGACTTCAATACCAATTAGCTCTCACCGGATGCTAACCCCTAAGTAAATGCTGCCACAGCTATTGATTTCACACAGGTTGTGACTACCCCAACCAGATTCAACTATAGGACCAGAAATTGCACCCTATTTGAGTTGTTTTTCACAAACCATGCAGCATGGATAACAGGTACAGAGGTCCTCCCGGACTCCCTCAGTGACCACTCCTCTGTCATCTGCTACTGGTCAAAAAGGACCCCCAATCAACCCTGCAAGTGGTTGTACCAATGCATCCTAAAACAGGAACAACTTAAACAACTACAAACACACCTCCAAAACTGCGACTGGGCACCCTTGGATGCTGCACGTAATGTCGATCTGGGCCTTGATTACTTTATTTCCCAATTCAACACAGCTTGTGACAGCTATGCCCCCTACAACAAACTAAAGATAAAAATTGCTAATGACCCCTGGTTCACCTCCACACTACTAAATCAAATGTCCAATAGAGATTGTCTGTGGCACAATGCCTGGGCCACTGGAAAACCAGCTGACTGGCAAAAGTACAAGCCAGCCTGAAACACCTGTACCCAAGCCACCCAACTAGTCAAAGCTACATACTACAAGGAAGCCCTAACCAATTCCTGGGAGACAGCAGGAAATTCTGGGACAATCTCAGGAAACTGTCAGGGAAGCCCAGTAAATCCCTCCCCCCATGCTTAACTTAGATGGCACAACCATTCTGGACCCAAAACACATAGCAGACACCTTCAACTCTGCATTCACCAACCTAAGTGGTGTACTCCCCCGACTTTTTTGACACACATTCTAACCTGTATGGCTCCAAGAACTCTAGTCCACAGTCACTTAACCCACTCTTCTGCTTCAAGAAAATCACACTGACAGAGTCCAAAAACTACCTCTTTAGGGTACTTGACAAGACCCACTTAAGTAGCAACTCACAGGACCTAAAGCTCCTGCACCTGACACTACATGCTATGCTTCTGCCTCTCACAAAAATTCTAAACCTATCACTGTACCCAAGTCAATTCTCCATGTTATGAAAAACAGCATTAGTGACCCCAATTTATAAGTCGGGGGGACATGGCAGTTGCCCAAATTCCATTCTCCCTCCCCCACTGTCCATAGTCTTGGAACATATAGTCATGGACCAGCTCACTGACTACCTTACCAAATACAACATCCAATGTCCTGAACAGCATGACTTCAGGAGGGGCTATAGTATCATGTCTGCCCTCCTTCAGTACACAGATTTCATACATCAGGTAATTGATCATGGGCACTTAGTGGGATCAATTTACATTGACCTCACTAAGGCATTTGATACTGTTAATCACCCCCTCCTACTCAAATTCCTTCTTGACATTGGTTTATCGACAGATGCTGCAGTCTGGTTTAAAAGCTATCTGGCTGGCAGGTTCCTGCATGTCAAAATCAGTGCCTTCCTCTCCGACAGCAGGTCAGTCCTGTCTGGTGCTCCCCAAGGCTTCATACTGGGGCTGCTGCTTTTCAGCCTCTTTTTAAACTCCCTTCCATGTGCCTGCACCGATAATCTCCTACTATATGCAGGTGATGCTATGGTATATACCAGCCACTCAGATCTGCTCCCATTAGCTGTTAGCCTACAACACGACTTTGCAGCAGTGGAGACCTGGTTCTCCCATCACAAGCTTAATATGAACTACAAAAAAACAAAATCAATGCTTTTCACCAGTCCTTACTATAAACAAAAATCTACCCCTTAATCATATGCAACAACCAATATGTTTCATAGAGCAGTTTTTTACCTTTAAGTACCTAGGTATAACCATGACAGTATCTTATCCTTTTTGTGAGCATATTAGCAATGTCTCCAAGATAGTTAACTCTAGGTTAGGGAGCCTCTACAGGCACAGGCAGAGCATGACCTCAGATGCTGCTCATCTCACTGACACTTGCTTTGTGCTCTCCATAATAGATTATGGCCTAGTCATCTGTTGCTCAGCCACCAAGTCATCCCTCGAAAGCACATGCACAGCCCTTAACAAATTCTGTTGTATAGTCTCAGGGGCACACAGTTGCATGCATATATGTGATCTCAACACCCTTACCAACTGGCTGAGCCTCAGTGGTAGGATTACTTATCACACCTCCCTACTCACAAAGAAAATCTTTGTGGGGCTAACCTCCCCCAACCTCCCTGTAGTTTCTCACTCACTTTCCCAATCGGTGTAGCATCCGAAGTGCCTCCAAGCATGCATACCTAACCCCTTTCTGTTGGACCACACAAGCCCAGTGATCCTTCAGATTACACCCAGCCAACCACACAAGCCCAGTGATCCTTCAGATTGCACCCAGCCAGCCACCTACCAAGACCAGGACACCCATCTGCAGCTCCTTGGAAGCTGCTTGTCCCTGAACAGGGCTGCTCCAGCTCACCCACGGTCGGCCGGCACCCAGCCAGCCACCAACCAAGACCAGGACACCCACCTGCAGCTCCTTGGAAGCTGCTTGTCCCTGAACAGGGCTGCTCCAGCTCACCCACGGTCGGCCGGCACCCAGCCAGCCACCGACCAAGACCAGGACACCCACCTGCAGCTCCTTGGAAGCTGCTTGTCCCTGAACAGGGCTGCTCCAGCTCACCCACGGTCAGCCAGCACCCAGTCAGCCACCGACCAAGACCAGGACACCCACCTGCAGCTCCTTGGAAGGTACAGGACAGCGCAGCCAATTGGAACACGGGTGCTTCCAGCAAACCGACTCTGATTGGCCAGGAGTTCTGCTGTATTTTCTCATCTAGGTTTTAAGTGAGTACCTAGGTGGGAAAATTTCTTGCCTAGAAAATATTGCACTAATACAAATCATGAGACCACTCTATCTGGGACCATGGCTCTCCTTATTGTGTTTTTATTGCTCCTTAGGTGCAGAGTTTTCAGCAACACAGTGCAATTTGAAGTACCTCAATGCAATTCAGTTCTCCAATGTACCTTATCAATACCTAATGTTATAACAGTCTACCATGCAGACACTATGTCATTCTCCTGTCCCCTTTTAGCCTATTCCCCGGTTAGCCTACACCCCCTTGCTACTGTCCTCACCTATGTCTACCCAAGCACTTACATTGATCACGATCAACTATCATTACAGTGGTGCCACCTCTTGCGCAGCATGATATGGATTGCCGTGAAGAAATAAAAAAGCAGTCTCCATTCTTATAAGCTCCTTAAAGAAAGTTATACTTCTGCTTCTTCTCTGCTCAGGAAATGTGGAGCTCAACCCTGGTCCCCCCCCACTACTTACCTCGCCTATCGATTTTGCTGAGGCCACAGGTCTCAAAATGATGATGGTCAACATTTTAAGCCTGCCTAAAAAACTTGTACAGCTGCAAGCCTGGGCTGCACACGTTAACCCAGACCTTATCATAATTACTGAGTCGTGGTTAAAAAAGACGAACACTGATCAACAAATATCACTGCAGGGCTACAATTTATTTAGAGCAGATAGATAGTCTAGAGGCGGGGGTGTGGTTATCTATGCCAAATCTAAGTACTTGGTCACCAGTATTAGTTGCAAATCTCTAGCCAAGGAATTTGAGTTGTTTGCTGAACCTTCATCTCCTCCTCGGAATGTATCACTATCCTAGGTGGCTATAGACCCCGTCTGGTGGTGATGAAGTTCTTAATCTTTGAAATCCATGTTAGTAGATGCAAAACTGAAACAATATTTCTTGGAGATCTAAATATGGACTGGCTGTCACCTAAATCACACGGCCTCAAATCCCTTTGTGACGAGGCTAGGTCTTGGGCAATTAGTCAGTGAACCTACTAGGAACAACACTCTAAATACTGCCAACAGTTCCATTCTAGATGTGGTACTAACCACCCATCCACACAAAATATCTCATTTGGCAGTGTTTCACAACGACATGAGCGATCATGGAATTGTTGCTTGCATAAGATCTCAAATTAAGGCCCGTCCGCAACCCATCTTTATAACAAAAGATCCTTTCAAATTCAGTGCAGTAAACTTCCTATCTGACCTGAGCATGATCAGATGGCAAAGATCTTTACCTAGCCAAAGATGTCAACAAGGCAGCTTGCATCCTTAATGACAAACTCACTACAATAATAAATAAACATGCCCCTTTCATCAAAGTAAGGGTACGGCACAATTCCAACCCATGGTTCACCTCGGATCTCAAGGCAGCCCTTATAGCTTGAGATAAGCTCTGGGCTAAAGCTAGACATTCCAAGAATCTTCAGATTGGCAGGCCTTTAGAACAGCCAGGAATAACTGTGTGAAAAAACTTCGCTCTGCTAAAGCTAACTATTATATTTCTACTCTAGAACAAGCTAAAGGTAACCCTCATAAAATATGGAAGACTATCAAAGCTATAGAAGGATGGCCCATGGCCCCCTCTGTCCCAAAAAAGATAGTTGCAAGTGGCAAGATTGTGGAAAACAAGTCCCTAATCCTGGAGGAACTTAACTCCCACTTTGCCACAGCTGGATTAGCTTTGACTCGTCACCTTATGCTGGTGCTGCGGTGAGCCAGCATACCCTCCGCCACATCTAGTCCTGCACCCAGCCCTTCCAACTGCGTGAGATAACTTATAAAGAAGTAGAAGATTCTCTTCTTAACTTAGACACCAAAAAGCGCAGGGGACGATGGCTTGGAACCCTTTTTCCTAAGGTCAGGCTATACCATCTCACTGCCCCAATTCTCCACATCTTCAATCTTTCCATTACATCTGCTACTGTGCTGTCCTGCTGGAAATCAGCACATATCCTCCCTCTATTTAAATCTGGTGACCCATGCGATGTAAACAACTATGAGGCCTATCTCCATATTGCCTATCCTTTCTAAAGTTCTCGAAAAACTGATCCATATTCAGTTAAAATCTCACTTGGAAACCTTCTCTCTCATTAACCCAGCTCAATCTGGCTTCCGGGCTAATCATAGCACAATCACTGCACTAGCAAAAGTAACCAATGATTGGATCTCTGCTATAGATGCTAAGAAGGTAACTGGTGCAGTCATTTTGGACCTCAGCAAAGCTTTTGATACTGTTGATCACAAACTATTAGTCAATTGCCTTGCAAAGTTGGGTACCACATACCATACCATCCAGTGGTTCTCTAGCTACCTAACTGGAAGATTCCAAAAAGTAAAGGCAGAAAGCTTTTTTTCTGCTGCCTTGCCAGTTGCAAGAGGAGTCCCCCAAGGATCCATCTTAGGCCCTATCTTGTTTTCTCTGTACATTAATGACTTAGATGCTAACATATCTACGTCCAATCTGCACTTTTTTTCAGATGATACTGTGTTGTATACTTCTGGCTCATCGTTATCTGAAGTCAAGGAGTGCTTCAGCGGACTTGCACAACGAGCATAATCTAATAAAGGCAAAGCTTCTGCTCAATGCTAAGAAGACTAAAGCGATGATATTCTCCGCAGTGCTGTCTCAGCCCCCCAATACCCTTGCCCAAGACTTCATTGTCACCACGCTAAACGAGCCTCTGGAAGTTGTAACCAAATTTAAATATCTAGGTATCTGGATCGACAATAAATTATCCTTCAGTGACCACGTCGAAGATGTCTCTAGAAGGTTAAAAGCAAGGTTAGGTTTCTTCTACAGAAATAGGCCCATTTTCCCCCTTGAAACTCGAAACAAGCTTGTACAGGCCACTTTTCTCCCCCTACTCGACTATGGCGATGTAATCTATTCCTCCACCACTCTTGCAAATCTAAGTAAACTGGACATCCTTTATCACCGTGCGTTACTGTTCATTACCAACTCCCCTTACCGTTCGCACCACTGTGACTTATATGCAGCTGTTGGTTGGACATCCCTTACTACTAGACGCCTGCTCCATGCTGGGCTATGGACTCTTAAACTGCTCCTGCAGAAATTGCCAAGCTATCTCTCTTCCTTATTAGTATCTCACATAGTGCATACTCATAAGAAAATCTGACTTTATTATGCTTGACATACCAAGGACGCGGACTTCCTTTGGTAAACGTGATATTGCATATGCCCTTCCCTCCATTTGGAACCAATTACAAACCGTACTGAAACTAACGAGCACAGTTTCAATAAACTTCTACAAATCGCTAAGTTCAGCCAAAATAAAAGACACCTGTAACTGTCATTAAGTCTCTTCCTTCCCCATGTGTGCCATATTTATCCACTGGTAAGGTATAATTGATTTGTCATATTAACTGCTTTCCTTCCCTTCTACTCCTGGCTTTATCTTTGCTTACGCTCCACTGCTACTCTATCAAATCACTCCTCCCCCCCATATCAGTTGTAGACTGTTGTTTGTTCTAGCTGCCAAAATGCTGTATATGTATTGCACACACCAGTCATCATGTTTCATTTATCAGTATGCAACCTGTAAGTCGCTTCCCTGTCTCATATCAATGTTTACCACCTGCGGTCACCCCTATGTGGTACCCTTGTATGTATATCCAGCCTGTATCATGTAACATGCATTTCATGTATATACTGTTATTACCTATCTGTATTTGTACTATAAGTGTTTATGTCACAGGACCTCCTTGTGAATGAGCTTGCTCAATGGAGTTTTCCTGCAATAAACTTGAACTTGAACTTGAACATGCTCCAGGCTGGTTAAATAAACATCCCATGGATACTCTAGAAAAACTTAAACTGGGCCCTTTCAAACAGAAACTCAGACAACACCTTACTGCTATTAGCAGCTGTGATTGACATATGTAGGCCCCCATTTCAGCCTCAGATGCTGCCACCAGCCTGCAATCTACCCCTACCTTGATCATCATCCCTGTCCTATATCGCACCACCTTTTTCCTTCCCTGTCTCTCCTTTTCCTTTCCCTCCATGATTCTCATTTCTCTTCCCTTTCCTCACTCTCCTTCCTCTTCCCATTGCTCTCCCACTCCTAACACTGCCCACAGACCCCCTGCCAGCCCCTTTCTCCCCATCTCATCACTGTCCTCCCTTTTGTCCATCAGTCTCCGCTCTCATCTGCCACTACACTCCCTCTCATTCCTCACTTTTCCCTCTCATCTCCCACAACACTCCCTGACAATGTCAACTTTCTCAACAGCATCTCAACTCCTTGCTCTTTACCCCAAGGGCACCTCCCTAATCCCTGAAACCTACTGCACTTCATATTGTAACCTGAACATAAAATTTAACCTGACTGAAATTTTTTGCTATAACCTGAATGTTAACACTTTTCACCTGATTGTAACTTTTATTTTGGGATTGTAACCCAAACTGCATGTATCATGTATTCAGTTGCTATGTATTTAGTTCTCTGTTGTGTTTGTCTTCATTCTGACATGGAACCTCTGTAAAAGAGTCATTGACTTAAAGGTACTGCAATCTGAGATATGATTAAATAAATAAATAAATAAAATTAAGAGCCATGTGTGGACAATACATTCATAGCATACTGTATATAAGATGTACATACCCTTTTATATTTTAAAACTATATTACCAATAAATATTTTATATATAATTCTGATATGTTTTCCTACCATTTCAAATATTTAAAATATTCCCAAAAACATTGGTATATAAAATAAATGTTGGTAAATATGAATTTGGATCAACAGTATGGGAAGTCAGCGATTAACTATCTAAAAAAAATAATGCTTTTATTAAAGGCCAATTATCAAAGGAATATCTTCAGTTCTGAGCCTTCACACAACTAGTCTGAAAACTGGAACATGCATAACGTATTAAAACTTGTACTGAACATAACCAGAACCCTTAAAAGGATGATATTCTGAAACATGAGTTTTAAAGACGGTAGAGCTGGAATTGATCTTGGCACTTCACATCAGAGCCAGGCATAATTTAATATGGTGCCTCAACCAGGGAGAGCAGTCATCAGGGGTCCTATTCTCATTCGCAAAGGGTGTCAGCATAAAATGGGGACCAACTGTCACTCCATTGCTCCACCACTATTGCTTTGCTCTGAAACATTTCCATTCATCACACAATTCAAAAAAGATAGCCAGATGTTAGTGAGTGCAAAAGGGAGTTGTACCCATTAAAACACACTGGGTTGCAACAAACAGAGTAGCAGCATGGCACAGTATCAGTTGCATGTCACAATGCCATGATGCCAATTTGTGTAGATGAGTGACACCATCTGGAATATGTGCCCCACCTGCCTCCTCTCATCTATGTATTGACATTGTTCCAGGAGTTCTTCCAATTTGGGTGTTGATGGTCAATCTCCCTGCTTGTTATGAAGCTCCTCTAACTTCTTGGGACCAAGTCCTTCCTGGTTGCCTAGTGACTCTCTGTCCCTTGTCCTGGCCCATGTATAAATGCTGCCTTTTGCAGCATGAGTGCATCTATTGTATCCCCAGACTATAAACTTCCTATCCAAGCTCTGTGACTCTATTTTACCTACCTACACAAGCTCTACAGTAAAGGAAGGGAGATCACAGAAATCTGTGACAAGGAGTGTGAGAGCTGCTAAGTTCTGAGAATAGCCTGGTGGTTATTTGCATGGCAGTACTCCCCTCTCCTTATGCATGCAAATTATTTTGTCATATTGCTAAGTTACACTATGTCCAGCTAGAACAGAAACACTTTAGGTGTTTGTTGACTTTGTTAAGGTGCCCTCATACGCATGTATGAAAAGGCTTAAGCATTGCTGTGCTGTGGACTGATATACAATATCAGTCTATAATTCCTATGCATTCTAATTATGTTGGCAGTCTAAGAGTTAATATACACAATTTTTTTTTTTAGATTGAACTGATGAATAAGGATACAGTAACAGTTGATGCCTGTTTTGGAAACTTAGTATTTAATGCAATTCTTAAAAAAAAACTCTTTGATGCTTTTACTGTAGTCCTTGTAAAGTCAGTAGAAGGGATTCATGGAAACTGCTATCCATCTCGTGTTCCATCTACAGTATGCTTAAGATCTTAGACAGAAACAGTTCTGATTAATATATTATTTCAGTTACTGGCAACCTCAAAGAAGTGTTCCAGTTTACCATGAAACAGTTTTCTGTGCAATAAGACTTTTTTTATTTCAGATTATGAAAACAACATGCAAAATTAATTCTTAGTGGGATAAGTCTATTTTCCAATACCTTCTTGTCAACATTCTTGGTCCCCCTTCCAAAGTGCAGACATACGTTTGTTGTTTGTTTATAACCCAAATATTCTCCAAGTGCTGCCAATAACCCAACTTCTCATGTAGTTGTATGGGCAGAGTGGATTGACTGAAGCGGGCTAGAATAAGTCCTGCTGTGGGTGCTGTGGTGTGCTCCACACATGTGAAGTACGCATTCTATGGTATTTCCTGTTCCAGTGCAGACTGGAGCAGCACACATTGCAACTACTAGATTCCCTTTTTCAGCAAGCTTTTTCAACTGGCAGTAGCTTCCCCTTGCTCCAGACTAAAGAGAACAGAAACAGAACTTACACTAGTGGGTTGTCCTACAGAAGAGGTATACTGCAAAATATCTTCTCTTCCTGGGTCAGGCAGCAGATTTAATTGCAATCCATACAACACATCATAAGAACTCTGTTTTTAACCCCTGCATTCCATTAAAGGCAGAATAAGAGCACTATTTACAATCCCTACATTCCATACAAACACCATTAGAGCACTGTTTGTAACCCATTCTATACAAATCCCCACAACAGCACTATTTGCAATCCCTGAATTCCATAGAACACCCCATAATAGCAGTTCCCAATCCTTGCATTCCACATAACACCCCATAAGTGCACTGTTTGCAATCTCTGCATTCCATACAATACCCCATAAGATCACCCTTTTTAATTGCATTCTATACAAACCCCCCCCAAGAGCACTGTTTGTGATCCCCTTCATTCCATTCAGCACCCAATAAGAGCAGTTTCCACACCCTGCATTCCATATGGCACTCCACAAGAGCACTGTTTGTGATTCCTGCATTCAATACAACACTCCAATTGTATTCCATACACACTTCATAGGAGCACTCTTTCTTACCTGACATGAATCAATTTAAAGAGTGTCTCTCTGCCAAGCAAGTCTTGACATCTCACAGACTGGTCTGTTCTAGGGAAATAAACTCTTTACCCACAATACAGTAACTTTCCTCCATGATATCCCCATCACAGCAGTGCCACTATGTCATGTTAATCCCATTAAGGTATCCAAGCAGTAATTACAGTGGTGTGTCAGTTGGCGCTAGTTGTTTGCATGTAGTGCTGTGGATCTAGAGACTCAGGTTTAAGTCCCATCATTGCTGCACACTTTGTCACCCAGAACATTTAACCTACCTGTCTTTAGCCTTTCTGTGAGCTCCCTTATCTATCGCTGGACTCTTTGTCCCACAGTGTTCCTGATGGTACTCATATTCTTTTTCTTCACTATCCTGTATATAAAAACTTTGAGCTAGACTTTAAAAAGAATAGTCATCATAACCTGTGTTCATGTGGTAATAATTGGATAAATGGCAAAATATGAATAAGGTGCTAGGGTTTTGGGATGAACTTACTCACTGATCCCCCTTATTTTATAATCCACATCTGTCCTTGTCTCACATACCTAAAACATGGCATCAGGAAGGATTTTTGTTATTAAGGGATCTATTCACATGGAGAGAATTCTTCTCAAATCAAGACCTCAGTGCTAGACTAAAGCTACCCCATGGTTCTTTTTTTTTAATACCATTGTATCAGGGAAGTAGTGAAACTGTGCTTAGGTAGTTTAATCTACCCACTGCAATATTTTAAGAGAATTTTCTAACCAAGATAGAATAAGATAGAAATTTATAGACAGAAAATAAATTTGGATATAAGATGGGATTCTTGTAGATATAACATCAGTAAAACTAGCTTGGTGAAAGGACTTTGCTCGTAATTCGGAAGTTCTCAATCATTTGAAATGTTATTCTCTTATTCCACTGTATCTCAAAATATGAAATTCACACACAGTCTAATTTACTTTATTATATATATTATACATCAGCAAGGCCTAATATATTTAATCAGTCCATTCCAGATCACTACAAACAGTGTATTTTAAATTAAGGGGCACTACTTCATATGTTCTTATTCTGTCCACAATTACAGTCGCTATTATCAAAATGTTCTTGAATTATTGGGGTAAAGTCCCCTTTTGACCTAGGAATTTTACCGTCCAACTCCTTTTCATCCTTGGACTACTTGTCACAGCAGATCCATGATTTAGCAAGTCTATTATTGATTACTGCAAAAAAAAAACCTCATATTATAACATTGAAAAGATGCTGCACAGCCACCAAATTATGAAGTCTTTCTTAATCTCATGATAGATTCAGTCAAGACTGAAAAGGGAAAGCAAAAGGGGAAATTATTTATCCAGGAAAGACACACTAAGCCAGAACTTATTTCCAGGTGTGACACGGGAGCACAGTGCAGTTAAATGACTTACTTAGGGTCACACCGTATGCAAGTGGGGACTGATGGGATTCAAACCCGGATCTCCAGGTTTGCAGCTCAATGCCCTTATCCACCACACTATACTTCCACCTTTTCTAGGTAAATGGACTTTTCACCCAGAATACAGTGAAAGGGCTTATTATTCAGTGTCACACAATTTGAGGCAATATGGTCCCCCTTTTTAAATTATCTTCACTCTTAAAAATCTCCTCTAATACATACTATATTAATTCTAGGTTTGCTACACTTTACTGTACTTCTTCCCCAGTCACTCTTAATGGATCATGATGAAACTTTCTCTCACAAATGTACTGTTGGATTATGGTTGTTGTCCTGTTCTATATGTGGCAAAATAAATATCTGAACTCACCTCCCTACCCAAAAAAAAGTTTCCTCCATTGATAACCCCATCACAGCAGTACCACTCTGTTATTTTAATATCCTCAAGGTACTGTATCCAAGCAGTAACTGCAGTGATAAATCAGTTTTGGTTAGTTGTTTACCTGTAATGCTGTGAACCCAGGGATTCAGCTTTAGAACTCATCACTACCACACACTCACTGTGTAGCCTAGAACATTTAATCTACTTGTCTTTAACCTGTTTGTGATCTTCTTTATCTATCTCTGGACTGCTTGAGCCCTCATGTGCTCCCAGTGGTGGCCACATTCTCTTCCCTGACTTTCCTGTATATACAAACCCATTGCCAAACAAGCACTACTATACAGTATGTCATGAATGCAAAATTAAAGCAACCTCCATTCTGTTCCTAATTATTTTTGTATAACAGCTGTATAAGTAATTAAAGGTAGTTTATAGCTGTTTTTAAAGGTATTGTTCAGCTGGGACATTGGCAATGTACCACCACTACCTGGAAGAAAGGAATTCACAAACACCAAACCCTGGAATCCAACACTGGGGCTGAATGGGGGTCAAACGCATTGTGGACAGAAGGTGTTCATCTCCTTGGAAAGGTATATTCTAACTGCTTAGGATTCACAGAGCCTCAGACAGCCAATCATGGAGCAGTACTGGGGTACTGTAGCTTGTGAATGTAGTCACTCACAGCATTCCCACTTCAAAGAAGGGCGGTTGGCACTAGTAGTTGGAGCAGGTGAAATGGGGGAAGTCATGAAAGGGATAATATAAAATAAAAAGCTACTGTTGATTTTAAGAACTATTTAGAATCTTTAGAAAGTTGTTCTTTAAACCAAATATACATGTTCTTCCTTAAAAAATTAATACTGTTTGATTATTATGTTATATTATCCACACTATTACAAGGCAAAGTGGGCTCAAAGTTTTTAAAGGCAATAAAACAAATGAGTCTGATGTTTAAAAGGACTGACCTTTATTATCTGAAACTATAATTGAGAGTCTACAGCAAACCTGAGTCACAGATTCTAACTGATGGAGTGTTGACTTCTCCAATCTCTCTGAACAAAACAGATTAAACTTAAGAGTCTGAGTTTTTTTTAAATATACTTAAACTGCTCCCTCCCTCCTTCCCCATTCAACTCCCCACTGTTTTTGTTTTAGTACAAAGCCAGCATCTGATTTTAAGGAGCACAGTCCCATGTATCTCCATCCTCCTAACCCTCCAATGTACATAAGCTATTCCCCTGATACTCTAGGATGCCAAGGGAGCAGCAGAATGAGACTGTTGTGGACAGACAGATGTGATGAGGAAGACAGCAGGCACATGAGTGATCAACAAAAAGACTCAGTGATGTGAACTGGGGATGGGGCAAATTTAAGAGCATTTATTGCACAAACTACATCTTGCAAGAATCCCGCTCTTTGACTGCATCACTAAGTCTGCCTCCCTATTGCCTAGCTGCCTTCCTGTGGTCTTCATCCTCTTAACTCACTCCATGTCTGGCATTCATTCTGCTTTTCTCCTTACATAAGGAGGCACAGCAGGAGCAGTGTATGGCTTTGAGAGTTTTAGAGGATGGGGCACATGCAGATGCCCCCCCCAAAAAAAATTGGGTCTTGTCTTTTTGACACTACAGGGGCCAGTGAGGCACTGCATGCATCTCATCCTATAGCCCACCTCACATAATAGGTCAGTAGGGTTATAGCTTATGAACTATGGAGATATCTGCCTGGATTGGTGGTAGTTCAGGTGAATGTTAAAGATCCCATGGCACTTATCAAAAAGAGCAGGGAAATTTCCCCGGTGTCCTGGCCAACTTTCCCTCTTTCACTAAAAAAAAAAAATATGACCAACAGCTTAATCTGGTTCAAGGTCAGTTGGCATTCATCTGTATCCCCCTCTCCCAGATCATGCCTGAAAATAGGCAGGATTTGTCTAGTGCACTTACCCGGTCAACAAAAACTAAATAAATAAAAAATACAAAAATTCAAAGAATGGAGCACACACCTATGCCTGAGTATCAGAATATTGTTTTTAAATTATGGCCCCAGGCCCACAAGGACTCTGTCAATATAGTACCCTCACTCATCACTTAGAGAGAGGATAAGGGGAAATGAGAGCACACTGATATGGTAAGGGAAAGGGGGAAAGATGGGTGTTGGTTTTCAAAATGGAAGGTGGGAGGTAGTAAGTGTTAACATTTTATTTAGTGATTGATTGATTGATTGATTGATTGATTTGTTGATTTAAACTTATGTCTGCCAGCTATGTTTACTAGAAAAAGTAAACACCTATTTTCATGTGCAACCTGGAATGTTACAGTAAAATAAAGACATCAAGAAGTGGGAAGAGATGTTAACACAATACAGTGAATATAAGCATGTTGCAAATACAGTAGGTATAAATCAGTATTGTGTGCTGTGTAAAAGTACACAACCAAGTACAGTAAAATATATAAACAGACATTGTGAACTAAGCCAGCATCACTGTGTTCCACTTCATTGCAGTTTTCAGCTCAGCTGATGTCACTGGATTCTGGAACTGCTTAGTTATTAAACAAACTCTGGTTGGAGGTGATATGGCTCTGGAGAGCTTTTGTGATGGTTTTACCCATTATTTCTAATGAATTTGCACAATGCAGATCTGTGGAGAGGCAGTTTCAATGTGGTCTTCCTTTTATATATTTTTGCAATGTGTTTTCCTAAAATATGCCTGCTGATTGATATATATTTAGCCTGGATAGGCCACAGAAGAATAGGCATCTTATTTGCAGTGGGGCTCTACATCTACACACTATTATTCTGCACTGTGTAAAATCAGAAAGCACTGAAAACAATATTTTACATCTGGGGGAACATATTACGTGCCAGACTGATGCACAAGCATAAAGATGCATTGTGCAAAGAGGGTGCACTGGTCAGCACTGATACAATATTCAAAGAGAATGTGCCACTTGTACAGGGTGGGCTTATAGTGAAGCCCACCAGGATGAAGTGCAGCACTGCATAATTCTGCAGTAGAGGTACTGCAGTAAACAATGCAATTTCAATGGGAGTTAATCCCTTTTGTCATGCAGTAAACCTTTGACACTGTGCTTCATCTTGGCAGACTTCATTGTACCTGTTGAAAATGTGACCCTGGATGGGAGTAACAGTGCAGGTGGCTGCCATGTCAGGTGCATCCAGGATGACCACAACTGAATACCTTCCAGGGGGGTATGTGTGGCACATACTGGTATGTCCCACAGCCCCCATGGGCGATATTCAGCTCAGGAATACAAATGAACTAATTGAGCATGCAGGGTGCAAAGGGACCTTATCCTCCATTCTGGGGGAGCATAGTTCCCCTATGGATGCACTCCACAATCCATACACCATTCTGGGGGAGCATAGTTCCCCTATGGATGCACCCACAAAGGAGACGAAGGAGGGTGCAGACAACTGTCACAAGGGAGGCCCTCAGGAAGGAGGCAGAGGGCATCACAAGGAAAGGAAGCAGCAACTGGTGGGGGACTCAGTTATTAGAGGAATAGACCTGGGGGGAGCAGGGAAAAGTGAAGTAAGGTGCCTGACTGGTGCCATGGCTTGGAGGGAAAGGAAGCGCATCCTTAGGATAATGAGAACAGTTGCACGGGAGTCTGAGCTGGATGTCATTGTCCACCTAGGGACAAATGACTTGGCTCATCATGAGATTAGAGCAGTGCAGAAGGACTTTGTAGAGTTGGGGAGGGGCTTAAGAAAAGTAGCATACACAGTATCCTTCTCAGAGGTGATGCCTGTCAGTGGCATGGGTGAGGTGAGGGTACTTTGCACCATGCAGTTTAATGAATGGTTGAAAAAAATGGTGTGGAGCACAGGGATTTGGCTTCATTGAGGACTGGGGTTCCACCTGGAGGGACACCAGCCTATACTGACAGGATGGTCAGCATCTATCCAGGAAGGGAACAAGTATTTTGGGCAATCAGTTTAAATGCTTCATTGGCAAGCTTTTAAACTAGTCAAGGGGGGAGGCACTGATAAGCAGCAGGAAAATCCCAGCCTTCCCCTACAAAACAGGGTACTAAATGACCAAGGTAGAAAGATCAGTGGGGGATGCTGCTACAGAAGGTAAAGCTATCAAAAAATGGAGAGCAATGAGTACCAATTCCCGTAGTATGGGTAACAAGCTTCCTGAATTAGTGGCCTTGATGGAGGAGGAACATCTGGATATCATAGCAGTCACAGAAACATGGTACATACAGAACCATGACTGGGACGTAAACAAACCAGGATACACTGTCTACAGGAGGGACAGGGAGGGTAAAAGAGGAAGAGGAGTAGCTCTCAACATAAGAGAAGGAATCAAAGCAACAGAACAAAAGGGTAAACAGGGAGGAGAAGAAGCACTGTGGGTCAATTTGGAGGCAGGCAATGGCACCACAATACGCACAGAGGTTGTATACAGACCCCCCTCTCAGGGGGAGGAAATGGACAAGGAAATGATAGAAAGTATACTTAGAATGGCAGATAAAGGGGAGATATTGCTGATGGGTCATCTGAATATGCCAGATGTTAACTGGAGTGCAGTTGCAGCAGCCACTTCTAAGAGTGGGGTTATTCTAGATGCCCTACAGGGGGCATGCCTTAGACAACTAGTATTGAAGTCCACTCAAGAGGGAGCAATCTTAGACCTGGTCCTCTCAAATGGAGATGGAGAGAGGATCACAGATCTAGAAGTGGGTAGCCATCTGGGAACTAGTGACCATCGAACAGTATAGTTCACAATAAATACAGCAATAGAGTCAAGCCATACAAAGGCAAAAGTACTGGACTTCGGGAGGGCTGACTTAGCCAAAATGGGTGAGTGCCTAAGGAATGCACTAGCAAATGGGCAGGAAGGAGGGGTGGAAGAATAATGGGGAATAATAAAAACTGCCATCACAGTGGTAACAAGCCTTTGTGTGAAGCAAATAAACAAAATGAAATGATGTAAGAAACCACTATGGTTCTCAAAAGAGGTGGCAGTGAAGGTTCAAGAGAAAAAGAAAGCATTCAGAAAGTACAAGGAATCACAGAAGGAGCAGGACAGAGAATTGTATCAGTTAAAGCAAAAGGAATCTGGGAAGGCAGTCAGACCAGCAAAGGCCTGAACTGAGGAAAAGCTATCCAACTCAGTTAAGAAGGGGGATAAAACCTTTTTTAGGTACATCAGGGAGCGAAGGAAGACTAAGGGAGGGATAGTGAGGCTTAATAAAGGGGAGGGAGGGATGGACAGAGGGTGACTGTGAAAAGGCAGAGATACTAAACAAATATTTTTGATCAGTAATTACAAATGAAGAGGGGGAGGTACCTAAAGCAAACAATAGAAACACTCTGGATACAGAAGTTGATACCAGCCCATTTACAGAAGAAAGGGTTCTGAAAGAACTCTTAAAACTGAAGATGGACAAAACAATGGGGCCTGATGGGATTCATCCCAGAATTCTAAAAGAACTAAGGGTAGAAAAAGTGACACCACTGACTACCCTCTTTAACAAATCATGGGAAGATGGGGTGGTACCTGAGGACTGGAGGAGGGTAGATGTGATTCCCCTTAACAAAAGTGGGAGCAGAGCAGAAGCAGGAAACTACAGACCTGTTAGTTTAACCTCAGTGATAGGGAAAATGATGGAATCACTTCTGAAGGAAAGAATTGTCGAGTATGTAGAGGCCAGAGGGGCACAGGACCCAAGGCAGCATGGATTCACAGCAGGAAGGTCATGCCAGATGAATCTAATAGATTTATTTGACTGGGTGACCAAAGTAGTACATCAGGGAGGGGCTGTGTTCATGGTCTACCTAGACTTTAGCAAGGCATTTGACTCAGTCCCACACAAAAGATTAATATACAAGTTAGCCAGCCTGGGAGTGGGTCCCAAGATGATAGCCTGGGTAAAGAATTAGCTGGAGAATAGGACACAGAGGGTAATAGTAAATGGAGTCCACTCTGAAGAAAGGGGGGTTACTGGTAGGGTGCCGCAGGGTTCAGTATTAGAACCGGTCATCTTCAATGTCTTTGTAAGTGACATTGCAGAGGGACTGGAAGAGAAAGTATGTCTCTTTGCAGATGACATAAAGATCTGCAACAGAGTTGATGCACAAGGTGGGGTGGAAAGGATGAGAAGGGACTTTGCAAGGTTAGAGGAATGGTCAAATGTATGGCAGCTTAGATTTAATGCTAAGAAGTTCAAGGTAATGCACCTGGGAAACAAAAACCCAGGGGAAGAGTAGACAATGGGGGGTGAGATATTAACAACAACAAAAATGGAAAGGGTCCTGGGGGTAGTCATATCAGATGACTTAAAGGTGGGCAAGCAATGTGAGAGGACAGGAAGGAGGGCTGGGGGATACTGGGATGCATAGGGAGAGGCATCACCAGTAGAAAACAGGAAGTTGTTATCCCTCTGTACAGACAGCTGGTGAGACCCCATCTGGAGTACTGTGTGCAGTTCTGGAGACCCAATCTCCACAAGGACATAGACAAGATGGAAGCTGTCCAGAGGAGGGCAACTAAAATGGTGCAGGGTCTGCACTGGAAGACATATGAAAAGAGACTAAAGGAGCTTAATATGTATTGCCTCGAGGAAAGGAGGGAGAGGGGGGACATGATAGAAACTTTCAAGCACCTCAAGGGAATCAACAAAGTCCAAGAGGGTAGCATCTTTCAAAAAAAGAGGTCTGCAAGAACAGGAGGGCACAATCTGAAGATGGGGGGGCGGCTCAGAGGTAATGTAAGGAAGTATTTTTTCACAGAGAGGGTTGTGGATGCATGGAACAGGCTTCCAAAGGAGGTTGTGGAGTCAATATCAGTGGTTGAATTCAAGCATGCATGAGACAGCCATAAGGCAGTTCTAGGGGGGTGGGGGTAGAAAGAAGTAGGCTACTGGTTAACTAGGATCTGCAGCTTATCCATTAGGTAGGGAAATGGGCAGACTGGGTGGGCCAAGTGGTCCTTAGCTGCCGTCAAATTGTATGTTTCTATGTTTCATGCTCATTACTGGCCCATTTGCATGTTGGCACAGGGATGAATGCTCCGGAGCCGCTCTCACCCCAAGCCCTGATCCTGATTACTTCCATGTGGGACAGGCCCTGAAGTCTTTGGTCATAAAGTGGTACCCCCCCCAGCCACCAGACATTATCACACTGGAATCCAGGCTCCATTGGTTCCATACTGTAGGGACCCTGATGCCATCCCTGATTGCACCTGAATATACCTATAGTCCATGTCCATAGTGTAGTGGCCCCCGCTCCCCCTCAGTGGTGCACAGACACCCCCCTCCCTACTCCCATCCCATCCCATTGTGATGACTGGCTCTGTGAAGGGATCATACCACTTTATTGGTGAGTGGCGGAACATTCACAGTAGGATGCTGGATTGTATTTTACATAGGCATGAGCTGTGTGTGGGTGAAAATGCCTAGTGGCCATACACCTCAGGCATTAGCATTTGGATCCATCATCCCAGTGCCACTGTACTACTTAGTGCAGGTGATGGCTGATGCTGTACCCACTCATACAGGTCCCTAAATAGGCATGTTTCAGCCAACCTCCAATTCATTTGTTGTTGGGGAACTGTGGATGAACTAAGCATAGCCTGAAGAGTACACTGCAAATTACATTGCTGGATACCGCACCCCATGGCACCTGGGATACCTCAGCAGTCCAGAATGTGGCATGTTACTCAGGGGAATGGGGGAGAGTGTGGACTTGCAGCAGTGTATGACAGCAGGAAGATGCAACATCGGCAAGGCATGCATTGGATGTATGTAAATTCCCTCCTATGGTTTGCCAGGAACATACACACGGCTGCTTACACTGGTGGGTCTGCAGCTTGCATGGTGCCACAATGCATGGTACAGCCAGTTGGGTCATTCCAGAGTGCAGGTCCCCAGCCCGGATTCAGTGCAGTCAATAGTTGGCCATGGCAGGATGTGAAGGGCAGTGCCAGTCTTTCCAACAGATCAGGTATGAGGGAGTGAGGGTGTCTGCATACAGGGGTGGTGGGTGGGGATCCTCTATGCTATGGATATGGAACATGGTTTCCTTTGGTGCAATCAGGTCTGGGGTGCCCTACACTATGGAGCTCTTCAGGGATGGAGTTGGATAGATTGGGGATGGAAAGGGGGTATCTCTATTCCAGCAGGACTGCCAGGCTGCTGTGCACCTGGGTGCACATCCACAGCCCACCTGTGGGTGGCTGGCCAGGTTAAGCCAGCTATTAATGGCCTAACTGTAGGCTGCAGTGCTCTGGACTGCGAGGGGTGCATTCCCACTGAATATGCTGCAGCATGGCATATGCATGGGAATGCCCCCTTGACTTGCATGGCATACCATTTGTGTGTGCCCTGGCCCATTTCCTTGTGGCCGGCGCATCCCACACATTTCAATATCATGCTGCTGTGCATTATTAGAGTTGCATGGCACATGTCCCTTTTCCACTGGGATGTGCTGCATATCTACATTGAATACGGGTGTCCTGGACTAGGTATATTATAAAAATGGTAAAATCATGACTCCACTGTAAACAAGATATTGCATCTAATCTGGGACAGACTGAGAAAATACAGTGCAAAAATGTGTAAATGAAGATCCCTATGAAAATGAGATGTAGCATCTCCCCTGCCCTATCCTGGATACAAAATATAGGCTAAGAAATGTTTAGTGCTCTGAGATCCAAATAACCATTTCCCTGTGAAAAGCCCACATTTTTCCTGTGCTTTCCCCACAGTGGCAGAATCAAATCCCTGTATAAAACCCTGTAAATGTTTCTATAAGGTACTGGTACTTTATTCATGACTTTGTTCTTTAGTTATTGTATCAGAACCCTTTTATTAGTAAAAGAGCTCTATTTGCTGTTTGGTATTAATATTATATGTCAAGATGACCTTGGAATGATTTGGATTTATATGGTATGCACAAGACACAATTGAGGACTATGTGAAATAACAAATATCACTCATTATTTCATGAACTGTACTCAAAATTAGTAATCAAAAGTCGAACAATCTTTCAAAAGATACTAGCAATTTCTGTAAACAAATTATATTTATATTTATTTATTGAGTACTAGGATTATAAACACCTTTGAACCAGAGGTTCGGTTGCAAAGTTTCCTCATCAGCAGGATAGTAAAACAAACAGTGGGGGGTGCAGTAAAAAAAGTGAGTTCACAAAGTTATACAATAATCATATAAACAAATAGTTAGTACAGGGAGAGAAATAGGTAATCTGGGAGTATGTACAAGAGAACTAGACCTAAATGGGCAAGGGAAGTTGGGAATGAGAGGGAGCCAAGAGAGAAGGCAGTTAGGAGGTTGACTTTGTCACAAGTGCGTGATGTCAGAGAAGTGCTAGGTTGGCTGGAGGGAGGCAGGGAGTGAAGGCACAAAGGGTGCAGAGCTGGGGATGGAGGTTGGAGAATAGGGGTGGAGTAGAGGAAGGAGAGGTGGGAGGGAAACAAAGGGTGAGGGAAGGTGGGCAAGGGTGAAAGAGGAATAAGGGAGGGAGGGGCAGGAGCTAGAAGTGGGAATAGGGAGGGGGTGGAAGGAGGGGTGGGGGAAAGACTAGACTAGCATGAGGGGGAAGGGGTTGCATGGAGAAGATGTAATGCAGGCTTTTGTGGGGCAGTCACAATTGCTGAGATCAGTGAGGTGCTGTTGAAGTTTACATTTGAATGGGCCAAGCTTGTTCTCAGCAGTGCTTTCAGGAGGAAAGCTATTCATTAGCGATGGTGCCCTGGTATAGAAAGCACATTGAGCTTGAGAAATATGGCAGAACAGTACAATAGAAGGTGATTTGAGGGCACTGCACATGATGCATGAATTTGCAGCAGGTGACAGTAAGTCAAAAGTGGAGGGTGGTGTGAGGTTAAGTCAGATCTTTTTTGCCATGAGATATATATATATATATATATATATATATATATATATATATATATATATACACACACACACACACATTTTTGTATCTTATAGTTGCAAGTTTTCCAGACACATTCTCATAGACTTTTTCTGTCCACCTGATGGAATCGTGAATGAGTAAAGTAAATGTTAATATTTTATTCAAGGCCCTGATCCAACAACTCAGCAAATACACAGTCGGTACATCATATTATAAAATGACAAAAAAACTCTTCTGTTTCCAGTTGTTTGATCAGGAATTTTATAAATGGTATAGTTATATACTAGTATCTTGCAAGTTCCCCAGGAATATCTCTGACATTCCATTAAAAATATCAAGCCTACATGAAACCTCCCAAAAATATTAAAAATAATAATATAGAAAAACATAAAGGGAACTTACAAGCTCAAATGGACAGACTGGGTGGGACATAGGCCCTTATCTGCTGACAGCGTCTATGTATCTAAACAATAATTTTCCTCCTAATAGCACATTGTATATCAAGTCAATATCTCTGCCATCTTGGCACCAAATATAAGATCTTGGCTTGTAAAAAGTGTTGAAATGCCTAAAGTTTGTTGTAATTAATTGAAAAACAGCTACATGTCTGTCATGTCCAGTACTGAGTCTTTTGATACAGGTTGTATATTGTATTTGCTATGCTAGTATTTATGTACATATTTTGTGTAACGATTTGTTTATTTTATACTTTGGGACCCCATTGAAAATGAGCCTCGGCTCAATTGGACTATCCTTCTCTGAATTTTCAAAATAAAATATTTACTACTACTACTACATATTGTGAGAGATCAAAGCAAGTTAACACATACCCTGGCTACATTATTATCAGACCTCCAATTTATTAATTGAAATTATGCACAATTACATTACTAATACTGTAAATTAAAATATTACTTTTCAGACCTTCTTACTGTTTAGATTGCTCATTCCACTACCACAAACAATACATTTATGTTCCACAGCCTAGAGCTGGAGGTCCAAAACACAAGGAAAAACTCAACTGTTTTCCCCTAAAAATGTCTTTCTCAGTTGTTTTGACTAACTTTGTATAACTCAATATGGGAACATAAGGAATCAGCTAATTATACAGATGAGTTTCTCGCTCATGGTTTGTCGGCAGGTAATTCATTAGATGAAGTTTCCCTTGCCAGGGGTTTGACTGTTTTGCCACCCCTCCCCCAAACACACACACACACACACACACACACACACACAGACACTTACTATAAGAGATCTCAGTAGCTCTTATCTGTTATGTTTGGGAAGCAGGCACATCCCTTGCTATCAACAATAAATTTTTATAGTTTGTCTGAGTAAGTTCACTGAAGACCTGCCATTTTATCAGATACAGTAGGTCTTGAGAGGTTAAAAAAACAGTGTAAATTTTTATACATTCGCTTGGAAAGGATAATATTTCTGAGGTATGAATCTTTCTTGAAAGATATTCATGCCCAACTGAAATTAGTAGCAAAACAATGTTTAAATACAGGCAATAAAATTAGCAATTTGTTGCATTTTGAAGGGGTAAGCAGATCTCCAGTTTAATAGGCAACCAATATTTAACAAGCTGTTCCAGCGTCCTAATGGCCATCTGATAAGCAGCTTAGAGTTATGTCTCTGTCATTTTAAACAGAAAGAAGGGATTATTTTATTTTAGTTGGCAAAGTGATTTGTAGATGTGGAAGAATACACTGAAAAGTCCAAAAAATGTGTTCCACGATACTCCATTTTCAAGCTACAGATAGCAAGATGGCTGTAGGCTCTGCCCACAGCCATAAAAATGAACATAGAGCATGAACATGGCTGCATTAACATAGATCCCTAAACAAGGCACAACTAGGACCATTTAAAACAAATAAACAACACAATACTCTGGGGTGATAAAACAGACTTCACAAATGCCCAAATGCACAATTCTGTTAAAAAATATGAAGAACATTGTTTACAGTATGTTGCCTTTCATGAAGTTTTGAACATCAGAGGGTGGGGGGAATTTCAAAACAGTTGGATGTGGATGCAAATGCATGCCTCATCTGCATCTGCATCCATTTTCATGCATGCAGGTAGCCTTGCTGCTATTGCCTGAAGTCTCCATTTACTACAAAAAGTCACAATTTTTGTGGAAAAAAGGGACACAATTGCATCCAAATTGGATGCAAAGATGGACAGAAGTACATTTGTGTGCATGTTTGGGTGCAGCTAGGCCTGTTCCTAAATGCAAATTTGCGATGCTGTTTGGCTAGCTAAATAAATGGTCTAATTAGACTGGATGCTTTTCTGCTTTGAAAATAGCAGCAGACACATCTTGAGCAGATGTCTTTGAAAATCCCCCTGAAGATGCTTAGAGCTGCAGTGAATGTTCAGAGGGATAGCAATCCAAGGCCTAGACACAAAGCAAGAAAAGGCAATTTCATACAGTTTATTTTGTGGCATGTATGGGTAATTAGCAGTTCCTGATGAAGAGACCTCACTTCAGAGATGGAGCAAGATGACATTGTTAGAAGTGTTGGTAAGGTAGACTGTAGAACATTGTCTACTAAACATCCTAGGTTGAAAGGATGCATAGACTTGGGGGAGTGCCTTCCCAGGCCACTGTACAGTAAAAGGAGTAATGATGCATAAGACAGGTTGTTGCCAGTGCAGAGGAGCATATGCTATTGTAAGTGACATCCCATATTTTCAAATTAGATTTTCAGGTGTTACAGCAGATCTATAGAACACCTTTGGCTGTTTCATTGCATGCCTTAGGAGTCAAGCTATACCTTACCCTGTATGCAAGTCCAAGCTTTCAGTTAACTGTCTTGCAGATTTCAGATGCATGCAGCATAAAGTCAGAAGAAGGGTCAAGCTTAACTCCCAAATAACTGAAGGATTTAACAGTAACACCAGGGCAGCCATCAAGATATGATCTGCAATGTGGCAAGACAGGTACATAGTTCAAGGGATGACACAAATGACATGAACTGTGTCTTATTTGCCTTCAGTATGAGTTTATACTGAAAAAGCCAATGCTGGACAGATTTGATATCCAACCTGAGTTTATGCTTTATGTCACTGATAATGCTGAAACTGTATAGGATATGCACAGTGGAAATCTATTAGTGCAGAAGATGAATATTGGACCTAGTATGGATTATTGTGGAATGCTAACGATAGTGGGAGATATCTCAGAGTAATCAAGTCTGTAATCAAATCACTTACTGTTTCTTTATCTGTCTGCTCCTGTCATCTCACATCCATTAGCTGCACTGCTCAGCCTCTCCTTTTCACTTGCCTTGGTCCTGGTTGACTGGAAGCATGCTACTGTCATCCCTCTCCCCAAAGGTGTCGATCCCTCTGCAGTTGGCAACTACTGCCCCATCTCCCTCCTACCTATCCTTGCTAGATTTCAGGAACATATTGTACACTCCCAGCTCTCACCTTTCTTTGACTCGACCTCCTTTTTCACTACTTACCAATCTGACTTCCATAAGAACCACTCCATAGTCACCTCTCTAATCAGGCTCACTGATTCCATCCATTCCAGTATGAACTTTGGTCTTATCACTTCCACAATCTTTGTCAATCTTGCCAAGGCTTTCGACATGGTCTGCCACTCCCTTCTGCTGAATGAACTCTCAGCTGCTGGACTGTCAACTACTGCCACCAGCTGGTTCAGATCCTGTCTAGCAGACAGATCACAGTCAGAATTGGGGACTCACTCTCTCCACCCCTTCCCATCCACACTGGGGTCCCAAAAGACTCAGTCCTTGGGCTGATTCTTTTCTTCATTTTCGTTAATGATCTCCCCTCAGTCTGCACATCTGCATCTAGCCACATGTATGCAGATGACACCGTCCTATATGCATCCAGTCCTTCCTCTTCCATGGTAGTGTGCACTCTTCAGCAGGATTTTGAAACTGTCCAGCGCTGGCTATGCTCCAACCAACTGTTTATAAATGCCAAGAATACAGTCTCCATGTCCTTTGGCACAAGGCAGAGACTCACTCTGCTCCCCTCCTCTCCTTTCACACTCTCCATGGGACTGTGTTGAAAGATGCTACCTCATTCAGGTACCTTGGGGTCTGACTGAACAAACATCTTGACTCCTCTGCTCATGTGGATGCTATTCACAAAAAAATTCTCCCCAAACTGCATGCCTTATACCAGAATCATGAATACATTCTCTTACTGGCCTGCAGAGAAATTCTACTGAGAATAATCCTTCCAACATGTACTTACTGTGACATGGTCTATAGTGTTCCCCAAAACTACCCTTGGCAGACTGGACTTCCACTTCTTCTTCTGCTTTACCCTCAACAGCCCTCCCTGCATTTACCATTGCTCTTTATACCAATCCCTGGATCTCCCCTCTCTCAGTGACTGTTACCTGGCTCACTGAGCCAACTTCATTGGCAAGGTCTGGTTTGGAGCATTCCCTTCTTTTTTTTTAATTTGTTTCCCCATGGGTCCTGGTTGACATCTTTCCTCAGCCACCCATCTAGCCCTGCACCCTGACATCAGGCAGCATACCCCCTTCCCCCATGGTTTACCTTCCGTGGCAGGACAGTGAGTAGCCACCCTAGCTTAACTCACCTCAACCAGGATCTAGTTCAGGGAACACCATTCAGAGTCGGGGCCTGCGGTGGGTGGCTGCTTCATCCTGTGCCACCAGGGACCATTTTTCCAATTTTCTTCCCTTGCGTGAGTGGGATGTCCAAAGATATCAGCGGAGGGAGGGCGCACATGTCCACACACACTCCTTTAGGCATCTGCCTAATCTCAGCCCCTCTTCTGCAGTGTCGGTGTACTGCCCCCTGCCTCCACTAGGTGCCAGTCCTGTGCCAGTCACTGGAGTCCACCCCTCCCCAGAGAGGGGGGAGCAGTCTCTCAGATGCTCAATCCCTCTCCTACCCTGCCAACCCCCAGTGACACATGCTCATTCCCAAACATGGGTCGCTGGTGTAGTGTTAGGTAAGGCATCCAGCACCTCAGCCCTCAGCACCACCGGGCAGACTGGAGCACTCTGTTCTTAACTATTGTCCTCCCTCCACCCTCCTCCTCTCACTCCCTCACTAGTAGCAATGCTCGCACCCTTGCTGTCCCTATCAGGTCCTCATTAGCTGGCCAGGCATCCTTCTCCCACTGCTTCCCCAAGCTCTGGAACTCACTCCTTGCCACTATTCAAAATGCCCCCTCACTGCACTCCCTCTCCTCACTCTTCTGCTTCTTCACATCCTCCACCTACAGCTGTATCTAACACACCCTTTGCCTCCCTTGCTATACTTCCCCTTGCGATTTTCCCACTCACACTACGATCTCCATTCTCTTGTTAACCCCACACAGGTTCCCTCCCCTCTTACCCCCCTTATTTTGCCCTGGAAGCCTGCTATGAGCTGTTATGATCTGCTTCCTCAAGCACTTATCCCACAACTGCTAGTTGACAATTGTAATTGCACTTCCTTAATCACTGCCACATTGTTATCTTCTGTACCCTCCCTAGTGTGTTCTTGCCTACTGTACCATGCTCTCAAGCACTATTCCTACCCAACTGCTATTGTCAACACAAATATGAACATACAAACTTGCCATCAGAAAAAGGCCTTACGGTCTGTCAAGACTGATTGATTATGCAGCACCCAGTTTAGCAAACTGCTGCTGCCCTTCCCCCTTCCCATTTCACCCTGACCCTCCCCTTGACTCTGTCCCAGCCCTTCTTGAAGCTACCCACTGTCCTTAATGCTACCAATTCCTCAGGCATTGCATTCCACCCTGTCACCACTCTTTCTGTGAAATAGCACCTCTTCATTTTTCTCCTGAATCTTCTGCCCTCTAGCTTCAGGCTATGTCCTCTTATTTCTCTCCCACTTTTCAGCCTACACAACCCCTCAGTGCTAACCCTGTCAATGCCTTTTAAGTATTTGACGGTGTCAATCACGTCCCCCTTCTCTCTTCTATCCTCCAGGGAATAGATGTTGATCTCCCTCAGTCTGTCCTCATAAGGGATCTCCCGCAGCCCCTGGATAATTTTTGTTGCTTTTCTATGAACCCCTTCCAGCAGCTTGATGCCCCTTTTCAAATAGGGTCTCCAGTATTGCACACAGTACTCCAGGTGCAGACCGTGTGGTCTTAACAGGGACCTGTACGGGGCAGAATGACCTCCTCCTGTCTGGATGTGATACCCCTAGCGATGCACCCAAACATTTTGTTCACCTTTGCTGCTGCTGCCCTCTTGCAATGTGCAGAGTGGTCCATTTCCCCAGTTACCAGTAGACCCAGATCCTTCTCCTCTGTGGTAGGTGATAGCTTCACCTCACGTAACCAGTAGCTATTCCCAGGTTTTTGGATCCCAGGTGCATACACTTGCACTTTTTTGTGTTGAATCCTAGCTGCCATGTGTCTGACCACCTCTATAGTGTAGCAAAGTCCTCTTGGAGAATCTTGCCATCCATCTCACTAGCTACTTCCATGTAGATCTCCATGTCATCAGCAAAGAGGCTGTTCTTACTTTTTATTTCCTTTGATATGTCTACAATGAGCATATAATGATATCTGTCGGTTTGCACTTGCTGCTCCCAAACTCACCCACCGATGTGAGCTCTATGACAAACTCAGCTGGCTCCCCCCTGCGGAATTCCTGATCCTTGGTGTAGGAAACTTCACCAGGAAAGTGCTTGCCACGGGCATACCGTCGGGACTGGCGCATCTCCTCCCAAAACTGGACTCTATCCCCTACCAGCTCAGGTCACAGACCACCAAGTTGCTTAAAGTTCCCCTACTTGGACCCTTATGGGGATAGTGACTTTGCAGCTTTTGTGCCTGGCTCTGGAACCATTCCAGACTCTGTTCACTCTGCCCTTCCCATGGGACCTTTCGCCTCCTCCTGTGGTCCCACCTAAAACAAACGACAAGATGTGATTGCTCCTAGTCTCTGTAATGTAATACTCTGCAGTCCACTATTGTCCACTCTGAGTCCATGATGGTCTATGAAATATGTATTCAGTGATTCTAATGTCTATCTATGTCCTGTAACAATCTGTACTATGAGTGGCAGTATCTCTGCCCTTATACAAGCGTTGTTATAGCTGTTTTTTACTGTATCATGCTGTTTCTCCAATGTTGCCGTGTATGTATACTGTATGTTTTGTGCTCTCCCAGGTTGTTCCTGAAAATAGGCATACTACTTGTCTAGTATACTTACCCGGTAAACAAAAGCTAAATAAATAAATAAATGTTAAACAGTATCAGTCCTAGTACTGAGCTCTGTGGGACCCCACTGGTTATGGCTGTGGATTCTGAAAGTTCTCCACCAACTACCACCCTTTGCTGCCTATCCCATAACCATGAGTCGACCCACCTCATTAGCTTCTCCCCTGCTCTTAGAACCCCCAACTTACTGATCAGTCTTCTGTGAGGTACTGAGTCAAATGCCTTGCTGAAATCCAGATAGAGGACATCTACTGCATGGTCCTTATCCAGTGACATTTTAACCCCATTGAAAAAGTCAACTAGATTTGTTTGGCAGGATCTTCCCTGTACAAATCCATGTTGCCTGCTGTCTTGGAGTCTGTTGTCCTCAAGAAATATCACAGTCCTTTCTTTAACTCATTGTCTCATAGCAGGCGCCTGTAGTCATCAGTAAAATACACTGGCGTGTCCTGAGGATGTCTGCAGAAGTCGGCTACTGACTACCAGTGTGCCCTTGCAACATCTGGAGAAGTCACTTATACATTTTAATATATAGTGTAACAAAGTATAATATATATTTGACTGAATAGCACCATTGGAAAGGTAATTTTATGCTGAACAACTTTGGCCCTGATATTTTGTGTATATCATGTGTACTTTAGGAGTCATTCACATTTGTTTATGGTATGGTGTGTATGGCTTATGTTGTCTGTTTTACTAAAATAAATTTTTTTTTTCCTGTTTCAACCAGCATAGGAAAAAAACAAAATTACATATTATTATTTGCATACCACCTTTGGAAAGATAATTTTATGCTGAATAGCTTTGCCGCTCATACTTTATGTCTAGCATTTACGGTTCTTGAGCTATTAGGATTTGTTTATGGCATGCTGACTATAGCTTGATTTTGCTTAGAAATGCCCAGGATTTACTGTAAACAGTATACAGGAGACAAGTGGTGCAACTTCAAAGAGCTCCTGTGGAGGCAATGAGTTAAGGATAGATTCCATGATCTTACACACTATCACAGTGAGGCTTACTGGCCTGTAGTGACCTGGGTCATCCTTAGGACCACTTTTATGGAGGGCCCCACATATGCCATCCTCCAGTCCCTTGGCATGCACCCAGAGGCCAGTGGGGTGTTGAACTAGTCCATCAGTGGGCCCACCAGGACCCCTGCCAACTCTGTCAGTATCCTTGGATGCACCTTGTCTGGCCCTGGTGCCTCATTCACCAGGAGGGACTTGATGCCTTCCATTACCCTGCCTTCTGTGATTTCCCTGTCTGTAGCCCCCTTCCATGCCCACTTCCTCCTGACCCTTTTGGCATGGGCACATCTTTCTCCCTGGTAAACATTGAACAGAAGTATTCATTAAGAACTTCTGCCTGTTCTACACCATTTTCAGCCCACCCTCCCCATTTTCTAAGCCTTACAATCTGATCCTTTCTGTTCCTCTTCTCTCTTATATACCTGAGAAATGATTTTCCCCCTTCTTGATCCTCTGTGCTAGCTTTAATTCTCTTGAGACCTTGGCAGTCCTTACTGGCTTACCTACTTCCCTGGATTTCTTCACATATTTCTCCCTGTCTTCCTCGCGGTTGGAACTTTTCAATTTCCTGAATGTCTTCCTCGTCTCCCTCATCCCTTCCATCAACCCTTTGTTCAGCCAGTTTGGCTTGATGATACAGGCTTTTTTAGTCTGGCTTCTTGTGCAGGATTTAGTCACCTGTACCAGCCCCTGTTTAATAATTGCCCATTTTTGCTCTGCGTCATTAACAGGGCAGATATTAGCAAGATGCCTTTCCAAAATACTTGTCATTTACCAGAAACTGCCTTTATGAAGTCTAGAACCTTTGTTTTGTTTTAATGACCTCCTTACCCAGATTTAGAGAGAACCACACTGAGCAGTGGTAGCTTCCTGCCAGGGGCTGTTCCACCCTCACATCCTGTACTTGCTCTCCATCGATCAACACCAGGTCCAGCATGTTTCCTTGCCTGGTGGACAACTTATCATCGTAAAGCTGTCTATTCTTTGTGTGACTGCATTGTTATACTCTGTATCATATGCTATTATATTGTGTTTTTTCCTATTGTTACCTTGTGCCCACTGTTGTTCCTACCCATTACTTATGTATCATTTGCTGTTTAGCCTATTTTCAACTTGTTTCCTCTGCTGTACCTACCCATTCCCCTTCCCGCAGGATGCATCTGGAAATGAACAATTTGTTCAGTGTGTCTTCCTGGTGAAACTCTTAAATGAATAAATAATTAAACTGTTGTCTGCCATTTAGGAAGTATGCAAAGCAGGGCAATGCAGAGGATATTTGATGCATAGAAGCAAGTGGTTAACAAGGTTGAAAGCCTTTGTTATGTCAGGAAATCCAGCCCTGGTAAGCTTTCCACTGTCCATAACACTGGCAACACTGTTAGTTTCACCAAGGCAGTAGATGTGCTCTGCCCTCATCTAAAGTCATGTCAGTAAGGTGAATGTACTGTATGTTGTATTTATACAGAGAATGAGTTGGTAGGTCAGAGATCAGTGTATTTTTTTTAAAGATTATTCAGCACTGGCAGGATTGCAATAGGTCTATAGTTTTTTACATTATTTGGGCTGCCGTTTCTGTAGACAGGGACAAGGTAGGCTAGCTTTTTGGAGTCAGGTACTGTGTCTGTAGTCAATGATAAGTTAAAAAGGCTGGCTACAGGAAAAGACAAACTGTATGCAGCAAGCCATAAAAGCTTATTTTTAAAATAGCAGCATCACCTGCCCTTTTCAAAGCAGACAAACATTTTAGTATTGTATGTGCTTCAGCAGGTGTGACTGCTTGAAGATAAAATAAGAGTAGAACAGGATTTGTTAAATCTGAAGGCAGGGTGGAGACATTAAAGGAACTCTGAGAGATATAGTATGAAGACCAGTGAAGCCAAACAGGTCAGAGAAATGGGGGATTGTTACAATTTATACCACCTAGTTCCACTGGTAGTCATTCCCATACATGTTTAAAACACTCAGAGAAACTCTGTGACTCACCAACAGTTTCAGCAAGCAGATACGTACAGTATAAACTTGTATTTTTATGTACAATTTTTTACACTGGTTTCTATGGTTTCTGTAGTCCTCCAAATCTGACAGCTTAGTAGAGGTTTCAAAGCAAGCCCTGCATTTATCCCTAGCTTTCAGAAAGAGATAAGAGGCTGTCATTCAATCACTTAGTAGCATTATTTCTCACCCTAAAATTTACAGTTGAGATGTGCTTATTTTGAAATTCCTTACATTGGGAGGTAAAATAAGATAGAACATCTTTTTATGTCATTAGTGTCCCATCAGCAAGACCAATCTATTTGATGTAACTCCTTTAGATAGACATGTGAGATTAGCTTTTAAAAATCTCTAAAGTATTTTGGATGGCATATTAGGGGTTTGGTCTTTCCAGACACAGTACTCAGAAGAATGATTACTAATTGCATCTCAGATAACACCAGCACAAGAGATAAAGCCCTTTTTTGTGTAAGTATCCAATCAATTAGGGAGAATCTTGTTTCAATGCCAGTTAACTCAGTTATAGTCTGGAGTAGGCTGATCTTACTTATAGTGGACACAGTATTTTTGTCTTTACTGCTGTGCCAATCAAGGTTAAAATCCCATATTAAGAGTCATTAATTTTCCTTTATAGTAGGTTCCACTAGATTTGTAAGGGAAGAAAGAGCAACTAAGTCACTAGTGGAAGGATTATTTATGCAGACAAAGTGAAGCTTTTTTCACAGTGCCCAATTCTAACATAATGTGGTACCATTTGATAGTAGACTCAGCTGTAATGTTTTGTACTAGTTCAATGAGCCCAAGTGAGACTTGTCATATATTATAATACCTCCTTCTTTTGGGATGATAGTGATCTCATCCAATAAAACGATACCAGTGAAAAGGCAAATTGTGTCAGGGATAGTAGATTTTAACCATGTCATGCTAAGACCTAATATGTCAGGGTTTTAGTTGGAGAGCTAGGCTTCAACTTCATTCTTGTCTGCTATGAGAGTTCATATACATTTTTGTACATGTATTAAGGTATGTGATTTTGAGTCCCTTTATTACATGCAGGTGGGCTTGACAGAGTAAGGTGTAAGAGAGATAATAAGGCCAGTGTTGGTTTCAACATCAACCAATAGTAGTAGGGAGAGAGAGGGCAGGCTATGCCAGTGGGGGGTTTCCTTCACACAGAAGAGTGGAGCGATATTCCATGTACAGCACTTTAGATAATCAACAATAAAAAGAATGTTTTGGGGATGTAATAGCCAGGTAGGATCAGCAAGATTTATGTTTGTTTAGTAAAACATTAAACAATGCAAATTTGTTCTTGAGCAGTTAATTATTTCAACAGGAACAGAGCCAACTACGAGGAAGTAGCCTAGGAAGAAACTTTCTACAACTACTATACTTGTCATAGTAGACCTAGTGTAATGTTGCAGTTGAAACTGGATACCAAAAGTATGCATAGATTATGGCAGCAGCTCTGTTACTTTTACCCGGATGCATACCTAAAACAATTGATTATACATGTTGCAATGTGAACTACTACAACAGCATTTAGAAGAGTTAGCTACAGTGCAGAGGGTGCACATTAAGGAAGAAGCCAGAGTCTCCTGTTGACTGTTGGCCCATGCAGCTCCCCACACTGCCATCCTTGCATATAATGTTATTATTCTCCTGCCCTCATACTATGGCTTGTTGCATGGAGGACAACATGAATCTAGACCCTTTAATGCCATCCTCCTGTTCCCACCTGCCTCCTGATTGGTAGCCATTGAAAGGGACTTAAGATAGCTAGCCTTGTCCACACCCTACAAAGATGCAACTAACAGTGAGGGGATGGGAGAGGGAGCAAGGTGGTCCCAGCCCCTCACAACCTCTGATCCCATGGCCACTGACCCCGAATAGTTTTTGGTGCAAAATGTTTAGCAAGGTCAGGTTTTTCCAATTTCAGAATCTGACCACACTTCAAAGAAAGGGCAGTGCTGGACCCTGGGTAGGGCCCAAGAAAACAATGAAATAATACGCTAGTTTTGGAATTCAAACCAGGGTCTCATGGTTCATTGTTCCAGTCCTGGGAGGATCCAGATAGGTTGGGTAGAATCACAGTTCATGAAAGGGGTTGAACACAAAGTCACTAGTTCACACTGGCGTTCTGAGTAAAGGAGACCAACAGCTGCTGTGTAACTTTACCCCATTTATTTAATTATTTGCACTATGTGTCATCCTCAGATATTAAATTTTTTGTTATAGCTGGGTGCATGTACCAGTCTGCATGACCAAGCCTAGCCTGACCCACTAAAACCAGACATGTAAACTTGCAAACCCCAAACTGCAGTATCAGTGGCTCACTAAGTTTGTACTATCACCTGTGGGAAGGGAAGGCAAAAGGTCATCTGTTTTAGTCTCACACTAGGTACTTGGGATAATACTCCAGAGAAACACTGTAGTACAGGACTGGATGGGACTGCAGCACTGTTTAGATGCCATCCTTTGGATAAGGTGTCAAAAAGGTCCTTTCTGTTCATCTCTGGTGGCTGCCCAGGTGTAGGTTAGAGATCTCTTTGTACATATTGTAATGATAGGGGACTCTCCCTGGTACCCTGGCCTATATTACCTATTTAAGCAACCCTAGAACTCAGCTGGAAATTAGTTGTCACAGCTTGGTGTGTCTTTCCTGGTCAAAAAATTACAAATAAAATAAATGCATACATAAATAAATAACTAAATAAATAAAGTACTGTTCTCCATTGATTTGGAGACAGCATGGGCTTACAAAAGGAAGGTCCTGTCAAACTAATCTCATAGATTTCTTTGACTGGGTAACCAGTGTGGTGGACCAAGGGGGAGCAGTTGATGTCACCTACCTTAACTTCAGCAATGCTTTCGATACTGTTCCACATAGAAGATTGATTAATAAGCTGGGTAGACTCAGGGTGGGTCAGATGTTGGTCAACTGGGTGGGAAACTGGTTGATGGGCAGAAAACAGAGAGTGGTGGTAAACAGTATACAGTCAGAAAAGATGCAAGTCACAAGTGGGGTACCTCAGGGATCAGTCCCAGGGCCAGTCCTCTTCAATATCTTTATCAGTGACATTGCAGATGGACTGGAGGGTAAGGTTTGTCTGTTTACAGATGACGCTAAGTTCTGCAACAGAGTAGATGATCCAGATGGGGTGGGGAGAATGAGAAGAGATCTGGATAAACTAACAAAATGGTCAGAAGAGTGGCAACTGAGGTTTAATGCAAAGAAGTGCAAGATCATGCAGATAGGGAAGAAGATCCCTGAAACCACCTATAGATTGGGTGGGGAGTTGCTGGCAGTCACAAGGGAAGAAAAAGACTTGGGCATCATTATCACCGATGACCTGAAATCATCCAAGCAGACCACTAAAGCAGTAGGTAAGACTAGAGGGATGTTGGGGTGTATTAGTAGGGGTATCACAAGTCAGAAGAGGGAGGTAATAATCCTTCATTACAAGACACTGGTTATGCCCCATGTGGAGTACTGCATGCAGTATTGGAAGCCACACCTTCACAAGAACATTAACGAAATTGAGGCAGTCCAGAGAAGAACAACCAAAATGGTGCAGGTACTATATCTGGAAACATATAAGGACAGATTAACTGAGCTCAATATGTATACCCTAGAGCAAAGGAGGGAGAGAGGTGATATGATTGAAACATTCAAACACTTTAAGGGCATTAACAAGGTGAAAGAGTCTAACATGTTTAGATGTAAGAAAAATAACAGCACAAGAGGACACAGCATGAGATTAGAGGGAGACCAATTAAGGGGTAATGTGAGGAAGTTCTTTTTCACAGAAAAGGTGGAGGATGTATGGAATAGCCTACCTCAGGAAATGGTGAGTATGAGTACAGTGCAGGGCTTCAAACAGGCATGGGCTAAGCTTAAGGGAACAATACAGATGAGTATGAATAGATAGGCCAATGACAGAGAAAAGGCCAATGGCACATTCATAAGGTAGAAAACAAAATTGGCAGACTAAATGGGCTCTGCGGTCCTTAGCTGCCATCAACTCCTATGTTTCTGTGTTTCCATGGCTTGATGACACCCTCAATTAAACGCTATCCTCAAACAGATGCCATGCCTCGAAACAAGTTTATAAATATAAACTCCCCTTGTTTACAAGCCATGCTTCCTAGTTGATCCAGTTTCTAGTAACTGGCAGTTCAGATGTATTGAGGTACTGCTGCTGTATAGATGTTGAACAAAAGAAAACATCCATAATGTTTAAATATGAGCTGAAAGGCTTAAACATGAACTGGACTGGAGAGTACATCTAAAGGGAAAGTCTTCTCAACCATGTAGTTTGTAGGCATGAACAATGATTCATTCTCTTGCTTCCCCCTAATTTCATCCTAATTTAAATATAAATCAGGTTACTTCACAATGTTCTGCCTTGGTGTGAAAACCTGTTTGACTCTGTTGCAAAGGTCATGACCTCACTCATGCTAGGAATCATGGGTGTTGATGATATGTATCTGCACAAGCGAGCATATTGTCTCAGTCAGTTCTGTTACATTTCTTATGAACTCCCTGTATTCTCTAAAATTGTTGTGTTTTTTTTTTTTAACTCAGATACACTTTAAACTACAGAAAATAGCAGGGCACTTACTATACCTTGAGAAGTTTCATGACCAGTACAAAATTAACATAGGTACTGCAGAGGACAGCAACATCACTGACTGGTACAGTATAATTGCTATAGGCTTTAACTCGAAAAACATCATAAAATTCCACAGTGCCTTACACAAGTTGGGTCATAACCTTTGCAATGGGGTCAAACAGGTGTTCACAACAGATTTAAGTACCTTCATTTGCATTTAGATCTTGATGAAATTAAGAGGGTGCAGTAAAGGTGATGATTATACCTGCAGACTATGCGGTTATACAGGAAAAAAGGCAGTGAGGACCTTCCCTTTAAACCCTTGCAGGGCCACGGATTGAAATATCAGTCCAAAATACCTATACTTTCTAATTCTGTCAGCATCCTAAGGGTTAAACTCAGTGAAGCTATATTTCTGGAACTCTAGCATCCTTGATTTGGTACCATGTGGCCTGTGCTTGACTGGCTACTACTATGAAAATCTCAAACGGCAAGTAAAAACTAAAAATCAGCACTCAGGTATTTTAAAAAAAAATTAGTGTCAGAAAGGGCTATATGAATGGTAAACATAAAATGGAAAGATACTGGACTTCTTAATATATGAAATTCACTCACTCTGCGGTCACAGTTTCCTCCAGGGATCTCACACGGAGCACTGCCTCAACCTCAAAGCCTCATGATAACAGTATTTCTTTCCATATTTTTATTTTGCTAATGTGAGCAGGGGGCGAGCAAGGGGATAGGTAAGATGGATATGGAGAAATGTTCATTTAGTGCTATACAATCGCACTGTTTAATCAGCAACTTTTCTGACTCTCTCTCTCTCTCTCTCTCTCTCTCTCTCTCTCTTCTCTCTTCTCTCTTCTCTCCTCTCTCTCTCTCTCACTCTCTTGCTCTCTGTCTCTCCTGAGGCAGTCTTGCCTGGCATCAACAGCTCTTACAACAGACTTAGCTACCTATGATGAAGTAAAAAAATACAAGCATTTTGATAATTTGGGTGGTGTTTAAATAAAAACCACCCTTGAATACAAGCCACACTAGATTAGAGGCTGCAGCAAAAAACACAAACTGTAATAGAAGCCACAGCTTCTAATCAATGAAATATGCTAATAAATAAATTAATTAATAAATAACATTATTACTGCATTTTTGACTGATTTAATTTTTCTAAATGTTAAGGTTTCCTGTATTCTTAAAAAAAATAGCTTATGAAAAGGATAGTGCCATTTCAAATATTATAACATGTTTCATTTTACTGTTGCACTGAAAATATTAAACATATTATTCATCTGTATGTATTGCTCCCTTGTACAGTTTAGAATTTCTTTTGGTGAAGCCTCTCATTTTTATTAGATGGGAGTAACAGGAAATGGTAGCAGATTTGACAGAAGATTAAGACACACACAATACAAACATTATGCCAGCATCATCACAAATATGTTAGCAAAGTTCAGTAACTAAGAAGCATTCATATAATACATGCTGTACACCATGCAGTGAATACAAGTCACAAAATATGTAGTGTATGCTGTATAGAACATATTTCTTATGCAAAGGCATACTGCAGAGGTATAGTACTGTTAAAGTGGTTACAGTAGAGATAGTAAACATGTAAAGGTTGCACAGAGCAATAGATTTTCATAGAGTTAAGGTTACATAGAAACATAGAATTTGATGGCAGATAAGGACCGCTTGGCCCACCCAGTCTGCCCATTTCCTTACCTAGTGGATAAGCTGCAGATCCTAGTTAACCAGCAGCCTACTTCTTCCTACCCCCATCCCCTAGAATTGCCTTATGACTGTCCCATGCATGCTTGAATTCCACCACTGTTTTTGACTCCACAACCTCCTCCAGAAGGCCGTTCCATGCATCCACAACCCTCTCTGTGAAAAAATACTTCCTTAAATTACCTCTGAGCCGCCCCCCCATCCTCAAATTGTGCCCCCTTGTTCTTGCACACCTCTTTTTTTGAAAGATGCTACCCTCTTGGACTTTGTTGATTCCCTTGAGGTACTTGAAAGTTTCTATCATGTCCCCCCTCTCTCCCCTTTCCTCGAGGCTATACATATTAAGCTCCTCTTAAGTCTCTTCATATGTCTTCCAGTGCAGACCCTGCACCATTTTAGTTGCCCTCCTTGGACAGCTTCCATCCTGTCTATGTCTTTGTGGAGATTGGGTCTCCAGAACTGCCGCATGATACTCAGATGGGGGTCTCACCAGCTGTCTGTACAGAGGGATAATAACTTCTTGTTTTCTACTGGTGATGCCTCTCCTATGCATCCCAGTATCCCCCCAGCCCTCCTTGCTACCCTCTCACATTGCTTGCCCACCTTTAGGTCATCTGATATGACTACCCCCAGGTCCCTTTCCATTTTTGTTGTTGTTAGTATCTCATCCCCCATTGTTTACTCTTCCCCTGGGTTTTTGTTTCCCAGGTGCATTACCATGCACTTCTTAGCATTGAATCTAAGCTGCCATACATTTGACAATTTCTCTAACCTTGCCAAGTCCCTTCTCATCGTTTTCACCCCACCTTGTGCATCAACTCTGTTGCAGATCTTTGTGTCATCTGCAAAGAGACATACTTTTCCTTCCAGTCCCTCTGCAATGTCACTTATAAAGACATTGAAGAGGACCGGTCCTAATACTGAACCCTGCAGTACCCCCACTAGTAACCCCTCTTTCTTCAGAGTGGACTCCACTTACTATTACTCTCTGTGTCCTATTCTCCAGCCAACTCTTTACCCAGGCTTTCATCTTGGGACCCACTCCCAGGCTGGCTAACTTGTATATTAATCTTCTATGTGGGAATGTGTCAAATGCCTTGCTAAAGTCTAGGTAGGCCATGTCCACAGCCCCTCCCTGATCTACTACTTTGGTCACCCGGTCAAAGAAATCTATCAGATTTGTCTGGCATGACCTTCCCGCTGTGAATCCATGCTGCCTTGGGTCCTGTGACCCTCTGGCCTCTAGATACTTGACAATTCTTTCCTTCAGAAGTGATTCCATCATTTTCCCTACCACTGAGGTTAAACTAACAGGTCTGTAGTTTCCTGCTTCTGCCTTGCTCCCACTTTTGTGAAGGGGAATCACATCTGCCCTCCTCCAGTCCTCGGGTACCGCCCCATCCTCCCACGATTTGTTAAAGATGGTAGTCAGTGGTGTCACTAGTTCTACTCTTAGTTCTTTTAGAATTCTGAGATGAATCCCATCAGTCCACCTTCAGTTTTAAGAGTTCTTTCAGAACCCTTTCATCTGTAAATGGGCTGGTATCAACTTCTGTATCCAGAGTGTTTCTACTGCTTGTTTTAGGTACCTCCCCCTCTTCCTTTGTAAATACTGAGCAAAAATATTTGTTTAGTATCTCTGCCTTTTCACAGTCACCCTCTGCCCATGCTCCCTCCCCTTTATTAAGCCTCACTATCCCTCCCTTGGTCTTCCTTCAATCCCTGATGTACCTATAAATCATTTTATCCCCCTTCTTAACTGAGTTTGCTACCTTTTCCTTGGTTTGGGCCTTTGCTGTTCTGACTGCCTTCCCAGCTTCCTTTTGCTTTAACTGATACAGTTCTCTGTCCTGCTCCTTCTGTGATTCCTTGTACTTCCTGAATGCTTTATTTTTCTCTTGAACCTTCACTGCCACTTCCTTTGAGAACCATAGTGGTTTCTTACATCATTTCATTTTGTTTATTTGCTGCAACACAAAGGCTTGTTACCTCTGTGATGGCAGTTTTTATTATTCCCCATTGTTCTTCCACCCCTCCTTCCTGCCCATTTGCTAGTGCATTCCTTAGGCACTCACTCATTTTGGCAAAGTGATCTCCTAAAATCAAGTACTTTTGCCTTTGTATGGCTTGACTCTATTTCTGTGTTTATTGTGAACCATACTGTTCGGATGGCGCAGTTCCCAGATGGCTACCCACTTCTATATCTGTGATCTCTCTTCATCTCCATTTGAGAGAACCAGGTCTAAGATTGCTCCCTCTCGAGTGGGCTCCAATACTAGCTGTCTAAGGCATGCCCCCCTGTAGGGCATCTAGAATAACCCCACTCTTTGAAGTGGCTGCTGCAACTGCACTCCAGTTATCATCTGGCATATTCAGATCACTCGTCAGCAATATCTCCCCTTTTTCTGCCATTCTAAGTATATTTTCTATCATTTCCTTGTCCATTTCCTCCCCCTGAGAAGGGGGTCTGTTGTTTGATAGAATGCACTAGAAGGGCCTCTTATGGACATAAGAGTGTGCCATCTTGCATCCTTAGGGCACCAGAACTGCTCACCTTTGATTCACAGTTCTCTTACCTTAAGAATACAGGATGTGACACTCATATCCATAACAGGCCTCCCAGAGTCCTTATAAACTTATATACACTAAAGGTGTTTCTGATAAGGTAGGCTATTCTAGCCACAGCTTGCGTTAAAGACAAAAAAAAAACAGTTTGACCATGTCTGTTATAACTTTTGGAATATTGCAAAATATGTTGAAAATGACCTAAAATTATATTGGTTTGGGGTAAACACCTAGTAGTGTGTAAGTTAATATGGAAGAGAGGTATATTATTGCTTTCTACAAGACGCAATCCCATTTGCCTGTATGCTCTTAAATTATGTCACCATTTATTGACATACTGCTCAAAATGCTATGTGCTCAGTATACATTTAATATTAAAATGTAGAATAATGCATGGGGTGCCATGTGTAATGAAGTGTTTATACATGCCTGAGTTTTGGGATGAGTTCAAAAACCATGACAACAAAGCCTGAGTGGTATCTAGGATAGGATAGGATAGGATTGGATAGGATAGTTCAAGTTTATTGCAGGAAAACTCTGTTGAGCAAACTCATTCACAAGGAGTTTCTAAAGCATGTAAACAGTCAAGGAGTTATTGCATAAAAAGACAACATAGAATAAAAAAATGAAACAATGTACAAATAAGGTTCATGTGCACCATTACATAGAAGAGTACATCATAGTAAGATAAAAGTACAGTTAAGGTTCATATAATACATAGTGCTCAATTAAGACAAGACAATGTAGGGATTATTAGCAGAAGCTGATGAGAAGCAATAAATGTGGAAAGTGTACAGTGACAGGAAAGGGTAGTTTAAATAAGAAGGAGGGGTTGAAAATGAGTGGCGAGTGGAGGAGGAAAAGGGCTAGAGAGAATAAGGGGGAGTAAGATATAGATAAAGAAGGCAAGGGAAGGAGAAAGTCTTGAGAATAACTGGAGAGATCATTTAGATGATTTTGTGTCTTGACTGGAGCTAGTTCCAGGTGGATGGAAAGGCGTAGTAAGGACATGGTGTAGGGAAGAGGCTTAAAAACAGCTACAAATATCTTTTATTTTAGATGCGGCAAACTCTTTGTAGAAGTTAACAGAGACAATGCTGGATAGTTTCAGGGTGGATTGGAGTCGGTTCCAGATTGTTGGAAGAGCATGTGAAATAGTGCATTTGTCAAAGATGGTGTAAGTCCTAGGCATGACACGGAAGATGAAGTCAGATTTCCTTAGTGAATATGCACAGTGGGAAATACAGATGAGAGGTGTTAGGTAGCTCTGAAATTTATTCAGGAGTAACTTAAGAGTCCAAATACCAGCATGGAGCAAATGTCTAGTGGTAAGTGATGTCCAGCCAACAGCTGCATAAAGATCACAATGGTGCATTTGGTACAGGGATTTGGTAATGAACTGCAGGGCATGATGGTCTAGGACGTGTAACTTACTTAGGTTTGAGATCGCAGAGTAGGTGTAAATTAGATCCCCACAATCAAGCAGGGAAAGGAATGTGGCCTGAACAAGCCTGGTTCTAATTTCAAGTGGGAAGAGAGACCTATTTCTGAAAAAGAAACCTAACCTGGATTTTAGCCTTCTGGATAGGTCCTCAAGATGGTCATTGAAAGACAGTTTGTTGTCTAACCAAATGCCAAGATATTTAAATTTGGGGACAACTTCCAAAGTAGGCAGGAGGGGTGGTAGAGGAGTTGCTAAGTGTAAAGATCATAACCTTGGTTTTCTTGGCAGTAAGAAGAAGCTTAGCATTAATAAGATTAATTTCCAGCTGAGCAAAGTCAGCTTGTAGCACGTCCCTTACTTCAGACAACGTTGAGCCAGAGGTATACACTACTGTATCATCCACAAAGAAATGCAAGTTGGATTTGGTTATGTAAGAGTCAAGATCATTGCTGTACAAGGAAAAAAGGATAGGACATAGGATGGAGCCTTGTGAGACTCCCCTGGCAATCAGCAAAGAGGCTGAGAAAAGGCCATC
Source organism: Neoceratodus forsteri (assembly GCA_016271365.2). NCBI lineage: Eukaryota > Metazoa > Chordata > Ceratodontiformes > Ceratodontidae > Neoceratodus > Neoceratodus forsteri. The sequence continues at coordinate 659,834,972 of CM028136.1, forward strand.
GGCTTTAACTTTCTGAGTCCTCCCTGCTAGGTAACTGGTAAACCACTGAGCGGTGGAAGGAGTGGCACCTAGTTTAGTAAGGCTGGTAACAAGTAAATTGTGGTCAGCAGTGTTGAATGCTTTACTAAGGTCTACGAAGACTACACCAGTGATCTTCTTAGCATCCAAAGCAGAGATCCAGTCATTAGTGACTTTAGCTAGTGCTGTGATAGTGCTGTGCTTAGGCCAGAAACCAGATTGTGTTGAGTTTAGGATAGGATAGGGTAGGGTAGGATAGGATAGGATAGGAATGGAACTTTATTTATATAGAGCTCCTTCCCGTAGGCTCGGAGCACTTAATATTAAAACATACATAACAGAAACTAACACAAAAAACTCATGAAGCAGAGATTATATAAATTCCACCCCATCTAATCAATAGTATACAACATACTAATGACACAAACTACTTAAATCATAATTCTAAAAACATAGCCAACATTCAGTGGTTCACTCAATAAATCAACCGGGAAGTTATCAAACCAAATGAAGTGCTTGATCAAAGAGCAGTGTTTTCAGCCCTCTTTTGAAGACTTCCACAGAGGGTGCCACCTGCAGATGTTGAGTTGAAGAGTTCTACAGGGCTGGCATGGCAACTGAGAATGCTCAGTCCCTGGATTGCCACAGTCTAGCCTTGTGAACCACCAGGAGACAACCCTCATCAGAACGGAGAGACCAAGATGGGCAGTGAGGAATCAGGAGGTCTTGCAGGTAGGCTGGTCTCTTCCCATGCAGGGCTTTATAGGTCAGCAACCCAACTTTAAACGCAATCCTCCACCTCACTGACAAGCAGTGCAGTTCACAGAGAACAGGTGTGACATGATCAAATTTAGAAACTCCAGTCAACAATCTCACTGCTGCATTCTGCACCAGTTGCAGCCAGTGAATATTGCCTCTAGATAGCCCCAGGTACAGGACATTGCAGTAGTCCAGCCTGGTCGTGATGAAGGCATGCATCAGGGTGGGCAGATCATCAGATCATCACAAACTGAGGGTGTCTAAAAAACTGAGTTGACACTGCCCTCCATGTTTTACTTTATTTTACATATTAACTGTTTTTTAATGCTTAAAATACAAAGTGTTATGAAATTAAATGTATACTCCTCAATAGATCACTGATCTGCAGCTGAAAAATGAGACTTTGGTAGGGACACCTCAAATGATTTCAACATACAATGAAATCAAACAAAAACTGATCTCCAAAACGTCAAGATCATCAATTAGATGAAAGCAGCAGAGTGGGATCCAAGCTTCAATGAGCACCAGATGATGATCACCACAAAACGATTAAGTGCCAACACAACTCAGAAAATATTGGCGTAATTAAAAGTAGTCACATAGACTGTGTTTCAATAGACTAGTACTGGTAGCAGTAACTATCTGTAGTTGTTCACTGAGGCAGTTTGTTTGAGGGGAGTTGGAATAAGAAATTAGGTTTTTCTGTGAGCTTATTTATCTCTGAGACATTTTGTAAGTTTTGGTGGTGCTTTTTAGCTTACATTTGTAGTTTACAGCTGCTGGCTGAGCACTGTGCTAGGTTTGCTGGATGCGAATGAAAAAAGTCCCCCTCCACCCTCCCACTCCACCAGCCTTTCTTAAATACTGAAAAGACACTGGGGGTTGGGCTTGAGCCTGTGGGGGGACTGCTTGAGGAGTTGGGAAATAGTGTTGCCAACAGACAGGGCAAGATAGAAAGAAGAGGAACTGCAAAAGGGAGACTGGAGCAAAGGGAACAAAGAATAGGAAAGGGTAATGGGGCAATGGTGATGGCTTGGAGAAGTCTGGGAAGGGGACAATGTAGTGGGGCAGGCCGGAATGAGGGTCAGTGGAGGGGAGTGGGCAAAGGAATCTGGGAAAGGTAGGGAACAGAAGTCACAGGGGAGGAAGGGTTGTGGGGTGTAATAATGTGGAGAGGCAGTATTCATGGACACCCAGTGGATGATGGGGGGGTGCCCCATCTCTATAAAGATGGGGAGGCTAGAGAAGGAAGTACTAAGGCTAAGGGGGAAGTGACAAAGATGATAAAGGGGGCATATTAGGTCAGGAGGAGAAGGGAATGTTGAAAGCACAAAAGACATCAAGGAAAAGGAAAAAGATAGGAGGAATAAGAGGGACGGGGAGGTCAGGACAAAGGGACAGTGGGGGTGACACAGGTATGGGAGACAAATGTGCAAGAAGAATAGGAGAAGGAGTACAGGGAGTTGGTAAAGCTGGGAGCTCAGATTGGGGCAGACCTCTAATAGAGGAGTCAAAGGAGGGGAAGGAGGAAGGGGAAGTGCAGTCCATGGGTACAAAGAACAAAATGACTGAAGACTGAGATGGAGAAATGGGTGAATTAGGGCAAAAAGGGTTAAGTACAGCAGAGAATACATGGGGAGAAACAGAGACAATAGGAGGGAACATTGTGCAGGAGGAAGAAGGAGAGGAGAAAAGGGAGGATGAGGAGGGGAAGAAGGGAGGTGTCTTGGTGTAGGGAGACTCAGTACTTAGAGGGGTCAGGTGAGGAAGTAAAGGGATAAGGCACAGTAGAATTTGGGTGGAAGCCATGCCAGGAATGAAGGCGGAAAGGGTGGGGCAATCCATGCTAAGGTATGCAAGCAGGGGAAGGGAAAGGCCTCCCCTATAATACACCTAGGGACAAATGATCTGGCTGATGGGACTGTAGTGGAGGTTAAGAGGAGGTCTGAGGAACTGGGACCTCTGTGTGAGGGAACAGGCAGATCTGTCACCTTCTCAGAGGTACTTCCCATTCCCTGGGCAAGCATGGCAAGAAAATGGAAGATTCAAGAGTTTAACAAATAGCCGGGGGCCTGGTGTCAGGAAAAGGGGTATGGGCTGGCAGGAGGGTGGGGGGTACCTGGGAGAACAGCAGTCTGTATGCAAAAGATAGACTGCACCTAAGTGAGGAAGGAAAGAATGTACTGAAGGCAAGGCTAGGGAAGCACATTGAGGAGCATCTAAACTAGGGGAGGGAGGTAGCAGGAGGAATAGTGGTGTTCAGAGGCATGGTGATGTAAAACCAAATTGGCTTAACCCCCCATGATAGCAAGGTAAGAAGGACGGCTACTACTAAGGGAGCAGACATAAGGGAAGAGAGGCAGGGAGGAGAGTAGAGACAAGGGTTGGAGGGTTGTAACACTAAATGCTAGGAGTCTGTGAAATAAGGGTGTGGAACTCCAAGCTCTCTTGGTGGAGAGGGTGTGGACTTAGTGGCTATAACAGAGACATGGGCCACCCAAATCCACAACTGGGACATGACGGTTCCAGGGTACAGATTACACCGGGAAGGATAGGGAAAATGGGACGGGGGGGTGCTGTACATAAAGGAGTTATTAAAATGTGTAAGGAAGGAGGTGGATGAGAGAGCGAGAGAGATACAGAAGCACAGTGGGTGCAACTACAGAATCACAAAAATAGATCACTAAGACTGGGGGTGGTGTATAGGCCACCCTATCAAACTGAACAGAGGGACAGTGTACTGGCAGAACAGATCAGGAGGAACTGCAGGAAGGGGGGTGGTGATAGTAGGGGACTTCAACCTGCCAGGGGTGGAGTGGGACACACCTACCACAAAGAGCAGAAGGGAGCAGGTAATGCTGGATGCCTTCCAGGAAAGCTTTCTAGTACAATTTGTCAAGGAATCAACTAGGGAAAGGACCACCCTTGACCTTGTACTGGTGAATGTGAATGGGTGAGGGATGTGAGGGTGGAGGAACCACTGGGGGGGGGGAAAGTGACCACTGGACAGTATGGTTCCAGTTACAGATGGCTAAAGAGAGGATGGCATCTGGCACAAGGGTGCTGGATTTCAAGAATGCCATCTTTAAGATGATGAGGGAAGTGGTACAGGGGTTCCTGTGCAAAATTCAACCGTGCATGGACACACAGCAAAGGTTGGAACTGATAAGACAGGAGATAGTGGAGGCAACAGAAACTTGCAACAGGGCCCAGACTGAGAAGGCTAGGGTGAAGAAACCCAGCTGAATAAGTCAAAGGGTGCTAGACAGGGTGAGGAAGAAAAGCGCAGCTTACAGGAGATACAGAAAATCAGGGAGGTAGGACAATAGGGAGGAATACCTGAAAGAAGTGAAGGAAGTGACCGGGGGGGGTAAAGGCAGCCAAGGCAGCTAGGGAACTCAGGCTGGCGCAGGACATATAAAAAGGGGAGAAAGACTTCTTTAGGTACATCAGGGAAAAAAGAAGCTGTAAGACCAAACTGTAAGAATTAAGAAGGAGGGGTATGGGTGGAAGAAGGGGGTTAAAAGGCAGAAGTGCTCAATGACTACTTCTGTTCAGTCTTTACAAAAGAAAAGGAAGGGGCACTACCCATAGTAGGAGGGAGGATAGAAACAGATGGGGGGGTGATAGATGGAGAAATCTCAGTTGGGAGGGTGCTGGAGGGGTTAAGGGCATTGAGGGTAGACAAGGCTTCTGGACCAGATGGAGTACATCTGAAAGTGCTGAAGGAGCTGGCAGAGGTCCTGGCAGGACCCTTGGCAGACTTATTTAATTCATCTCTAGACACAGGATGCATACCTCAGGACTGAAGACTGGCTCACATGGTTCCCCTCCACAAGAGTGGAGCCAAGGGTGAACCGGGGAACTATAGGCCAGTAAGTCTAGCATTCATAGTGGGAAAGCTAATGGAGACTATCCTAAAGGATAGGCTAGTGGCACTGCTAGAGGTGACCATGGTGCAGGATGGGAGGCACCATGGCGTCATCAAGGGCAGGTCATCCCAGACCAATCTGGTGAAATACTATGGGTGACTAGCCAAATTGACAGGGGCCATGCAGTGGATGTCCTGTACCTAGATTTCAGTAAGGCCTTTGATTCAGTACCACATGGGAGACTTAGAATCATGTTACAGGGCACAGGGGAGGGAGGGAGCAAAACTGGTGGGGTGGGTGGAAAACTGGCTAAAAGATAGGTAGCAGAGGGTGATGGAAGGTGGGGAATACTCATCCCCTAAGTCTGTGACAAGTGGTGTTCTACAGGGTTCAGTTTTGGGCCCAGTGCTGTTTGGCATATTTATTGCAGACATCTCAGAGGGCATTAGCAGCAAAATCAGCCTATTTGTGGATGACACTAAGATGGGAGCAGTAGTGGATGACCAGGGTGGAGGCTACAGGAGGATCTGGCAAGGCTGGAGGCATGGTCTGACAGATGGCAGCTGGGGTTCAATGCAAAAAAATGCAAGGTGCTGCACTTTGGAACAAAAAATTCAAAGAGAAGCTACCATCTGGGGGAGTGTAGCTGGATGTAGCAGAAGAGGAGAAGGATCTGGAGGTGCTCATCATGGGAGCAATGGATAATTCTGTACAATGCAGAAAGACAGCAGCAATGGCCAATAAAATGCTAGGGTGCATTGCAAGGGGAATTACCTCAAGAAGGAGGGAGGTTACTCTACCATTGTACAGATCATTGGTTAGACCCCACCTGGAATACTGCATGCAGTACAGGCACCCGTACCTATGAAGGGACATTAGGCTTCTGGAGGGGGTGCAGCACAGGGCAGCAAAGATGATTCAGGGCCTGGGGGAATTGCCATATGAGGTCAGACTATGAGAGTTAAACATGTACACACTGGAGGAGAGTAGGGATGGGGGGGATATGATTGAGACCTTCAAATACATGAAAGGGATAATCAAAATGGACACAGAGTGTCTATTCAGGAGGAGGGTGGGGAGAGATACTAGGGGCCATGACATGAGATTGGAGGGGTAGATTCAGGAGGGAGGTGAGGAGGCATTTCTTTACAGAGAGGGTGGTGGCAAAGTTGAATGCACTATTAGCTGAAGTGGTGGCATGTACCACAGTGGAATGCTTCAAGAAGGGGTGGGACAGGGCAAAATGGAGGGTAAAGGGAGGTAAGGGGAGGGGGTTGGGCAGCTGCAGAATAGGGAGCTAGCTGCATTCATGAGCAGTCTAGATAGACCATGATGGCCTTTTGCTGCTGGCAATTTTAATATGTTCATGTGTTTGTATGTTGAGGGAGAGGCTGACCCTAATGACCAAATAAAGCTTGGCAAGTACTTTGGTTATAATAGTGTCTATGTAATTGTCATGTCTGAGGCTGTTATTGAGCCAAAACCCTAGAGAATTTGAATTTGTTCATGCCACTAAGGAGAGCCATCTACAGAGAAGGCTCTAAAGATATTGGAGTTGGTGCTTTATTTGATCTGGGTGCCAAACTGATTAATATTTCTCTTACAGTTATTTAGGAGTAAAATTAACATTGTTTTAATATATGTTGATGATAGCAGAGGGCTAATTTATATTTTACCATGCCATGAATACATTTAAGCTTTGTGCACAGTGTACAACACTCATGTCCAGAGTTAATAAGATATGGTGGTCTATAAAAAATATGAAGAGTAGAGATGTAGAGGCTGTGCTTCCAATCTAAAGCCCATATATATGTCATCATCTAGATCATATCAATCAACTGTGGAGTCCTTACACAAGTAAATACAATGACACAATTGAGAAAATTGAGCATAAAATAACAACAAATGTAAAAGGGCTAGCTAATTTAACATATAATGATAGGTTGAATTCTCTCAAATTAATGCCTCTGCAAATAAGGAGAAACAAGGGAGATCTTCTAATAGTATATGTCATTGTTGATCATACATATAATACCTGATGTCTGAATTAAATGTAACTTTTAAAAAGCGTTACACACAATCTAGGGGTCATCCATTACAGTTAAACAGTCAAATTTTTACGACCATAGCTAGACAGTATTTTTATACTTAGAGGATTATTGATTGGTGAAAATGGTTGCTTGAACATGTATACTATTAAACTAGAATTTAAGGCAAGACTAGTTAAATATATAATGAAAAATGTATCGGGTTTTCTTCTGGTTGAAGCTACTTATGGACTCTGGCCTTCTGAACTTCTATCATTCCTAGTATGGATACTAGTATGAATAGACATAGAAGTGTATGTTGGAGTAAGTACACATGAGGGTCATTTACAATGATAGGGAAAAAAGTGTATTATTACTGCAATATTAGTCTCCTAGTAAACAGGCTTTATAGAGGTTAGTCAATTATTGACAGACTGACATCTTTTTCACAGTGAAGCTATTGAATAAGATGAGGCTATATAAATTGATGTTTCCATATGTTTGAGCTTTTTTGTTTTAGCTGTTTATTATGTATTGATTAAATGTTTGAGTATACAGGATAAATTCAGTAAGAAACAAATCTCATTTACAGAATGCCCTATTTCACAAACAAATTACATAAGGGGCCAGATATTCAAAAGGGTTGCACCATGGGCAATAGGGTTGCTCCTGCGCAAGTCCAAACTTGCTCCATTCTGCGATATTCAGCAGGAGGCAGTTGCACCACAGAGAACATGCTGAGCAACAGCGCAATGCAAATGAATGCATGCTGAACTGGAGGGGGAGGAACCATGTATAAACTGCACAGCCCGATATTCAGCCGGGCTGTGCAGAGTTGTGCAGGCACAACCCCCAACCTGCGCCTGCACAACTTTGAGCCAAAAAAAAAAGGCTTAAAAGTCGAAGGCCACCCACAGGTGAGCTGCTGCATTGCAGGGCGCAACACAGCAGCTGCCACCTGTGGCTGGCCCCCAACCCACTCCCTGTGCCCCCCCGCAGCCTGATCACCGGCAGACGACTGTAAATCCCCCCACCACCCCCTACTGGCCCAATCACAGGCATAGTTTAATCTCCCCCACCAGCCCGATCGCGGGCAGCAATGTGGATCCCACCAGAATGTATCCCTGGTGGTCCAGTGGACCGTAAATCCCGATCAGCGGTATGGTATTAAGAAACCCCCCATCCCGAACACATCGCGTGGTCCAGTGGACGAAAAGCCGATCGCGGGCAGTAGTGGTTTAAACAACCCCTCCCGTTCCCCTAACACATCTCTGGTGGTCAGTGGACGAAAAAGCCGATTCGCGGGCAGTGGTGGTTAAACAGCCCCGAATACATCCATGGTGGTCAGTGGAAAATCCCGATTGTGGGATGTAACAGTTGAACAGACCCCCGAACATAGCCCTGGTGGCTGAAGTCCCCACCCCACCACCCACGAAGCCCGACCACCTCCCCCTCCCGGCAGCTGGCTGGCGGCAGCATCCACCACCTGCTGCCCGCAGCCCGGTGGGCTGCCGCCCATTGCTGCAGAGTAAGAGCCAATGGGCATGCAGCTCCATACTGTACAGAACAGTCCAGTTTTGTGAATGAATGAATGTATTCATTCCAAGTCTGGAACCATCTTCTACCGACATAACTGCGCCATTGGCTCTTGCTCTGCACCAATCGGGCGTGCAGCTAACGGCGTCGAGTTGGCGGCGGCGGGCAGCAGGCGGGTGGGATGCTGCCGCCGCCAGCTGCTGGGGGAGGCGGGTGGTCGGGCTTCGTGGGTGGGTGGGGTGGGGACACTAGCCACCAGGGCTATGTTCGGGGGTTTGTACTAACTGTTAAATCCCATAATCGGGATTTGCCACTGAACCACCATGGATGTATTCAGGAGGGGTTTGTTTTAAACCACTACTGCCCGCAATTGGGCTTTCGGTCCACTGGACCACCAGGGATGTGTCCGGGGGTTTCTTATACCATCCCATGATGGGATTTATGGTCCACTGGACCACCAGGGATGTGTTGGGGGGCCACATTGCTGCCCGCGATCGGGCTGGTGGGGGGAATTAAACTATGCCCGTGATTGGGCCAGTGGGGGCTGGTGGGGAGGATTCTACACTGTTTTGCCCGTGATCAGGCTGCAGGGGGTGTCGGTCCCTGAGGGCTGCTGCCTGGCAGGGCACCAGGCACAAGTCCTCGGGGATCGGTGCACCTGCATGCTAATGGCATGCAAATGGGGCCATAATCAAATGCAAATACCCCCCCTTCGCCTTGCATGAATTATGGCCCCATTTGTATGTCACCTTTTGAAAATGGGGAATTTGCACATTGCGCAATGGTACTTGCGCCACCATCAGTTGAATGCTCCACTCTGACAACTTCGGTGGTGCAAGTTCCACTCGCCATGCACAGTGGCTGTGGCAGGGGTGATATTCAAAGGGTTGCTCAAGGCGCAACTCCTTTGAATATCACTCTGGACACACCCCTGCACAACTATTTTGTGCAGCGCAAGGGCTTGCTCCACAAAATAGCACAGTTTGAATATCTGGCCCAAAATAATTACATTAATCAATACAACAACCGGTCTCAAGCTAGGAGAATACAATAATGTATTATTTTCATTTTAAATCCCATCAATAAACTCTCCTAAATCTGAATCGTTGACCCTACCTGCAGCTGCTTTTCATGGTGCTCAGTGGTTGCCGTGACCACTTAATGCCATGGGCCTATTTATGATCCCACTGAGCTATGTTCAACAGGAGTGCAAGGTCTTCCTGCATGATACCAAAAGTAGCTGTGCATGTACAGAAAGATGGGATAAGACTGATGTGTAGAGATACTCAGTGGCCCATGCACAGCAGGTCATAGAATGCTATTCCCCCTGCCATTAGAGCATCTGCAGGTAGGTAGTAAAGGTGGCTGTAATAATGTTACTAGAAATGGGCTAAGGGAAGTATTGGGGGCACACTGTGACTGATCCACATATACAGTAGACTAGGGCTGGGAACCGTTGGATGTCAAGGAGTACTTTGCACTTTAGGTAGCATATGGATAGCCCACTGAACTGCCAGAGACTCAGACCATCATGCCACAGCTGCAAGGACCTTCTTGCCCAGTGAAAATTAAAGGTAAGGGGTGAATGGGACAGAAAGGTTGCTGGATATAATGCCCATTCAGTAGTGTCATTTCACCAGAATCATAAGGGTTCAAAGCTCCCCACTTACCACATTTTATGTAAGGTAGGGAATTCATGTTTTAAAGGTTTCTATGGGTTGCTGTAGACACCATGGGGATTGCAAATAAATCATAGGGGTCTCAACCACAACCCCTGGCTACCCTTAAATGATGTTGCTGTGCAGATTGGTAACAGAGTACCACCATGGTATAACACCCTCCAACTGGTGGCATTTGATGCTTTGACTCTGATATCCTTACTTACAATATGATCATGTTAGCATGTGAAAACCTAGTTTGCACCCTCTAATGTCTGGAAAACTGATTTGCATTGTGAGGGTCTTGCACAGCGGACACTTCACCTTTGCAGCTAGCAAATATTTTTGTGCACGGCACAAAGGGGAGTGTAAAATAGTGCCTTGTTTTACAGTTTGCAAATTTTAAATTGGTCACAAAGGGCTGTGCAATGCAATAATTCATGTCAAAATACACAGTGCAATCACTGAGCACTAACAACATCAAATACAATGTATATTACAGCCAAAATGAGATATGCTTTATTTGTTTAATTTTAACAACATTCCCTGATAATTTAAATTCTATTTTTTATGCACTCCAAAAAAGTTTTTGTCACTGTTAACTGATACAAATACATTTATCTTTGTACGACAGAAGTATTAGATTATTATTTACCATTTTGTGTTATATCCACGTAGGAATCTAAAAAGGCTGACAGTGAGGAAATAAATTCACTGAGTAGCAGCTGTTTGCATTTTTCAAGAAGTTCTATTCACATGACTGTATATCTGTCTGCCTTGGATTAGTTTGTTTCTCTTATACTAAAGTTAGTGTTATTCTATATGTGTTTTTGAATTGTTTAAATTGCATTCTGGCATGTTTTATTTGTACTGGACATTTATGTTTCTTTTGTACTGAGGCATTTAGCACTGCACCTGATGCTATAAAGCAGATATATCCAAAAGCATAATGCAACCCCTATATTTCATTAATTGTCCGTAGTTACTGCCATATCCTACATCTAACAAAAATGTTTTATTGTAGATGACATGGGATTTATATGTTTCTGTGCACACAAGCATACAGAATGTGTCCGTATTTTATGGAATATTAGTACAAGTGAGGTGTTACAGAATTTATGATTTAAACTGCATCACAACTCTGGTGAAAAACTAAAGCAAACTTCAAGACAAAGGGTTTATAGCTGTTTTATTCTTTTTAGCCCTCATTTTGACAAGAATAATAACAATAATTAGAAAAAGAATTACATTTATTTAGCATATTTGCACACACATTGTATCCCAAAGTGTTCTACAAGCATTGAGAGACTGGAAGTGAAGTGGCTGTTGTTAGTAATAAAATGAATGTTGTCAGTAATAAGAACATAATCTAACACCTAAGTAATGTTTTGCAACATGAGACACTAATATTATATAACTTAAAAAAACAAGCATGACAACCCATGTTTTATTTTATCGATTAAAATGTGTGTATGACTATGATGAACTGGGCAAAAATGATAATATGACATGGTTGAAAATACAAGGGCATGCCCTTAAATATCATCGTTGAAAATGTCAAACCTGAATAACTAGAAAAGCTGTAGTAAAGTAATCAGGACGAACTCCACTCATAAACTTTTATTCAGTGTATGTTACATACTTTATGGTGCTATGTTTCATGGCACAGCCACTTCCTCAGGCCCACAGTATTGTTTTTCTAATAATGACACATAAGCAGGTGGTTTAGTCCTTAGTTTTTGATAGAAAACTACTTTCCTTATACCTCATACCTTTGTGAAACCACACAATGCATCCAACATTAGTCTTACTGTCTAATAAACCTAGTAACACCTTCATAATATCAAAAATATCTTCCTTCATAACTATAAATGGTCTGAAATGTGTGATAGGTAACATGTCAACTCCACCATTTATGTATCATTTCAATATAATCTCTTAGTGTTTGATTTTCCTTTTTATAATTAAAATAGTCTCTTCCCAATTTTAATATACATTTCTACCTAAAGCTTCTTAGGGCTTCAACAATTCATTAAAACAACCTTCCTCACCTTATCACTTTCTGAAAAGTGGTATCAATTTCAGTGATGTATTAATTCTTTGTATTTAATCAGGCAATACCTGCAATAGGTGAATACGTGTCACTTTTTCTACACTTCCATTTGCTTCACAACTTAATAGCATTTAGTGTTTTGCAATAACTTTAAACTCCTTTACCTTTTATGCTTCAAATTCCTAATATGCAACACTCTTGTGTTCCTATTAAGAACAATTACTATTCACAGTCACCCTGTCAAAACAGTCATAATTACAACCAACAATGCTAATCTTGCATGGTATAGACCCATAGTATATAGCCCATAGGAGCACTCTAATAATCATTAGTACCTTAGCATCCTGAATTATTCTTAAAGCAGTCACTTTCTGCTTATTCATTATCTGCCTGTATCAGTTCCAAATGAAAAGAGACCTTCATTGTCTTTCAAGCCTGCAATATTTATAACTAAACAAAACATTTTTTGTCTAGAAAATATACAATGGTTCCTAATATTCAAAACAGTACCTTCACAGTCTTGCAAATTTTGTTGTCTCTCAAAGTGTTCCCTCACTTGCTTTGGTTTCTTCACTAAAAAGAGAAACAATCACTTAGTAGTGCTGTGTCTAATCATTTGCACCATCTAATATAATTTCAAAACTAGAAAAAGGGAAGGGTTGTCTCTTAGCTCTTTCTTAGACCATAGTGCAGGCACCTCCTTAAGGTTCTGGGGGCTGGAAAAAGTGGCAAAGCCAGACAATCCAAGGATCAACTGGGATTATCTATTGCTCAAAAGATGGGTATACTGGATTTTCTCTCTGGACAGTACAAATCCCAGATATGGTCTAAATAAGGGATGAAATTGGTACCTATATTACTGAAGGACTTTGTTTAAGGACTTTGAGTGTGTTGAGTATGAGGTGTACTTCTATTATATGCATTTTTAATGTATGGTACACAGTTCATTAAGTTTTGCTGAAGTAGAATTATGGGTCTCAGAAGTGTTTCTCCCTTCCCCTCTCTCCTCAATGCCCCTTTGCACAGTACAGCCCCCATATTTTGATTTTACATTCACTGATAAACTTTATAGATCAGCGTTTTTTTTAAATTTTGGATAAGAAATTAACTATAAGGACATTGTAATACCTATCTCCATTTATGATTAATAATAGTAATAAACTTATGTAGTGGCATTAGCCATGGGTGGAGCTGAACTGCTGATGGTGGGGCTGACAAGCACTGTAATACCACCATCTTCCAGCATCCCATCAGTGCTATCTTGTCACCCCACATGAGACTGACAGTTCTCCTCAACACTAATGCTGGCAATAGCATTGGTAACATCACAGGGTGATGTAATCACCCCCCCCCCCCCCCCCCCCGCTGCTGAATGGTACTTAAACTATGTGGGTGCAGGAGACAGTGGCTCCTACACACAAGGAGTCATGCCATCATGCCTGCATTGTGGTCTGAGAGAGAGGTAAGAGACAACCATTCAGTTTGTTAATGCATTTGCATTTGTTTATGCTGCATTTTTGTTTGTTTCACATTTTCTTTTGTATGTAATGTATAAGTGTTTCTAAAAGTTTTCTGTTTGTACATTATCATTTGTTTCAAGTTTTACAATAAAAAAATGTCCCTTCTCTTCAGAGGGGGAGCGCTGTGGTTGTCTTGCTGTCAGACAAGATGACCAACTGTGGAGATGGGAGGTGAAAGAGGAGGAGGTGACCATGTGGCTTTACCTGGGAAAAGTGTTACTATGGACATCTGTGAATTTATATCTGGAGGTGTTTTCACCAAAGCTCCAGCAGCACTGAGTATTACTGAGCAAATCCCAGTTATGCAGCAACCAGCAACTATTTCCAATGAAGTCAATAAGACAACTCTGCAAGGAGAAGAGATGGTTTCCACAGGCATTAATAAAGTGCAGGAGGCAAACAAAGCACTCATAGCTAAAATTTCTGAATGTCAGGCTTTACTCCTACAATTACTAGCAGACAATGGTGCAGTGCTAACAGCTGCTGGTACCTTCTCAGGTGGTGATGTGCCTTTGATAGCCACTGTTCCCACAGCTCCAGTCCATCAGCAGCACCTGTCAAGTGTGGGGCCAGCAATACAGTACCAAGAAGCTTGTGTACTGAGGAAGCAGTCTGGGCATGCTGGACTTATGATTTGCAGTCCACCTGATCCACTCAGGGAGTGTCAGTCAGCACAATGAGCTCCAAAGTGAAAGCTCTGCAAGGGGCAGACTAAACTGGACCTTGGCTATAAGATGTTCTCCTGATGGTGGCAGATAGAATAAGTCTGAGCAAGTAGGTAAGTCCTGACTCTGCACCACAATCTGTTGCTAATGGGGGGATTAGCTCAGTTATCATAAAACACCTGGGAGTGTCAGTGGCTCATTGAGATCAGACTCACTCTCAGCATGTAGTGCACATCCATGTGGTGGCAGATTTCAGTCTACAGCCCACTATTGTACAGTCAGGCAGTTCCAAGACTTAGACTCAGACCACAACTACCTAACTCCCTACTATACCTGCTGTCCCTCTAAGTGTGGCTGTGCCAGTCACACTGGGAGACGTTCTAGCAAATAATCCAGTTTCAGCAACTGCAGCTGACATCTCAGCACAGCATAATTTAGAAACTGCTACAGCAGAGAGAACTGTATTGAAGGGACTTCTGATCCACTTGCCTCTATTCTGGCGTCAAACCCAATCCCCAAAGTACAAGGTGGTCAGTCTCAGCCTCAAAGTGACAGTGTGCTAAAGGAGATGAATTCCACTGTCATTCCCCAAGATAGTTTACAAGATCAGCCTGAACTGCAACCAGAAGATGGGATTGCCTCTGGTGTTCTTCTGTCATCACTGCCTCCTTCTAAGCATCAAAGAGAGGGCCGCAGGAGATCCCCCAGAGGCCTCAAAGGGACAATCTCACACCTTCCAAGTTTTCTGAATTGTTCTCCTCTCATCATGATCCAGCTCCTTGGAGGAATGTGATTTGCTTGTGGTATGGGGGGGTTGGGATACCATCCAGACAGGACTTGGTTGACAAGGAACTTGTTTATGGAAGCTATGTCTTTTTTTGCTACTGCTCTGTATGCCTTTATTCAATATTGATAATGAAGAGTTACATGATTTGAGTTTTAAAATTGCTAAATCTGTGGACAGATTTGGGCATTATACATCTCTCTGAAAGACACCATTGTGAACACCCTTTGTTTCAATCACTTTGACCATTTCATACCTCGGAGGAGGGATGGGCATGACACCTCCAGCATCTCAGACATGTTAAACATTGCAAACCATTATGTTTGAGAGCTCCTTCCCCAGCAGCCTTTGCCTTGTGAATCTTCCTTTCTTCCTTTCCTTTACAGATACCTCCTTTTTCAGATTATATGAAGTTTGCCCCCTCTTTCTGACTGAAGTGGCTACTGTGGTTTAAGCTTTGAGAAATTGCTTTGCTTCAGGTAATGAAGGTCTTTCTACAGAATTTTATAAGTCCTTTCTCCCAGACCCAGGCCATGCCATATTGGATTTGTATAATAGCATCCTGTCTTACAGAGAACTGCCAGAGTCTATGTCACAAGCCATTCTCATTTTTACATTTGATGTGCACCTATGCACCAAACATTTTGTCAGGAGTGATTGGGATGTCAGGGGTGTGTCACTGCTAAGCCCATTACAATTCACAATAGCAAGGGCTCGGCAGTCTAAACTAATAACCACACACTAATGTCCTGATGCAACTCTCTGCTTCATGAGTGTAAACTTTGTCTATTTCAAAGGACTGGAGCCACTCCAATCAGAGATGGCTTCAGTCCTTTGATTTACATGAAGCCAGTCAGCAAACAGCTGAGCGACTTTCACATCATCAGGAGCCCATCAGCCTATAAAAAAGAAAACAATCCATCTCTGTCTGTTGCAGCCACTGCCATAACTGCCCCTCCCTAGCCAATCCATGTTATTATAAGGGCATGAGGGTTCCTAATCCCCCATGCCTGCTGCTACTACCCGAATCCTGCCCATTTTAGTTACATAGCTCCAGGGAGCCTACCTCCGGTGCTGCCTAATATGACAGTGATACTGGGAGGTGCCCAGTCTCCCAATGTTCACCCCTCATTGTTTCTTTATTTTTTTATCTTAAACCTGTAACAGAGGAAACCAACTATCAATGTCTGTTGCAGGC
The DNA here is from genome assembly GCA_016271365.2 of Neoceratodus forsteri. Lineage (NCBI taxonomy): Eukaryota > Metazoa > Chordata > Ceratodontiformes > Ceratodontidae > Neoceratodus > Neoceratodus forsteri. The sequence goes on from CM028136.1 coordinate 659,851,062, forward strand.
CCTACCATCACTGTAACTCCCCCCAGCCCAACCTATGTTATTATTAGGGCATGGGGTGCCCAATCCCCCATGCCAGCTGCCGCTTCCTTCTCTGCCCCTTTCAGTAATGCAGTACCAAGTAACCCACTTCTGGTGCTGCCAAATATAACAGTGACACTGGTGGGTGCCCAATACCCCAGTGTTGCTACCTGTAAAAGAGAAAAACATCCCTCATCAGCTTTTCTATTTTGTAAACCTGTAAAAAAGAAAACCATCCATTGATGTATATTGCATCATAATTCCACAACCCCCCAATTGACCCTCCCACTCAGAACCCACCATGACCAGCCCTAACTTATCCACTGGGGGTCTGATGCTGTAATCCTTTCTCAACCACAGACACATCTTCTCTCTTCAATACCAGACTGTGAACTTAGGAAATCAGGTATATGGTACAATGTATTTCAATGGGGTTTTGAACTTAGTAGCATGACTTGGCCATTTTTCAATATTTTGCCCCAAATTTTCAACATACCTTTTTTGGGACACCACATCATGAACAATGGAAGTGATGTTAGATAAATCTGTCCTGAAAGGTGATTTCATGGTTGCTGCATAAAACCACTTTTCAGGCAGGACTTGAACAGTTTCTCCACCATTGTTTATGAGGTGGAGGTCATGAGATGGCTATGCTAAAAATCTGGTGTATAAATATTAAAAAACCAAAAAGTTATGAGTCTACATTGAAGTTTGCTAACACAGGCTTGTAACTTTGGTAATTTTCAATATTTTGCCGTCAAATTTTCAAAATAGCTATTTTATCACAGCACCTCATGAATGTGACAGCTGTCATATTTCAAATCCTGGCCAAAATGTTTTTTTTTTCCCATCCTGAAAGGTAATTTCACCGTTGCTGCCATAAATCACCTTTCAGGCAGGAGTTGATCATTTTCTCTGCACTAGTTTATGAGGTGGAGTCATAAGAAGACTATGTTGAAAATCTGGGGCAAACATGTTAAAAAAAATAATAGTTATGAACCTATGTTGGAATTTCTGAATGCAGGCTTGTAACTTCGGTAATTTTCAATATTTTGACCCCAAACCTTCAACATAGCAATTTTTGCACATCACCTCATAAACATGACATGTGCCATTTTTAAAATCCTGCATGAGATGTGTTTTCACACCTCTGGTGAGAAATAACATTTCAGCCAATATACTATAAATGGTGCAGTACCTGTCATGCCTATAAGGTGAATCCTAAAACAAGTCTCTTCAAAAGCTGGTATTAAAACATTAAAAACAAAAAAATAGTTTAACAAACATCAAACATTTGGCACTGACAAATGCTTGTTATATATAGAAAAGGTGATAAGAGCAGATTGCAAAATTAGAGGTCCATCTGCCTCTGGAATGTGGATCAGAAAATGTGCTCAAAGATACTGGTGAAAAGACTAGAGAAAGCGACAGTGGAATTAATTTCACCCCAACAGTCTTGTTCTATCCCAGATAGGTCTATTTATGATAAGTTTATAATCCTCAGGAAAATCTTTGTGAGAGGGACTTTGGGAAAAGTGACAGGATATGTTCTATCCATTGACAAAGGAAAGGTTTCTGATTGCCTAGCTCATATGTATCTTATTCAGGTCATAGACAGATACAGTATACAGAAGGCTTTTATATAATGGTTGTGCTGCTTTTATGCCCATGCTACAGTATACCCCCTGTTTAAATGGCTGAAATGGAAGTCAAAGATCTCTAGATGGGTTAGGCAGGGCTATCTTCTTAGCCCCCTGCTGTATGAGTTTGGGATACACCTACTATTATAGCAGTTATAGGACAAAGAAACACTACAGGGACTAGTCATACAGGAGTGCGCGCCCCCAGTTAATTTCTTGGTCTATGCAGATGATATGAGCCTTCTTCTTTGGGATAAGAAGGGGCACGCTTGCTTTCGTGGATATTTGGAGTAATTTTTCCTGGATATCAGCACCCAAAATCAATATGAACAAATGTAAAGGGATTGGTGTTGGAATATTATGGAATAACAATAACTGTTTGACTTGGATTGAGATGGTGAGCTCACAGATTAAAATGCTTGGTGTTACTTATGGTCATATGGATATGGGCCATCACAACTTGGAGTCCCAAAATAGCTAAGGCAGCAGGTTCCATGTAGAAATAGAAACATTGGTAGGTAGCAAAAAAGAAAATAATTTTTTTCTTATAAAGTCATTGCTGGTATCACAATTTCATTATCTCAGTGATGTTTTCCCCTCCAATAGTTATGTAAACAAAACTTTATGGTCTTCTTTTATTTTTTCTGGGGTAGCTGGCTTAACCCCAAAAATTGCATATTTGTTGCTTAATAAATGTGGTGTTGGGATAGTCAACCCAGTGACTTTTTTACAGTTTATTTATTTCTGTTAAATGTAAAGAATTGGTTGTGTGCCGTTGATAAGCCTTGGGTTCATTTTTTTGGCAGGGTGGCTTCAGCCTTTCCCCAGTAGATGGGACTTGGGTAAATTCAGTGATTTTAGTTCTGTGCAGAAAGCTATGAATCCCACATATGTGTTAGCTACATTGACTAAACCCAGACAGTGGAGGGTGTCCACAGAGGGGATCAAGACACTTACTAGGAAAATGAGACCATGATGGAAACCATCTTTTATACTTCACAGATTTTTCTGCCCTGCCCTATAGAAAAAAGAAACTTTATTCTCAGTTCTCTTGTTAACAAGAGAGTCATCCCACAGATGTGGGATGTAATTTGGATGAGTGAGCATGGTAGGTTGTGGGTCAGGGACACACATTAACACAAAAGCATGAAAGAAAGACATTGTTAACGTTAGGGCTGTAACCAAGAGATGGAAACCCAGGAGCATTTATTCCAGGGGTGCCCATATGCCAAGGGTTTGTGGACATTTCTGGCAGTAAAATAGCAGTGGCCTCCTATCACCCAGATTCTTTACAATTGTCTGGTCTTTGGTTCTCCCCTCCTGAATGGGAGAATCTACATGTTAAGAACATTAAAGAGTAAAGAGGAATAAAAGCACCTGTTGCCCCACCAAAGAGACTCTGGACCACTCAGTATTTTTAGTAGACCTTTTATATGTACAACACCATCAGGCACAAATCCAGCAGGGATCACAAAAAAAGACTGATGTTTCACTTAGCATACTACTAAGCTTCCTAAGAGGAAGCTTAATAGTATTCTTTGCTATTTGCTTTGTACTCAGCACCATTGCCACGATCCTGGTGCTCCACTTTGTGTGCTTTGAACTATGTTAAGAACACTGCAGTTTTGTTTACCACATGCAAGTACTATATGTGGCAAGTTAGATATGCTCTTTCATTGCAACAAAAAAAAAATCTGTTATCAAGACTTGTCTGCATATATTCATAGCTCATTACACAGAGTATTTTAAAGTGATCAAGCAACCTTAACTGGCAGAAAGTTCAAGACCTTATGGATCTCTTTTCCTGGTATTTTTGTTCTCTCATAAGTTTATAATATTGATTAGGGTGACCACAGATTGGCTTTTTAGTTTAATTTTATATACATTTTTTTCTTCTTTTTTTAATTAATATCTGTTCTCTTTGCCAGCCCGGTGGTGCTGAGGGCTGAGGTGCTGGATGCCTTACCTCATGCTACACTGGTAACCAGTGTTCAGGAATGAGCACAAGCTGCTGGGAGTTGGCAGGGGAGGAGAAGGATCAAGCATCCAAGGGACTACTCTCCTTCTCTGGGGAGGAGGGATTTTAGTGGTCAGTTCCAGACTGGCCACTAGCAGAGGTTGGGGACAGTGCCCAGTGCTGCAGTAAGAGGGGTGAAGATGGGCAGATGCCTGGAGGGAGCACTTGCTGATGTGTGAGTGCTCCCCCATCAGCGTCATTGCACACCACATCTCCAGGGCAAGTTGAAAAAATAGGAAAAATTGTCCCCAGTCATGGCAGAGTAAATAGCCACCCACCGCAGGTCCTGACTCCAAATGGCGCTTCCCCGCATGCTGGATCCTGCCCAGGTGAGTCAAGTTGGGGGCTCCTCACTGCCCTGCCATGGAGAGGAAACCATGGGGGAAGTTGGAGATAGCCTGCCTGATGTTGGAGTGCGGGGCTGGGTGGGTGGCTACAGATGACTGCTGACTGGGGGACCAGGGAGAAATAGATCAACTGAAAAAATATGTATACATCTGTTCTTTTTTATTGATATATTGTTTCATTTTTTCCTTTATCGTATTATTTTTGTTGTTATTGACACAGTCTTTCTTTTTTTTCTTTACTTAGTCCAATTTTGAGTTGATTGTACCATGTGTTCTTATTTAATCAATACAAAATTCCCCTACTCTTCATCAGTAAGTGCCATGGGATTTTTTACTTCCACCTGACAGTGAATAAAAATGGGCAGAAGAGACCTAAGTTTTACATCTCATCTGATGAACAGCACCTCTCCAATTCAGCACACTCCCCATGTTGCAGCACAGTGTCAGCTATGGGTATTATTCCAAGTACCAGGTGTGGAGATAGAATTCAGGTCCTTCTGATCTTCTGGCCACAAAACCAAGCATGCTACCTACAGAGCCACTGATACTGCATATTTACTACATGTTACCAAACAAGATGTTCTCTACATGTAGCAATGCACTGCAATATATTGCAGCAATTTAAATAATCAATTATTCTTAGAAACAGCATTTTTTTCAAATGCACTGCATGTCCCTGTGAGGCTTCTTTTTTGAAGTTAGTTAATAGGTTCTGGGCTGCTGAGTTAAAAAAAAAAGAAATATTGCATCAGGCTTAATAGTAATTTCAGGGGTATTTTTTCAATGGACTCAAATTAATCACATGGATAAGCTGCACGCAGCTCCTGCAGTGGAGTCCTAACTCTCCCTGCCTGTGATTCATCCACTCAAATAAAAAAAATGCAAATACTTTTAAACATCACCCACTTCATTGAACATATAGATACAGGGTTGGATTTTCAAAACAACTGCTGAAGTTGCAATTTCTGTGACAAGGAGACCCAAAATGCTACACACCATGACATTTTTAAATATGTAGACTACCTTTCATGTGGTCTCACTTAGTGTCATGTTTCAGGGATATAGGACAATCATACCTCAAGTTTCTAATGTGGCTCTGAAAATTGACCTGAATGCTCATAACACTAGAAATGAGAGCTTGGAGCAATAGTGCAACATTTATATTATACATCAGAAGCTGTGCTTTGAAGTCAGAGTTGGTAATGTGAGACAGTACTATCCTTATGAGTCAACATCTTATGCTGGATGAAACATCTCTTGTTGTTGTGGCACTCAATACATGTGTTACTAATAGGTGACTGTCTATTTAAGCAGAAAAATATTTACAGAGAGATGTTACTTGTAATTGCTATTCCTTGACAAAGTGCTCAAGTGTGAAATGTTGGAGTTTTTTTCTGCACTTTTGGTGGTCACTCTGCTTGCTGCAATTTATTAAAACATTATTCCAGCACATTAGCATAGTGTTCTGGGACTATCCTTTTGCAGCTGTTTATTAGTGTGAGTGTGTGCTTGTGGGTTCCTGTTTTTTCCATTGATGTGCTTTATGACCTGCACTATGACACCTATTTGAGCAGCCCTTTCTGTTTGCATTGAATGTTTTGTTTTTTGGGCTGTGTTCTGGACACACACTGACCACATCCAGAGCTTTGGAGTCTGACTCATTGTGCAGTATGACAATTTCTTCATAAAGTGTTTCAAAATCACATCAAGGAGGTATGAATTTATCAGATTTAATATTCCAGAGTCCAAGTTTTGAAATGGAGCAAGCAATGACTTCTATTACTGCTGTAGCTCCAGCAGAAACTGACAATCCCAGACACCCTCAATATCACAGAATCTTTTTTCACACTATGAGAAACTTGTGCTTAAAATTAGAAGAACTGTTTGGCAACAGATGACATTGGAGCATTACCTCAAGGTTGGACGGGTTCCTAGAGGACATGGGATCCTTAAATTTCCATATTTTGGTAGAGACAGATATGAGTTTGTTGGGCCTTGGGAAAATAAGATACATGAGCTCTCCTTGCTACTAATTAGATTAATAGCTGCTGATGCTATTAAGGTCCAAGAAAGACTGCCTGTGGAATTAAATGCAAAAGAGGATGCATTTAATGAATTTTCCAATTCAACTGAATTTGATGTCTTAAAGAATAAATTAAGAAAATCTATTGAACTGTTGGATAAAAAAATGAGGCTGATTATTTAAATGACTGTGCATTTAACTGGAAGAAAAAGGGTCCAAAATCAAGCCTTAAAAACTGTAACCCTACAGGAGAAGGTCTGAGCACTGTTTCTTCTTCAGCTAGCAGTGAATCTGATGCGACAACTTCAATTATTTTAGAGGCCAGCATATCACTGGAGGACAACTCCACCTCACCCCACTGATGCAATCCCAGGATCAGCTTTGAACAGTCTGAAGCAAAAAGCATACAATAAGTGGTTGGAGGAGGAAAAATGGAACTTGTATTACAAAAGAGATATTCTGCTTATAGAAAAAACACAAAGGAAGCTCACTAAATCTATCAAAAGTATGAGAAGTTTATCATATGAGAAGCATTTAACTAAACTTAACTTATTTAAACTAGATGTAAGAAGAAAAAGGGGAGACTTGTTCTTACTTTATAACATATTACAAAATCAGACCTTAATGAAACAGTGTGGCATTGAGTTTAACCCAAGGAATAACAATCTTAGGTCTCATAAAAAACAGCTATATGTGCGTAGGGTTAATACAGTTAAAATGTTTAAGTTTTATACTGTTAGAACAGTTAGAACTTGGAATTCTTTATCATCTAACATTGTACAAGCTACTAACTTTGGAAGTTTTAAAACTTCCCTGGATGAGCTACTGTTAATAGGAACTTTAAATAAATAGACCTACCAGTGTAGGAGACAATTAAATGGGCTTATGCCTTCTTTGACTACTTTGACCAAGCAAGTGAAAATACCAGCAGAATCCAGGAAAAGGTTTTACTGAACAAATGAGGCAACTGCAACAGATAGCACAACTATATAATATTAATTTATCAAATTATCAATTGAGTGAAGTTGAGTGCTTAGTTTTAAATAAAGGATTACAATTTGTCCCAATTAACAACCTTGATGAATTTGACACCTTAATTGGCATTCATTACTTTGCCCATAATCTAAATATAAAGTGTTTCTTTAATTCTGCTAATATGTGTAAACCTACTAATTCGCTTGTGGATGAGAGCGGAGCTGGAAGGGGTAATGGGGTTACTACTATTAATGATTCTGTATCTGACTTCCCTCTTTTAGCAGGTGGTTTTCCAGCTAGTCAAAATTTGGAGGGTTGTAGGGAATTTAAACCTAAATCATCGTTTATGCCACCACATAATGCTACAGTTAATGTTTTTGTCCATACGTGTGAACAGGATATTGCATGCATTGATCAAACGCGTTCACACCCACCCGTAGTGAATATTAAGACTGATGAATTTAGAGGTTATGAGGCATTGTGTAAAAATGATAGAATAAACATTATGCCAGCTGATAAAGGGGGAAGTGTAGTGGTACTCAATGCAGAGGATTATGCAGCTGTAGCTAAATGCCAACTTGCTAACTTCAGGCCCATATCAATACTCGACCCCATATCAAAAGTATTGGAGTGAATTGTTGCTAATCAACTGGTGGAATATCTCAAAAAATACTCCATCCAATGGCCACAACAACAGGGACCACACTGGTACAATGGTCTAAGCTCTGAATTAACTAACCTTACAGAGATGAGGCACTACAAGCAACTACTTTGGCAGCACCTTGCAACTGAAAGTCACTGTGACTGTATACCATAATATAAAGGTCATACCTGCTTCCCATCCCCCTCCTGTCCAGACTCACCTCCCATCAAATCTCTTCTCACTCTCCCTCGCTGCCTCCCTCCGTCCCTATCTTCCGCTCTCCTTCTTTCCCTCTCAGCTACTTTTATACCCACCAGCTGCTAACAGTCAGTCCTAGGTTTTCAACATATTCAGTTATCAGTTCCGCTCACTATACTGCCTAACCTATGTTGTATGCTGTATTACCAGTGCTTGTTGGAATCAAAATATTTCTACTGTTGCTGGTTAATGATTTTTGTTGATTGTATATCGCTTTTTTAGCTTCCCTTCGTCTGTCTGTTACCCTAATCCCACCAACGTGGAACCTTTGTAAATGAGCTATGTTTAGCTCAAAGGCATTTGTAATCCAAGATGAAATAAATAAATAAACTTCAAGTTTTATGAACCCTTATCTAGTGATCTTACTTTAACTTTTGAAAAGCAAATTGACCAGTACATCCAATCAGCAGTTATCAGTGGGTACACTTACTTAAACACTCTGAGATTTCTTACTACTGACCATCCTATACATCCCATGATATACCTTTTATTGCAGGCATTCAGTCTGTCATTGAGTCACTTTCTCGGTATGCTGATTACTTAATTATACCCTCTGTTACTGGTTTTCCCTCTCATATAAGGGATTTTACTAAAGCCCCTGTGATACTTGATAACATTTATGTGGAGCAGTCACATTTGTTAGTAACTTTGGGTGTAGAAGTGTTATATACTGTACAAATATTCCTCATGAAGGTGGGGTAGCTGCTTTAAAAATGAGCTAGATATTCACTCTGAGGTTTGCTAACCACCAATCGAGTTTCTGTTGGAATTATTGAGATTGGTAGTGACTTATAATACAAGGAGGCAGTATAGCGCAGTTGTCTAAGGCTCTGAGCTGCAAATCTGGTGACATCCAGCAGACCAGACCTGGGTTTGAATCCCACAGCTTCCACTTGCATACTGTGTGACTCTGAGCAAGTCACTTAACCTCCTTGTGCTCCCAGGTCGCTCCTGTAAAAAAGCTTTCAGCTTAGTGTGCTATACCTGGTTAAACAAATAAATAAATAATTCAGCTTTGTGGGGAATCTTTACCTGCAAGTTAGTGGAACTTGGGGGGAACCTTCACCCCCAACATTGCCAATTTATACATGAGCCATTGGGAGGAGAGGGTTGTATGTAATGAGGAGATCAACTGACAACATTGTGCTATGGCATAGGTATATAAACAACATACTGATGTTTTGATGGAGTACACAGGACAAATTGTGCCAATTTAAGGCTTTTTTTGGAATCCACCAATGGGAAAGTACAGTTTTCGGTTAATAAGAACTGGTCACACATTTAATTTTTAGGCATCTGTAGTATTAAAAATAATGAGCCTGGTATAGATACAAGTCTTTGCCAGAAAGTTACTGACCACAGTATGGTTCTATTGGCCTGCTCCTGTCATTCCCACCATAAAATAAAAAATATTCCCATCAGTCAGTTTTTTTCTGTACACTGTAACTGTAGTACCCTTTTGGCTTTTGAGGAACATGCTGATTTGTTTTCCAGTTCACTTTAAGGAAAGGGGATATAGTTGGGATGATATACAAAGAGCTAGAGAAAGAGCTAAAAATACAGAGAGGGAATCTCTATTATACCCCAGATCACGTATTTCTAAAGTAGAGGAGAGAATGAATGTTGTTATAATGCTCAGTACAGATGCCAGTGTGTTAGAACAGATGATTAGGAAAAACTGGTCTATTTTGCAGACAGAACCCAAGTTATGAGATGTCACAAAAGTACCACCTCGTATGGTATATAGATGCCCCCATAATATAACAGACCATGTCACCCACAGTTTACAACCTTATGTCAAACCAAGCACTTGGCTACCCTCCCAGCCACTGGGTTGCTTTAAGTGTTTGCACTGTAAATAGTTGTGTAGTGGTTTGTCAGACCACTATCTTCATTAATCCAAGTACTGGTGACACACCTGAGATTAAAAAATGTATTTACTGTGATTCAACAAATGTGATTTACCTGGCAGAATTTATCTGTAGCTCCCTTTATGTCGGCAGGACTAAGAGGAAACTCAGAGAATGCATGGGAGATCTCATGCATGCTATCACCAATTTTAACTTGAATTATGTGATGTCTGAATATTTTCATTGTTACACAAATAGTGGTAACCATAAATGAAATTTTACTGGTATTGAGAGGGTAACTAGTCATCTAAGGGTGGAGATTTAGAACTCATGCTTGCAATGTGGGAGACTTTCTGGATGTATAAATTGTGGTCAACAATTCCTCCTGGTTTGAATGACAGATTGGAGTTTTCTGCTTATTTATAAAGTGTGAGTTGTCAGTTTTTGATGTAACTATAATATCGGTACAGAAGTAATACATTTGTAAATATTGCTTTATATTAAATCTTCGGTCTTAGGAATATTTTACCTTGCACTCAATTTGTATAGAACATTCTGTTTAGACATTCAATCATTGAATAAGTTGTTTACGCCATATGGTTAGCTAACATCTTGAATGTGCAAGTGAAGTCTGCAGTTTCTTAACTGTTTGCAACTATGTATCACTTATTTTGGTTTTAGAAACATAGAATTTGATGGCAGATAAGGACCGCTTTGCCCACCTAGTCTGCCCATTTCCTTACCTAATGGATAAGCTGCAGATCCTAGTTAATCAACAGACTACTTCCTCCTACCCCCCCACTAGAATTGCCTTATGTCTGTCACATGCATTCTTGAATTCCACCACTATTTTTGACTCGAAGACTTCCTCAGGAAGGCCATTCCATGTATCCACAACCCTCTACATGAAAAAATACTTCCTCATATTACCTCTGAGCTGTCCACCCTCTATCTTCAAATTGTGCCCCCTTGTTCTTGCACATCTCTTTTTCTGAAAGATACTGCCCTCTTGGACTTTGTTGATTCCCTTGAGGTACTTGAAATTTTGCATTTTGATTTTATTACTTACTCCAACTATGAGAACTATGGCACTTGACACGTGTTACTAATAGGTGACTGTTTTTTTTAAGCAGCAGACTATTTAATAAGAGATGTTACCTGTAATTGTTAGTCCTTAACAAAGCATGCAAGCATGAAATGCTGGAGTTTTTTTTCTGTCCTTTTGGTGGTCGCATTGCTTGCTGTGATTTATTAAAGCATTATTCCAGCTCAATAGCCTTCTGTTCTGGGACTATCTTTTTGCAGCTGTTTATGAGTATAAGTGTGTGCACATGGGTTCCTGTTTTTTCCTTTGATGTGCTTTACTGCCTGCACCATGACTCCTGTTAGAGTGGCCTTTTCTGTTTGTATACCTCAAGTAGCTAATGTGGCTCTAAAAATCCACCTGCAAGCTCGTAACACTAGAAATGATAGCTTAAAGTACTAGTGCAACATTTAGATTATAAATCAGAATTTGTGCTTAGAAGTCAGAGTTGATAATGTGAGACAGTACCATCCTTATGTCAGTCAACACCTTCTCATGTTGGATGAAACATCTCTTGTTGCTCTCCCCATCTTAGCAGCCCCAAGGTGATTGAAACCTTACTGGAGCAGTAGTTTTTCCAGTCAGCATCAACAGACAGTTCTATGATTCTCGGATGGGTGTGGTGGGCTCTACAGTTAAATGCCCTATGATACTCAAATGGATGTCCTAGGTACTACAGTTAAATACACTCTGTACCATGTATCTTTTATTAGCCTTGAAACATAAGGACTAGTACCATGTGAAACTTGGCTTGGATTTTACCCTGGGCTCTTACACTCATTACCCCCACACACACACACACACAGACTACCCACAATATGATGACCTTTGCCTTTCCAGATTAGTGGTTATTCTAGTTATTGTTAGCAGATAGTTCTTTAATTCTTCAATGGATGTGGTGTGCTCGGGGTGCTGATTTTGAGCTGGGCTGAAGATTGATACTGGACTAGTTATGTGGCTCATAATAATCAACAGTAAGCTTGGTGGGAGTAGTCACTGGCCTTGTGATCACAGTCTTGGTTGGCGGGATTCAGGTCACTGCTTAATAGGAAAAAGGTTGACAGTCTTCACAGGTATTAAAGCCGAAAGCAGCATGGAATAGCTGGTTTTATTGAAGGAAGTGATTCATGGAAAATCTTTCTAATTGTCCTAAACTGGCTGTAAACAAGCCATTGATCTGAAGTATCTGTTAACCCCCACAATTGATAGTATACTGTGCAGTGGAGGTGGGGGCCATATATATATATTTTTTTTTCTTTGCCAAACAAACTGCATTAATGCACCAGTTAGGGTTCAACTTAACACCACAAAAGTAGAAGAATATGACATTGGGGTCTCCAACCCTAACTCCCCACCCGCATAAGAGGCAAAAGGACAAGACCACACAATCAAACCCCAGACAGCAATCATCAAGTAAGACAAATAATATGCAACTTCCAGATGGCATAAATGAAGTAGTACTGATGTAATACCTTTGTGGATTTGTATCTGTAGTACACACACTCCAAGGCATACACATTCTCTTTTGGCTACAGATAAAAATCCACAATACCAAAATCACAACACTGCTTCTGTGTGCAGAAGCACAGGCCCCTGCAGCTACAGATACCAATCCATGATACCTAAATTACAAGAGTCATTTTGTCTGCAGAAGTGCAATCCTGTATGAGACCAGTGCTTCTGTAGCCACAGGTACCCATCCACACTGTAAGGCATACACACAGTTCTCTCTGTAGAAATGCAAGCCCCAGAGGGGCCTGTGCTTCTGCAACTACAAGAGTAAGACATACACATGACTTCTGGCTGCAGAAGCACAAGCTACTATGGGGCTTGCACTTATGCAGCTGCATATGGAAAAACGTGCAGTAGCGGATCCAGCTATGTAGTGAGGTAGCACCCGTTACCCCTTAGGTCAGCAAAAAGAGCTGTTTTAACCTAATCTGAGTTTTCAAAGGTCACATTTTACTTTTTTGACAGGAAAAGTAACACATTCTAGACAAAATTTCTACCCCTTTGAAAATGTCCAGATCCACAGCTGAAACCATGACACCCCCATTGCAACAGTACTTATGCCTGGGAGCCTGTGCATCTGCAGCCACAGGTACTCATGCATGGTATATGACATACATACATACATACACAGGTGTGGCTAGATAAGCACAGGCCACTGTGGGGGAAAATGCTTAAGCAGCCACACATACTGTACAAATCCATAAAAGCAGCACATTAGTGTGACAGGGAGGGAAGGAAGTGGGGGAATAGCTCTTTATGGGAGGGAAAATTTAAAAGCAATAGAAACAATGGGAAAGCAGGGGTGGTGGAGGTGCTGTGGGTCACCCTGGTAAAGAGTAAATGGGATGTTATTTGCACAGGGGTAATCTACAGACCCCTGCACAAGGGGAGGAAGTAGATAATGAGTTAATGGAAGAAAGAACATGGTTCAAAAGGAGGAGGTACTACTGGCTGGAGACTTCAATTTACCGGATGTAAATTGAAGTCTGCCTACAGCAGCAACTACCAGGAGCAGGAGTATGCTCAGCTTTCTACTAGGTGCCTCTTTCAGACAACTAGTAGGGGAACCCACCCACAAAGGGGCAATGCTAGACCTGGTATTGACAAATGGTGATCGAATTGCTGATGTCACAGAGGGTGACCATCTGGGAACCACTCACCACCGTACAGTATGGTTCACCATAAGAATGAAGGCAGAAGTAAACAACACCAGGACTAAGGTTCTGTACTTCAGGAGAGCCAACTCTAAGGCAATAACAAAATCTCTAAAGGATGCCCAGGTCAGGATAGGGGAACTTGAGGATGTGTAGAGCCAGTGGGCTATAATTAGGGAGGCAATCAACAGAGTCACAGGTTTCAATATCTAGTAGGTTAGCAAGAGCAAATAGAAGAGAAAACCACTCTGGTGCTTGAGAGAAATAGCGAGAAGGTAAGGGCAAAAAAGAGGTCCTCTATTAGATACTCAGAACTATGAGATAACTCAGAAGGATAAGGACAGAGGTCTATAAGGAAAAACAAAAGGAGGTGGGGAGGGCAGTTAGGAAGGCTAAAGAACAAACAGAAAAAATATTGCCAAATCACTGAAGAAAGGGGATAAGACATTCTTCAGATACTTAGGTTTGATGTGGAAGGAGGGGTCTGTGTCAAGGAAGATCTTCAAAAAGCAGACATGTTAAATAAATACTTCGGCTCACTATTTACAGTGGAATGATCAGGTAATGGACCAGCATTAATATATAAGGGTGCAATGGTATCAGAGATGGACACAAGCAATTTCACAGTAGATAAGGTCCTGAGGGAACTATTATGATTAAGAGTGGATAAGGCAATGGGCCCTGACAGAGTACACCCCTCAGTGCTGATGGAATTCAGAGAGAAGCTGGTGGCACATCTGGCAACTCTTTTTAATAAGTCTCTGGAAACAGAGGTAATTCCTAGGGACTGGAGGAGGACTGATCTTGTCCCATTTGCACAGAAGTGGGAGTAGAGAAGAGGCAGGAAACTTCAGACCAGTCAGCCTGACTTTGGCAGTGGGTAAAAGTATGGAGACACTGCTGAAGGAAAGGTTGGTGGTGTATCCAGAGGACAACAGGCTGCGGTATCCAAGGCAGCATGATTTCACAGGGGGGAGATTCTGTCAGACCAACATGATAGAGTTCTTTGACTGGGTGATCTGGCTGGTGGATTGGGAGGGGGGGCTGTAGAAGTAGCCTCCCTGGACTTCAACAAAGCCTTAAACACTGTCCCCACAGAAGGTTAGTGAACAAACTAAATTGCCTGGGGGTGGGATTGAAGGTAGTTCAGTGGTGGGAAACTGGCTAAATGAAGTCAGAGGGTGGTGGTAAATGGAATACACTTGGGGGAAGCCAAAGTCTTTAGTGGGGTACTGCAGGGGTCAGTGCTAGGCCCAGTACTCTTCAATATTTTTATCAGTGATATCGCCAAAGGGGCTAGAGGGGATGGTGTGTCTATTTGTGGATGGCACAAAAGTATGCAACAGGGTGGACACTCTCAAGGTGGCGGAAAAAATGAGGGAGGATCTTAGCAAGCTGGAAGATTAGTCAAGAGTTTGGCTACTGGGTATTAATGCAAAGAAGTGTAAAATCATGCACCTGAGTCACAGGAATCCTGTGGCTAAATACCATTGGGGGTGGAAGAACTAGGGTTGCCACCTTTACTAAAATTTTATGCAGGACAAATACAAGGAGCATGGACCAAAAATTTGGCAGGAGGTCTGGCTCCCCACCACCAGGCCCCCAGAAAATGTTTGATTTTTTGCTGCTCTTCGATGAAATCTGAGCATTATTCTGGTAGTAATACTACTCTGTAGCTACAGTAAGTAATTCATTGGGAATTTATTTTACATTTATTTGGCTTTAAACACTATTATAACATAATGGTTGGAAACTGAGCATTCCCATTGGCTGCCAATATACTAAACTGTTAGGTTAACAGCTAGAAACCTTCATGATTATATGTAACATGTATGAATTAATGAAATCAAGGGGTTTGTTTACCGTCTGTTACTGTAATGCTAGGTGTATAAAACACTCTGCCAAATGTCATATTTCATTAATCCATATGGTTAAATTAACAGACGTTAATCCAGTTGGTACTAGCGGCTCCCCCACCTAACTGCTCCCCCTGCACCCTAGTGAACTTATCTCCACACCCACTATTTATCCTCCAACTGTTTTTCCATCTCCCCCTCTGCCTCTCCCATTCTGACTATCTGTATCTGCTTCCACTTTTCCCTCCCCTCTTCCTTTCCTTTTCTCTTCTCGCCATTCTCCATTTCATTTTGCCTAACTCTTCTTCTTCCCTGCCAGCCTGTCTAGTTTCCTCTTCCCTCCCCTGTACTCCTACTCTCAGCTCTGGTTCAGCCCAACCTCCTACCTCACCTCCTGCTACCCCCTCCCTCCTTCCAGACAGTGGTGCAAATCTATTCTATAAAGGCACCCCTTCATAAGTTCTCACTCCTAATGTCACCCTCACATTCCCAACACTTCCACTTACCACTTGCCATTCCTCCATACTGGGTTCTCTGGTCCTCTGAGGAAGAGATGCTCCTGTATACTGGGTGTTGCTCCTCACTCTTAGTTCCTGTCTGATGCCTTTGCTCCCCTGGGCACCACTGCTCTGCTTCTCAAATTTCCCACATCATCCTCCTCAGTTCCCATCTCAGCAAAATTATTTCAGCCCTTAGCTGCTCCAGGCTCTTACACACTAGACAGCCCCCTTACTCCACATCACCCACAGAAAGACTGCTGTCCCACAACTATTGCAGTTTGGTATCGTGTGATATGGGCAGTTGGTGGAAGGGGGAATGGAACAGGGCTACCCCTCAATGGTGAGACTGACAGGGTGGCACTCACCAGAGTTGCACACAGCGGTTGGGCCACTCGTAATGTCGGCGGCCATCAAATGAGTGATCATCCACCATGGCAAGCAGTAGATGGGCTGCCTGGATGTGTGGGCACCAGGACGATGTGGGTGACTCACCCATATGGGTGACTGGTGGGAGGGCAAATTACAGCATGGGTGACAGGGAAGAGGGCAAAGGAGGAAAAAGATGAGAGCTGACAAGGGTGACCGAAGGAATGCCCCCACAATGCATCAGACACCAAACAATGGCCCAGTAGAGGATCAACCTGCAGCCCACTGTATGCCCTCTGGGGCAGCCCCCTATACCATGCCACCCCAAGCCACCACCAATCTGGCTGCAGCCTCCCTCCACCCCCACCCACTGGCATACAGGGACCACTGTGGGCCACAATGGCCATGACTAGGACAACAGACTTGTCAGCAGGTGCTGCCTCCGAGCTGTCACAGTGCCGCATGCATAGTGCACCCACTACTGATGCAGGCATTGTGCTCTGAGCTGTGGGTTTGAAACCCACAGAGACACATAGCTAACATCACTGAACTAGCAGCAGGACAATCCACAGGAACAACCAGTAGGGCTCACAACTTACCCGAGCAGGGCATGACCAGAATGTGTCCATGCTGTCATCCACCATACCAGGGCCACCATGGCACAATACAGACCTCAGATGGTACAACACCACTGCCTTCTAGTGTGACTGACACCCATGCACACTCTTACAGATGCTGGACAATGGGATGTGGTGGTGCACGCCCACAGGCACACGCACAGGTGGGCGGACCAACGTACTGCACACGCCTATAACAGGGCACAATGCAGAAGTGGAGGCCACCCAGTTAGGGACCACCTACACAGTGGCAGAGTGTAGATTACTAAAAAGCCAGAAAGGCAAGACTCTCCTATCCCATGGCAGATACCTCTACCGCGGGGGAAAAGGAGGTCAAAAGCAAGACCTACTGGTGATGTATACAGGACCACTGCCACAACAGTCCAGCCAGGGTGCACACTAAGGCAGACTCAGTGGTGTACACTTTGCAGCCGCACAATCATGCCTCTGATGCAGGAGAGGCTAGTGTCAGAGAGTTGCTGACCAATGTGCTTGACCGGGCATGCACCAGTATGGAAAGCACCGTTCAGGTGGTGACACAGTGCACCGTAGGGGTGCCCAATGCCATTGAGGGCCACCTGACAGCCATTCAACAGATGAAATGCACAGTGCAGCATGCCAGGCAGGAGCACGGGGGGGAGGCCCACTGCCACTGACACCACTGCATGACCTGGCAGTGCCCCCATAGTATTCTGTCACACTGGGTGGTGACCTTTTTCTTCAGTATAATAGTGGACCAGGGGATGACCATGTACTGCTGTTCACCACACATAGGGCACTGCAGTACCTGGCCAGTTGTAGTGACTGGTTTATGGATGGCACCTTTTGCTGCACACCACCACTGTTCACCCAGTTACACACCATCCACGGGCTGCTCATGGGTGTCATGCTGCCAGCTGTGTACGTGTTGATGCCGTCCCGAGGTGAGCACACATATGCGGTCATGTTCAGGGAGCGGCAGCGGCTACTTGGTGACACGTGCCCTGCAACTGCCATGCTGGACTATGAGCTTGCTGCCTGGCAGGCATTCACGGCAGCATTCAGAGGAGTGGCATTGAGTGGTTGTTATTTCCATTTCTGCCAGGCCGTGTGGCACAGGGTACATCAGATACCTGACCTGCATGCCCATTGTGCCAGCAATGCAGAGTTCACCCATAATCTCCGCATGCTCCTCACACTAGCATACTTGCCAGTGGATGCCATGGAGTGTGCCTACGGTGTACTCCTGGAGCAGCCCTGTTACTGAGACAATGCGGAGCTGCTCCATCTCCTCTTGAAGTACATGGAGACCACCTACATGGGCAGGTCAGTGGGAAGATCCACCCACAGGCACCCCATGTTCCCCATCCAGCAGTGGAACATGTACCAGCCCACCCTGAATGGCCTTGCATGAACTAACAATGTCATAGAGGGCTGGCACCATGCCTTCTGCACCAGGCTGGGTACCAGGAGCCCAACCCTCTGGTGCCTCCTCGAGTGCCTCCAGGCAGAGGAGGAGTGCCTCACAGCTGTACATACAGAACAGTTGCTGTAGGGCATGAGTATGGCAGCACAAAAGAGGCATTACTAAGACCTCACCTGATGGATTGAGGTGATCATGGGGGACTACGGTAACCAGAGCACACACGACTACCTGCGTGAACTCGCCTACAACTGCCAGATGCAGATATAGCTGGGTGTGCTTATGGTGGCATGCCATCGCTACCCACTGTTGGGCCCACCGCCAGTCCATATCGCACTATGAGTCCACTGTGGTGCTCAGTGCAGTACCCTCAGTGGCCCACCTGTCGGTGGCTGTGTGTGTGCCATCCCTACATGGCCACTGTGCTGTGGTCTCCTGTGACCACTTGTGTGTTACCCCCAGTGCCCCCATCATGCCATCCCAGACTTTGCATTTGTTGCACTGGTGACCCCATTCTGGCCGCCCTATGCCGTCCCCCCTGTCCATTTCAGTGGTAGTGGTGGTGTTTTTTTTTCCCATGGCAGTCGCTGTTATGGTGGTCACGATTCACCACCTGTGCAGTCCCTGTGCTCCCCCTTTGTGCCATCGCCCCACCACACTGTGTTCCTCGTCACCCTTTCACCATTTGGCATTGGCACCGCTTGCCCACCAAGTGTGCGCTGTTCCTGTCCTGATGTTTATGGTGGCTCTGTCACCATTCTGACATGGTACCTTGCAGTTTACCACTCTCCTGCTTCCCATACATGTACCTATTCCCTCACATCTTCCCAGCCCAGTTTCTCCTAGCCTCCAGTTATACATAACTGTAAAATTCAAAAATATATAAATTTCTGTTTCACTTTTAGCATCCAAATGTACCAGCGAATCTCAATATTCTAGAATTCAGTGGGCTGCTACTTCAGATGTTCTAACAGAACTAGAACACGATGCCAGTAAAGCGGGTTCTTAGCAACAGACTGATTCCAGCTCAAAAAATATTTTCAGTAAGTGCCTTTTTTATAATAAGAAATTATCTGACCAGAAATCCCCTTCGAACATTAACAAACAATGTCACAGTGCAACATAACCTACAGGCCACCACACAGCAACAAGCCAGCTAATTATTATTATTACTATTTAAAGAGAATTACGAGGAAATACATACTGAGCCATGAAGCTCATTTCCAGATGTGTCCTGGGGGGGGGCATGGATAAGTATTTATTTATTTATTTATTTATTTATTTATTTATTTATTTCAGTTTGGGATTAAATACCTTTAAGCCATAGGCTTGTTTACAAAGGTTCCAGGTCAGACATTGTACAAGACAGATAAGACAGGCAACAGTAATAATACGTTGATAATACAGATTCAAGTAAAAAGAACAACAGTGAATTCGAAATTGGTAGAGTAGCACTGGTTACTTCATAGATTAAATTTACTATGAGGAAGATTATCATTTTAGGTTCCCAGACAGCTTAGAAATTTGCAAGGAGATTTCAGCATTGTTCCATCTAGAATGGCAGTAGTATATGCCCATGGGCTGGAATAGGCAGCAACAGTGTTGAGAGAGTGGGCAGGGGGGTCCAAGAGCCCAAGCAACAGTGGAGGAGTGGTAGCCAGAGTGGGGCTAGGGATTGGAGTGAGAGTAGCAGCCAGAGTAGGCATTGTCAAGGGAGGTGAGGAGATCAAGATGAGTGAGGGGTTAATAGGAAGGAAAAAGAAAAAAAGCAGGGCAGAAAGCGAGGAGATGGAAGGTGGGAGAGAGGAAACAGGTGGAGGGCAGGTGTGGGGTAGAGGGAGTGATAAGGGAAGGGGTAGGGTAGTATGTGAGGAATTGGGGAAATGTGGGGGAGAAAAAGAAGAGGGAGGAAAGAAAGGCAATGAAATATGGGGGATGAGTAGGGAGGGAGAGGAGTGGGAGGAGATGTACATGGGGTTTGGGTGGGGGTATGGTGGGAATAAAGAAGGTAAGTAGGGGTGGGTGGGGTGGCATAGGGTGAGAAAGAGCCAGAGCTAGTCGATTAGGGCTGGGGCAGGTGAGTGTGGTGATGAAGATACTAAGGTCTAAGGTTTCAGGAACTGAAGAGAATGGGTCAAGTAGCACAGGGGTACTCATAAACACATGATGGGGTTAGGTGTGCACGGAGACCAGTTTTGAATTTTCTTATTTTATTGCATTCAAGGAGCTCAGGGGGTAACTTGCTTATCCACTTGGGACCCCTGAAGGACAGGGACCTTTGAGCTATTGGGGTACGCTTGAAGGGTACCAGGAATACACTCCTGGAGGTCCTCCTTGTGCTGATTGATGGTTGGTCTTTTTCTTAAATAGACACAAGGTGCAATTAGGAGCAAACCCAAGGATGGCTTTCTTTCCCACAAGGCAACTCTGGTATTGGGCCCTGAGGCTGAGGGGTAGCCAACCTGTTGCTTCATAGAGGTCACAGGTATGAGTCAAGCAATCTGCAGTCAGGACCAGCCGACACACTTTGTTGAGGGTTCTTACCCTTTTCAGGACGGTGTCCATGGCTGCACTGCAAATTGCAAGGCTGTGGTCAATGGAGGATACCACAGAACTGTACATGACACACTTTAGCACCACGGGGGGGCATGTATTGACGGTGTTTATACAGAACACGAGTTTTGCGATGGCTGATTTGACCAGCTGGTCAAAGTGTGTTGAGAAAGAAAGGGAGCTATCCAATTGTATACCAAGATATTTGAAGGCATCAACCTGCTCTAGTGAGTCCCCTTTGGAGCTCTGAATCTGAAGTTTCCCAAGGTTCTTCCTCCTCAACAGCAGGAAGAAGAGCATGCTCTTGGTTTTCTTGTAGTTGAGCAACAGTTTGTTATCACTGAACCATTCCTCAAGTCTGTGGAATTTAGCTTTGAGTTTGTGGGTAATGGCGGGCAGGTTTGACCCACTTACAGAGATGACCACATCATTCACATAAAGCACAATGTGTGCTTGGAAGACTGTTGGCAGATGGTTGATGAATAAACTGAACAGAAGCGGTCCCAGAATAGACCCATGTGGGACTCCAAGAGTCACATCTGTGGGTTCTGATAATATGCCACTAACTTTGACTTGCTGTATCCTGCCAGATAGGTAGCTCTTGAACCATGCAACAGTATCCAAGGACAAGCCCATTGAGAGAAGGTTTTGCAGGAAGAGTTGATGGTTGAATGTGTCAAATGGCTTTGTGAGGTCTATGATGATAGACCCCACTGCTAAACCATTATCAGATGCCTCATGTATCTGGGTGATATTGGCGATCAAGGCAGTTATGGTGGAGTGATGTTTCCAGAACCCATGTTGTTGAATACAGAGTAGGTTGTGCTGTGTTAAGTACTCAGCAAGTTGGTCTGAGACCACTCATTCCAATGCCTTCGATGGGGGGGGGAATTGAGATGGGCCTGTAGTTGTTTAGGTATGTAGCATCACCTGATTTGAGGACAGGGGTGACAACCGCCTTCTTCCACTTATCTGGGAACACTCCTGACCTTAGTGAGGTATTTAAACTTTGGTAAGGGGATCCACCAGCTCGTTGATGGTGAGTGTCACCAACTTCATGTCTACAAGGTCACTCCCTTATCTAGTCTTATTTAGGACAGCTTTAACATATTTAATGGTTTCCTGTTGGTTCATATGTTTGAAGTAGAAAGGAGGGACATTGACCTGGGGTACTGACGGTGGGCATTAGAGTGGGGTGGGTTGAGAGTGGAGTGGGACAGGTATTCCTTGAGAAGAACAGAACTTAGGTCAGAGAAGGCCTGGTTGAAGGCATTAGCAATGTCTGCAGGCTCCTGTAGTGTCCCCTCAGTAGTGACTATTAACCCTGGTTGTGCTTTGGAGGCTTTACCGATGCGGGTTATCACTGAGTATCAGGATTCCTTGCCTCTACTCCAGTTCTTTTTCAGTGAGTCATGGTAGTAGCTTGCCTTTGCTTGTTGAATGATCCTGGTACAATTGTATAATAAGTATAGTAATATGATACAGTAATAAGGCACAGCAATGTATAGTAATACACAGTATCTTATTGGCATAATTAATAACAAAATGAATTGATTACATCAGGAGTGTGGGGTAACCAAGCACTTACAGGCTGTAACATCAGTACAGGACAGGGTAAGAAGTGGTCATTAAATCAGGAGAGGGCAACAGGGAGAAGCAACTGGAGAGGAATATGAGAGAGTAAAGAGAGGAGGGAGGGTAGAGAGATAGAGAGGGGGAAGGGAAGAGAGGAAGACAGGTGGAGGGATATAAGAGAAGGGGACTATGGATTAGGGTTGGGAATAACAAATATAGAGGTGTGGAGGGGAACAAAGTGATGGGGATAGGATAAGGAGGAGGAGAGTGGAGAAGGTAGCAGGGAAGGAGGAAGTGAATGCCGGAAGAGTGGGAATAGTGTTAAGGTAGTACTGGAGGGGAGTGAAGAGAGGGTGGAAGTGGTAGGTAGTGGTAGGACGGGGAGCAGAAAGGAGGGGGGGAGATGATGAGAATAGAGTTTGGAATACTTTAGTAGTGTAAAAATGGGAGATGCAGAGAGATGTAGGAGCTTGATGTCAGGTAGTGGATAGGGAAAGATAAAGGGGGAGGGGAGGAAGTACATTAGGCTATGGGTATTTGCAGGAGGGAGCAGTGTGGACTTGGAGTAGCAAGAAAAGAGAGTGTTTGGAGAAGGCAGAACGAATTGCTAGGGGAATAGAGTTCCAGATATTAGGAGAGCGGATAGAGAAGGCATTCTGTCCAGCAAGGGGTTTATAAGAAGGGTGCAGTAGGGATTGATACCTTGAGTTACAGAGAGAGTAAGAGGAGGGAAGGGTATCCTGTGACATAGGTGACCGCTATAGGGCACCTACAAAATTGGTGACTCAATCGCAGAGCATGTCAACGGGCTACTCACAGGGGAGGGTGACCAGATGGCGGGCTTGCGCTTATAGCGACAGGATATTGCTACATATACACACGCAGAGGGAGGAGCATGCTCAGTGAGGGGCAGGACGTGAGGGAGGGTTTGTGAGGGGTGGTGCCACAGTCAGCTTCTGAGCTGGCCCTGTGGCATGGTGGGTGATTTCAGGGCTGGGGTTGTGAGGGTGCTGGGATTGGGTCCAGGTGCAGATATGTTTTGTTGCGCCCAGCCTAAATTTCTTTTGTTGTGGTTTTGCACCCCCCCGACATGCACCCCGGAGTTGAGAATCCTTCAGTAGGGTGGTGCGGGGGGTGCAGACCCCTGCATAACACATTTAAATCTAAGTCTCCAGTGCCGTTTTGCTGTGCACCCGGGGGTACATTGCCGAAGTTTATTTTCAGTGATGTACAGTCACCCTAATGACGATCACCGTTATCACATAAATCCGGAGGGAGACATAGGGGAGAGAAGCTTACTGCAAGAAGGGGGGGAGAGAAGCCAGCCAGAATTTAGAAATGAAGGAGGCACAGTGGGTTAGGCATCAATCAACCTTGGGGGCAATCCTGGTGACAAGGACAACCCCTCAAAAATCACAAACTGCCTAACTACTGTCTATAAACAAAATGAAACTACACAACATGTGATTCCCCACTGTACACACATGCTGCTTATTCTGTTCCCAACCAACATGAAACACACAAATCCCACACCTTCCTGTAGGCAACAACACCTTCCTTTTCAATCCATAAACTGTACACAAAAATATAAAAAAATTAGAATAAAATATAGAAAATATTCACTTAGCTATGGGAGCTACACACAGTCAGAGCCACTATGCTGCTGCTAGCATCAGTAATTTACAATCTAGGTCTGTTGCCAAGATGCTGTGTTTTACAAGAAATCTCAACTATTGTTTTATCCACAGGATGGGAAGCTGTCACATACAAGGAGAAGTGAAAAAGGGAAGGGGACAGGCTCAATGAAGGGGCTGGAAAAATGACTAAAAGCAGGGTGCCTTCTTGTCTGTGGCACTTCACTCCAGAGTTCTGTGGCAGGGCTCCTAAGCTTTCTGTGCAGCATTTGATCATTCCTTCTGCATGACAATCCAGTATATATTTTTTCTCCTTACATTAAATATTGACTAAAAAACACTAATGGAAATAGAGGAAGACCCCCACCCCCCACACACACACACACACACACACACACACACACACACACACACACACACACACAGAACAGGATTAGTTAGCTTGCTAGTATTTTCTCACAGAAAAGTTTACCTCACTGTCTCCCAATCCTGAGCAAATAACAGACTGATAAGTTTGGAGCTGCAGCAGCAGGCCAAGCAGAACTCTTATTGATTTTTTTGTTTTTTTTTTATTCTTTTCCCGATAGTATCCAATCCAGAATTTTTTTCTGTTGTATTTATATTAAAAATGAAAAACAACACTGATGCCAAGGACTAAGAGTTCCTTCCTACAGGCACCAAACAAGTCATAATAACTAGACACTGATGACACCTCTAATGACAGCACCAGGATTTCTAGCATGTTGATGCTGCCCACCAACAAAGTGTCATTCAGATCCAACATAGAATCCTCATTTGTTGGCAGCTACTGTAGTTGCTGTGCACGCTCATGTTACCTGACTGGTGCCAAGGTGCCACCATGAAACCAATCAGAAGAGGTGGTCCAGTATTGCTACATACTTCAGCCAATCCATGCATACCATCTACCTTTCTGAACATCTGAAAGCTGTGGTATGCATGGATCGGCACAGACAGATAGACAGAGTCTGTAGATATTTAGTAATTTCAGTCATGGTATTCCCTGTGCTTGAAGTTTTTACTACAGGCTCTCCTCTGTCATTCTAATCTCTGGGATTGTAAAATTGTAGTTTGGCTGTCCCAAAACATCACACTGTGGGATGAGGGGGAGAAGGGACAATTTCAAGATGATCCCGAGATTTACAGGACAGGTGGCAATTCTAGCTTGAAGAACTGGCAGTCACAAGACAGAAAAGGGACCTGGGGGTGATTATTTCTAATGATTTGAATGTATCTAAGCAGTGTGACAAGGCAGTGGGTAAGGTCAGCAGGATGCTGGGGTGCATAGGCAGAGGGATAACCAGGAGAAGGAGGGAGATCAAAATAGTCCTGTACAAGTCATTGGTGCGACCTCACCTCAAGTATTGTGTACAGTTCTGGAGGCCCTATCTCCAAAAACACAAACACGAGGTTGAAAGGGTCCAAAGGAGGGCAACCAAGATGGCGCAGGGCCTGAACCTGAAGTCCTATGATGACAGACTCAGGCAATTAAGCATGTACTCTCTGGAAGAGAGGAAGGAGAGGGGAAACATGATAGAGACATATAAGTATCTCACAGGTATAAATAGGGTACAAGAACTGAGTATTTTCCAGAAAAAGATTTGCACAAGAAGTAGGGGTCATGCAATGAAGCTGGAGGGGGGAAGCTCAAGGGGAATATCAGGAAGTTTTTCTTCATGGAGAGGGTGGTGGGAGACTGGAACAGACTACTGGCGGAAGTGGTGGAGACTAAAATGATCATAAGTTTCAAGAATGTGCTGGATAGGCATAACGGAATCCTAGCACCAGGGCAACTAGGGTAAAATCTGAGGGTTAAAAGAGGGCTGAGGTGTTACTATAGACAGGACAAGTAGGGCAGACTAGGTAGGCCAGGTGGGCCCCATCCACTGATACCTTCTATGTTTCTGTGTTACTGCATTTGTGCCATCTGGAAACAATTGAATGTTGTTTGTCTTACCTGATGATGGCTGCCTGTGGTTGCTTGTGTGGTCCTGTACTTTTGCTGCTCAGGGGTGGGGAGTTAGGGTTAGAAACCCTAACTCCGCATTTCCCTACTTTTGTGGCATTACGTTGAACTCTAATTGGTGCATGTTTGCAGTTTTTTTAAAATAATTTCCTTTCTTTTTGAGACAGTCGAATTATACCTTCATTCACACAGGTCCCTTTGGGACCTGCATCAACAGATGTAGATGCACAAGGGCCTCTGGGAGAAGAGTCCATCTGCTTCTGGTCCCTGCACTTCCATGTGGCAACTGTTATCAAGAATTTGTGGGTGCTTCCATGTTGCTACATATATGGACATGCAAGGCAAAAAGTCCATCTGTCAGCCAAAGTGCAGGACCCTGTGGCAGCCACATTTGCAACGGTGCAGGGCCCTATGCCAAGGGAAGATTTTTCTTCACTATATGATACTTGGGCCCATGCAGGAAACCCTGTCATTTCCTTCCCAGGCTCAGGGGTGGTGTCACATGACAGTGCCATCCCCTCAGCCTTGGTCTGTCCTTGTGACTCACTGCACTCACTTCTGAACTCAGCTCACCAACATGGGATCTCAAAGCACTACGCACTGGGGTAAAGGCTGGCACTACACGTAATGTTTCTTAATAAAAATTTTTTTTTTTATTTTGACCCCAAATTTTCAAGGTAGTCATTTCATGAATCTCCCTTATAAACATTACATGGGGCATTTATAGAATAGTTGTCAAAACATCATTTTGCACCACAAGTACAAAAATACATTTAGTCCAGGATGTTAAAAATTTAACCTGTAAAGTTTATGAGGTGGTGTGAGAAAATGGCTATGTTGAAAGTTTGGAGTTAAAATATTGATAAGTACCAAAGTTATGAGTAAGCATGGAAAATTTTAACATACTGTACATTCATAACTGTGTTTATTCTTTAATGTTTTGAATCCAGATTTTGAACATAGTGTTCTTATGACCCCATGTCAAGAACGAGGTTGGTGAAAATGTTCAAATCCCAACCAAAACATGATTTGTGGAGTGACTGAAAAATCCCCCTTTGGCCCAGATTTTAAAAATTGCACTTGTCTCATCCATGAGATCAGTCCCAAAAAAGCCATGTTGAAAGTTTGTTGACAAAAATACAGTTAGCGAAGTTGTAAGCAAACACTGAGATATTTCAATGTCCACTTATTACTTGTTCATTTTGTCATATTTTTCCATTAGATTTTAAACATAGTCTTCTTATGATCTCCATGTCATAGATCCAGTAGATGAAAATTTTCAAATCCCATCCAAAGCATAATTTCATGGAGCCATTGAAAACTCACCTCTTGGCTTGGTTTTGAAACATTTTGCCTACTCTGCATTGTTCATGAAGTGGGTTCCCAAAATGCCATGTTGAAAATTTTGTGCAAAAATATTGAAAAACGACAAAGTTAGGTGTAATTTTTCAAAATACATTGAAATACATTAACTGGACTTACTTTACTTTTTCATATCACAATTGTAGTTCCAGCAGTGGGACATCTTTTCAATCAGAGAATGGATCTGTGTTATGGGACACTTTTAGGTAAGTAAGGGTGTGTGGGGACTGGGGGGTGCACCCTAAAGATTTTTTGGGGAACATTCCCTACCATCTAGGGTGTATATGACAGCAAAAAAAAAGTGTAACATAGGACAAATGTTATTTTTTCATTAAAAATTTATATTCTTGTATCTTGGAAATGGCACAAGATGTCACTACAAAAATTTGCAAGTCTTGGGACCCTGCACCAGACTGTGCATGCCACTGCCACAGTTATCAAGGTGCAAAAATTGGGGTTTTGACATTAAAAACCTTACTCAGCCCTTACTATACTGGCACTACCACATCAGTATGATACATACATATATATGTATTATGTGTGTGTGTGTGTGAGTTTCTGTCTGTAATATATATTAATGTATATATATATATATATATATATATATATATACACACACACACACATATAAACACATATATATGTACATATATACATATATATATAATTAGTAAAATATTACGTAAAGCACATGGGCTGCATATCGTGATTTGCATATGCAGCCCATGATGCTTTGCATTGTGTGGGCATGTGTGATTTTGTATTTTCTTGAAACTTGGCTTCCCAGCCAAATGTTCTTTGGGGTAACCCTTGCCTCAGTGTTTGCACACAGAGGTTCTTTGTCTTTTAAATAGTTTTTTATTTTAATGGGTTCACCACAACATAACCCAGACAGACCGTCTTAGGGTAGCTGGTTCATTCCACTGGGGTGTCAAACAGACGAAGCATATTGATGAGTCCTGGTAGGACAAAACACGTGTCTATGTCAGCTGTTAGCACCCTTTGCAAACTGTGTGAGAGGCCTTTAGGTACCATGCAATTCTGCTTAAAGTTGAACCAGCATAACATTCTGTGGTGATTTGCATATGCAGCTCATGATGCTTTGCATTGTGTGGGCATGTGTGATTTTGTATTTTCTTGAAACTTGGCTTCCCAGCCAAATGCCCTTTGGGGTAACCCTTGCCTCAGTGTTTTCACATAGAGGTTCTTAGTCTTTCATATATACATACATACATATATATATATATATATATATATATATATATATATATATATATATCTTTATTCTTGGCAAACAAACTTTGTTAATGCATCACTTAGGGTTCCCACAATCAAAAGTTGATAAATGTGGTGTTAGTGTTTCCAGCCCTAACACCCTACAGGCATTGGGGGTGTGCCATGGGGACATCAGCCCTAATCCTCACCCCATTCCATACTTAAACTGAAATTGGTACAGTATAGGAGAATGGGTGGGGGTTAGGTGTTAGGTTTGGAAACCCTAACACCACATTTCCCAACTTTTGATGATGGGAACCCTAACTGATGAATTAACAAAGTTTTTTGCCAAGAATGTCCTTACTTTTTGAGAAAGTATCACTCCTTAATGTTATCCATATTTACTTGTGTGCTCCATGTATGTGTATATGTATGTAGCTGTGGAAGCACTGCAATTACATTTGTATGGCAAAGTTTGATAAAATTGTCAGCATAGTGATGTTATTACCCTACCTGATGTAACCTGTACGGAAAAGTTTCAAATCCCAGGCAAAACATAAGTCTATGCAACAGCAAGGCCATTTCACACCACAGGTGTGAAAACACATTTTGGCAAGGATTTGAAAAATGACAGGTGTGAGGTACATTTTGTGGGGTAATAACAAGTGTATGTTGAAAATTTGGTGTCAAGATATTTAAAATTCTCAAAGTTACCAGTGTGCCTAGTGAAATTGCAATGAATGGTCATAACTCTGCCATTTTTTATAATTTTGGCCCCAAATTTTCGGCATAGCCTTCTTATTATGCTGCCTCATGAATAATATGACTGTTGATACACAAATACCACCAAAAAGGTGATTTCACCAACCGACTGCAAAAGTCACCTTTATGCTGGGAGTTGCGTAATGACAGTCACATTGTTCATGAAGTGGGGTCCACAAAAGGCCATGTTGAAATTTTGGGATCAAAATCTCAAAAAATGTTAAAGTTATGTATAAAAGGTGAAACCCTCATTGAAATATATTGAAGCACATTTACCTTATAGTTTCTCATATTGCAACCACCAGTTCCAGCAGCAAAACATGTCTTTGATCGGTAGAGGGTATCTCGAATCTGGAATCTCTTCAGGTAAGGAAGAGTGTGGGGATGTCAAGGGGTGTATGGTGAGGTGAGTGCACAGTGGAAGGTTGGGTGGAGGGTACGGGTGTGATCACGGGTGGATATTTGTTTTTTACAGGTTAAAAAAAAACATCAAGGGATGGTTTTCTTTTTTTTGCAGGAGTTAAAAAATATACAAGGGAGGAGCCACTAATCACCAATGAGGAAAAAAGCAAACAGTGGGGATCAGAGGGTAGGAGTGCCACTAGACACCAGGGAATAAAGGGAAAATACAGGGACAACAGTTGGAAGGGTGGAGGGTGCCACTAGACACCAGAGACTAAAGGCAAATATGAGGATGGTAATCAGAAGGGTGGGGGTTCCACTAGACACCAGGGAATAAAGGGAAAATATGGGGACAGCAATCAGAAGGGTGGGGGGATGCCACTAAACACCAGGGTCATAAAGGAAAATATGAAGATAGTGATTGAAAGGATGGGAGATCCAGTAGACACCATGGACTAAAGGCAAATATGGAGACAGCAATCAGAAGGGTGGGGGGAAATGTTATCCACAGAGGTATTACCAACAAATGGTAAACACCAACAGTCGTGTTTACCTAATTGGTGCCCCAGGAATCAGGTTTTGTTGTTAGTTTGCTGAAAAAATGGGCATAAATATGTTTATTTTATCAGCAGAGGTTGTACTGCCATAAATTGCTGCACTATTTTCACAAAATGGGGGGGTTCTGATGATGTTTCGTGAAACACTGACTCCATTTGCCATAATTTGCAGCAGAACCCTACATGCTTGTTTTGTGAAAATAGTGCTGTAATTTGAGGCAGTAAAACCTCCATGGATACAATAAACATGAAATTTTGATTTTGCATGTGCTGTCAGGGATCAAAGATCTCTTGATGTAGCAAGTTTTGTCGCAATCAGAAGTGTGGGTGCAGAGATGCCACATCAAGAGATCTTTGATCCCTGACAGCACATGCAAAATCAAAATTTCATGCATAATGAAGGGCCCTACAGCCTCATAACTGCATAATAATAACAATATGTGGGAGCACAGGGCACTCTTGTCCCTGCGCTCCCATTTACCAATAAGTATAGAGTCACAGAGCAGGACTACAGACATTCCAAGTAACCCTTTTGATGCAAATGGCACAATAACTCGGTAGCCATAGGAATACTGGAAAATGTTTTTACCACAGTTGTAATCATGCCCTAGCAACCTGCTTGCCACCTTAGTATACCTAAAGGTGTACTAAGCTGCATTCACAAAAAAATCTGTATCTCAAACCATTTTTGAGACATAGCCGCCAAAAGGTGCCGTGACTGCCACAGTGTTATCCTATGAGAAAACTCACAACTTTGGAGTGCTGTAACTATGGAACCAGTGTCAATTTCTTCACCAAACTAGAAAAAGGGCACCTCTGTGGGGCAAGGGCTTGCCTCTCTGCAAATTTCAGCCCAAAAGTCCTAACCGTTTTCTTGCTATGAAGTGGCAAAGAAACTGATTTTATGGGGTGTTTACCTGCTTTCACTTTCAGAACATATATATTTTTCTATTATGCTATAATGGGAAACTTTAAACTTTAATAACTTTTGAGTGGATAAATATTTTTTCACCAAACCTTCAAAAGGCACTTCCATGACCCAATCCCCACACACTTTAAAAATGTCAGACCAGACAGAGAAACTGTTTGGGCTGTACAGACAAGCAAAGAATTTCAAAAAGTTGAGGATTTTTTACACTTTTTCACACTCCACAGCTATGCAACCACAAATCTGACCAGAACAAAACTTTCCAGATCCTGAGATCTATGGTATCAGAGTACCATAGAACTTTGCACATGCAAAGTTTTAGGCAAATCAGATGAACAGTTGCAAAGTTATTAAAGTGCAAAATTTTGGGTCTATCATAGAAGTGCCCATGTAATTCTAACTGTACTGGCCTTGCAGGGCAGTATAATATATATATATATATATATATATATATATATATATATATATATATATTCTTTGAAAAGCTTCTGTTAATGTACCAGTTAGGGTTCAGATTAAAGAGACAAAAGTAAGAAAATGTGACATTAGGGTTTACAACCCTAACTTCACATCCCCTACAAGAAGCAAAAGAGACAACACAAAACAAGCAACCAGAGAATCCATCATTAGAGGAGACAAACAATATACAGTTTCTGCAGATGACACAAGAGACATCCATCATCCTGGTCCACCATTTCTGTAGCCATGAATACACATGCACACTTCAACACTGAAAAAGGATTGTTTGATATTAAAAAGAATGTGAAAAAAACTAAGTCCAGCTTCTTTTGTATCAACCTAATCTTCTTTCATATGGCCCTGTCCCTTTTTTGTGAGCCCTATGAAAGAAGAAAATCATCTCATGAATAAAGATTTTTAAAATGTTTTAGAAACAGATTTCTGGCTACGTTTTCCAAAACCTAACTCCAGAATCCAGCTAATAGGGAGCCATGTGTTGGTGTCTCTGCAGGATATCATTTTTATGAGTTTTCAAAAAAAAGGTTTTTTTAAGAAAAATGGAAACAAGATGGCCACCATATGAAAGAAGAATTTTCTCTCACGAAAGAGGATCACTCACTCGTGAAAGAGAAATCTTCTTTCATATGGCCAAATTCTTCTTTTTTATCAAACAGCTATCCAAAAGACTGTACTGAGCATGCTCAGAGTCAAATTTTCAAACCCTCCTAACTCTGGAACAAAATAATATTTTTTTCATCAAACCAATGAAAGGCACTATTCTGTGGCAATCCCCTTTTACCCTGTAGATTTCAGACCAAAATTCCAAACCCTCTGGGCACTAGGCGATAAGAAAAACATTAAAAAATATATTTTTCCCCTTTTTCACTATCCTGGTCTCAGAATTTTCACATCCTACTGGAGCAAAACTTGGCACATCAAGAGACATTGCCTCCCAGACCCCACATGTTAATTTTTTCCAAATCTGTTGAATGGGGTGAATTTATTAAAATGCAGATTTAAGGGTTTATGGGGTCCTGTGATGGCATCTAGCTAGGCAGCTGCTTGACTCTGAGCTCTCCCCTCCAGTCGCCGTTTTCTGCCAGTTTTTTGCGTCATCTGGGCACCAAACTGTGAAATTTACACTGGAGATGTTTGGACATCGTGCCTACTATCAGCAAAACCGATTTTGTCCTGGGAGAAACTGATTATTTTAACGGGATGGAGGTGGATGGGAAGCAGGCCTCGGTTAAACACACTCCCCCCGCATCCCCTGAGAAGCTATCAAAGAAGCAGCGCAATCAAGGTCCTGCCAAATTGGAACGGAGTGGGGACAGACCGCAGCTGGCTACTCCCCTGATGGAGGATAAATTTCTCCTGGAATTGACCCCTGTGAAGGATATACTTCAGGAGCTGGCTGGTGAGCTGAAATCACTGTGTAGTGATCTGTCGTCAGTCTCCACCAGAGTTTCGGACATGGAAGCCAGAGTTATTTCATCAGAACAATGGAAATCCAGAACTGATGTGGAAGTTGCTGAGCTCAGGCAACAGATTAAGAAGTTACAAGCGAAAATGGAGGATTTGGAGGGACGTAATCGCCGGAACAATCTACTAATTTTAGGCCTGCTGGAGATGGAGGAAGGGCCGACCTAATGGCCTTTCTGCAGAAGTTTCTGGTGAAGATCAGAGGCCCATCTCCCATCAGCCCCTCCTATCATTTGGAGGCCCATCGCTCGCTAAGGCCCAGGCCCCCATCTGGTTCTCCCCCGACCTATTATCATCAAATTCTTAAGTTATATTGAAAGGCAACATGTGTACTGAACCTCGAGAATTAAAGGAGATCCTTTGGGATCATCCAAAATCTGTCACGCAGGACCTTCCTAAAGAGACTAGAGAAAAAAGGGCAGCCTACCATCCGTTGTTCAGAAGCTAATAGCAGCTCCATTCCCTTTAGGATGATCTACCCGGCGATTTTAAAAGTTACGTGGAGGCTCAACATGCAGTTTCAACTCTCCTGAAGCGGCTTCAAAGGAACTAGCCTCCAGACTACCAGATCTGTTTAAATCTGCCGGATGAATGAATGACTTTCTATTTGCTATGCTATGGCATTCTGAAGATCCTGTGTTCGATTTTCATTGAAATGACTTGTTTTATTACTATTATGTGGTTGGGGCCTTCTTTCTCTCTTTGCTGGGCTGTCTGGACGGATGGGCCTGTGGGCTAAACCTTCCTTGAACCTCTCCCTGACTAAATTACCTCGCTTACTCTATTCTATTTTCCTCTCTCGCTTCTATCTTCTTTCTTACCTCGGCTGTTTTCCTATGGTCTGAACGGGTGAGGGGTGTTCCCTGGGTGGTGTTGGAATCCTTCTCGACGGGCCTGGCCATTCGTGCTTGAGGCGGAACTTTTTTTCCATTTGCTGCTGTTTCCTGGGGGACTTCCTGGAGGGAGGACCGATCCCGGTCCAGCTGGTTTTTGGGTCCCCTCGGAAACAGCGTCCCAATGTCGAGATTTTTAACAGTCAGAGTTTTCGGGATGTGGGACATTCCTACTGGCTGTTTCAGATGCCTGGTAGGTGGCTTTCTCAGTTCTTTGTCTCGGGGCTGTCGAAGGGGTGTGCTTTCTATGCAGGTAGTTCAGTGGATGGCGTTCTTTTATAGTGGGGGGGTGCCTTTTCTGGCTCTATCTTTTTCTGGTTGCAAGCCTTTACTGCCTTTCCCTTACTAATTCACCTCTTTCTAATTTATCCCTGTCATTGTTGGTGATCATGGGGGTGAGGGGGTCTGGTCATGGTGCTTGTTTGCTGGATGTGGTATCGCGAGCCAAATGAGGGGGTTCACTAACCTTTCCGTGGTGGGGCTAGTAGGTTTCATTATAGGGGTGTTGGTCGATGTTCTCGCTGGCCTGTTCTGAGGTGTTTTCTTATTGCTGTGTGCATCTTACACTGGGGTTCCCGGGTTCGCAAATGGGGTTGGGGGTCAGAACCTCTGTGTTTTGGTTTGTTTAAAGGATTACTCCTGCTCTGGCCTCTTGTTGTAAATAGTTACTTGTGGGTTTTGGGGGCTCTTTTGATTTTGGGGGGTGGGTTGGTGGGTTTTGTGAGTGTTATTTGCTGGTGGATTTTTAGAGTTGGGGTCGGGGAGGGGGGTCGATCTTGTATTGAAGATTTCGCATTGGGCTTTTTGGAGGCTGGTTTTTGATGGGTGGGCAGGGAGGAAGGGGATGGTGATCGCTCTCCTCTGTATTTTACACGGCATCTGGTTAAGTAGGACATGCTGATATGGGAGGATTATAATTTTTGTAATCCTTGTTTGGGGTTGTTTCGGACTGGGGTTTATTTTGGGGTTAATAATATTGGGCTGGGGAATTATAGGGGGGCCAGTTTAGTCTACCAATTTAGCTTAATGTATTGTTTCTGTGGGATTAGAATGGTGGGGTCTTTCCTGTGGGTACTAAAGCTTGGTCTGCTTGGGTATTATAATGTATTCCCAGCCTTTTCATTTGGGGTGCACCTTTTTTCTTTCTATAATGCGAAATGTGTCTGGATATTTGGTTTTTGCATACTGTATTTAAAATGGCTATGAACACTTTCAAAATAGCTTCTTGGAATGTACGCGGACTTAGGGATCGGGTCAAACGGTTGCAGATGTTTAATCACTGTTCACTATTGCAAATTGATATTCTTTTTTTGCAAGAAACGCAATTAAGCCATGATGACACCAAGCTATTATCTCGCTCTGGTTTTTCTCAATCCTATCTAGCGGGTAATTCTTGTTTTAGTAAAGGGTGGCGGTTCTCATAGAAGCTGTTTTATTTACGTAAAGAGACGATTGTATCAGACCCAGAGGGAGGTTTATTTTGGTCAAAGGTACTTTAATGGTGTCAATGTTGTTCTGGGCTCTATATATGGTCCGTGGGGAAAATCTGGGATTTTCATGTCCCTTGCTGATAAATTGTCTAACTTTTCTTCCTGCCCAGTTTATATTGGGAGGGGACTGAATATTCTATTCACCTATCCTAGATAGAGACCTCAGGATAGGCGCCCCCCTTCTCCGGCTCATAGAGCCTTTCTGGAACTGAGGTTGCTGCTTGGTTTATGTGACCCCTGGAGGCTTGCTAATCCTTCTCTCCGGGCTTTTTCTTTCCTTTCTCAGTCGCATGGTATCAAATCTAGGTTAGACATGGTTTTAGTTAGTATTTCCTTTCTCCCGAGTCTCTGTTTATCTGGCATTGACCCAATTATCCTATCGGACCATGCCATAGTCTGGATCAAGCTTTCCTTAGACCCGGATTTCTCCCGGGATTCGGTTTGGCGGTTGAATACTCAACTGTTGAAGGATCCTCAAAATCTGTCGGATATCAGCTCCCTGATTTCCCTCTTTCTGGCGGATAATCTTAATTCCACTCCAAGGCTGGACATGGTTTGGTCTGACTTGAAATGCTATCTCAGGGGTGAGCTTATTAAAATGGCTTCCCTTAGGAAGAAAAAGCGGCTTGCGAATTCTTTATCTTTGATGGGTAAAATCAGGGATTTGGAGGTCAAGTATTCTTCAACTTCTTCTCTAACTGATCTTAAAGAGCTTTTATCAGTTAAGAGTGAATATATGGATCTTTTGAAGGAGAAAATGGAATACTGCTTGTTAAAAACTCAAGCTAAATATTTTGATCATGGGGAGAAATCCAGTAAACTCTTGGCTCTTCGTTTACGGGCATTGGAAAGCTCTAGGATTATTCCCTCTTTGCTCTCTTCATCCGGTGCGGTTGTCTCTTCACCCAGAGGAATTGCCCATATTTTTAAATAGTACTATCTGGACCTTTACAGTAAGTCTCCTGTATCTCACTCTATCTCGGAGTTAAACGAATATTTGAGGGAGATTGACATTCCTTGCTTATCAGAGGCCCAACAGGCTATCTTGTTGGCCCCTATCTTGTCGGAGGAGATTGAGAGAACTATTGCTTCCCTGGCTTCTGACCGAACACCGGGTTCCGATGGTCTCCCTGCCAATTTTAATATGGTCTTTGCCAAGGACTTGGTACCTACTCTCCTTAAGTTATATGAGTACCTATCCGTATCTCCGGATGTGGATCCCACATTGTTTGAGGCTATAATTGTTTTAATTCCTAAGCCTAATAAGATTCTCATGGACCCAGCAAATTACAGACCTATTTCTCTTCAAAATTATGACATGAAAATTCTTAGCAAAATATTAGCTGAATTAGAATGGTTTGGTCTGGTCTGCTGAGCCCTGAGCAGGTTGGTTTTGTCCCTGGTAGATCTGCGCGATCATTTGAGGACCCTGTCACATATTTCTCAATATGCCCAATCCGTTTCATATCCAGTTGCTCTGGTCTCTCTCGATGCTGAAAAGGCCTTTGACCGCGTGGATTGGTCCTTTCTCTGGTCAGTTATGGAGAGAATGGGTTTTCCGCCTGCTTTCTGAATAAGATTCTGATGTTTTATAGTGCCCTCTGCTAGAATCTATTGCAATGGGGTGTTTTCTCCTCTTTCATTTATATACTGGCACCAGACAGGGATGCCCTCTGTCCCCTTTATTATTTAATTTGTATTTGGAACCTTTGCTCATAAGGCTTAAGGCTTCTCCCCAGGTTAGGGGGCTCAGGTTACACCAAAGGCAACTGGTTCTTTCTGCTTATGCAGATGACATTCTTCTACATCTAACAGATCCGGCTGAATCTTTGAAGGCTGTGGTTGGAATTATTGAGCGGTTTGGTGCTTTTTCTCGTTATAGATTGAACATCTCCAAATCTGAAATCTTTCCTCTTAATGTATATACTAATAAACATGAATTTTCCTCCTTTGGGATGAGATGGACCCCTAGATCTATTAAATATTTAGGGATTTATTTCTCTACTGATCTTTCTCTTTGAAAAAGTTAAATTTGGATAGAGTCAAGGACTCGGTCTGTCAGGATTTACAGCGATGGTCAGCTCTTCCCATCTCACTTTGGGGTCAAATAAACATTCTTAAAATGAACGTCCTCCCCCGGATTTTTTACCCATTGAATTTGGTTAACCTCTGGCTTCCATCTCCTATTTTCAGCAGCTTATGTACTTTTTTCTAACTTTATTTGGCAGGGAAGGGGGTAGTGCCTTATGCCAAATTATCGCTTCCTAGAGAGAAGGGTGGTCTTAGATTACCTAATCTCCTGTTGTACCATTGGGCGGCTCACTTCTAAGTTGGGAAGATGGTTCTCACAGAACTAGATCTCATCCTGTCCAATCTGGCTCCAGATTGAACGCGCCTCTCTCTCTGAGATTAAACCAGACAGGTATGCTCTATTTTATGTACCCCCAAAGGTACTCTCACATTGGGTGTCGGATAGTGTGATGATGGTTGCTCTTAAGTCACTCGCACAATGTCTAAAGTCCTTCCGTATTTCCGCTATCTCAGACCTGGGACAACCGGTAGTTCGTAATCTCATTGTTAAACTGGGTACTTCATGGATTACCTCAGAGTGGCTCCCACAAATCAGGGAGGCCAAACTTGAGCATTTTTTTAGCAGGGACTCACTTCTTTCTTCCGGTGATATTTTGGGGAAATTTGATATACCTAGGAGAGATATCTTCAAAGTTTATCAACTGAGGCATCTGATCAGCCGGAGATTTGGTACCATTTTTAGGGACTCGGTTGCCTATCCTTTCTTTTCTGGAATTATTAATCTCGCTTCCCAATCCCATCCTATTTCTTTGATATATTCTTTCCTTTGAATTATAATTCACAGGAGACGGTTGAAGGTCTGGTGTAGGGCACACCTTTACCTGATATTTCCCAGAATGGTCTGGTGTATGGAAAGATCTCCATAGATACCATACTTAAGATAGGTTGCGGTTAACGCAATATTATA
This sequence comes from Neoceratodus forsteri, assembly GCA_016271365.2. Lineage (NCBI taxonomy): Eukaryota > Metazoa > Chordata > Ceratodontiformes > Ceratodontidae > Neoceratodus > Neoceratodus forsteri. The sequence goes on from CM028136.1 coordinate 659,889,618, forward strand.
TTGTCAATAACCTCTACTATACTCCTGTTAAACTCTTTCAGCTCAAGAAGGTCTCTTACTCAAAGTGCTTTAGGTGTTTGCAAGGTGATGGTAACTTAATCCATATGTTCTGGGATTGTCCCAAAGTTGCCCCCTTGTGGTCTCTGGTCCGGGATTATCTTGATCGTCTTCTGGGTCTGTCCGTTTTTTTCTGTCCTGAGATATGTATCTTGGGTGAATTCTCCCGTATAGATAGTGTTGAACGTAGATACCATATGGCTCTGGTGTCTATGGCTGTTAAAAAACTGGTTTTAAGACATTGGACTGACCAATTGGCCCTGTCATTTGCCGATTGGTTGACTGAACTGGTTTCGTACCTTCAGTCAGAGAGGTTGATTGCTAGTCTTAAAGGTCGTTTGGACCTGTTTCAGAGGAGGTGGAGTAAACTCCAAGCCCTGTGTCTGCTTTAATTTATATAATTCTGGGACCCGATTCCTTCTGTCTGCCTTTTATTTTAAGATTTATGTCAATTTCATTTTCAGGATTGTACTGCTCTTTATAGATGTCAAGTTTGAAGTTTTATGATGATATGTTGTTATGTCCAGACAAAGCTTTGTTTTGTTGGTACTTCCGTGGATGGGGGAGGGAATGGTTGTGGGAGGTTGGATGTTCAATGTTGAATAATGCTTTGTTTATTTGTGGTTGGGTGGGTTGGATGGGACTGTGGGTGGGTCTGGTTTCTGGTAGGGTGGTGGGATTTTATTTTATGTTCTTTTGTACAGGGGTTGGGATGTGGGTGGGAGGGAGGGTGTAGCTCTTTGGTTGTACCGTTCATCTCAATGTTTTCTTGTACTTCCTTGGTGTGTTTTGTATTATGGTGTTGTTGTTTTGTTTTCTCAAACCGAATAAACTTAAATTTCAAAAAAAAAAAAAAGATTTAAGGGTTTAACATTAACCAGCCTACTCAATCCTAACTATAGTGACAATACTGTGCCGCTATAATTATATTTTATAGTTAGTATTTGTGTCAAAAACCCCTATTTTGGCAACTTATAGTTCATCTATCTTAGAACCTAGGATTATAGAATTTGGCATATTCCTTTTCTGCTCCAGGACTTAAGAGCAATTTTTGAAACACCAGGGGCCAAATTCTTAAAACCATTAGACTGATGCAAGGGACTTGGGTCATAAAAGTTTGATGCAAGTGGTGACTTGCATCAGAACTTTCGTCAAATGTGATTCTGTAAAGCACACTGCATCAAATCTAGCTCATCTGTACCAAAGCCCCCTTATGCCTAGGTTGTGGCAAGCAACTAGGTAGACCCAGTTAAAAGGGGGCTGGCACCATGGCAAGGCTGCAACATCCCCTTTTTTAGGATTCTGCAAGTCCCACTATGGAAGCAGCAAGGGGAACCACTTAGGCCAGCCAGGAGCTGGTCTAAGTGGTTTGTGCCAAAGGGAAGGGATCCAAAAATGTGCTTCAGGCTGCAGAGGGAGCACAAGAGGTATCATGAGGGGGTTGCAGCTGGGCAGCAGCAGTAGTGATTGCACCTGACAGTGTGCATTTGCAGTGTACTTCATGCACAGTATAGTGCATGTACTAAGAGTCTACTGAAATAATTTTAATAATAACAATAATAAGACTGATGTTACATGGATCAAATATCATGTTTTGCATGGGTTTATGTTATAAATAATAAGCAGGGAGGTCATCAAGCTGAATGACAGCACATACACGTACAGTACACTGCACTTCACTAGTATTCTAGAGCCCCCAATCCCCAATATCCTGCAAAATCATTGATATACCAGTCCCTGATGGTTTCATGGTCCACCCCACAACCCCACCCCAGCAGGCAGTGCCCAACCACCCTACTTTCCCCATCCTGAACCCTGAGCTGGTGGCGGATAGCCTTCCTCTCGCCACCATGGCCAGCTGCTTACTGAACTGTCACACAGCACGTACTGTATATAGTACATGCTCATTGTTGTCAGTCAGTGAGCATGTCCTGTATACAGTATGTGCTTTGTGATAGTTCAGTTGGTGACTGGCTATGGTGGTGAGAGGAGACTGTGCCAGCCATTGGCTCAGGGTTTGGGATGGGGGAGCAGGGAGGTTGGGCACTGCCTGCTGGGGTGAGGGAGGTGGGGGGTTCCCTGTGCATCCAGCCCTCTCCTTTCCAGCAGCTTCATGCCCCCATCCCAGCACTGCTAGTGTTGTGCTGTGTGGGGGGGCAGGATCCCCATGGTACTTCCACCAGGTGTGCCAACTGTTTGGCACGGTGGGTGAATTGTGGCACAATTGGGGAATTTGGCACCAGGACCCTGATTTTTAAAGAATCGGGTGCAGGGTCCCTGGTGCACCCAGAGTTTGCCACATCCCTGGAGCAATGCAACTAGCATCACTCTAGAGGATCGTTGAGAATCAGGCACTAGGTCTAGCAGTTTTTCAGTTACAGATGGTGCAATTTAAATAAAAAAATCACATTTTGAGATCTTTTTTGCCCTCAGATAAAGACAAGAATACATCGATTTAAATCCTGAAATGTCAGGTTTATTAAATATTGACCCAAAATAAAGCATTTCATTTATTTTGCAATAAAAAAGTCCAAGATAAAAAGTTGTAAGAATTTTAATATTAATGAACCCACGCAAGTACAGTCACAGAAAAAATAACTGAAAAAATGTGACACTTTTTTTTTTATCTGTGACTGATTTTTTCAAGGGTGGATATGAGGAAACAAAGACTGTAGTTAACATGTATTTTAGACTAGGAAACCCCATGAAGCTATGAAAAGTAGAACAGTTCATGATTTCAAAACAGGACTAGATCCATATGTGTTGAAAGCATGACTGCTTACCCTGTGGAACCTATTGTTTCTTGTACAGCTACAAATGGTCCAGAGAACAAGAGAGGACATGGTTAGGGTGTATAGTCTAAAAACTCAGATCAGGCTGAATTAGACCTAAGGAATGTGCTGGAGTGGTGAAATGACTGTACCCTGGGAGATTGTGGAATAGTGCATTGTATCCCGTAACTATTCTATTTTTCAAGATGTTTAAAAAAGAATAAAATGACAGCCCCAAAAACATACAGTATGTAATCATGTTTTATTTCTTTTAGTTGTTAAAACATTGTCCTCATTTGCTTTTAGATAGGGAGGGAAATATTAATAATAGAGCAAGAAAGCAGACACTCCACAGGTCTTTCCATGTTATTTTTTTAGTTCATGTGCAGTAGCTGCAAACACGCAACAATTCCAATGGTTGGAATAACAAGCACCAGTGCATCAAGGATTCAGATCCACTTTATCAGTGGGCATGGTATTTGATTTTAAATAGGGAAGGGCATACTATTAATCCTGTTCCAAATAAAGAACTTCCACAACACTTTACTTGACAGAAAAATTCCAGTTCCATCAAGTGTCTACTCCTGGAAACTGCCAGCAGAAGTGGGAGAGGGAGAGAAAGACAGCAGGGGGCTTCAAGCATGCATTGCATAGACATAGGGGAATATTAATAAATAGGTAGGGAGGAAGGAGGGTTGCTGGAAAACAGTTAGGGTCTGCAGAAACAGACTAGGCAGGGACCATCAGGGCAGACTGGGTGGGCCAAGCAGTCCTTTTTCTGCTGACAAATTCTATGTTTCTATGTTACTCACATGAAACTAGAAACTAGATGAATGGTAATCTTACAGCCATAATAGTTGCACTAATTATGGCAACTGCTTTCTAAATACAGCCATAAACAATATAACTCAGTTTCTACTGGCATTAGAAGAGGCACAAAATGATGTGTATGAATGTATTTTTGAACAATGCAGTATGTATTGTCATGGATTCCCCCCTTTTACCTCACAAAAAGACAGAGACCATTGTTGTTGTTGTGCTCAGATTGGCAATTAATTAATTTATTTATATATCATAATTCCATGTTCCATTTCATCATCTTTTATTATATCTCTCACAGTTTCATTTTATTTCCATCCATATAACAATCTCTGATCATCCCTCTTTCTTCCTCTTTTTGCTCCCCCCAGGTGAAAACCTGGGTGCCTTCTTCTTCTCCTTTTCTGTTAGGTAATGGTGAAAACTGAGACCGCTTTTCTCGTTCAGCTTCTTCCTCTTTTCATCTTATTCCTTTTCTCCCCCCCCCCCTTTTTCCCCATTAGCCGGTCTCCTGCTTGCATTGGATGACTGGCTTTCTCCTCCCTTAGTGTATGTTTTCCTACACCTCAGGGAACCTCCTTTCCAGTCCTCCTCTTTTTTTTTTATCCTCCATTTCTTGCATGCCTCCTCCATGCTTATATAAAACCCATCATTTCTGTATTAAACATGTCTATGGCTAGATCTGACAGATGCACACCATCTGACCTGTAGAAATCTTCTACCCACTCTTCCACTCCCCGCAATATTACCTGTCCTCCCATTCTCCTTATCAGTGTCCCTACCCTTCTGTTCATCTTTCTCCTTGCCCTATCCACAGCTCTATAGCTGTGCTCATGTCTCCAAACTCTCCTTGGTATCATATCTGACCAGGCAAGGCATACCCTTGGTCACCACTGTTGTATTGTCTCTAAGTCCCTTTTTACCTGCATGTATGTGTCCACCCATGGCTTACCCCCTAGGTCATTACCCCCTAAATGTATAATAATTAAATCTGAGATGGGTCACTGCTCCTTCAGTTCTTTCAGGGTAGGAAGCAGTTGTGCCGATCTCATCCCCCGGATGCCGCATCACACCAATCTACATTGTTTCACATCTTGGTAAAGCTGCTTTCCCCCAGCCTTTTTCTCAGCTCTCCTTTCTGCCCAATAAATATAAGAGTGTCCGCAGATCCAAACTTCCGTTATCCTCCCTCTTCCTATTGGGTTTAAGCAAAATAAATGTCTTATATATGGTCTTAGTTTTGTTCGCATAATATCCCCTCTCCCCGTCCCCCCACAATGTGACTCCAGATCCGCAACCAAAACATAGGTGATACATTAATCTTCATACTGCAGTGTTCAAATGTATCTCTTATAACTAGCAGACTGCCAGCACCCCTTTTCCAAAATCTTATTCACTGTCTCGCCTGCTGCTGCCCACTGTGAGGTAGCCCCTATCCATAAGGAGTGGGATGAATAATTAACCGGGTCCTCCCCCAGGAATTGCATGCCTTTTTTGGCTAATGTTGTGACTTGATAACTTGTGACCCTTTTCCCATCCCATGCACAAACAGTCTCCCTGTCCTATTCCCGTGCTCCGCGGTGAAAGCCCACAAAGCCTGCACTGGGCACACTGCGCACTCTTCATGTTTCCTCAGTGTCACCATGCAACTCTGTCCCCTTTGATTTGTCTTTGACCTCTTAATCAAGATCTTTATCTCCTTCATCCCCCAGCTTATATCTTCCCATTCTAAGCCCCTCTCCTTGTCTTTCCCGCCATGTCCTTCCACCTCACTCACCCTCATGGCCCCTGCAAACATTATAACATAAATCATGTGGAAAAATGGGCCTCGGCCTTTGTTCTGCACATAACCGGTAATACATCTGTTAGTCTCATAAGCCACTGCCCCCTATTGGTCTTCTCTTATCCACTGTCCCTTGTTTTAGCCTACCCCAGCCCTGCATCATTCTTCTAATGAGCATTGATTTTGTTGGGTCCTTCCATCCTTTTAAACTGCAAATAACACTAATTCCTGCCAATTAGACCCCCATTGTGGTGAGGGCTGTTCCTTTTTGCCACTGCTCCACAGTGAACTTCCCTAATTGTTCTTCTGTGAGTGGCCTACTTACCTCCATATGGTGTGTTGCCCTGAATGTTTGAAATACTCACCAGGCCCCACCATAAGCCTTCAGAGTCCTGCTCCTTCTTGCCAATGTCCCAGATGTTTGTTGGTATGGGCGTTATTTTGTTCCTCCGCTGTTGGTGCGAGCTTCCAGAAATGATCCCGCTGCAGACGGGAAAGGCTGTCAGCCAGGGTATTGTGTACCCCTTCTATATGTTTCACTCTGAATGACATGTTCAACTGCAAGGCTCTTAGCACCAAAAGTCACCAAACTTGCATGATCATTTCTGACCTGGCTCCCTTGTTGTTTAGGACCTCTACCACTGCTCTATTTTCACACCAGAATGTCACTTTCTGATTCTGCAATTCTTCCCCCAAACCAGGGTGCATGCACAGATGGGCATGATCTCTGGCAATGTTATATCTTTCACCTTACAGTCCTTCACCCAATCTGATGGCCATGGTTCTGCAAACCATCTGCCCCCTCAGATAGCCCCCCATGCCTAGGCCCCTGGCTGCGTCTGTGTAAAGATCGAGGTCTGTGTTATACACCCATTCCTCCTGCCAGAAGGAGCAACCATTATATTCCCTGAGGAATTTCTCCCATACTTTAAAGTCCTCCTTGACTCCTTTTGTCATGTCCACCCAATGGTGCGGTCTGGTAACTCTGGCTGTAGCCTGTGCTAACCTTTTGGTGAAAGCCATCCCTCGACCAATCACTCTGCAGGTGAAGTTCAGGTGCCCCAACACCTGTTGTACTTGTTTTAGCTGTACTCTTCTCCTGCTGGTATGTACTTGGATCAACTCTTTCAGTTTTTCCACTTTTTTGTCCTGCAGCCTGAATATTTCCCCTGGAGCATCTATCTCAATACCCAGAAATTCTAGCACCCTGATGGGCCCTTCTGTTTTTTTCTGGTGCCAGAGGCACCTGTAATTCCTTGCACAGCTCTTGAAATTTGACCAACATTTTTTGTGTCTCTTTTTTCCCCACTACCAATAAAAAGGAAATCATCCAAATAGTGAAAGACCATTCTATAACCAATTCTTTCTTGAGATATCCATTGCAAACAGGTGCTGAATGCTTCAAATGTTGCACGTGCTATAGAACATCCCATGGGCATGGCTTTGTCAGAATAGTACTGTCCCCCAGTTTTGAAACCCAAAAGGTCCCAGTCTTCTCTCCTAACTGGCAGCAATCTGAATGCGGATTTGATATCTGTTTTTGCCATCCATGCATCACTGACAGCCGGGATTATCCGGGCTGCATCTTCTAGCATAGCATATGTCACTCTACTATATTCCTCCCCTATAAAATCATTCACTGAATCCCCCTTCTGGAAAGAATAGATGGTGAATCACCCTGTATTCCCCTTCCTGCTTTTTGGGGACCAATCCCAGTGGAGAGACCCTCATGTTCTGCAATGGGGGGGTATCAAATGGTCCTTCTATTCTCCTCGCTGCCTTTTCCTTCTCTATCTTTCATCTTAACATTTCTTCTCTCTCTTTTACCGAACCCAAGTTGTTTGCCTCTCTCTCTTGTCTGGGGCCTTTGCTCTGCAATGAAAAACCTGTGCCAAAACCTTTTTCAATCATCTCTGCCACTTTTCTATTCAGGTACCCATCCAACCAACCCTTCCATGCCTGTATCCTGATGGGGGTTCTAGCTGCCTTAAATTGCTTCCTGCCTTTCTTCCCTTCACCCCCAAGATTCTTCTTCTCCGCTGAGTGTTTGGCCTTGCTGGTTAGTGATTTGACTCCCTCTATTCGTATGCCCCCTACCCTCCCCCATTCCATGCCTGTCCCTTATATCCCTGTCCTCTCAAAAGGATTGTTGACCTGAATCTTGCCCCCTGGATTCTTGGGCTCCTTGGACCCATGCCGTTCTGCATCTGTTTGCTGGATGCATTCCCCCGCATTTCCAACATGCGTGCCGAAAGCGACATTGTGGCCAGAAACAAAAGGCCCTATTGTATATCCATCAACACCTCTGGGGCATAGCTCCTTTCCTCCCCCACTCCCCTTTGGGTTTGGACTGATCAGTTACATAATCTGTCCATAAGTCCAGCTGCTTCATGTCCCATCTTACTTCCCCATATGTGGCCATTCTCTGTAGAAAAAATTCATCGTATTATATCCACCTCACTCCCCCTTTGCCTTTGCCTGCCTTATTATTAGGGAGTATGTGATGAGTGGGATGCCCAGCTCCAGTTTCCATTCCAATACAATGGCTGAAAATGTGGCAAAACCTACAAACCACCCATCCCAAGTCTTCCCTTTTGTGAATTTGTCCTCCTCCTTCTTTCCTAACAAAACTACCACTGCTGCCGTCTCACTTTTTCCTATGCTCTCTGTCTCTTCATATTTTACAGCCGCTTCCCAGCTAACTAAAGCAAATATATCCACATACTCTCCTTTCCATATCTTTTCTTTCATGGCCAGTGGCACATGTTCGCCTACCCTGATCCCAGGGAGACCTACCTCCCTTGTTCCTTTTCCCTCTTTCTGTGTACTCTCTTCCTTCTCTTTTTGCACTGCTTCCCCTGTCCTAATCTCTGCCAGTGCTAACTCCATTTGCCCTAAACCTCCTGTCCCAAGTGCCAACACAATTTGACTTATATACTCCTTGATACTGTCACCCACTGAGCCGGGTGTGTTACCTGTGTCCTTATCCATTTCTTGCTGCCTCTCATCTTCCTGGCACCCCATTATGGACCCCTGTGGTTGAGGGTGTGTTTGCACCACTAGCGGTTGCAGAGGAACCGTTATGTCCTGGGGATCCAGTCTGGGTTCCCCTGTGGGGACCCCAACTTGCTCTTGGAGAGGTACTGGTGGTTTCGGGTCGATAGGCTGCAGAGGTACTGGGTCAGCCACCTTGGTGGGTCTCCCAATCAATGGCTGTATCCTGGTTGGGCTGCATGGCCCTCCAACCGGCTGCTTCCCTCTACCCCCTTTACCCTTCCCCACTTTTCTTTTCTCCCCAGATCTCCCTGGTTCCTCCCCTTCCACCAGTTCCCACATTTTGTTGGCTTTTTCTGCCAATTCGACTACAGCCCTGTAAGCATCTTCCTTTGAAGGCCTGTTCTTCTTTGGTGCCATGTCCTCTGCTACTTTCAAACTGTGAAGACAACTGAAGGAAGGAAAACAAAAACACATTCCATTATTTAATTTATGTCTAAACCCGCCCCTCTTATGGCCAGGCCCTTGCTCTAACAGTCGCTCAATGGTCCCGAGCCTTGCCCTTCTTTTTTTTTTGTGGCCCCTACTTCTGCCAAGGGCCTTCCATCCTCACCAGTGTTCACCACAGGCCCCCTTTTAGGTGACCGCATCAATCACCCAGTCTCCCCTGCTTTTTTGTCCCTCCTTTTCCTTCCATTGCCCTCCCAGCCCCCATCTCTTGCCCTGCCCCACCCCCACGGGCCTCCAGGCCGTCGTGGCCTTTGCGTGCCTCAGGCACCACCTCTTGTGGGCTTCCAGGCCTAAGCCTCATTCCCCTCTTAAGCCCCAGGCTGATAAGAGCCCTTGCATGCTTCAGACACCACCTCCTGCATTGTTCCCAGCCTAAAACTGGTAAAACTTCTCCCCCCTCGCATGCTCTTACATGTCTTTCACTGTTGCCCCTTCAGGACACATGGCACCACATGGCCTTACGGCCTCACTCTGAAAAAAAAAAAAAACCTTTGTCTCTTGTGTCCCCTCAGCCACCTCTCCAATGAGGTCCCTTAGGGGCTGTGCCTCCCCCTACCCTATGTGCCCTCACATACCTCTGTTTGCCTTCCACAACCCTCCTGACCATGCCTGCTTGTGCTGTCCCCTCTCCCCCACAATGCACATTGTCCCCTTGGGTAATAAGATAACCCTGCTACCAGCTTGCCTCAGAGGACAAACCCACCCCCCAAATGCATGCTGGTTCCTTTTGGTCCATGGTCCTGTTACTCCTTGTAGGCCAGCCCCCCTTTCTGGTTGGGCTGCGTGGTCCTGCAGGCATGTGATGTCACACCATCTGATCGTGCCATGCTAGCCTGGGCTCATTCCTTTTCTTAAACCTCAGGCCACAAATTATCTGCCTCGCCCTTCCTTTTCCATTCCTGACCTTCTCCCACCCCCTAACTCCTTGTCCATCCCCCTTGTTTCCATTTGTAGGCCTCCTCTCACTTTGCAGCCTCCCTGTGGTGTGTGACATCATGCCACGTGGCCGCCAGAATCCGTCCCTTGCAGTCCTTTCTCTCCAGGCCCTTTTCCCATCGGGCCTACCATGCGCTGCCAATTCCCCTTGATTTAAGCTCCCCCACTCCCCATAACCAAACCAGCCCATTTCAAGCTGTTTAGGAAAAAAACTTCCACGCGGCCATTGACTTGGCAAGGCCAGCTGGAGCAAAAGTCATCCTTCTCCCTCTTATCGTTCCCTTGGCCCCTGCTCAGCCTGCTAAAACTCCCCCAATCATCTGCCCACTAGATCTTCCTTCCAGCATTGAAAGGCCCACTGTAGCTGTGCAATCTGATTTTGGTGTCAAAAAGCCACTCTATCACTGGCAAAGCCCTTTAGGCTCAGGCCCCTGCCTGCAGCTCTTCCTCTCTGCTTCTCCACACTCTCCTGTCCCTGCTACCGGCACACATGCTAGAAACTATGCCTCTACCACGCGATTCAGACATTACTATAGGCAAAAAACACAATGAAAATTGTGCCACTACAATGAACATCAGCCTCCTGCATAAGGCTTCCTCTACTTCACCACTTTACCATTTAAAGTCATTGCAGTACTGCATCTCAAACGTTATTTTTTTTAACATTCCAAATTACATTAAACTATACCTCTTCTTCCAGTACCAACTACCCAGCTTCAAAACTTATAGCTCTTGTAATTACTATATATTATTCTGTGGAATATTATGCATCATATATATATATATATATATATATATATATATATATATATGTATATGTATATGTATATATATCTAGTATACCTTTTTTTTTTACCGTCTTCCATATTGTTTGTTTCTTACCTCTTTCTCGTAATGCACAAACATTCCAAATTAATTTGCCAATCAAATGTGCTGCAGTTCCAATTAGCTCGATCAAGATCAAAACTCCAGCAAAAGTGGCTGAACCACTCCTGTGTTGCCCATTATATACCTTCACTTGCCCCTCCCTTTCCTGTTACTTGGCCATTGTTCTATCCCCTGGCCATCCCCTTCCTTCCCCCCTTCCCTTCTGAGCACACCATCTTGATGGTAAGAGAAAGGTGCACCAGGACAACCTGGTCTGCCCCTTAATGGGCAAACTCCATTCTTGTACAGTACAGTTTGTACCACATTCTGTAGTAATGTACCACTGTCTTTGTAAATGTTGCTCATCCTCTTCAGGCACTTTTTGTAAATAAGCTTTCAAGCTTAATAGGGCATCCTGTAAAAATATCTTAAATTTCGAATATAGAAATTAGAGAAATGTTTTGCAAACTGTGAATGAGATTTTGAGGTAAAATGGACCTACTGAGTAAACAAATCCCATGTTATAGGTGATCTAGGAAAAAGGAGTGTACAAGCAACAAAGGACTGTGCTGAAAACTTGCTTCAGTATAAATTCTGTTGACACCTTCCTAGCTCCAAAATTATAGAATAATAAACTAATTATACCACAATAACTACATCTTCTCATTTTTGCAAAACATCCAGAGAAAAACAATGCACTATTTATATGTATGTTGTGTATCATATTACTTCTTAAAAAATACCTCGGGTTTCTTGTTTCTTTGTTTTATTGGTGAACCTATTAGGCTATAATCGTACGGTAACCAGGGTAGAAGGCCAGTGGTACAGTAGATGAATGTAAACTGCAAAATGATTTAGGCAGTTATTGTTAGTCATTTACTTTTTCTGCCCTTTTAGTACATGTTTCCTATTCAATTCAAATTTTAAATTGCATATGATTTTTTTCTATATATCCCTTCCTCGAGTCATTTGCAGTTTTCTGCCTCCTAGAATGTTACTGATAACAATGTCAACAGACTGTATATAAACACTGACATTGCAAATTAATATCTGTTTTGATAACTGCACAGTGAAAGCTTTCTCTGAACATAATATGTATTAGCAATTCAGACAAGGAGAAATATTTAAACCATTTTATTGTAAATGTGATACTGAAGGAACTCTGTGCCTTATCTGTATACTTCTCAACAAAATAAATATATTTGGCATGGTTATGCAGTGGTGTGTTGGTTCAAACAAATACATGATGTAGTCATTGGAAAAGCTCACATTCTCCCTTTCATTAAGTATCCGACTCACTCAAAATAATAGTTCACATACAGTACTATTTAATGCTATGCAGAAGCAACAATGTTAAAACAGCTCATCTGTTGCAAAATGTACATTTCAACATTTAGGGTCAGCATCTGTATACGTAATCTAATTATTTGTAAAGCTGTTTTAACTTTGTGGAAGAAAAATAGCTTTCCATATCTTCCAGAGACACAACCAATCTCACTGTAAGGGCTATCCTGGGATAAGAATATAGTTTATTTTCAATATAATTCTGCTCATAGATTCCTACTTCTGAGTTATTTCATACTAAATAATGAGCAAGATATTTTCTATCATGAACAACATAATTGCATTTGCAACAGTTTTAAATATTTGGCCCCTTATTATTGCTGAAGGGTTTAAGCTTGTATTTTTTTTTTTTTTGTGTGGATTTAGCTACATTTGTAGTACTTGTGACAACACTGTTAGACCACAAAAACTGTGATATAATTTAATGTTTCAAGTGCTCCAAAATATGTGTCAGAAATTATGTATGCATCAACATTATGATGCATAGAAACATAGAATTTGATGTCAGATAAGGACCACTTGGCCCACCCAGTCTGCCCATGTCCCTACCTAATGGATAAGCTGCAGATCCTAGTTAACCAACAGCCTACTTCCTCCTACTCCCACCCCCTAAAATTGCCTTGTGACTGTCCCATGCATTCTTGAATTCCACCACTGTTTTTGACTCCACAACCTCCTCAGAAAGGCCATTCCATGCATCCACAACCCTCTCCGTGAAAAAATACTTCCTCACATTACCTCTGAGCCATTCTCTCTCTCTCTATCTTCAAATTGTGCCCCTTGTTCTTACACACCTCATTTTCTGAAAGATGCTGCCCTCTTGGACTTTGTTGATTGTTTTTGTTCCATAAAGTGATTAAAAGTGTCATAAATCCATCAAAATGTTTAAAAACCACTTGCAGACATTCTGGCATATTTCCACAGACACAGATGTATCAGTTCAGCTGCCACAGGTGCTGTGTGAAGATGTCTGAAAATTGAGGTGCTTCTGTTCAAACATGTTTTAGAGCAGCTATGATAGTATAATATAACTGGATCAGAATAAAATCAAAGTAGTACATGAAATTCTATATTTAAAAGAAAAGAAAACACCATCTGATTTTAAGAGACTATAATTTGTTCCCTGTCTTTTGAATAATGTAACATTTCAACAATTGTAAACAATTAGGATAGCCATGATGCATACTGTACATGTACCATATCTGCAGTTTGAGCATCTTGTCTAATTAAGTACTAAATGTCCGAATATTATCTGGACATATAGAGCCTTCTCTAATAAGCTGCCTTACTATATCTCCTGCTGTCTTCCCCTGAGTATAATTGGGAAATATGCATTAAGAAGTTACTCAGCTATTACATTTAAAGTACCAAAGCAAAATCCCACTTCGGCAGGGCAGCCATAAGCTTCATGCTACCTACCTTATGGAACGATCTACAAAAAACCCTCAAATTAAGCACTCTAATTGGTATAAATGCTTCAAGATGCTTTATTTCCATACAATCAGAGAAGTATGTAACTGCTTCACCCACTCAGACCCAGTACCGGTGTCTGCACTGGTATATAGCCACGCCTAGACCCAATTTTAAGTACTGACCCACCAGCTTGCTCCTCACAAGCCTAATTGTTCTCTCTCTCTTATCCCCCTGTCTTATCAACACTAGGCCCATCCATCCCCTTATCCTTCCTTTCCCAACCTCGGATAGGAGCTCACTACTCCTGGGTTGTGACATCCTACCATGCCCTGTACTATATAGTATTCAATCCTGGTGCTCACACATACTTCTTTTCTCCATCCACCTTCTCTACATCCCATTTTACCAACTTCTTTCTGTGCACCATGCCCTTCTAGCCTTTCTCCCCCTACCTCCCTCCCACCCCTACCTTCACCTCTACCTGGTGTATATATTTTTTTCTTCCATTACTTCCTCCTGCAACCTTAGATAACCTGCTTTATCTTCCTATAGACACTTCTATGTATGTAAATACCCTGTAATCTGTACAATATCTGTATAATTCTATGTACATATGAACTTCTTTTTCTTCCTCTCTGTAAACAGTATTATCTGTATTGCCTTGTAAATACCTGTGTTGACCTGTATACACAATTGTTCATGCTCCACCCAGGTCCATCTTGCAAATGAGCTTCTGCTCAATGTTGAACGCCTCGTTAATTAAAAACTTGACTGATTGATTGATTGATTGATTGATTGAATGTATGTGAGACCATCTACCAAGTAGCAAGCTTTTCACAAGTTTTAGACAGGTGTAGTAGAAATAAAATTATTCAGAACTGCACTAATCCACTAAGTAAGGAAAACAAACTTTTTAAAGTCACAAAATTGCCCCTGAAGCCTCTATTTTGCATTTGTTATTAAATCTGATTTTGGTGAGCTACTAACAAAAGTGTCATTAAAAAATGTAAACATGAAGCTGGAAAAAAGTAAAAAGGTGAAGAATTAATTTATGGAGGTCACATCTTCCTCTAAAGAAATGTGACATTTAGAAAGTATAAATACTGTGAGCGAAACAGAATAGTACATTTTACTTAAATATATATTGTATTGGATGTGTGGAGTACACTGCTTTTGCAAATGACTCATACAGTGTAAAGAATATTTGTCAAGTTTTTAATAAACCTTCTTAGTGACTATTTAAATGTTATATAGTATACAGTGAAGAACTGACCATTAACTAGTAAGATTTATAATTTAACATACAGTACAGTTCAATAATTTTAATTTAATCATAGCCTATAGTATGCCTGGATATACCAACATTAAAAGAGCTAATGATGTCTGTAGCCGTCATCTATTAATAGGAGTGTTAGGCTGAATAGGCATCCTGGGTCAAGAAGTGTCATGGAGCAAGTCCTCTCTGCTACATCTTGATCCCCAGCGTGCCTCTAGGAATGAGGAGTGAGTAGCCAGCGCCTGGCTGCCACAACTCCGCTCCTTCATGGCATGTTGTGTAATGCCAGATAACATGTGAAACAAATTAGCCATGCTCTCAAATTTGATTGTGGATTCCTCAAGGGATGTTGTATGTCATTCCAAGACCTGATTAGGCAGTGACTTTGGGCCTGTCCTGGGGGTAGCAGTCCCCAATGGGTTCTTGGTGATACACTACCGGAGGAGGGAGCATAGGGGAGGTGAGGGTGGCCATCTGTTTCAGATCTTGCCTGGGACTGATGGCATTCCCACTGAAGAAAATAAACTTATTTGAATATATGTTCATGAAGGGTGATGATGGTGTGAGATGTAGAATACTCTTGGAGTACCAAACTCTGAAGAGAGAGCAAGAATTTCTTTTGGAATATGTGGACTTCATTGTGGACTTTTCATTGAATGTCCCTAACCTTATTGTTCTCGGGAATTTTAATGCATGGCTTGACAATGAATATTCACAAGTTGATCAGCAATTCCTCCAGTTGAAGGAATCACTGGGCCTCACACAGGTTGTTTACATTGCTATCCTTGAACATGGTCACATCTTAGACCTTGTTTTCCATCCAGGACTTGACATCATTGATGTCAGTGTGTATCCAGTGAGGCAATGGGATCACCAGGATGTTTCAGTTTTTTGCAAGGGCCCTCCAAAAACTGACCCCAGGAGATTATCTTGTATTGCCTGTTCAATCTGGAGCCCAAGAAGCTACTGGATCAACTGGACATCTTAGACATGGAGGAAGTGCAATGGAAGTACAGTGGTAGACAGAGAGGGATACAATTCAGGAATCTCTGTGGCATGGAACTCCATCATATCAGTTCATGTCCACCCATACACCTCCAGCTGGAGCTTGCCATGGTACAGTGATGAGCTAAGGTAATTGAAAGAAACAGGGCAGAGGATGGCCTGTTCCTGGAACATGTATGGCTCTTTGAACAACAGGATCGCTTTGAAGTCTCATTATAGAGGGCAATAACTATGAAAAAGGCAGAATTCCTGTCATGGGTTATTGACACAGGTAAGGAAATGGCAGTCTAGCTCTTTCACACTGTGGACAAGATATATGAAGCCAGCCTGTATACAGTCCAGTGGAGTTTTGTCTCAAGAAAAATGTGGTATTTTTTGACCTGTTCTTCCTGGACAGAGTGTCCTTCATTAGAGCTTCTTATCACTACATGTGGCCAGTCAGGGGCCAGAAGTAGTTGAGAAGGCAGGTTAGGGGGCACTCTAAGAGTCTGGAGTAAGTTTCAGCTAGTTTCTGTAAGTGATGTGATCAAGGTGATGTGTATAAATTTTATTTTTCCTTCCTTGTAACCACATACTGACTTTTATATGGTACCCCATGTAAATGAGCATCATTTTGTATTCAATGGGTGTAAACCATGTTCATTTTATAATGAATAAATCATACACCAAAAAGAAAGGTGGTCTTGACATTGCATCCCACTTGCTGCGAAGTCGACCCAGGGTCTATATGGCTGTTGGTGGACTGCTGTGAAGCATTGGGACTGGTGTTTCCAGGCATTGTCTGGTGCTCCCTGAGGGTTTTTATCCAGAAGCTCTTAAGAAAAGCCTCTTTGAGACCTCTCCTGAAGAAATTATCACTGGTCCCTAAGGTGCTAACAAACTACTAACATATCTTCAATCTTCTCTTTCCAAGGATAATTATCAACAAAGGTTGTGGTGATGCAGATTGAGGCACACCTTGAGAAAATTGGCATCTACAAGCCATTCCAGTTAGGTTTCCAGCCTTACCCCTGTATGGAGACTGCACTCATAAATGTGTTCAATGACCTGCTCCAGGCAAGAGATGGGGGAATATTCTTTCATCATTTTTTCAATCTCTTGTCAATGTTTTCACCATTGATCATAGGGTGTTAATGGAGCAACAGTATTCTGCAATGGTCATTCTGTCACCCATTTTATTCGTGGTGTGCATGCTAATATTGGGATAGGTCATTAGATGGTACAGTATGAGTTTTTACTGCTATGCAGAGCACACATAGCTTTACTTGGCTTGTGCACCTGATGAACAGGTGACAGTCTCAGTTCTAGATCAATGCCTGTAGGAGATCATGGATTGGATGGCCTCTAGCAGACAGAGCTTAAACCCAACCAAGATGGAGTTGTTACTAGTGGAGCAAGGTCCTCACAGGTCAGCTGTCAGATGAGATATCATGGTGTGGCCATCATTATACAATGGGATCTAAAATTAAGAATTTTGATTGGTTGGCTGCTACTTTATGCCATGGGGCAGTTTTTGCATAACCACTGCATAGAGTACCAGCTGACCACATATTAAAAAAGTAAAAGTCACTCTACACAGAACCCTTTAAGTTCCAATACACTCTTGCAAAGCCACCATTTTTTTTCTCCCACAAAGCATGCCAGTCTGCAATATCAAAAGTCATTCAGAAAATGTGAAAACAATATAAAATGTCAGATCTAAACTTCAGTTTTTGAAGTGAGAGACAACTGAGAGCTAACCGGAACATTTTCAGTTTTAATCACTGTTTCAGGATGCTTAACTCATTCACCTTGCTGCGAGCTGGCTTCAGGTGCACAAGATGGCTTCTACCCAGAATCAACAAACCATTTTGTGTTGGGGGAAGGATATTTTATTAAAATCAGCATACAAATAATTAAAAAAAGTTTTTCCTTTACTTTTTTGTGTAATTCTTATATCTCCTAGTTATAATAAGAATAATCCATGATAGGGTTTAGATTGGACTGGGATTTACCCACTCCTGACATGGTTGGTCACTCGTCCTGTGGCCTCATGACTGAACCACACCAGGCATGGGTAAATCCCAGCCCAATCCACACCCTATTGTGGACTATTCCTTAATTAAATGAAACAATTCTGACAACTATGGATAAAGTAAAAAATCTGGTAGTCACTGTGAACCCTGGATGACTCTGAAACAGCATGTGTCATCTGTAGTCTGCAATGGATCTTTTCAGTATAGAAATACCTCCCAGAGTAGACCACATTTGACCGTGGTACATGTGTTTGTGTCTTTCAGGCTTGCTTACTTAGATGCTCATTGCTTGCCACTATTAGGGGGGTTTACGCACTGCCTACAGATAGTGCAGAATGCCATGGTCAGACTCTGGATCATGTTATTCAGATAACATTATGCCTGTGCTGCAGCAGTTGCACTGGCCTCCAGTAAGGTGGTACACCACATTCATTATATGGTTGTTAATTTATAATCCCTTGCACTGACTGAGTCTGGGTTATCTAATATCTCTTAGCTTGGTATGCTCCAAATTACTGGCTCTACTCCATTGAGGAGTTCTTTGGCCTTCCCTAGGGCCCATCTTAACTTTCAGTAGATACAGCAATCTTGGTAGCCACAACATTGATTTGAAACTCTCTACCTAACCATCTTACTGTAGGAGTGCTCCCTTGGTGGAGATATTTAAAAAGAGACTGAAATATAATTTGTTTAAATTTGCATTTAACCTAGAAAACTAATTTAGACTGTTGTCTCAGTGTTTTATTATTGTATTTATTGTTATTTAATAATTTTGTTAATTGTGTTGTGCATTGTTTTAATTACATTTTTGTCTGTTTTGCTGATTTGTGCAGTGCTCTGTGTACTGAGGATAGGATGCAACCTAAAATAACTTGCCTTGTGCTTGCCTTGCAATGCAGTGGAAAGCTACAATAATGAGTCTTGAGACTATGTATATTGCTTTTGCTATGCCACACATTTTCAGCATTTATTATTTTGTCTTCATTCTTCACATGCATGCAGTTTCTTATTGTGAAGAGTAAGGACTTTCGATGTAGCATGCTTACCAACCATGTGATAATCATATGCATTATGCCATTGTATTTTGTTCGGTCAATGTGTGTCATGGGTTTCATTGAATAATTTTAATCTTGTGCCTTGGCATAGGAGAAAGAAAGTATTTTAAGCTCTCAGATACATAGTAAAGGAACTGACTACCAAAAAATAAAAAGGATGTGCCAAATATATTCTGTATAGATACTGGGTTTGGTTTTGCTATTCAGTAAACCAGAATCTAACAAGCATTTGTCAATGCCGAATGTTTGCTTGCTGGCATTAGCACTGAAAGTGCAGGAGTTAGACAGATGCAGAATAGGAATATCAGTGAAGTATTGAACTGATGCCAACTCCACCCTGCAGAGAGTTTTGGGGCTTTTCTTGAAGACAAAAATACACATTGCTACATCTAACCTACCCCTGATCCCATGGGAAAAATCTTTTTTTTTTTTTCCATTGAGTCAGGGGTGTGGGAGACTACAGCTTGTCATAATAGCTGCAGCTGTGGTGGGCATCTGGCTGACCAACAATGCCAGTCTCCATCCACCCTATGCACTATAAAATATTTTCATATCAGCTCCCAGAAGCTCTGGTTGTTTAGTTGAAAAACATACTTTTGTTACATCTTACCTCACTATGATTCCAGGGGGGGAAAAGTGTTTTCCCATGAAAGCAGAGATGTGTTACACTATAGCTGGCCTAAAGTCTGCAGCTGCAACTGTGGTGGGCAGGGCAGCTCGCTGACCGACAATGCCATTAGCCACCCACTCTATGCACAGTATTCATGTATCCAAATCCGCCCTGCCTAACCCCCCCCACACACACACACACCCCTTGACTTTTTCCATTTAGATACTGCTGGGTAGACTACCCAGTCCACAATCACACACCGTACAGGTAATTTTAGACCAGCTTATCTAACAGTTGTATTCATGTATCCACCTGCTTACCTCCCCCACCCCCACAGGCACACCTCAAATTAGTCAAGTGCCTGGCTGCTGGTGGACTCCCCTGCCACTATCCCACACAGCGCATGTAATTTAGACCCCGTTAACTTACAGTTTTATTCATGTATCCAATTCCACTCTGCCTAGCCCCCCCAACACACACACACACACACACACTAGATGAGCACCATTCCTCATGGTAAAGCAATTCGCATGGAGTCTCTCCCTGCAGGGAAAATTACAGCTCCTTACACAATGGTCTTACACTTTTTTAAAAACTCAAGATAGCCAGTTGAGATGCAACATCTTGTTTCCAATGGGTCCTGCTTCTACCCATTTCACAGCTGGGTGGACTGGAGCACTGACAGGTTATAAGACTTGCCCAAGGTTATACATGTAATAAAGGATAGTGTGCTATCAGCTGTCTTTGTTAAGAATGTTGTTTCCTTAAACTCAACAAACAAATTAAAAAGCCTCTGTAATAACTGTATTTGTAAAGTTGAGTTTGTTTTACATAGACATACTTTTAAGTTAATTTTAAAACACTAACATTTCTTTTATTTAATTTCTCACACCACTTTGGCAGTATTGAATCTTCTGTAGAATAACAAGCTGAGGTCACAGTGAAGGTGGTAATTGTGTCTGTTACACCTCTGTATGCCAAAACGTTCTGAAACGTAAATGCAAGCTATACTAACAATGGTGCTTTATGCTCTAAAATACCTTCCTAAAGGATGGCAAAAAAACAGACATACTTGGAAGAAGAAACCATGTCTCCACAAATATTTTTGCAAACCTCTAGGGCAAAAGCAAAGTAAAAATCAAAATAACAGTAAATGGTTGGTTTACAACTACTTTTAGGCTTCAGTTGAACACCTACTCTCTAGTCTTATTTGCACTGAATTTCTCTGGGAAACACCCACACATGTACAAGATACACCCTCTCCTTCCAGCACAGAGCAGGAATAAACTCATTAGTGCAATGAATAGCAGGAATAAACGCTGAGAGAAGGAAAAAAATACAATCTTCCCCTGGTCTCCAGCGCACACAGCAACCAGCCTACACAAAATGCTGTATATCCAAATGACTTTTGTGGTACTTATTCTCGGGTAGACATTCCTACATTATTAACCATGTGTTCTGTTTCCCCAGTAAGGATTGCATCTGTTGTTGGGTTATGACTCTTCAGAGTCAAGTCAAAAGTTGTTGCAAGAATATGAATATCCCCTTCCGAACAGCCACAGCACTTGGCCACATCCTTGTTCTCCCACAGCCCTAGCCACACAGTAGCACTTGCCCCACACATTGACATCATTAGACATCCTCCCACCCTCTTTGCTCTTCTGGAGAAAAACCTGCCTGTTTTGATTAGCCAGAAAAGGCCAATGCAGCGAATGAAAGTGGAGCCAGGAAGTGGATCAGCACATGTACCTCTAAACCTCTTGTTGTTACTGAAACAAATGTGGAATACAGATACCCAAAATGACTCGGGGCAGCAGTGCAGAAGTTGAACAGTTACCAAAATGAAAGCTAAAGCCTAAAACAAAACTACAACAAAAACCAAATAAATAAAATGCAAGCTCAGATCACTGAATATACCAGCACTGTGGTCAAAGTCTAATGTTGCTTTAGTCACCAGGAAGTGACCCACTGCTTCTCCCCACTCCCCACCCCACTTCTCCCTACTCCAGGGTTCCAATCGGGCCCTCGACCACACACTCACTACTGCCACTGTCTGGCAGGTGGCTCTCTCTTACACTTTCTAGTCCCTTGTCCATACTGGCCAGCGGTGGTTCCTCAATTCACCCATGGCTGCTGCTCACTGATGATGACTGGCTCCCGTTCTGCTCCGCTCTGCTGCCCCAGGCCCCGGCGATGATCTCTCCCACCTCTCCATCTGAATAAAGTATATAAAGACTCCTCCACTCGCTGCTCCACTGGAAATATTGAAAAAAGAATATTGCTGTTGTCTGGGATGGGGGAGCATTTAAACATGCCACCCCTACTAACTGCGCTTCCCACCCTACTCCGGCATCCTGCAGGGAACAACAATTACTGTGAGTAGAGTGAGGCAGTTCAATCACCTCTGCCTTTGTTTGAGAAGTTGTATAGTCTGTTGTTCTGTCAGGGGGGGGGCGGTCAGATGGCACAGGCCAGGAAAAGGGAAGGTGGCAGAGGACTGGGAAAAAACTGAAAAAAAAACAACAGCCAGCAAGCCACATTTTGTAATAGTTTCTTTTTAATCCCACTCCCTTAAGTACCTGATACTTCCAATGCATCTTGACTCCCATTTTCAAAATGAGCTGTCTATGACAGCAGTTTGGATGCAGTGGTGATGTGCAAGCAATTTGCATACTGCCTTTGGCAGTATGCAAATTGCCTACATGTTACCACCGCTGATTGTAGCAATCATTTGCTTTCAACTGTATGTCACTGCATCTGAACTGCTGTCATAGACAGCTCGGACATTCATTGGTGTGGTGCGGCTGTGCCTGCAAAAAGGAGCAGGGCATTGGAAGCGGGGGTGGCACACCTATGAAAACTCGTATGGTGTCACTATGTTTCTTGCACATGCGTGCAAGCAAACATAAAAATAAGCACAATGAAATCTTCTACATTATGTTACAATAGCTATTAAACATTGAGTATTACAATATATTGGGCCATCACTGTAAATGGTGTTTCATCTTTTATTTTGACCCCCTCCATGAGAAGTAAATACGAGTTGTAATATGTTACCTTTTGTTTGAACTATAAAAATTTACATTATGACAAACAGCATTTAATATAAAAAAATCATAGCTAGTCTGTTCACTACTACAGTATGCGTGAGTTCTATAAAAAATCCATTATTTCTTTTCTGCCAAAGTCATTGGTTTGGGCAATATCTGAGGAACACTTCTTTTGCTATTCTACAGTATGTCTGAGGCTACAGCAAATTGAAGGTACAGAAAATGAGTCTAAAACTGTGATTAATTCTGGGGCAGCCTACTCACCATTCAGATAGACTCTGCCTGTCCCACCCAGTCTTTGTATGTAAACAATTCTAAACACATGATTAGCCACTTAAAATATTTCTACATATACTTCAAAATAATCTTTTTTTTTAAACATTAAGTCATTAATAGTGTTTCATGTACAACCCATGTGAGAAACTGTCTTTACTGTTTTGAATCTGATAAATTAGTATTGGTCTCCTGATCAGCATGTATGTATTTATGCAATCTTAGGGTAAAGCTGAGCCTTGTTAAATCTGTGATGTTGCAATCCTTTGAGTCTGAATAAACATGCGATGCATCTTTGGTTTTGCACAAAGTTCAGCACTGTGGGCCCCATTTTCAAAAGGTTAGCGTGGTACAAACCTGGTTTATGCCACGCTATCCAGGAATAGATCCAGCTGTCAAGGGTGTGCCCATATTCAAAAGGCACAGATGTGACCCGTACCCCGACAGCATCATCCTGCACAATATTGTGCTGTGCCTATGCAAATGAGGGGTCCCTCTTGTATATGCGGCACAGCACAATATTTAAAGATTTCAGAAGTGCTTAATGGCCACCAGCAGCAGTGCCATTTAACAGTTCTGAAACCCAGCCCTTAACAGTGCACAGACCAGTCAGTGTACTGTCAAGGCCTGGGTACCCATGTGGTTCAGTGGTCCCTCCCTAGCCCCAATCCCAATTCACACTAATTTTCCCTAACTCCCTGGTAGTCTAGTGGCCCTTCCTCCCCAATCACAGATAAGTGATATAACATAAAATTCCCCATTCTTCCTGGTAGTCTAGTGGTCTCCCCTCCCCAATCTCTGGTCAATAATATAATATAAAATTCCCCATTCTCCCTGGCAGTCTAGTGGTCCTCCTCCCAATGATATAATATAATATCAACATTCTCCCTTGTAGTCCAGTGGTCCCCCTTCCCGAGCCCCAAAATCTGTGTTATAATAAAAAAAAGTCCCCATTCCCTAGTAGTCTAGAGTTCCCCCTTCCCGAGCCCTGATCCATGTTATAATACAAATAGTTCCCCATTCCCATAGTAGTCTAGTGGTCCCCCCTCCCCAAGCCCCAGTTCCATTCAGCAGAAATATATTCCCACATCCCTGGTGGGCAACTGGCCCCCCAATCCGGTAGACAATGACCCATCACCCCACTCACCCCCAAACTAACCAGAGCTGGCTATTGGCACAGCCCTCCTCACACCACCATGGCCAGCCACTGACTAAACTGTATTGGAGCACATACAGTTAACAGTACATGATCCTTGGTTGACTGGTCAACCAATGAGCATGTATTGTATACTGTAAATGCTCCAGTACAGTTCACTCGATGGTTGGCTGAGGCTGTGTGAGGAGGGTTGTACCAGTTGCTGCTCCGGTCAACCTTGGGGGGAGTGAGGATGGGTCCGCTCACCAGGATAGGGTGGGGCCACTAGCTCCACCAGGGATGTAGAATATTGTATATTTCTTGCTGAATGGGCTCATGGCTTGGGGATGGGGGACCACTAGATTAACAGGGAATGGAGACATTTTTTATAATACCACGGATCGGGACTCAGGCAGAGGGGATCACTAGACTACCAGGGAGAATAGGAATTTTATACTATATCACTGATCAGGAATTGGAGATGGAGAGACTACTAGAGTACCAGGGAGAATGGGGATGTTATATTATATAATTGATTGGGGATCAGGGAAGGGGGACCACTAGACTACCAGAAAGAATGGGGATGTTATATTATATCACTGATCAGGGATTTTGGAGAGGGGATCACTAGACTACCATGGAGAAGGGGACCTTTTTATTTGTTTGCACAGATCAGGGCTTGGGGGGAGGGGTGCACTCTCGGCCCAGTGATCACATGCAGATGAGCCCATAATGGGCACGAAAATGGTGCCATAGCTCTGTGCATGCCCAATGGGCTCATCTGCATGTTTGGACTAAATATCACCCATGGGGGCCATGACTCTAATCAGTATGCACCGCGCAGTACCCCTACGGGTATTCTTCAGCCAAGCACCCTGGTAGCTTTGTACTGAACATTGCGACCACTTGGTGTGTGCCATGCTACCAGAGTCTGATATTCAAGCAGATAGCTAGGTTGGTTTGGATCATGCTATCTGTTTGAATGTGGTGCCAGAGCTGGCCAGCCCTATTTTTTCATGCAGCATACCTTTTTGTGCAAGCAGCTGGCTGGCTCTGAATATGGGAGCCCATGTCTTCAGGCAATGAAGTATGACTGGCCTAAGGTTTTGCCAGTTGAAATTCAACACCAAACAGTGCAAGGCTGTGCACCTAGGAAACAAAACTCCAGCACAGAGTACTGGATGGAAGGGGTTAAACTGAAAACTATGGCAGAAGAAAGGAACCTGGGAGTCATCATTAATGACTCCCACAAACAATCAAGTCAGTGTGATAAAGCCTACAGTAAGGGTAAAAGGATGCTGTGCTGTATTGGAAGGGAAATTCACAGTAGGAAAATTGAGATATTTCTACTTCTATATACAGTAGGTCACTGGTGAGGCTGTACCTGAAATACTGTACTTTGTTCTGGATTCCTCACTTAAGGAAGGACAGGGCCAGGCTGGACATTGTGCAGCACAGGATGACCAAGATGATTCTGGGCCAACAGAGCAGAACTTATGAGAATTGCCTAAAGGCACAAGTCATGTACATACTGGAGACCATGAGAGAGAGTGGGCACATGACAGAGAACTTTAGGTTTCTGAAGAGAATAAACAAGGTGAACTGATAGGAACCATTTAGCTGGAGTAAAGTTTCAAGAATCTGAAGTTGTGAGTGGAAATTGGCAGGGGAAGGTTTAAGAGGGATGTGAAGAAGTTCTGTTTTTATTTATTTTATTAGAAAAGTTGGATTTACAACCTTTGAGTCATGGACTCATTTACAAAGGCACCTTGTTGCAGGGGGGATAGACAGAGTTACATAGTGTGGTTACAACAGTGAGAACAGTACAGGTGCAGAACATTAAACATAGAGTACACATAGGTTACATAATAGTGTTACTTATAATAGGTTACAGTCATATACAAGGTAAGCAGGGGTTACATTGGGGGGAACAACCCTGGACATACCTAGATAATACCTGGAGAGGGTGGAGGTAGGGATGGGAAGTAGGGTGGGAGGGAGTGGGAGAGGATAGGCTGTCCAGAGGATGTTGTCAAGTCAGTGAGGCCTGACAGGAGGATCCCACAGTGGGATTAATTGGGTGCATCTACAGCAACGAGCATCGAAGAGATGGTGGTGGAGCCATGGAACAGTCTGCCAGCTGATATGGTGGATGCCAAGACAATAAATGGTTTCAGTCATGGCTGGGACATAGTGAAGGGTTTGGTTGTTACTCAGGTTGGTAACAGTAGGGAGAGAAGTGGTGGGGGGATAGAGAGGAATACAACCTTGTATGGACAACAGGTCCCAGGCAGATAGGGAACTACAGTCAGGCTGATGGACTCTAGTTTATTTTCTGCCATCATTGTCATGGTTTCTGTGTTTCTTTGTTGTTTCTCTGCCTGCACAGACAGTGCCAAAGTAAGAGCAAGACTAATGCTGCATCGTATGATTATTCAAACCCCAATGAATGTGACATCACAGATTCATCAAGACTCAGTAGACATGTTACCCTAATTTTTTTTTACACTTTGTGCTACAACCCTAACTGGTGCATTAATGTGGTTTTCTGCCATGCATTATTTGTCTTTCTTGAGCCAGAGAATATCCAGTGCCTGAAGTGAGCTTCCTGTATTGGCTTGTGGGTTATATGCAAAGCAGCTATCCTGACAAGAACTACCCTGGACATGTAGCTTTAAACCAAGGCTGACAAAAAAACAACATTATGTACATGTGCAGTTTTCTTTATTTTGACATACTTTTTTTCCAACTTTCCTCAAAAAAATGCAAATAAAACCAAAGATGTGCACTGCACTTGAAAATCGATTTAGTTTTTTTTCCTACCTCAATTGTCCTTTACTCATAACAGTAACAGTTTTTAATATTTTTACCGCACTTTAATCTTCAAGTTACTGCTACCACTCATGACCACATCAATGGCAACTTTTAAATCTCACCCAAAATATGCTTGTGGATACAACAATGAAAACACATTTTAGGCGGGATTTAAAAGTTTTGCCCAGAGTGTGGGTACAATAACACTGCTCACCACACAGCTTTGTTTTTTTCAATATATTTCTCCATTTATTCATAGGCTCTTGAATCAATCTGACCATTAACAAGCCATGTTTTGTCTATGTTTTGTTTCAAAGAGCTTTGTCAGGACACTTGTTTACTATTGTTATCAAGTTAAAAATGTAAAGTTAAGAAATGTAAAACACAAAAATCATTTTAGTCTGTTTCAGTTTTTGTTGTCTCTAATGTGTTATTAGTTTAAATAAATATTTAATTATTTGTTATGTTCACGATCAGAACAACCTGACAAGATTAACAAAGATCCCATACTGAATATCTACATTTCAAAAGTACAATCCAGTTATTTCAGCCATACTTTTTACAACTTGTTGTCACTTTTCATTAACTTATTACATAAACATCCCCAAACTGCTACAGTAAGTGTCATTATGAAAACTCACCTCGTATCATTGATTCATGAAACAGTCCAAGCTCATCTTAAGAACTGTTTTCTGCTTGTACGTCTAGTCACTGAAGGAAACAGAGCAAATATGCAGGGGCCTGACTTTCTATTCCCTTATATTCATCATTAATTTTTTCATTTGATACATTTATTTAGTTTTTCTTGACCAGAAAAGGAGGGCTAGACAGTTCAGCCTATTTTCAGCCTCATCTCGGGGGTGGGAGGAAGGGAAGCACAGATGGAAACCAACTGAAGCTGTGTCTGAAACTATAGCCCTGCATTCAGTTTTTTTTTTTTTATTTTTAAGCATTTTACTTTTTCAGTTTTTAAAACTGAAGCCATGGCACAGCTTATGAGCTGCATTAGCATTTTAACTCTCAGGTCTTTTCTAAAACAAGACAAGGACAAAAGCCAGTCAGTAGCTTAAAGTAAACCAGTATTCATTTTAAAGAGAATACTAGTTGTTAAAGGCACTTACCACATGCTTCCAGCATTTAAACAATAATGCACTCCAAAAGGTTATGGTCATGGTCAGTTAATAACCTCTGGGAGTACCTTATTGCTATTGCAATAAAAATGTTTTTTAAAGCAGCAGTGCAATGAAAAAAGGTTTTCCGAAAAGCTAATTATCTGTTATGGTTATGAAAAATATAGGCAGAACTGTTGATTTGGGTTTTCTGGATGCTTCCTATGCTGTGTATGGTACATTTGAATTTTTGTCTGGATTCTTACCTCCTCAGGTCTTTAATATTATTGCAGTGCAAAAGCGAGGTGGCCATCTTTTTTCTTGAGAAATAATTGTTTTAACCCTTTCATAAAATTCTTAAATGATGATAGAAACTGAAAATGTTACCACCAAAATAAACTGCAAGACATCTGGCATTGATATGGAAGAAAAAAAGGTGGGGTCAAATTTTTGCCCATTTTCGTTGTACTGCTGCTTTAAACAGTGTTAAACATGTTCAGCATATGGTTAAGCTCTACATGTACAGTATGTTAATAAAAGATTAACATAAGGCTCTTAGAATGTTTACAGCCAATCAGAAAGCTCAGTTTCTCATACCCTTTTTATAATTCCCTGTATGGCGACAAGCACTATGGGTTGAAATACAAATGCTGCCTTCCAGTGACATTTCTCCCATTTTCAGCCATCCAACCTCCCTGTCAATGGGTGCTCCTAGCACTAACCAGTAAGCAGGGGGTGGCATGGTCACCCACAGTGTCAATGCTACCACAGGTGGAACTCCATGAGTGGGGATGCTTATCTCTCTCCCCACAGGTTTAGGTCACACTGTTGTCACATCATGATCTGAACCCTACTGATCCATGGCCTGGCGTCAGTCTCAGCTCACAAACTCAAATTAATCATGTAGTGGTGCACTACACCACTGGGGTAACACCCTACAGTATATGAGCACCTATTATTGAGCAACTCAATACAAGTGACTCAATAATAGTGCTTGGAAGTAGAATGAGTAGTGAAAGAAGTCACTATATGATGTAGAGCAAGTGTAGCAGGGAGCTACACTCGCTAGAGCAGGCTATAGCATGATGGTTGGGCTAGCACTGCCGAGCTGGCTGTATAGTGTAGTGGTATACGCCGCTACCACCACTGAAGTGAGCGACCCGGGTTTGGGTCTAGTGACTGGAAAGGAAATATTTTAGTTTTTTAAATATTTATGTTTTCCCCTAAGTCCATGCCCCTGTGGAGTTGATTATCTTTATTTGGGGGGGTGCAGGGGGCTTAGACCCCTACATAAGAATACATATCTTTTTTTTCAGATACAGTGAGTGACCATCACTATTTGCAACAGTCGCTCCACTGTCCATCACCCTTTGTTGGGCAGTTCTTGTCTTGCTCTTTGTGGTCGGTGCTCATTAAGAGTCGATGTTATTGCATAAAACCCTCCACCAGCAGGTGTTACACATTTTGATATGTTCTGTAAATTGAAGTTTACCCCTAGATTTTCTTGCTGTATTATTGTCTGCAACATTTGAGTGTAAATGATCATTTTTTCCTGAAATGTTTTCTTATACTTCTCAAACTTCACACTCTTTGAAATGTACAAGGTGAATCCAACATCAGCTTACAATATGTCATTTTTTTCAAACTTGATGTAAGAGTTTACTTCACTCTCAAGTTTGATATATGTGTGCAATACTATTCTAGAGGAGAAATAGTAGTGACGGGAGATATGCATTTATTTCTTTATCACTTAAATATTACTCAGCATTTTTAATAAAAACACTTTAAAGTTCTTTTAATAGAACAACTGCACTGAAGTCAACTATCATATTGAGCTCAATTGACAAATGTCAGCACAAGTTGTGCCAACTGCATTTTGTGCCAATTGCTGGTGCACCAGGGACCCTGTACCCAATTCACTATCAGCTAGGGTCCTGGTGGGAAAGTCCCACAGCTTGCAGCAACTGTGCCATGCACCAAACAGATGGCGCATCTGGCAGGTTTGCCACAAGCTGTGAGTGTGGTCAGGCAGCATCTGTGCCCATGGACAGCGACCAGCATAATGTAGGAACCAAGCCCAATACATCCTCTCCCTGGTGTCTAGCGGTCCTCCCCCATCCCCGATGTCTCCTATACATACATAACAGAACTCTCTAGTGGACCCCCTCCCTATTCCCGATTTCCCCCGTAAATATTTACATTTTCTTCCCTGGCCGTCTAGTGGATCATCCCATCCCTGATCTCCCTCACATATATTTATGTTTATTTGCCTGGTGGTCTAGTTGACCCCCTCCGTATCCTCGCCCCCTCCATAAAACATGTTTAATTTCATTCCCTGGTGGTTTAGCAGACCCCCCATCCCCCACCCTGGTAGGCAGTGCCCCATCACCCCTCTCTTCTCATCCCATCCCTGAGCCAGTGACCAGCAAAGCCCTCTGCTTTCCACCACAGACGGATGCTGACTGAGCTGTCAATGAGTGTGTACAGTATACAGTGCATGCTCATTGCAGTCAATCAATGAGCATGTACTGTATGCACTATGCCCTCACTTACAACTCATTTGATGGATGACCGTGGTGGAGAGTGGAGGCTGTGCCAGTCACTGGCTTGGGATGGGAAGGGGAGTGGGGTGGTGGGGCTCTGCCTGCTGGGGTGGGGGTGGGGTTTCCTCTAGGCCACCAGGGAATGAAAAATGTTTTATGAAGGGGGAGATCAGGGATCGGGAGGGGGTCTGCTAGACCAGCAGGGAAAGATATATAAATATATATGGAGGAGATCAGGGATATGGGGGGGTCAGCTAGATCATTAGGGAAAGAAATATAAATATTTATGGGGAGACTGGGGATAAGGAGGGGAGTCTGCTAAACTACCAGGGAAGAAACTATAAATCAGTGTCAGTGGCTCAGTAGGTAGCACACTCGCCTCTGAGGCTGGGAGATCAGAGGGCTGTGGGTTCAGGTCCCACATCTGGCACTTGGGTAAATATCCCAGTACTGACACTGTAGTGCAGCATGAGAGGGGTGCTGCACTTCTGAGGTGCCGTCTTTCAGATGAGATGTTAAACCGAGGTCCCATCTGCCTGGTGGTAGTTCTGGTGGATGTTAAGGATCCCATGGCACTTATCCAAAAGAGTAGGGGAATTTCCCCGGTGTCCTGGCCAAATTTCCCTCATTCACTAAAAATACCACTAACAGCTTAATCTGGGTCAAGGTCAGTTGGCATTCATCTGTATCCTCCTCCCCTGGGTCATGCCTGAAAAAAGGCAGGATTTGTCTAGCATACTTACCCGGTCAACAAAAACTAAATAAAATAAATAAATATGTATGGGGGAGAAAGGGATAATGAGGAGGTCCGCTAGACTACCAGGGAAAGAAATGTAAATAGTTATGAGGGAGATCAGGAATAGGGAAGGAGGTCTGCTAGACCACCAAGGAACAATATATATTTCATGGGGTGATTGGAAATAGAGACAGGGGACCATGGCACATGGCAGAAGTTCTCCAACCCTCCCAGAGGACACACTTCTGAGTTCCCTTAGACCAACCCTGGCTTAAGTGAATCCTGAATTAGGGAATACAGCAGCCTACATCTGATGCAAGCCCCTTTGCCCAACGCCACAGCCCATTTGTGCTGCAAGGACATTGCAAGCCTCCTTTGGTGCACACAGCAGGCGTTTGATACAGGCTGCTTTTGTGAATTGTTCTCTGTGCATCTTTTGGTGCAAGCTGCACTTTGCACCATTCGGGGGACTTTGTGAATCAAGCCCATTGTCTTTTCCTTTATAATATAGTATCTCGGTAATGTAAGGTCAGAATAGACTTTAGATTCAGTATGTACACCCCTGCTTCACAGACAAATAAATAAGTATGCTGTGTAAACAGATATTCATTTAAAGGGATTCTCTATCCACTCTTCTACCCTAGATATCCAATGGTTCACTTGACAATCAAACATTTGTTCAGGTTTTCCTCTAAGGCCTATATGATTCAAATCAATTTTTCAATTCAGTTTTTTTGGTTTACCAGGTACCACACGGCTCTCCCTCTCTTTCCCCAGTCCCGCCACCACCTCCCCTTAGCAATGACTTCATGTACACCCCCTTTACTAAATGTGAGGCTCTCAATGCCCTACGCTCACTTAATCCTGCAAAGATCAGCCCAGATGGGCTTCACCCCAAGTTCCTGCAGAGCTCTGCTCCTGCAATCACCAAGCCCTTTACACATGTCCTTAACCTCTCTTTTTCCACAGGAACAGTTTTGCTAATTTAGAAACTGACCTGCTTAATTCCCCTTCACAAAGGGGGGTGACCCTTCCTTGCCAGACAATTATAGGACCATCTCACTCCTCCCAGCCCTAGCCAAACTACAAGAATCCTTGGCCCACACCCAACTAGCTGACTACCTTGCAACAAACAACATCCTCTCACCCCACCAGTCCAGCTTCAGGAAACACCATTCCACAGTTTTTTCCCTCCTGCGAGTCACCAACCATATCCAAACTGCCTCCAACCAAGGCTTCCTTACAGCAGCAGTATTTGTGGATTTAGCCAAGGCATTTGACTGTATCCCACCCTCTTCTCCAACAGAAGCTTGAGGCAGCTGTACTCAGCCCAATCACTGTAAAGTGGTTTCAATCCTATCTCTCCACCAGATTTCAATCTGTTAGAATCATTGATACCACATCCTCCCCTCTTCCTATCCTGACAGGTGTCCCTCAAGGCTCTCTTCTCAGCTCCACCCTCTTCTCCCTCTTCTCCCTCTTCATTAATGACCTTCCCTCTTCCTGCACTAGTTCCTCAATACACATGTATGCAGACAATATCATCCTCTTTACCTCTGGTCCCAACCTGCTTGAAGTCCAAGCTACCCTACAAAGCAACTTCAACAACATTCAGCACTGGTTCAGCCAAAACCAACTGAAACTAAACACCACCAAAACTGTTTCCATGGTTTTTGGCACTGACCAGAAAATTAGCCATACTACCCCACCCCATCACCTCCCTCGATGGCTCCCCATTTGACTAAGTCACCAGATACAAGTACCTGGGCATTTGGCTGGACTCTCATCTGTCTTTTTTAGCCACACATTGAATCTATCACCTCCAAGCTGCACCCAAACTTGGCATGCTATACTGGAACAGGGACTCTCTCCTGTTACCTGCTAGTCATGAAACTGTCTCTAAAATGATCCTCCCCATACTAGAGTAAGTGGACATGGTTTACAACTCTGCCCCTGTAACCTCCCTTGGCAGGCTGGATACCCTTCTAAACTCATTTTGTGCTTCGCTTCAAACTCCCCCCCTATGGACCCACCACTGCAATCTCTACTCCCTCCTCGGACTAAGCCCTTTATCTCACAGGTGCTGTATACATGTCCTCAACCTTAAATCTAGGTACTGGTTTAACTTGCTCCCCTCCTATCTTGAGAACTACCTATCCTCATACTCCCTATCACCCTATGAACTCAGGCACAGAAATTAAAGATCCTTCTCCCTGCCCTGACCCTCTTCCCAGCAAGCAAAGCTGCTTTTTCCTACCAGCTTCCCTACTTGTGGAGCAAACTTACCCCTACTATCACAAATTCACCCTCTTACTCCAGCTGCAAGCAACAGCTACATGTCCTTCCTCCACCCTTATGCCGCTGCCACAACTGAGACAAACCCACTAGCTCTAGTGACTTTACATTTCTAAAAACCTCCCTAGCACTTATTAAAGATTCAATATGTAGAGTACTTACTATTGTATTGTTCACCTCTAGATATTCACCACATCATGTTTTTCTTTTTTTTTTGTTCTCACTGTTGTATTATGTTACTTGTAATTAGCTGCTATTGTTCTGTTAACTAATTCTCTGGATTTATTGTTTGTATTTCCACTGCTCCTTTACCCCTGGGTCACACCTGGAATAGAACCTAGGCTCAACGTGCCTTTCCTGTTACCAAATGTTTAAATAAATTTAAAAAAAATGTATTAGATACAAAGCATGCAAATAATCATACAATTCCTTTAACATGAAAAATATATAAAGTTAGTATATTTAGAATGCACATTAATCTTCACAGCGTGAAAGACATGAGTAACTTGTTGCTTTACAAATATATCTAAAAAATCTAAAGGGATATGCTATAAGGGATATACTGGGCCTCATTCACAATGCTTCTGGTAGGGTGCAAGGGGCTTGCCCCACAAAGAAAGGCACAAAGTGCCCCTTGCACCAAACCATGTACCAGGAGTGATTCTCAATGGCAGCCTGCATCAACTGCAGGCTGTCTGCCCCAAATGGGGCTTGCACAACCCATGCACCCAGAAATGGGCTGCGACTTGGCACTAGGGGGAACGTGGCAGATGAAGGCTGCCACATCCCCAGCAATGGAATTCTCATAACTATCCCAGAGGGAGAAATTCTAAGTACCCATAGACCAGCCAGGACTGGTCTAAGAGTACTTAGAACATTCTACTCTAGGAGAGTTAACCTGTTGGCAGTGTGCCAATGGTCCCCGGCCAATCCCTGATTTATGTAACAGAATAACATTTGCCAAACTCCCGGGTAGTCTAGTGGCTCCCCTGCCTCAATCCTCGATCTGTGTAATATAATAAAAATTGTCAGAATCCCTGGTAGTCTAGTGGCTCCCCTGTCCCAATCCCCAAGCTGTGTAATGTAATAAAAATTGCAAAAATTCCTGGTAGTCTAGTGGCTCCCCGGCCCAATCCCTGATCTGTGTAATATAATAAAAATTGCCAGAATCCCTGGTAGTCTAGTGGATCCCCTGCCCCAATCCCCGAGCTGTGTAATATAATAAAAATTATCAAAATCCCTGGTAGTCTAGTGGATCCCCTGCCCCACTCCCCAATGTTGCCTATAATTATATGTTACAGATTCATCCTCTCGTGGGGGTCTAGTGGCCCTCCAGCCCAGAAGATGGTACCCAATACCCTACTCCCCCATCCTGAAATGCAGCCAGCAACTGGCGTAGCCCACCTCTCACCTCTGCGGCTGGCAACCAGACTAAACTGTCAATGAGCACCTACTGTATAGTGTATGTGTATAGCTGCACATACGCTATACAGCAGGCTCTCACTAACAGTTCAGTCCAGCTGCTGGCCATGGAGGCAAGATGTGGGCTGTGCCGGTCACCGGCTACATTTCAGGATGAGGGGAGTGGAGTGGTCGGCACTATCTGCTGGGGTTGGGGGCCACTAGACCACCAGGAGGGGATGAATCTGTAACATATACTTATGGGCGACATTAAGGATTGGTGTGGTGGGCACTAGACTACCAGGGATTTGGGGAACTTTTATTAGATTACACAGATTGGGGATTGGGGTGGGGGGACTAGACTTCCAGGGATTTGGGCAAACTTTATTATAGTACACTGATCAGGAATTGGGGTGGGGGGGCACTAGACCAGCAGGAGGGGATGATTATTTAACATTCATTTATGGGCAGCAGTGGGGACCTGGGCATCATATGTTTTTCTCATGGGAGAGGTTGCCGCAAGTGTGGGGACTTTGGGGCTGGGACTCCTCCTGTACAAGAATCTGGTGCAGGGACCCTGGCACACCAGGCTTCAGTGCAAGCTGATGTTTGCTGCAGTTTGCACCAATCCTAGATTGTTTTGAGAATCGAGCCCACTGCCTTTTTCTCAGAGCACATAACCTACCTGTAGTTTTGATTTTTAATAGTGTATTACGTAATGTAGAAAATATAAATCTGGATGTAATAATCATGTCAGCTATCTAAAGTATGGTCATGTAGGCTTATGTGAGATTTTTGTTTTACTTACAGTTACATAGCATAATGCTAGATGTCATGTGAGAAGTGTTCTAATGTTCTACTTTGTTACACACTACTGTTTGCAGCTTGTCTTGAGGTCACTAACAACTTTATACAAATCTTCATATTGTTTATTTTAGTTATGTAATATACTTTGTTTTCTTAAAGAAGCCCGAATAACAAGGTTTATAACTTTGTGCAAATCCATTAATTATGTTTTGAATATAAGGCAAACATTTCAAATCTGTTTTAACCTTAATGGTATGCAAATAATTTAAGACAGTATATAACAGTTATCTAAATTACCGTAAGATCTGGAAAATGTTATTGTAAATTGTAAGTGGAATGTGCTTTAGATTACTTTGATAAACTTTTTTTTTTGACACAGTGGGTGGTGTGATTTTTTGTAGAAAGGAGTGATTATTTTTCTCTTTAAGATTTTCTCTTTCAGGCATTGAAAACTGACACAGAACTAAAACTGAGATAAAAAAATGTATTGCCTGCAGAAAAGAAAATGCATGCTTTGTGATAAATTAAGTGATATTCTAATTACTCTATAATGGCAGCCTTTAATTTGGATTGAAATTCAGTACTAAGGGATAATATATCCTTAGAAGTACTTTTTGCTGAAGGGCACAATATTTAATTTGTGCAATAAAAATAAAACTAATCTCTTAATTACAGTTATCATCAAAGATGACTATACAGATTCTAATTAAAAATACAATTACAAATGCAGTAATTGTAAAAAAAATATGTTACACTACTTGGCCTTAAAGGAGTGATGTTTCTTGCCTCTCTGTCACATTACCATGGATCTGACATCATACTTAATAAATAATTGATTCTGCATCAAATGAGAAATATGAATTAATTACCACAGAAATTAAAATGGCATTTTTACAAGTGAGATCTGCAAGAGACCGTGATGGAAAAAACAACTAGTTAAATACCATTTTTAGCTTGGAAAATAGGACTTACACAAGAATAAACAGTTGTGCATGTTTCGATTACATACTGTCAAGGCCCCTGGAATTCTGCGGTTCTGCGGTTGCAGAATTTGCCACAGAATTTGCATCATGCCACAGAATATACAGTATATAGTGCCACAGAATTCATTGTTTTTGGTGAATTTTCATATAAATATACTGTTTTTCCATAGTGTCAGGCTTTCTTTCCCACCTCATTTATCCTGAAGCCCCTCCTCTATGCTCGCATATGATGACATCACATCATATTTAGCCAATGACAGGACTGCATTCTGCCAGAGAAATGAATAAATCATGCCGCAGAAATCAGAAAATGATGCCACAGAAGTTAAGGAGCCCTGCCGCAGAAATCAGAAAATTCTACCGCAGAACACCAGGGGCCCTGCATACTGTATCTACAGTAAACTGCCTAATTATACAGAAGAATGCTATATATTCTGAATTGAAACCCATTGCGTTCTAACCCAAGAAAATGCTTTCTGACCCCAGGAATCACTCACTCAATGTTTATACTTTATGCACCCGTCTCAGACAAGAGTGATGCCCTTGAGCTAGAACCTATGCAAAGTTTAAAATTTGGAATGTAAGTTCAAACTCTGCATCCACCCTCCACTCTGGCCATTGCTTAGATCTGTTTCTCTGCCTGAAGAGAGCAGTTGCCTCAACAGCTGGTTCTCCAGTTTGTTTTTTATTTTACTGTTATATCAAAAACTGTATTTTAGACAGTTTTCCGAATTATTTCTGAATTACTCTCTGTTTAGCTAGGGTTTTCTATAAATTACAGTTTTTCCAGCTCCTGCTTGATTACCAGAAATTGGAGAATATCCTTCTTGGCTACCATTTCCATTTTTGGCAGTTTGGCTAGTAAATCACATTCTTTTTTGCTATTATTAGTGGCTTGGTATTTTTAGCTTCCAATTTGCAGAGAACAGAGCATTTTCACTTTCCATTTTTATCTGTGCTCATTCAGCATAATTAATCAGTTCCTTTTACAGCTTTGGCACAACTTTCTTCAGTACAAGAGCTAATTTTTACTATTTGGCTCTTGTACTATAATGTTTTCGGGAATTGTTTTTGTTATTACAAGGTTCTCTCAAACTGGTATGTCATAGAAACCTTGCAGACCATCACAAAACTGTACAAATTGCTTTCAGCTCCCGGCAAGAGCAGACTGTCACAATCTTTGTTTAAAGTTATTAGGTCCACAACATGACTTTATAAATTGTAAGTCCTGTCATTGTTTTTGCCCAAAAACTTAACTTAAAAGGGTAAACAGTTTAAAAAGAAACATGCCTTCCTAGTCTACCTTTTGTGTCATCTAAAAATAATAAAAAAAGTCCCTGAAGGTGGTCCAAACAATTTTGGAAAGCATGCATCACAAGGGTCCATCTCCTCACATACAGCAGTAAACGATGTAAAAGGTGACAAGAAAACAATAAAAAAATAAAGCTACACAGTGGGTGTACTGTTTGCTATGGATATGGACCGTGGTGTCCTCTGGTGTGGCTGGGTGCAGGGGGAGCCCTACACTATGGAGCTCTTTGGGATGCAGTTGGATTGATCGGGGGATGGGAAGGGGTACCTCTAGTCCACCAGGGGG
This sequence comes from Neoceratodus forsteri, assembly GCA_016271365.2. Taxonomy (NCBI): domain Eukaryota; kingdom Metazoa; phylum Chordata; order Ceratodontiformes; family Ceratodontidae; genus Neoceratodus; species Neoceratodus forsteri. The sequence goes on from CM028136.1 coordinate 659,927,816, forward strand.
TGCCAGGCTGCTATGCACCTGGATGCACTTCCACAGCCAACCTGTGGGTGGCTGGCTGGGTTAGGCCAGCTATTCATGGCCTAACTGTGGGCCACACTGCTCTGGACTGTGAGGGGTGCATTCCCACTGAGTATGCCACAGCATGGCATATGCATGGGAAGCACCCTTGACTGGCATGGCATACTATTTGTGTGCACCCTGGCCCATTCCCTTGTGGCCGGCACATCCCACACATTTGAATATCACACTGCGACACATTGTTGGAGTTGTGTGGAACATCTCCCTTTTCCACTGGGATGCGCCATGAATCTCCTTTGAATATGGGGACCCTGGACTAAGCTACCCTGTCAAAGTGGTAGAATCAAGACCCCACTGAAAACAATATATTGCATCTAATCTGGGATAGCCTGAGTAAATACAGTGCAAAAATGTGTAAATGAAGATCCCTATGACAATGAGATATAACAGCTCCCCTGCGCTATCCAGGATGCAAATGATAGGATAAAAAAAAATTAAAGGAAATCTACTCTAAACTGAACTTCACCGTGTTCACTGACATAAACAAAGAGTTTCTTTCAGCAATAATGCACTCCAGGGTGTGGGTCGTGCTGGGATAACCTCACACCTGGGTGGTTTGGTATCAGGCTGCAGGCTGAGTGCATTCAATGTCCCAGAAGTGAGGTAATCCCAGCATGACCCACACACTGGAGTGCATTTTTCTATTATACAATGGCTCGTTGTTATACAAAACAAAAAAAATTAAAAACATTTTTTGGTAGATTTTTAGTGTGGCAATATATATTTGTTTCTTAAGAGAAGATGCAAACAATGCAACAACAAATCAATACAGTGAGGTTGTGCTCAGATAACCTCACTTTTGCCAAGGGCAGACAGCCAATCAGGTACCAGGATTTTTTATTGCCATTGTATAATTATTGTTTTATAACATATTAGAATACAGTATTTATTTTGAATGCTGTGGGTATGAGGATGGTGTGCAGAGAGTGTGTGTGTGTGTGTGTGTGTGTGTGTGTGTGTGTGTGTGTGTGTGTGTGTGTGTCCAGGATACAAAATATAAGATAAGAAATATTTAAAGTAAATCTGCTCTAAACTGAACTTCACTGTATTTACTGACATAAACACACAGTTTCTTTATTGTTTTATAACATATTAGAATGCAGTATTTATTTTCAATGTCATGGCCATGAGGATGGTGTGTACAGAGTGCGTGTGTGTGTGTGTGTGTGTGTGTGTGTGTGTGTGTGTGTGTGTGTGTGTTTGCTGTAGCTCAAAATATTTTTTCCCCAAAAACATAGTAGAAAATGCCTGCTAATTGCTACATTTTTAGTCTGGGCAGTTCACTGAAGACCTGTCATACGTCTGAAACAGTACTTATCAGATAGTATCTTTAGATGTTAAAAAAACAGTGTAAATCATATATTTGCTGGGAGAGTGTGACATTTATGAGGTATGAATCTTTCTTGAAAGACAATACATTCCCAAGTGAAACTAGTAGCAAAAAGCTGTTTAAATGCTAAGTATTTAAATGTGCAAGTTATTGCATTCTGAAGGGGGTAAATAAATCTCCAATTTAATAGGCAACCAATATTTGCCAAATATTTAACAAGTTGTTTCAGTTTCCTAATGGCATCTGATAAGCAGCTTGGAGTTATGCCTACAACATTCTTAACAGAAAGAAGAGAGTATTTTATTTCAGTTGGCATGGAAGAAGACATTGAAAAGTCCAAAACATGTGTTCCACAATACTCCATTTTCCAGCTACAGATAGCAAGATGGCTGTAGGCTCCGCCCACAGCCATAATAAAGAGTCTTATAGCAGGCACTGGAAATGGTATCTGCCAAAAAGAAACTGAAAGGAAATTATGTCACTGCTATTCCTCCTACAGGGAGAAATGAGCTGGCACATGGCGCAGAATAAGTGCCCTCATCAGAGCACATATCAAAAAAGTGATAACTTTTCAAGGAAATCCATGTCATGGGAAATTTTAATAAAATACCTGATATCCCCCTTCACCAGGCTCAGGTTCCAAACTATCTGCCTGAGGAGGAGGAGGAGGAGGAAGAAGAATATTTTGTGCGTATGGTAGAAGGTGACCCCATGGAATTAAAGGGCGTACCAGAGCAACATTTTGAACTTCCTTGAAGGCAAATTGAGGACTACTCATCGTTTTCCTCATGTGTTAATTGGAACAATAGAAGATGAAGAGGATGCTGATTTTATAGCTCCACCAAGAAGGAAGTTACTTCCCATACATAAACCACTTAAAAAAGCCATAGCAAAAATCATGGCTGCACGCATTTCAGCTGCAGCCATTGACAAAAAAATTTGAGAGAAAATATCAGGTGAACAAGCAGGGAGTGGAATATATGTATACCCATTCTGATCATCATGGAGTACTCCAGGCTGCTGCTTGTGAAAGAGCAAAAATCACACTATCTGTGCAGCCTTCTGAAAAAGAATCTAAAACCTTGGACAGTATTTCAAAAAAGGTTTACACAACAGCTTTCCTGCTTATCAGGCAGGCAGTTTATTCAGCACATATAGCACAGTATAAGAAAGCACTTTGGAACACAGTTCTGGCACTGGCAGAAAGAGTAGATGATGGTTTGCACAGGACCTGATTGCCACAGTAAGATCAGCTGTGGATGCCACAAAATATCATTTCCACACTGCAGTGGACATTAATGACACTACTACCAGAATTTTGACTCATTCAATGTCATTAGGAAGGTTTTCCTGGTCAAGGACTACCTTCCTTTCCCAGGGTACTCAAAACAAGGTCATGGATTTCTCCTTTGAGGGAGATTCATTATTTGGTAACAAAACAGAGGCCTACAGGAAAAAAGTGGATGAATACTAAACCACTATTAAGTAACAGTGAGAAATATAAGGCATCTACCTCCTACAGCTCATACAGTTGGGTAGGCAGAAGCAGGGGATGCTTCCCAAGAGCCTATGGGACTGATTCACAAAGCGGGCTTAGATTGGCACAAGATGCAGCAAACAGCAGCTTGCACTGAAGCCCAGTGCACTGGGGGCCCTGCACTGGATTCAGGTACAGGAAGGGTCCTGGTGCCTATATCCCCATGCTTGCAGCAACCCTTCCAATGTGGCAAACACAAGGCACATGGAAGAGTTTGCTGCAGGCACCTTGCAGCTATGGCAGTTAGTGTCCCCACCCAGATCCCCATTGTGCCCCAATATGTAAAATATTAATGAACCCCCCACTGGAAATAAAGTGGCCCTCTTCCCCTGGCCCTGATGTGCTCCTATAGTTAATATACAAGAGAACCCCTCTTTGGTAGTGTAGTGTACCCCCACTCCGATCCCCAATGTCTCCAGTGATTAACATATAGGTATACATCCAGGATCTCTTGTAAATAAGCCCATTCAACTGAGTCATTTCTGGTGAAATAAAATAAGTAAAAATAAATAGAATAAAATATTTCCCTTCTGTGGTGGTACAGTGACCTGCTTCCCACTCTCCGATGTCCCCATTACTGTAACATAAGAATCAGCCCCTCACATTGGCAGTTAAGTGGCCCCCCACACCCACACCCTAGCAGGTAGTGACCACCACCTCGCTCCCCCCATCCTGAGACAGAGCCATAGAGCCAGAGACCAGCACAGCCTCCCTCCGACCTCCGCAGCTGGCCCCTCACTGAACTGTCACTGATCGGACTGTACATATATATGCTCATTGATAATCAATGAGCACATACACTGTACAGTAAGTGCTCGGTGACAGTTCAGTTGGGCACTGGCTGCAGAGGTGTGAGGAGGGCTGTGCTGGTCTCTGGATCTGTCTCAGGGTGAGGGAAAGTGGGGTGGTAGGCACTACCTGCTGGGGTGGGGGCCACTTGACCACCACTGATAGGGTTCTAGTATATGTATAAATTACAGGGACATTGGGGGTGAGGGAATGGGGCCACTGAACCACCAATTGAGAGGGGTTTAGTATATGAATAAAGTACTGGGACATCAGTGATCCTGTAGGAGGCCACAGGACTACCAGTTGAGAGGGGTTTTAGTATATGTATAAATAACAGGCTCATCAGGGATCAGGGAGGAGACACTGGACTACCAATGTGTGGGGTTTCCATACATATTATAACTCTGGGAACATCAGGATTGGGGGAGGGGGGTCACTAGTCTACCAGGGACATAACTATATTTACAGGTGATCAGGCTTGGGGGCACTAGACTAGCAGGGATTAATTATATATTTGCGGGGGGGCTCAGGGCTGGGGCTGGGGTCCATGGCACATTGCTGCACAGTGCTCATCACACCCAGATGGTGTATTTCTACATACCCATAGACCAGCCCAGCCCTGGCTGGTCTAAGAGTACTTAGAAATTCACCCTCTGGGTGAGATTTATGAATCCCAATTGTAGAGCTATGGTAGCCTGCATCTGCCACAAGCCCCATGCCCCATGTCGCAGCCCATTTGTAGGTGCATGAGTGGCACAAGCCCCATTTGTGGCAGGCAGCCTGCAGTTGACTCAGGCTGCGTTTGAGAGTAGCTCTGGGGGCAATATTTAACACAAGGAGCCAATTGCATCATTTATGTTTGGTGCAGGCACCTTGCATCACTCTTGGGCTTTGAGAATCCGGTCCTATGTCTCTTAGTATCAGTCACAAAGAGGTTTCCATAGGGAAAGGGGAAAAAGGGGTTCCATTTGTAATTCTGCAGCTGCAATGCCTAAGCCCCAGCCAAACAAAACCCCTGACAGTTTTGTGCAGGTAGCCCAAACATTGCCAGTGGGAGGCAGACTGGCACACTACTTCCAGGAATGGACAAACATTACCACAGACAAGTTGGCACTGGAAGTAGTGGGCTGGGGGTTGTGTCTGCACTTCAAACACTTTCCAAACCTGCAGAAACCCTTTCCAGCTCACCCTCACACAGAAAAAGGTCTGCTGGAACTGAAAGTAAAAATAAACTGTTAATATCAAAAGCTATACAAAAAGTCCCTGCCTCCCAGTGGGGCAGGAGAATATTCTCAGGATGCTTTCTGACCCACAAGAAAAATGGTGAATGGTGACCCATTTTAGACCTCAGATTTCTGAACAAGCATTTGAAAAAAGAAAAATTCAGGATACTCATGCTAATGGCAGTGATACCATCTGTGCAGAAAGGTATTTGGCTGGGATCCCTGGATATGAAAGATGCCTATTTTCATATCCCAGTCACACAGTCTCACAGAAAATATCTCAGATTCAAGTAAGAAATTGTCAGTACCAGTTCATAACTGTCTCACTTGGTCTCAGCTTAGCTCTAAGGGTTTTCCTAAAGTGTCTGGCTTAGTGGTTTTCTCCTACATGAACAGCTGGCTAGTCTCGGGGAAAACCAAACAAGATCCAAGGTGCTTGGTTAAGTTGTCAACATGCTCCTTGGAGAATCTGGGATTCTTGATAAACTTTCAGAAGTTCTAGCTGGCCCAGTGGCTCTGAGGGTTGAGGCACTGGATGTCTTACCCCACACCATGCAGATGACCTGGGTTCGGGAAGGACCTCGGGTCATCAGGGAGCTGGCATGGTGGAGAGGGAGGGAGTAGGATCGAGCTGCCTAATGGCTGCACTCCTCTCCTGGGGAGGTTTTTGGCCCCCCATGGTTCCATCACCACCGGGTGTAGGCAGGAGGAGGCGACATAATGGGAGGGCATCTTGTAGAGCGACATGTGCTTGCCTTCACATGCACACGTTTGTGCCAAGATGGGGATGGGTGAAACATGGGGTACAAAAACTAATAAAATACTAATTAAAAAAACAAACTTGCAGAAGTCTCAGCTAGAGCCTACCCAACTACTAAACATCAGAGGAGCAGAGCTAAACATCCTCAAGGGGAAAGCTTTCCTATTGCAGGCCAGAGCTACTGATTTTTTTTTTGTTTTTATTCTCTGTTTATGCCCTCTTCTATGTTGCTACTGAGCCACTCCCTCAGGGTCCTCCAAGGTAGCAATGGCTAGGTGTACTACCATACTACCCCGGTACTCTGCCTCAACATTGCCTTGGATTGCCCTCCTGGATGGGGAAGGAGAGAGCACCCCCACTACTCCCCCTTACTTGCACTAACTTTCATCAGGAGGTGGCCATGAGTTTCCAGGTTTGGTCCTCTATAGCGGTACTGGAGGCCATTGTTGGGCCAGCTGTGGGGTCTTTTCTGCTATTTCTCCCATCCCTGAGGAAGTTGGCATGCATGGAGATCCAAGGAGCTTGTGCATGCAAGGCATGCTGCCTCTCCAGATCTTGGCCAACATCCTCCCCTCCCACAGCATCCTGGTAGGCCAACAGAGTTACAGCTTTGATAGCAAAAGCAGAGTCTTTCACAGCAGGTCAGCAAAGTCCTGCAAGAGGCATCCTAGTTACTAGGGCACATGACCACATCCATAGCTGTAAGTCCATGTGCCAGGCTCCAAATAAGATATACCAAGTACCACTTAAGGGTCAACTGGTCCCAAAGATGGGATCCACTTTCAAAACTAGTGCCAGTTTTGTTGCCTTTACTTTTGTTACAATTGTTAAGATTTTCAGTGCAGGAAGAGTTTAAACCCAGAGGGACTGAATACTGTTTACTGTGTTTGTCCTTGAGCACAGCTGACGTGTTTTAGGGCTGACTGCTTTCAAAGCACAAGTCACCAGGCTGTTTTGGGGCTGGGGACATTTACCTGTGTCTGACTTGGATGTTTGGATTTTTCTCTGTGTGATTAGCAGGGTATTTTCTCTGTCAAATTGTCATGTAGGGCATCTTGCTGACAGGAAGGCACTCATCACAGTGGTAGGTCAGAGCTTTTAGCTGATTGTTTCATGAGGGCACAGTTTAGGCCCAAACCCTTCCTGCCCCTCACCTGACCCACCCCTGGAAATAGTTCCTTTATACCTGGGGTTCTGACATCATTTCCTCAAGAGGGCAAGGTGCATATCACTGTCATATCCTCTCTAGCACACTGCACCAACAATATAAGCATAATCATTATATAGTATTTATATTTCTATATAACAAACCAATCACACACACACGCACACAAAAAAAACAAAACAAACAAAAAATAAATAAAAAAATAAACAAGAAGGTAGACAGACATGTGGGGATTAGTGCAATGTAATGGCTGTGGAGCAGCAGTCTTCCAGGAGTGTTTCTGGAGGCTGAGATGCTGCCCTGTTTGCAGACAACTCTCTGTCCTGAGGGAGGAAGTTGCCCATCTTCATGCCACACTGGACAGTAGTGAGGGAACCTTCCCCCAGGCCGCACTGGACAGTAGTAAGGGAACCTCCCCATCCAGGGAGCACCAGAGCCACCACCACTACCTCAGAGGTTGTGAAGAAAGCACAGCAGTTCGACCACAGTGGGCTCAGGGAGGGTAAGGGTGGTGGAAAAGAGGCAAACTCAGTCAGTTGTTCCACTCCATAATCCATACACCATTCTGGGGGAGCATAGTTCCCTTATGGATGCACCCACAGAGGAGACCAAGGAGGTTGCAGACAACTGTCTCAAGGGAGGCCCTTAGGAAGGAGGCAGAGGACACCACAGGGAAAGGAAGCAGCTCCTGGTGTGGGACTCAATTATTAGGGGGATAGAACTGGGGGGAGCAGGGAAAACTGAAGTAAGGTGCCTGCCTGGTGCCATGGCTTGGAGGGACAGGAAGCGCATCCTTAGGATCATGAGAACAGTTGCACGGGAGTCTGAGCTGGACGTCATTGTCCACCTAGGGAAAAATGACTTGGCTCATCTTGAGATTAGAGCAGTGCAGAAGGACTTTGTAGAGTAGGAGAGGGGCCTAAGACAAGTAGCACACATAGTATCCTTCTCAGAGGTGCTGCCTGTCAGTGGCATGGGTGAGGCAAGTGTACTTTGCACCATGCAGTTTAACAAGTGGTTGAAAAAATGGTGTGGAGCACAGGGGTTTGGCTTCACTGGGGACTGGGGTTCTACCTGGAGGGACACCAGCCTATACTGGCAGGATGGTCTGCATCTGTCCAGGAAGGGAACAAGTCTTTTGGGCAGTCAGTTTAAATGCTTCATTGGCAAGCTTTTAAACTTGTCAAGGGGGGAGGCACTGATAAGCAGCAGGAAAATCCCAGCCTCTCCCTACAAAACAGGGTACGAAATGAGAAGAAGACCAAGGTGGAAAGGTCAGTGGGGGATGCTACTACAGAAGGTGAAGCCATCAAAAAATGGAGAGCAATGAGTACCAATGCCCATATTCTGGGTAACAAGCTTCCCGAATCAGTGGCCTTGATGGAGGAGGAACATCTGGATATCATGGCAGTCACAGAAACATGGTACACACAGAACCAATACTGAGACATAAACATACCAGGATACACTATCTACAGGAGGGACAGAGAGGGTAAAAGAGGAGGAGGAGTAGCTATCTACATAAGGGAAGGAATAAAAGCAACAGAACAAAAGGGTAAACAGGGAGGAGTTGAAGCACTGTGGGTCAATTTGGAGACAGGCAATGGCACCACAATCTGCACAGGGGTTATACACAGACCTCCCTCTCAGGGGGAGGAAATGGACAAGGAATTGATAGAAAGTATACTTAGAATGGCTGAAAAAGGGGAGATATTGATGATGGGTGATCTGAATATGCCAGATGTTAACTGGAGTGCAGTTGCAGCAGCCACTTCTAAGAGTGGGGTTATTCTAAGGAAATATATTATCATATTATATATTATTATAAGGAGGGGTGGAAGAACAATGCGGAATAATAAAAACTGCCATCACAGAGGTAACAGAGGTGCCCAGTTGTATCGATATAATTGCAACTACATTGTATCAATGTAATTGCAGCTAAATTGTATAAATGTATGAAACCACTCTGTGTATCTCTAAAGATGTGACTTTCATGCTGTAACCTAAATTTGTTCTGTCTGTCCTCTATGTGACGAGGTACCTTTGGAAATGAGCCTCTGGCTCAAAGGTTGTAAACTGATGTACAAATAAATAAATAAACAAGCCTTTGTGTGAAGCAAATAAACAAAACAAAACGATGTAATAAACCACTATGGTTCTCAAAGGAGATGGCAGTGAAGGTTCAGGAGAAAAAGATAGCATTCAGAAAGTACAAGGAATCACAGAAGGAGCTGGACAGAGAATTGTAACAGTTAAAGCAAAAGGAAGCTGGGAAGGCAGTCAGAACAGCAAAGGCCCGAACAGAGGAAAAGATAGCCAACTCTGTTAAGAAGGGGGATAAAACCTTTTTTAGGTACATCAGGGAGCGAAGGAAGACAAAGGGAAGGATAGTGAGGCTTAATAAAGGGGAGGAAGGGTGGGCAGAGGGTGATGGTAAAAAGGCAGAGATACTAAACAAACATTTTTGCTCAGTATTTACAAATGAAGAGGGGAAGGTACCTAAAACAAACAATAGAAACACTCTGGATACAGAAGTTGATACCAGCCCATTTACAGAAGAAAGGGCTCTGAATGAACTCTTAAAACTGAAGGTGGACAAAGCAATGGGGCCTGATGGGATTCATCCCAGAATTCTAAAAGAACTAAGGGTAGAACTAGTGACACCACTGACTACCCTCTTTAACAAATCAAGAGAGGATAGGGTGGTACCTGAGGACTGGAGGAGGGCAGATGTGATTCCCCTTCACAAAAGTGGGAGCAGGACAGAAGCAGAAAACTACAGACCTGTTAGTCTAACCTCAGTGATAGGGAAAATGATGGAATCATTTCTGAAGGAAAAAATTGTTGAGTACCTAGAGGCCAGAGGGGCACATGACCCAAGGCAGCATGGATTCACAGCAGGAAGGTCAAGCCAGATGAATCTAATAGATTTCTTTGACTGGGTGATCAAAGTAGTAGATCAGGGAGGGGCTGTGGACATGGCCTAATTAGACATTAGCAAGGCATTTGACTCAGTCCCACGCAAAAGATTAATATACAGGTTAGCCAGCCTGGGAGTGGGTCCAAGCTGATAGCTTAGGTAGAGAACTGGCTGGAGAATAGGACACAGAGGGTAATAGTAAATGGAGTCCACTCTGAAGAAAGAGGGGGTTACTAGTGGGGTACCGCAGTGTTCAGTATTAGGACTGGTCCTCTTCAGTGTCTTTATAAGTGACATTGCAGAGGTACTGGAAGGAAAAGTATGTCTCTTTGCAGATGACACAAAGATCTTCAACAGAGTTGATGCACAGGGTGGGGTGGAAAGGATGAGAATGGACTTGGCAAGGTTAGAGGAATGGTCAAATGTATGGCAGCTTAGATTCAGTGCTAAGAAGTGCAAGGTAATGCACCTGGGAAACAAAAACCCAGGGGAAGAGTACACAATGGGGGTGAGATACTAACAACAACAAAAATGGAAAGGGACCTGGGGGTAGTCATATCAGATCACTTAAAGGTGAGCAAGCAATGTGAGAGGGCAGTAAGGAGGGCTGGGGGGGATACTGGGATGCATAGGGAGAGGCATCACCAGTAGAAAACAGGAAGTTGTTATCCCTCTGTACAGACAGCTGATGAGACCCCATCTGGAATACTGTGTGCAATTCTGGAGACCCAGTCTCCACAAGGACATAGACAGGATGGAAGCTGTCCAGAGGAGGGAAACTAAAATGGTGCAGGGTCTGCACCGGAAGACATATGAAGAGAGACTAAGGAGCTTAATATGTATAGCCTCGAGGAAAGGAGGGAGAGGGGGGACATGATAGAAACTTTCAAGTACCTCAAGGGAATCAACAAAGTCCAAGAGGGTAGCATCTTTCAAAAAAGAGGTGTGCAAGAACAAGGGGGCGCAATTTGAAGATGGGGGGATGGCTCAGAGGTAATATAAGGAAGTATTTTTTCACAGAGAGGGTTGTGGATGCATGGAACAGCCTTCCGGAGAAGGTTGTGGAGTCAAAAACAGTGGTTGAATTCAAGCATGCAAGGGACAGTCATAAGGCAATTCTAGGGGGTGGGTGTAGAAAGAAGTAGGCTGCTGGTTAACTAGGATCTGCAGCTTATCCATTAGGTAGGAAAATGGGCAGACTGGATGGGCCAAGTGGTCCTTATCTGCCATCAAATTCTATGTTATGTTTCTTTGTTTCTATGTTTCGTTGACAAAAGCATTGGTGGAATCATTACAGTAGTGGGAGGAAGAAAGCAGCCTCAGAGAGGACATTCCCTTTCTTTGGCAATCACTAGCAAGTATTCATACTATGAATGCTTCACTCCTTGGATGGGGCGAATGGGGTGCCCACCTGCAGGACCTCACAGTGAGTGGCACATGGAACACACAGGAGTCACTAAAACACATAAACCTCCTGCAACTCAGATCAGTACTGCTAGCAATGCAATCTTTCTCCTCTCAGCTACAGGGTCAGTCTGTCCAGATCTGAACAGATAACACTACAGCAAAGTACTACATAAACAAGCAGTGAGAAACAAGATCCTCAAAACTGTGTACAGAGGCAATGAGGATATTAGATCTGGCATATTCCTTAGAAACAAACATATTTGCAATGCATCTGCCAGGTAAAGACAATGTCCTGGCAGATTCCTTAGAGCGATTTACCAAGTTTGGATATATGAACACATATATTGCAAGGTGACTGCATATAGAACTGATTTGCAATGTATTTTGATAGATGCATAGCCTATTTTAGCAAACTAAATCAGGTTTTCACCCTCACAAACCAGGAAGTGTCATTTTGTGCATTGGAGCCTGTATTTGGTGACCTTTGACACTCATTACCTTTGCAATGTCACCACAGGGAGATCTGTGCTCTGCAATTAAAATTAGTTCTTGGTCACAGCAATTATGTCTTGATAACAGAGCTCTTGGTCGCAGCATGCAGCACAACAATGGCAATGTCAAACAGTTCATTTCCAGGGTCCGATGATGAAAGCATTATGTTGTCTTACACTAACAGTGATCTTTCGGACACTGACATAGTGCCACAATTTGACAGCCGCTGCATAGTAGATCCCCATAGGGATGACCCTATGACAGCAGTGAGAATGATGTGGGCAGTAGCTCAGGCAGTCACAGCAGTAGTCCCAATCCATTCCAGTACAGCAGCGAGAGCAGACTTAGCAACACGGACTGTTAATATTATATTTTGCTTAGTGCTACAGTTTGGTTCCCGTCATTGCTGTCATTTTACTGTGCAAAATCGAGGTATGGTGTGTGTTCTGTTACTCCCAGCATCAATCTGCCCACACAAATGCTAGTGATAGTACCCTGGGTTTTTATATTTCTTTTTTGGGGGGGTGGATTGCTTTCCCTATGCAAATGAGTTGTTGGCCACTCCAGCTTGACACTGAGAGCACGGCTCAATCTGGTGACATTGCTTGAGCAGGATAAATGGTTCACAATTTGTCCAAATCCAATTTGTCCAAATTCCTCACCTGGTACTAGTTAGTAGTGACCTCCCGGCAATTGATATATCAGTCACTCACTCTGATGGAGCACAGGGTGGAAATTACAAGCAGGCACCTTGTACCCCCAACCACTCCAAACTCACCAGCTGCACACATACACTTAGAAAAATGCTGCAGCAAAGAACTTTTATTATCTGTAAATTATTTATACTGTTTGAGTCGGTCTTTGCCCTAGTGTCAACTGGTCTTCGCTATAGCTTTCTTCTCTTTGTTTGTGTGTGTTTGGGGGTGGGGGGCCTGCTTGTACTTTCCCCTTTAGAGGTATCAGTGAGTGAGTAATGTGTTGAAGTCACCGGTTCCCCTGTTTACGGCATGTTATAAATTTAAAACTACAAATTATTGCACCAGCTTTGTGTTACCTCTAAACACTCAGGAACTATACAGACTGCAGCTGTCATTAGTGTCTGCATAAGCATCTGTAATACCATCCTGGCATTGGCTTATTGCCGCTACACATGTGCCTCCAGGTGCATTATGAATTGAGAAAGAAACACACAGTACAGTCAGTGATCGTCCCCCACCCCCCAGGTTAAAAATGACACTGCCAATACCCTTCTCATGGAGAAAGAGACCGCATTTATGTTTAGATAGCCTAAGTACCATTTGATTGTTCCACTACAAAAAGGGACATATCCTTGCGGTAGATACTCAAGTGTTAGACTGTATTTGAACCACCCTTCCTCACTTATGTCACCATACTTCATTACCACTTCAGTCTGTGTCAAGCCATTTGTGTTTTCCCATTTTTTCCATTACAGTGGATCTCTGATGCACATGTGTAAAGTGTGCTTCAAATGCAACAGATGCTGCACTATACTGTCTTCCATGCCTTACTGATGTCATGGTGCATTGTGTAGACTCCCTGCATTCATTGCTCTGTAGCCCATATTTTAGTTAATACATTATTCCCTAAGTATGCCGAACTGACTAGCACACTTTGCAATATAACACCATAGAAGCCGTACATTGGTACCACAGTGTCAGGAGAGGATAGCAACTGCAGTCTCTTCTTTTGCTTATGGTCCAGAGCACATACAATGATGATATAATCCTAATTATAAATAAAGACTGTATATTAAAATGCTAAAAAACTAGGTATTTAATTTTGAGATACACTGTAAACTATGTAAAGTAGAACTATGTACAGTATATAACTGATTTTATTGCATTCATTTCTAAACTTAGTGAGGAGATGGCAAGCTGGAGAAACAATTCAGTGCACCATGTCCCTTTATTCATGCACATCTAAGCATACTTTGATGATCAGTGTCATGGTGCTTGCATGAGAACACCAAATGAGCCCAAGAAAACACAGGAGCACAGGAAAAAATATAAACTGTATATAATGATGGTGACAATCAGAAATGCAATAGCAAAGGCAGTTTACTGAAGCAATCACACTGGAAGCAGCACTAGCCAAAAATACACAGTTTATTGCACTGTTCTCCTGGGATTGGACTGTGCAGCTCAGTGCTTATACTTTTACTGCACATTACAATTCTGAACTGTTGAAAAAGTTATCCATTTAACACAGCCCTCGATGTACCAATACTGAAAATTTTACTGCAATATATAGATCTGCCCAGTTCAAAAGTCATCCATTTGTGTCCCAATACACTACAGATTACAGCTCAACTCAGTTAAAAAAAAATTCATTTTATACAGACGTGTTGTTATAATTATGTACTTGCAGCACTTACTAAATCTGTAACACTGTACTCAAGCAATGTAGATTGTGATGTTCCTAGAACCAATGGACCTAGGACACAGAGCTTAGTCAGATGAGTAAAATTGAAAATCAGGAGAAATGACCACTTCTGCAATACCAAAAGCAAGTATCCACCTCAGCTGCCAATATAGCAGTTTAGTCATCAGTGCTGTAATTTTTGCCAATTCAGTTTTGGATCTGCACTCACTGAGGCTGGGTCCAGGAAAGGTGAATGAACAAGCAATGAGAAAGATGCAGTGGGAACACCTTCCCTGTGCTGATGTCACTCATGCTTGTGGATGCACTGCTCATGTGCGAACTTCAAAGAAAAAAAACATGCAGAGACAACTGTGGCACAAAAAATGTTAAAAAACTAAGCATCTAAATATATTTAATACTTAACTTCAGGGCAGCTGAGCTTTGCATCACTCAATAAAGGGAAGGTGATCTGCAAACATGATATCGAGGAACGTTGGTAAGTCACTTTAAGAAGAATCAGCCAGCATGTATTCTTACTACAGATACCTCCCTCCTGGGTTGGGGTGCCCACCTGCAGGATCTCACAGTGAGTGGCACATGGAGCCCACAGAAGTCACTAAAGCACATAAACTTCCTGGAGCTCAGAACAGTACTGCTAGCAATGCAGTCTTTCTCCTCCAAGCTACAGGGTCAGTCAACACTACAACAAAGTGCTACATAAACAAGCAGGGAGGAACAAGATCCTCAAAACTCAAAGGCAAGGAGGATCTGAGATCTGGCTTATTCCTTAGAAGCAAACAAACATGCATTGCATCTACCAGGCAAATACAATTTCCCAGTAGATTCACTAAGCAGAATTAGCCAGGGGAAATGACAAATGGACCACAAACGAGCAGGTTCTGGCCACAGTGTTCAGACAGTGGGGTATTCCTAATAAAGATTTGTTTGGGAGAACTACCAGTGCCCTCAGTTTTGTTGCAGACCATCAGCCAGATGAACATTCCCAGACAATGCCCTGGTACTGGACTTGTCAGGGAAGTTTCCATATGCCTTCCCACTATTTCCATTCAGTCAGAAAGTATTCCTGAAATTCAAAAGGAACCCCACAACAATGATCATAATAGCACCAGGCTGGGCCCGACAGGCCTGGTATTGATGCTCCTTCTCCTCCTCCTCCTGACCAACAAGAATCCAGTCAGCCTGCCACTAAGTCACAATCTGCTGATTCTGTCCCAGGAAAAAAATAGCATTTCTGAAACTCAGAACCCTGCACCTGAGGGTATAGTTCTTGAGGCGTTAGAATTATCTGGATTGGATATCTCAGAAGAAATTCTGAAAGTGCTTAAGGTTTCAAGGAAACCTGCTACCAAAAAAGCTTATTCCTCTAAATGGAAAATGTTTTATTGCTAGTGTGTCCCTGGAAAAATAAGCCCAATAAAGTTGCTTATAATTCTCCCATACCTAGTACATCTACAGTAACTAGGCCTTCGGCCTTCAACATTAAAGGTGCACTTAGCATCAGTATCAGCATACAGTACATATCAGCAGGCAAGGAATAGTCTTTGGCCTCACAGCACATTTTCAGAAGATATTTTTAAGGCCTAAGCCACTTGTACCTGCCAGTGAGGGATACTGTCCCAGACTGGGACCTCAACATGTGACTTACCCAACTTATGGAGGCTCCCTTTAAGCCTGTGGAAACTGTTCAACTGAGGTATGTCACATGAAAACCATATTCATGGTTGCAATGACCTCTGCTAAGAGGTAAGTGAATTACAAGCCCTCTGCACAGTGCCAAATTACATAATTCCACACAGGGATAAAGTAGTTCTTACAACCAAAAGAAATTTCCTTCCTATGGTAGTATCTGAATTCCACCTGAATCGGTAAATTGAGTCCTACCTATCTACATGGACCAGAGAAAAGATGTCAGGTTCCACAGTACCCAGCTTTTTGTTACCTATGATGATCCTCGCAAAGGCAAACCAGCTATAAAGAGATCTGTCTCTCGCCAGATAATCTATTGCTTTCAGTTCAGCTGTGAAAAAGCTGGAAAAGGCCACCAACTGGATTAAAGGCACATTCCACAAGGGGTACCTCTGCCTCTGTGGCATGCTCTGGGGACATCCCATTGTTAGACACTTGAAAACAGCTACCTGGAAAACAGTACACAATTTCACAAAGCACTAGTGCTTGGACATACAATCCAGAAGGGATGCCAGCTATGGAACTACTGTCTTACAGAACCTTTTTCCTAACTAGGTTCTGGACCCAGCCACCCAAGATACTGCTACTGAGTCTGTATAAAGTGTAAACATTAAGTGAGCGATTCCAGGGGTTATTTGAAAAAATTACTCACCGTAGTAATGTTGTTTCTTCTTAATGGATCACTCACTATGTTTGAATCCCCTAACTATGTCTCAGCTTCCAGAACCTGAAATAGGT
Organism: Neoceratodus forsteri; assembly: GCA_016271365.2. Classification (NCBI taxonomy): domain Eukaryota; kingdom Metazoa; phylum Chordata; order Ceratodontiformes; family Ceratodontidae; genus Neoceratodus; species Neoceratodus forsteri. The sequence goes on from CM028136.1 coordinate 659,944,344, forward strand.
TCAAACACGAATCAATTCCTTTTTCAATGATTTTGCTTCAGCATTACTATTGCAGTTCTTATAATTGTAATCTTGCTGTTATTGTTTATATGGTAAAAAAAAAATTCACAAGCCTGTTTCAGTTTGTTTGGTGTTTTAAAAATTATATGACATTTTTCTAAAAATTTGTTGGTAGCCTTTTAACTAGTTTCACTAGCTGTTGCTTCACTATGGCTTAGAAATTGATCTGAGCAATGGCCAGAGTGGAGAGTGGTTGCAGAGTTTGAACCTACATTCCAAATTCTATAATTTGCTGATGTTCTAACTTTGGGGCATCACTCTGAGCTGAGATGACTATATAAAGTGTAGACATAGTAAGTGATCCCTTAAGAAGAAACAACATTACTGTGGTGCTTCCATCAGGTTGGGTCAGCTTATTGAAATACAGTTTTCATGGTTGATAGATATATTAACAGGGTTAGATTAGTAGGCATAAATCTTGTCCACATTTATGATCAGAACTGTTTTCATTGGACCACCTGGTACACAGTGCTACAATGAAGATGAAGATGATTTCGAAGCAAACTTAGATTGCTTGCTCCCAGTGGTCAGCAAGTTTTGCTGCTGGTGGAACATGACAGCCCATTTAGGATTGGTGTCCAAGCTCCACCAACACAGTAACTTCTTGTAGTAGCTATGGGAACATATTCCCTTGCAAGGCTGTTGCTGCATGCACATGAGGTCATTGTAGCATCACATGGCAGAGGGGGGAGAAGGGAGGGACATGAGTTGGCTGAAAGCAGGAAACACTGCAGCTACCAAAGTGAATGCTTCAGCAGTCTAATGTCCCATGCTGATATCACACTAATCAGATCTTACCCCAGAGGAGGATATTTTACAGTAGTAGTGACAAATTTGTCAAGGGACTTTTAGGGATTTTTAAAAATCCCTATTGAAAACTGTGAAACCTTTTGTTATGGACTTTTTTGTTTGGTAGTGTGTTTCCTGCTACCAGGAGAGGGTGCTTCCATCTGATAGTCTAGTTGAAAATCCACTAGATGACACTTGAATACTATAATGGGAACTGTCCTCTTGCCATAGGTATCATAAACATCATTTTAGAGGATTTGTTGGTGATATCTGTAATGTATGTCTAAGTATCTCTGAGTATTTTTATAGTGTAAATGTGCACTCCTTATGTGGAGTGTGCATGGACTTCTATTTCCTTGTATTGATGTTTTATATAATTAAACAAATAAACTGAAACTGAACTAGTCCAGGTAAGGGCTTTATATGAGAGGGGGTGGATGTCGCATATGACCCTATAGGGGATCAAATGTATGGAAACAAGGGTTGTTGGGCTTGGGAGGGCTCTAGGTCAGCTGTTGGTAGTAGGACGTGGCAGAGGAAGATACACCCCTTGACTGAGAAATTCAAATAATATTTTATGAAGATTGTTGATCAAGGATTTTGTGAACGTATTTTTACTTCAGTTGTAACAGTTAGCATTTTTGTTTGAAGTTCAGTGTTCTCACATTTGTTAAACATGCAATACTGTTCCAATGATGTTACTTTTTACTGTAATATTATGTATTGTAATGTATGATGCACTTTCGTATATTTATAACTTACTCATAGAAGTAATTTGTTCCATTACTGTCTCCCCAGGACCCCCATGACATTAGATACTGCATTTCATGGATTATTATGGTTGGAACATATTTTTAATGAATAAAATGTGCAATTTATGTTGCTCCAGATAAGCCATCCTTCTTATTTAAGTGTAGAAAGTGTTTCCTTGGTGCCAGTGATCCTGGCAGTTACTTTCCATGCTGCATCAGAAGGCAAGACTGTAAATGTTTCTGGCCACTGTACAGACTGATGTATGGGTATGAAGCAATTTTAAAATAACATCAGGAACAAGATAAAACAGTTTGTCTTGATGTTACAGTATGTGCTGGTAATGAAAATCAGAAAAATATCTCTTGGAGATTGTTTTTTATCTATACATCTAACTTAGCAAGAGCGCAGTCATTTAAAATTGCCAATGGCACAAGTTTCCATTATGTTGCATGACTGTCTTTTTTGTTTTTGTTTGTGTCTTCCATGTGTGAATAATGTATAAATGTCCTTTTTCTTTCCTTTTCCCTTTTTGTAGAAAAAATAGAAATTATTGAGCCTACTACCTCTAGTCCTCTCACAAGCCCAGGTCAGTATCCATACATTCAGACAGTATGTTTGGGTACTCTCTCCATACAATTGTAGACTTCCGTCATTCTGTAACTGCATTGCCTTGATGGGTGACCAATATGTTTGCAGTGCTGCTTGAATTTGGCTTTCATTGCTCGTGCATTATTGCTTTTAGCTATTTAAAGATCTTACTCCCACTGGGTCCCCATGTTATCGCAATTTCTTTATCTCATTGAAGTTCTCAATTTTTGTCTACTTTTAGAAACAACGCCGAATATTTGCATTATATGCATGAAATGGCTTGATTGTGAAGTACCATGCTGCCATATTGTGTAAGTTCTTTTAATGCTCTGTCATATCTGGGCTGGCTCCTACTTAATGTGTCCTGTGCTGGTGAAGATTAAGTATTCATTCTACATGCTTTTGTTAATCTTATAATAAACCACAGCTGAGGAACTTGGGCAGACATTTCATAACCTCACTGAAAGTTGAAATCTATCCAGGATTTGGGTCTCTGTTTTCTGTTAGAATGGCAGCTTTGTTGTTCCTGACAAACTGCATGCCAAGCCAATGTTCTGTATCTCTGAATCTGACTGTGAATTATATTTGATCCCAAACACAAATCCCTTAACCAATATGTAGGTTTACAATACTAAGTAAATATCATCAGAGGGTTAATGCATGCCATGAATACAGTATGTGTGTCTGTGCTTTTGTTTTCACAATAAGTGGTTTCTAGTAATGATTACATTTATTTAAAGACTGCTTTTCCCCAAAAAATGAAAAAACAACATAATATAATGAGCCTGCATCTGCATATACAGTATTTATATTTCTGCAACAACAGTTTTGTCAGAACCATCTGAAAGTGACAAATGCAGCCTGCTAGAGTTGTACTCTACGGATCTACAATGCATCCCATAAACTTAGAAAAAGATGTGTGAGTATTTTTGTTTATTTCCACTAGATGGCCATGAAATAAAACAGATTTCTTGCACATGTGCAGAACAGCTGCCCACGTAATATGCAATAGTTAAACTGTCCTTGTTGCTGACCCACATAGTACAGTACTACACTTACACAATCTCTGAAATTTGTGAAGAAACTAAACCATGAGAGAGCATAAAATGTTAGATTATACAGTAGTTAGGCTTGACTGACCTGTTATAACTATGGTAGGAAATGCAGCATCTTTGAATATAGATCTGCATCAATCTTCCATTTTTCCAAGATTGAGAGGATCATGTCTTGTACTGACTTCACAATTTTAGTACAGAAAACTTTATTTTCCACCATCTTAACAGGACTGCCATGCATGTGTCTAGAATACTGATTGTTAAAGTGGTACCACCACACTCATGACATAGAAGCATGGAAACATAGAACATTTTCAGCAGATAAGGACTGCTAGGCCCACCCAGTCTGCCTGAAAACCCTACACTAGTCTGTGGCCTCTGACCCTAACTGGTCAGTGGTTTTTCACCTCACCTTCTCACCTCTAAGGTACCCTTATGCCTGTCCAATGCATGTTTAAAATTCTCCACTGTGCTCAGCCCCACCGCCTACTGTGGCAGTCTATTCCATGTGTCCACCACCCTCTCCATGAAGAAAAACGTCCTCACATTTCCCCTCAGCCTGCCACCTTCCAATTTCATAAGATGCACTCTCGTTCTTGTGCATCTCTGATATTGGAAGATGTCTCCCCCCTGCACCTTGTTTATGCCCTTAAGGTACTTGAGTGTTTCTATCATGTCCCTCCAATCCCTCCTTTCCTCCAGCAAGTACATATTGAGGTCTTTAGTCTCTCCTCATATGTTTTCTGGTGCAAGCCCTGTACCATCTTAGTCACCTTTCTCTGGACTGCCTCCACCTTGTCAATGTCCTTATGAAGGTGTAGCCTTCAGAACTGCACAGAGTACTCTAGGTGAGGCCTCACTAGCATTTTGTACAATGGCATCATGACCTCCCACCTTCTGCTAGTGATACCTCTGCCTATGCATCCCAGCATGCCCCTGGCCCTCCCTGCATCCTTTGTACTCTGCATTGACACCTTTAGGTCATCAGAAATGATAACTCCCAGGTCCCTTTCTTCCTTGGTGATCATCAGCAGCCCCCCCATCCTGTAGCTGTCACCAGGGTCCCCCCTTACCAAGTGCATTATTTTGCACTTCTTGGAATTGAACCTCAGTTCCCACACCGTAGACCATTTTTCAAGCTTCCCCAGGTCCCTCCTCATTCTTTCCACCCTGTCCAGAGTATTCACCCTGCTGCAGATCTTCATGTCATCTGCAAACAGGCAAACCTTTCCCTCCAGTCCTACTGCAATTTCACTAATTAAGACATTAAACAGGACTGACCCAAGTACTGATCCCTGCAGTACCATGCTAGTCACCCCCCTCTCCCCTGATTGGATCCCATTTGCCACCACCCTCTGCTTTCTGTCCATTAGACAGTTCCTAACCCAGTTTACCACCTTGTGCCCCATGCCCAGACTACTCATTTTGTTGAGCAGCCTTTTATGTGGGACAGTATTGAAGACTTTGCTGAAATTGGGGTAGGTGATGTCTACCGCCCCCCCCCCCGCAATTTACCTCCCTTGTCACCCAGTCAAAAAAATCTAGCAGATTCATCTGCTATGACCTTTCTGCTATGAATCCATGTTTCCTCGGATCTTGAGCACCTCTGGATTCCAAGTGTACTGCTATTCTTTCTTTAAGCAGTGCCTCCATCATCTTACCCACTGCTGAGGTGAGGCTGACTGGCCTATAGTTCTCTGCCTCCTCTCTACTACCACTTTTTTGTAGAGGGACTAAATGTGCCTTCCTCCAGTTCTCTGGAACCACTCATGTTGAGGGACTCAGTGAACAATACTGCCAGAGGCACCACTAGCTCTCTTTGCAACTCCCTTAATATCCTCGGGTGTATGCCTTCTGGCCCCATTGTTTTGTACACTTTCCATTTTGAGAGCTCCTTCAGGACTCTCTCCACTGTGAATGAACTTGTGTTTACCTCTCCCCCCACTTTGTGTCTGTTATCCAGCTGTGGTCCCTGACCCTCTCCCTCTTTAGTGAATATTGAACAGAAGTATTTGTTCAATATTTTTGCCTTTTCCATGTCTCCCTCCTTATACTTCCCTGTATCCCTTTTGAGTCTTACAATCCCACCCCTTGTCTTCCTTCTTTCGCTAATGTACCTATAGAATGCCTTGTCCCCTTTCTTCACTGTCTTCACTAATCTTTCGTCAGTCTGTACCTCTGCTCTCCTTATAACCTTCCCTGTTTCATTTAGATTCCTTAGGAACACTTTCCTGTCCTCCTCCCTTTGAATCTCCTTATATTTCCTGAAACCTGCCTTTTTTGCCCTTATCTTGTCTGCCACCTCTTTTGAGAACCACAGTGGTTTCCTTCTTCTCTTGATCTTATCTACCAACCTGATGCATTGGCTTGCCACCTCCTTTATGGCTCTCTTCAGTTGCTCCCACTGCTCCTGAATTTCCCTTCCTATCTCTCTTCTTGCCAATGCTTCTTTAATACAACTCCCCATTTAAGCAAACCCCACCCTCCTAAAATCTAAGACCTTTGCCTTTATGTGACTAGACTGTGTCTCTGTCCCTATGCTAAACCACACTATGTGAAGGTCACTGGAAGCTAGTTGACCTTCCACCCGGACGTCTGTGATTCTTTCCCCATTAGTCAGTACTAGGTCCAGAATCGCCCTGTCTCTGATGGGATCAATCACTGGCTGTCTTAGGCCTGCCTCCTGCAGGGAATCCAGGATGTCTTGTCTCCTGGTTGAAGCAGCTGTTGGGATGGTCTAGTCCACGTCTGGGATATTGAAATCACCCAGCAGTAGTACTTCACCTTTTTTCTGCCATCACATGAATTTGATCCCCTCGATCCCAATCCAACTCCTCCACCTGTGCTGGAGGCCTATAGATCACACTTGCTTGGATTGCTGTGCCATTGCCTGGCTCAAGGGTGACCCACTGTGCCTCGGCCTCCTCCTGTCTACCTAGTACCTCCCATGCCTTTATACCCTCCTTAATGTACATGGCCACCCCTCACCCTTGTTTACAACCCCTGTCCCTCCTGAATAGAGCATATTCCAGTACATTAACATCCCAGTCATGATTTGTGGTGTATTGGGTCAATGTTATTGCTGCTATGTCCAGGTCTGCCTCTACTAACAATGCTTCCAGGTCTGAGATTTTATTTCCCAGGCTGCAAGCATTTGTAGCCAAGACTTTCCATGTTTTGCTGCCTATCTGCTCTCTACTCATTCCATTGCTCTGCAAGACATGGGTTCGAGCATGGACCTGGGTCAGGGATCAGCTGGGGAAGGAGGATTGAGCATCCCACAGGATTCTCTCCTCCTCCAGAAATGGAGGTCAGCTGCTCCCCTGTGATACTGCCACCTGGGTGACCACAGGTGGTAGTGCAAGTGGACCCACTAAGAGAGGGAAGGCAGCTTGTGACTGAGATGCATATGCTTGTGTGCACATTTGTGGCAGGATCACATAATCTGTCCAGTTTGGATTTTTTTGGTTTTGTGTGTGTGATTTTAGAGTTTTGGGTTGTAAAAAAAAATACAATTATAAATTTTACGATACATTTTTGTATCCCAGTGATTAACTCATTACACTGATGTGAAACCTGAAACTTCCGGGTGTATGAGTTTCTGCATAAGGGTAGCCTTGTTTGTGTTTTCATAATTAAAAAAGCAAAATAAAGAAGTTATAAACGAAATAAAGTGCTGACTGCCATGCATGCATTGAGCAAAAAGAAATAAATATAATAAATGCATAAATAAATAAATAAAATAACATGAGTTTTCACAATGAGTTTTCTTTTGCCACTGCTAAAACTACTGTATAGTCCCACCTCTCTTGCCACCTAAAGATGTTATTGCATACCAAAACCAGGAAGTCAAACATGTGTTTCATATTTGCAAACATATTTTTACCTTTCTGTATTTGCAAGAGGTAGCTGCTCTTAAATCCTGTATTCCAACACTGGGAGCCCATGACCAGTACTGTACAGTCTTTGTTTAAAAAAAAAATGCTACCTCTAGGAACCCATCCACAGGCAGCCACCCCCAGTAACTCATTTTGATACCAGGATCCCACCCTGGTGCTGGAGAAATCTTAAATAATAATATGATAACAATGCACCACCAGGAGCCCATCCCCGGAGGCATGTTGCTCACCCTATCCAACCCCATTTCTGACACTGGAAACCCACTCTGGTGTGAGAGAAATATTAAAAATATATAAACAATGTGGCAACCAGGAGCTGGATTGCCAAAGGGTGGTGCTGGGCATACGTCAAGCCTTACCACAAACCCTTGCCCTTCCACAGCCTGAGCATTCTCAATTGCTGTAACTGCACCCAATTTTACAGTCTCAGGCACATTTGTGGCAGTTTATCTGCTTTATGGTAGCTTGCAGTGAGGTTTGCCTACAGGCTGTGTGTTAGGGGAGCGAAACAATGGCACAAGCTAGACCACAAAAAGATGGTCTAGCAAGCATCAGTCAGATGCAAGAGATGTAAAATCTATCTAGATGGCTTTAAACCCAAAGTGTCATATTTTTGAGACATTCAGAGCTAGCAACAATTCCAGATGTTCAAACATCTGGCCCCATGAGTCCATTTCCAGTGTCCCTTAAGTGTGTGGCAAACCCCTCTATCTAAAATGATGTGATCAGTGGAAGTCAATCCCCTGTGCCCCTTTGCAACCAAACCTCTTCTCCTGATGGCAGCTGGCCCAAACCCTTCTCTCACTTCTATGGGGGACCTTCACCTGTAGTTAATATTGCAAATTCCAATATAGGAAAAACATCCTCAGTACATGTATTTCTTAATTCTTTGGCTAGAACACCTCATGTGGGACAATTTAGGAAATACTAGTACTGACAGTTGGTGTGTATTTCCTGTATTACAATTTGCAAAAGTGATTTCAGGTGGCACCTGGCCATTGAGGCAAGAGGAGGGTTTGAGCTGGTCAGTGTCTGGGTGCAGGGAATGGCACTAGGCACCAGTGACTGATGATTTAGGCTGGGTGAGTGAGGGCAATACCAATGGATTTCAGGGATTGACTGGTTTTGAGCATGGAGGGAGGGAAAATCACAGGATACTTGAGACTGACTGATTTCAGGCAGGGTAAGGGAGAGATTTTTATTATAGATCGGGCACTATGGCTTGGGTCAGAGTGAGGGAGGGGGTGCTATTAAACATCAGGGACTGCCTGGCCACTTAACTCCAGTGACAGCTTGGCACAAGATAGGGTGAGGGATGAGAGTACCTTTGGACAGTAGAGAGATCATGTCTTTAAAAGTAATGATACTGCAAACTGGTTCCTTTTTTAATTCCTTGGTAACTGGGTAAGGCCCACTAGGCACAATGCCTGTTTTCAGGGCAACCCAGAAGCACTGGGAATGTTAAATGATTTGTTCAGGATCAGACAGTATGCAAGGGGAGGTTGTGAGAACCAACCTCAGGACTGCTGGATGTACCACATTAATGTCCAGTTCATTACTCTAACTTCTAGACTATACAGCCAGCCTGAGACTAAAAGTGTCAATACTAAATGTTGTGAATCCATTATTAAATGTCCTGTTCAGAATAAAAGGAAAAGTACAGTAAAATTCTTCATTTATGCATCAGTTGGGGTTAAACCACAAAGACTCAAACATACAGAAATAGGATGTTAGTAGGGCTGTGCAGAATTAAACTTATGCTGGCAGAATTCTGGCAGAAGTCAGAATTTCACTTTTATGAACTTTTGGAATGCACTTTGGCAACTTTCATAGAAATTCCAACTTAGAATGGCAGAAAGAATGTATAAATTGAGGAGTAATGTATTAAACTGCAGAAAGAAATTCCACAGTACTGATTACTGAACTATAGAATAATTACATGTATTGCAAATTAATGTATTAAACTGCAGAATGAAATTCCTCAGAACTGTCATGCCACAGTTTATGGGTATTATTCCACAATTTAGCCAGAAAATTCCACAGAACAGGGTGAACATTCTCCAAACATATTCAGAAGATTCAGATATAGGCAAAGGCAGAAGTTTGGAAAATTTTGCGAATTTCTGCCCAGCTCTAGATGTGGGTCTGGTACAAATTACAATATCCCAACATAAGAAATCCCGATGCTCATTTTCCCAACGCCAAAATCCTGACACTCATTTTACCATCTGGTACAGTTTAACAACATCCCCAAATCCTGCCAAGTCATCTGCGATGGGAATCAAATAAATAATCACCCACACGGATATCGGCTTGCAGAAATGTAAAATGCCTCCAAACCCTGTGCTCACAGATTGGTGTGTTAATCCCCACCCTTCCCATGAAAACCTGAGAGCCCCAAGTCTTTATTTTGCAAAGCGCTCTGACAGAGACATGAAAGAATATTAGTGTACCTCTGGCACTGGCTCCAATGCTGTTTGCTGCCTGCTTTCACTGGATCCCACACAAGTCCTGGTGACGAGATGGTGGATGCCCCTGACCTGGCAGTACTGGTGACACATTTTCAATCATCACTGAGAGCTGGGAGACTCAACTGGGTGTTGACTTGTTCCAGGCACCCAATCAATGAGCAGCTAGGACACTGACAGGACCAGATCCAAGCAGTGATCATTTGGATTTGGGATCAGAGCTGCACAGTGCAGCTCAGCCCAGACATGCTGGGTCATCAGTCTGTATGGAGAGAGAGAAATAGCATGATAGAGAGTGAGAGAGAGAGAGTGAGAAAGAGATCTAGCAGCAACTTTGACCACCCTTGCAAAAAATAGCCAAACGTCTGCACCGCCAGCATACTACCTAATTTTCCCTCCAGGTGAAATGATAGCTCCATTCCAACCACTACTCAAGTTGCTCTTTCTAGCATGATCAGTAGACTGAGTTCACACAGAGCACCAATTGGAGTGTAATTTTCAGTTTCAGTGGGCCATCGGCTTACTACATGAGGGAGAGGGTTGTCATTGCATGCTGTCCGACATGCCATGTGAGTGGCTCGGGCAGCTTGCAATTTGCCTTTGGAACTGTCAGCAGAAATAAGGTATGTTTGGATGATCTGTTTGAAATGCTTATAATGTTTTGCTTCCACGCACTCCACATTATATTGAAAAATCCAGAGACTGCTCTCAATTTGAAAATGTAAAGCAGTGTGTGAATTGTTGCACACAATGTCAGTATTTCATGAGTCGGCCACTTGTCAGACAGGATCAAGTACCTGATGAGAAGTTGGAGTCAGGCTTTTTTTTGTCAGGCATCCAAGCATCAAGATTTTGTATGGATCCCCTGGATGTTAGGTGAAGAAGACATCCGAATCTTTGTGATTGTATGGTGTAATATTCATCATAGACTCAGCGATTGTACACCATAGCATTACCTGAAATGCTGAATGACTACTTCCCTTCTTTGTTCATTAAAGGGCCCAAAAACAAGATATTCTGATAGGAAGGGTCCATGATAGCAAGGGAAACCATGATGCAACCTACACACATTACACCCACTCTGATAGCAGACTACCTGGTAACGATTAAGCTAGTTATATGCCAAAAGGTGTATGGGATACACCGCAGGACCATAGTAGAGTTAAAGAAATAATTGCAGGAGTCTCTTGGGAGAATCTTTCATGAGTCTGCCTAGACATGTGTTGTACTGGAAAGTAGCAAATGCAGTCCCCATTTTCAGGAAGTAGGAATGACTGGACCCAGTAAATGTTAGACTGGACAGACTGGCATCACTACTGGCAAAGTTGTGGAATCCATGATCAAGAACAAAATAATGGATCACTTGATTGAGACCAAGGTTATCACCCCCCTCTCTTCATGGCTTTATGAAGGGCATATTATGCCAAACAAACCTGACTAATTGTTTTAAGGGGTGACCATGGAGGTGGAGAGGGGCTGGGCCATAGACATAGTCTGTTTGGAATTCAGCAAAGCTTTTGATACCAAGAGACATGCTCTGCTTGTGGTCAAACCACACCAGCATGGTATACAAAAGACATATAAATGGTGAATTACATCTGACTTAGGGGAAGAAAGCAGACGTTTGTGGTTTATAGGCTCTTGTCCAAGTAGAGAGGAGTACTCACTAGTTTCTTTTAGGGACTGGTGATTGGGCTGCTGATTTTCTATCATTTTCATTAATGATCTAGAAGCTTAAAGGGGAACTGTCATCAGCAGGGTTTCTTAATGTCTGAAAGACCATAAACAGCTAATTTGAGTGAGCCATTGTGTTTATCTGTGAGTCTTTGCAGTCCAGAGTTATTCATATATAAATCAGCCTGTAATTAAGGGCTGGGGGCAGCCATATGCTTTAGACTCCTGACAGGAAATGATGTTACCAAGGATCTTGGCCCTCCATTGACTGTAAGTTAAATAGGAAATTGTTTGTTTTATTAAGTGTATTTTAAGGTGTTATTACAACACTTTCTACATTTATAATACTTGTTTTTTATATGCATTGAAACTAGTGAGTTATCACCTTTACATTTCAAACTGTTAGTAAAAATTATCAATCTTTAGGGTTGCTTTAACCTCTAGGCTATACTGCCAGCTGAACATCCAAAACTACACATCTCAAGGCTGGCTCAGTGGTGCCAACAGGTATTGGGGCCCCATATCAGGATTTCTAAACCCTATCTGTGTTCTTGTCAGTACAGATTTCTTGGGCTGCCACAACACCAACTTCTGTCATTTCCGATTCCCTCTCTCACAGCCTTTTCTCTTACAATTTCGGGTCTGAACTCAGGTCTACAAGATGCAAATGTGGCTACGTACCTACTGGCCTGGCATCATGGGGCCAGCCTTGAAAAGTGAAGTTTTTGATTATCAGCTGGCAGTACAGCCTAGAGGTTAAAGCAAAGAGCTGTGAACAAGGTTTGTTCATTCAGCATAATGGGTTTTAATTCCATCATGCTCTGCTTGTATATTGTGTGACGAGAGCAAGTCACTTAACCTTTCTGCACTCCCAAAACACACTCAGGAACAAGCTGTAGCTGTAGCTGTATGCCTTTCCTGGACAAAGACAGTGAAAACAATCTCAGCATGTGTTATGATTCAGAAAATATTATGCTATTTCTATCTAGATTTGACTTGAAAAGAAAAAATAGGACACCATTACTTGTTTATTAATTGCAAAAACACATAGATGGACAACACTGTTAAAACATGCATGACCTGAAATGCATTATTAAAAGAGTATTTTACTTCTTTTGATGAAGTTAAAAGTATAACAGTTTCTTACTGAAATACTTTGGATGGAATGGGATTTTCTACCGTAAAGGAAAAAAAATCAATCTGGTCGATCCTGCTGCCCATACCCTTCGAGTGTATCTTACACTCAGCAGCTATGTTGACAGACTGCAATTTCCAGAATGCCATTCCCACTGTAATGTAAAAAAAGAAAGAAAAAATAAAACAAAAGGAGAGGCAGGCTGTGTATTTGTGTGTGTGTGTGTGTGTGTGTGTGTATGAAGTGTGTGTATGTGAATCTCTGACAGAATTCTGCACTAACTGAACAGTGCTAAAAAGGAAAAAATGATCACCATTAATTAAATAAAATAATATATGGGTGAGTGGGTGGGTGTAAAAAACAGAATTTTGCACACCCTCAATGAGGAATGCTTTTATAATAACCAGCTTCCCCTTTTTCCCATAGGGAAACCGTGGCATAATTTGCCATTATAAAGGAGTGTTTATAACGGCAAACACACACGGTTTCCCTTGCTGTACGCATGTTCAGGCAGCAGCACGCGACCAGTCCAGACTGCTCAATGTTTCCATCTCGCCCCAAACAGAACCGCCAGAGGAACTCAGCGGTAAGTTCTTTTCTTTTCTTTTTTCCCCCCACATACACTGTAAGCACACAAAGACCTGCTCAAAGGAAGAAAAATGAGTTTAAAATATGGCAAATCCCGGCACCGGGCTAAAACTAAACCGAACCGAGGACACACCTCAAGCTCTTTATTTTATATAATTGCTGAGGTGAAAAAGATAAACTCAGCAATTATATAAAATAAAAAATGGGTTGGGGTGTCAAACTTGATTATACACACACCCTCATTGTGGGATGCTTTTCACAAACCCCTCGGGCTTCGCCCTCGCGGTTTATGTAGCATCCCACAACTCGGGTGTATATAAAATCTCATTACAGACCCCGACGCATACTTTATTCTATATATAAACCACTCAGACTTTACCATCAGGGGTTAATGTAGCATCCCACACCTCGGGTGTGTGTAAAATTTTAGTTACACACACACACACCCATATATTGTTCTATATTTTAATAATGCAGTTCAGATTATGATTTTTTTAAACAATGTTGTCCATCCATGTGTTTTTGCATTTAATAAACAATTAATGGTGTCCTATTTTTTTTCTTTTCAAGTCAGATCTGGATAGAAAGGCATAATATTTCCAGAGTCATAACATATGCTGAGATTGTTTTTACTGTCTTTGTCCAGGAAAGGCACACAGCTACACATTTCAAGGCTGGTCCCATGCCAGGCCAGTAGGTACGTAGCAACATTTGCATCTTGTAAACCTGAGTTCACACCTGAAATTGTAAGAGAAAAGGCTGTAAGACAGGAAACAGGATAAGACAGAAGTTAGTGCTGTGGCAGCCCCAGAAATCTGCACTGAAATGAACACAGCCAGGGATTAAAAATCCTAATACAGTATGGGGCCCCAATATCTGTTGGCACCACAGAGCCAGCTTTGAGATGTGTAGTTTTTAATGATCAGCTGGCAGTATAGCCTAGAGGTTAAAGCAATCCTAAAGATGGATTATTTTTACTGTTTGAAATGTAAGGGTGATAACTCACTAGTTCCAAAGCACATACAAAACAAGTATTATAAATGTAGAAAGTGTTGTAATAACACCTTAAAACATATTTAATAAAACAGATGATTTCCTATTTAACCTACAGTCAATGGGAGGCCAAGATCCTCAGTGACATCATTTCTTGACAGGAGCCTAAAACATATGGCTGCTCCCAGCCCTTAAATACAGGCTGATTTACATATCAATAGCCCTGGACTGCAAAGACTCACAGATAAACACAATGGCTCACTCCAATTAGCCTTTTATGGTCTTTCAGACATTAAGAAACTCTGTTGATGACAGTTCCCCTTTAAGTCTCAAGCAGGCTACTTACATTTGCTGGTGCCACTAAGCTAGGCAGATTGATGATAAGGATGGACTTCAGGTGGAGCTGAACAAGCTGGGTAACTGGTCAAACTCCTGAAGTCATAGACTTAGTGCAAACTGGTGGGGAGAAACAGAAACAGGACTTACACACTGTCTGGAGCTACTCTTGCTGCAGTGAAAGAATAAAAGAATGTGTAGGTCAAAATAAGCAAGAGGTCAATTCAGTACTTTGTGGCTGTCAATAAGCAGTGCATGACTGCAAGGCAATCTATGATTGCTGTACATAGGGTTGTAAAAATTATGGGGTACAAAGGGCATGACCGTGGCCAACACAGGTATTATCACTTTACAAAGCCTTGGTCAGGTCCCACCTGGTGTACTGTGTGCTGTTCTGAGCTCTCGAACATAAAAAGGATATTGAGTCAGTAGAAAAGGTGTAATGCAATGCCACCAAAGTGATCACATGTATGGAGGATAAAAGCTATGAGGAGAGATGGGAGGCCCTTAACATGTTCACCATGGAGAAAAGCAGGCTGGTGCGGCATGTGATCGCAACCTTCTGCATACTAAAGGGAATCAACTATGTTAAACATATGCAGATGTTTGATCTGGAGTGCTCTAGAGGGACAGAGTACATGCTGTGAAGCTCAAAGGTGTTTTTCTGCTATTGTCAGGTTTTGGCAGCACCCAGCTCCTAGTGCAGTCGTTGCCCTTGGCATACTCTGTTACCATGCATTGAGCTTTCTAGGCTAAATGTAACTCAAGGGCCTGGTTGCTAGCATAAAGGTGTCTGTTGTTCAGCCAGTGAGGTGCAAACATACTGTATATCTGACATTTCTGGGTTCTTTCCTATGTGTATAGAGTATGATTCCTCACTTCTGACCATGTAACATGCTGTAATAACATAGTACTGTGGTGATGGATTGGACACAGGTTCTATCTTGTCTGCCCCTCCTAGCACACAGCATGACAATTCTCAGTTTGAGTATGGACACACATGAGAATGAACCTTGCCTCCTACAGGAAATATGCAATGCAATGTAATTAAAGATAGAAGATCGGGCCCTGCCCCAAACGAAAGTGTCAGTTACATATCAACCCAATGAAGTTTATGGAGGTGTGTTTCTTTTTTTCTTTGTTTTTAAATATACACTTAAACAAGGTACCTAGATGGGCTGGCGTTTAGACTTGCAACTTGACAACTCTGAGTCCTCTGTATGTAACAATCATTTAACAACTATACATTGAATGATTTTGTACCTGTATAATGTGTCACATGTAAATAAAACAGCTCAGTGTGTTTCTAATACTTCTACAGTCACCACTAGCCATTATGAATGCTACTAGTGTTATACTGATTAAGAATTCAAAAATATAAACTAGATTAGTACAGATAATGCTTGCAGAGCTTAAGTTTTTTACTATAAGGGCAGAGTGTTTGTCGGTGGTTAAATTGGAAATGACTAGGAGGTGGAACTGTAAACTCTAAATTTGTAGGAGGTGGAACTGTTATGCCTAGGAGGTGGAATTCTCCATAGTAGTCATTGGAGAAAGATGTCAGAGGAGTTGGAACTGAGTTCCTGTGAGTTCCTGCCTAATTAGTTTAACCTTGCATGTTCTGTTGGGCAGTCTGACTATGAGGGTAGAGTGCTCGTTCTTTTGGGCTGTCTGGCCATGCAATAGCCTGGTTTGAAAATTATCTGCAGGTTAGACAGCAATTAGTCAAATACAACATGGCACTTTCTGAACTTATTACTGTCAAAGTCGATGTTGCTCAGGGTTTTGTCCTGGGACCCATCCTGTTTTCCCTGTTTGTAAATGACTTATCCCAGGTGCCTGACCACTTTAGTTACACTTTTTATGCAGATGATCTGGTGTTACTAACTAGCTTCAAAGATATCAAAGCCATTAACTTCCAACTGAAGTCTGACTTTCATCAAACCCAATCTTGGCTTACGTCGAATAACTTAGTCCTTAATCTTAAGAAAACATAAGCAATACTCTTTGGCTCTTTGGCTAAAATTAGAGCATTTCCTGAACCCTGGATATGTCTAGTGTTGATAGCTCTTCCAGTACTACTGCTGACTCCTTTAAATATCCTGGAGGAACCCTTGCCCCCCCCCCCACCAGCTAGATTTCTCTCTGCACATTCCCAATGGGGAGTACAACAAAAAGCCAAAAGTCAGGATCCTGACATTCAGGCTCCTGAGTTTGGCTGCCCGACACACACCTGTCCAACAGACTGATGCTGGTGCTGGCAGGGGAAAGGTAACAGGTGTGATGAACCACTACCCTGCCTCTGGCTGTGCACCACAAGAAGGGGAAAAATCCTATGGTTGGCTGAGCTGCTCTCGTGGTGTGGTGGGCTACGCCACTAGCAGCTTGGCTACCAGTGCACTCAGACCCGGGTTCTATTCCCAGGTCTACACTTTTGTATTGAGCTATTTTGCCCTCCTGTAAACTGTTTTAACCTACTCCAATGTCTTCTCCCCCTCAGAGTTGGTTATTTTAGTTACAGGGGGTGTGGGGGGGTGGAGCCCCCCTCGTGGGGGGCTTGCCCCTTCCCCCAGCACTGCACCAACATCTTGTCAGTCTTCCAACAGTCGGTCTCCTAAACTCAGGCTTATGGAGTTTGGGAGATGGACTGTCAGGATTCAGTAGTAGATCCTTCCCAATGTATGTAGGGCAGTTAATAACAAACTTTGCATGGCCTACAGGGCCAAACATATCTCCACTCCTGTTGTGTGCCACACCCTTGCTAGAGGTATGCTTCTAGCCACCCTAAACTAAAGTCTACCTTATCTAAATGGGATATAGCTTATAATAAAGTACTGTATGCTGATTTGCCCTCTCAGCATCCCATCTCACACATCATTGTGAGTTTTCTTAGAAACCAAAACGGTTGCCCTTGGGAATTGTCACACATTTGGCTAGGGTTACTTTGTTGATAAAGTGAGTAGAGCTGTCATTTCTTCCATCCTGGGTGAACAACTAAGCAGCACTGACCTTTGCTAACCCAAGGCCCTGTGCGAACTTCCTTGCCGGGGCCCCATATCAGAAATCGTGAAGCCCCTAAGAGACATCCTCATCCCTACCATGGCCTCCCTATATCTTCATTTTCAGCTTGTTTTGTGTATTTTTTGCACTTTACTTGAATTAGAACATAGAGGACCAAGAAGAAAGGAGGCCAACTGGACAGCTGAGTCTTTGGGAGGGCTCCTCTGCTCTTGGGGCCCTATGTGACTGCACAGTTTGCAGCATGCTAAGGCCGGCTCTGCAACTAAGGTCTGTTCATGTGAGTTACCCTCTTGGGACTAGTGATTTGTCTCTGCTCTTTGTTAAAAAAAAAACACACAGCCGTGGGAGAGCGGGCCTTTGCAGTTTCTGCACCCAAGCTCTGGAAGTCCTTTCATTAAAAGTTTGTAGTGCCTCCTCTCATTAACTCTTTAGAAGGCCCTCATGGGACTACCAGAAGGATAACACGACCTACAATTGCACTTAGTCCTGGTATCCTCCCCCCTTCCATGTTTGTGGGTTCTAGTACTAGCCTGGTTTACTCAGCACTATGATTGTAGACGTTGAGCCGCATGCACATACTGTACAATGCTATGATCTTTACTGCTATTGCACATGTAAGTTATTTTATTCATATTAACTGTTTGGTTATCATATTAACTGTTTGGTTACATGACTTGTAACCTCCTGGGTCGTACCTGAAAATAGGCTACTTTTTTTTTTTTTTTTGACTTTTTAGTTGTCTATTGTGTTTACCTGGTCAATAAAATCTAAATAAATAAATACGGTTGGGCAGTCTATGATACAGCTTTATTGCTAGCAAAGCAGCCCACATCTCATTAACAGTATCTGATCCTGATGTTACTGAACACTGTGATAAGCAATTCATTGTAAGGGTGTTTGATAAATACAAGTTGTCTTACTTTGCCTTTGTAGTCTGCTCACCATCTTTTGTGAACATATGCCTTTGTAACAGTTAAATCAATTGTATAACATGCTGTAACATAGTGAGTTTCTCTTATAATGCAGAGTATCTGTTTACTGATATGTTAAAGATTAAGATAAGGTTCTGCCATGTCAGCCCACACAAAACCAGGAGATAAACAAAAAGGGAATCTGTTTGCTACATAAAGATAATGGGCCCGCTTTTCAAAGATCTCTTAGAGTGATGCAACTTGCATTGCTCTAAGGGTTGTGGCTAACTCCAGTTGCACTTGGGACCTTGCATCAGACTTTATAATCTGCAGGGCCCCTGAGCTAAACCCCCAGGTTTGCCGCATACTGCAAGATGCGCCAAAGACTTGGCCGCATCTGCAAGGTTTGGTGCAGGTATGTGCCCCGATTTCACAATGATGTTTCACTGATTGTATTGCATATAGTATATGGTCCATGCAAGCCCAGTTGGCTGCCAGACATGGTGGTGTGAGGAGGGCTGTGCTGGCTTCTATTTGGGATTGGGTGGCAGAGTGGTCGGATAATACCTGATGGGGTGGAGGGGTGGGAGGTCCACTGGGCCACCAAACATGATTATGCAATGTTATATAGGGGTGACTGCAGTGGCTGGGGTGGGGGAGGGCAACCGCTGAACCTCCTGGGAGGGTATTTGCAGCAGCATAGAGGAGACTGGGGATCAGGTCCACCACACAGTCAGGGCTGGGGGTCTGCCTTTATTGTGGGTGACATCAGGGATTGGGGGCGCTGAAATATGTGCAGTGCTTTTTATTATAGTGTACTATACAGCACCAGAACCCCAATGGATACTCACCTATACCATACAGTTTTACAGTATATCCCCAACACCCACATTGCCACCTCCCTGGCCCCTGGTATACAGCTGGCACTCCTGTAGGACCCATCCGAAGGGCAAAACCACTTAGACCACCTCCTGGCTGGTCTAAGTGGTGCCCCTTGCTGCATCGATGATGGGGCTTTAAAAATTACAAAAAAGGGGATAGTGCAGCCCCGCCATGGTGCAAGCCCCCATGCAACCTGGTGCACCTGTTGTTTGGTGCAACCTGTGGTGCAAGGAGGCTTTGGCACAGCTGCATCTGGAGTAAATGCAGGCTGCCTTAGAAAATTGTGTTTGACGCAAGTTGTGACTTAAGTCACCTCTTGTGCCAAACTCTTTGGACACAAGTCCCTTGCGTCCCTCTAAACTCTTTGAAAATCAGGACCCACATCTTTATTAGGCTAATTAAAAGTTAATTATACAAGCTTTCAAGGCGTATGAAAATGCCTCTTTTTTAAGTATGCTACAATGTAGGCTGAAGTGCAGTTTGTAGGAGCTTGGTTCTGATTAGCAATGCAAGAAAAAAATGCAAAGGTTTGAGTAAACTTTCAAGTGCTGATTTTATTTATTTTTATTAATTTATTGAGCTCTCAGAATTAACACCTTTAAGCTAGAGCTCTTTTACAAAGGTTCCACATCAGTAGAAAATAACAAAACATATAAACACCAAAACAAGGGTTGAACAATAAGCATTAAATTACAAGAGAGAGGTGAACAACTTAGGCTGGCATTGTACAATGTATGCCAGTCATGGATTATAACATTTGACATACGAGCATGCACATGAAGTAAACAAGTTAAGTCAGACAATAGCATTGTCATATAGTAACAGATAAATGGGAGGAGAGAAGAGAGGGAGAGGTGATACATGGAGAAGATGGGAGGGGGAGAGAGGTAGTAGGGGAGGTAGTGGAAGGAAAGGGGTATTGGAGGAGAGTGTAAGATTAATATCGAAGAGTAGGAATAATGTCACTTACATTCTAGCTGTTGTCATGATATACAGTAAATAGGAAGTTTTTTTAAGACATACAGATAAAAAGCTGCAGAGATTTTAAAACACTAGGGCTAACATAAGCTTTGTAATGCTGATTTACATTAAAACAGCTGCTGAGCAGATGGTATTAAAAAACTGTTTATATATGACCTTTTGTTATGTAGCAGTCCCATAGCTGAGGGAAATTAAGTAGAGGGATATAAAACCTACTGTCTTGATTGAGGCCAGACTCTGGGGTGTTAAAAGGTTGCATAAATTTGAACTCTGAAGTCCATCTCTCCCCCTGTGTTCTGAAGTTGCCTTTTAGGACTGCCTCTTGCATGTCACCTAAATTATGTCATAATATGGAGAAATGCTCGCTACTGGAGAATTCATGATCTGGTGTCTTGACATTGTAATAGTACAGGTTCACTGAATCCCTAAAAGTCTGTCGTGTTTCCCTCACATGAAGGTTTGTATTGGGCCATTTTGAGTACATGATCAGGTATAAAACATTAGTGGAGCAGCAGCTGAATGATCCTTGGATGACATAATCCTGTTTCTTTTGAGCATCAGGGATTGTATCTGTTGTAACGATGTGAATGCATGATTGGCATATTCTCTGTTGGGAGCAGAATGTCCATGATACAGGCTTATCTGCTGGCATCTTGCTTCACATAATTAGTTGCCATAGCTTGTGGGGTTGCCAATGTGCAAGAAGTCGGAGTTGTGGAAAGACATCTTGCAGTCTTTCATCCTCTTGGAGAATGTGATTGAGGTCTTCAGTGATAGAAACATGGAAACAAAGAATCTGATGGCACATAAGGGCCACTTGTCCCATCCAGTCTGTGCAATTCATTTATTTTTTATCTTCATTTTTGCTGTAGATCCACTTGGTCTATGGTGCTGTCCCCCCCACCACCACCACCACTACAGTTTCCTTGTGCCTATCCCAGGCATTTTTGAATCCTACCATGGTTTTTGCCCCCACTACCTCAGCTGGAAATCTGTTCCAAGAATCCACCACTCTTTCTGTGAATAAATATTTCCTCACATCTTTCCTGAACCTACTTCTCTCCAGCTTCATTGCATGTCCCCTTGTTCTGGAGCACCTTTTTTTCTGAAAAATACTCCTTTCCATAAGCAATAAGACACAACAGGGTGTGCATTAGACAGTTCTAATGCATGGCTAGGGGGACATAGTGAGGCATGAGGCCATAGTTCGAGTGCATCCAGTCTCTTAGCCATGCATTATAACTATCTAATGCACATCCCCGGAGTGGTTTATTGTGCTTCTAAAATGGGTCTGTGTATTCTAAATCAGATTTCTAGTTTTAACTGTGCATTAGACACTTCAAATGCATGGCTAACAACCAATCAGATTGCTTGAAATCCTTTGCCCATTTTATAACCTACCCTATGAACCCCTGTGAGGTACTTAAATGTCTCCATCATAACTCTCCTCTCTCCTCTACTCCAGGGTATACATATTTACCTGCTTTAACCTCTTCTAATAGGACTTTTGATACAGACCTGGCATCATTTTGGTTATCCTTTTCTGGACCAACTCCACTCTGTCTATGTCCTTTCTGAGATGCGGTCTCCAGAACTGGACACAGGAATCAAGGTGGGGTCTTAATAGTGAAATATTAGTGGCAACACCACCTCCATTTTCTGCTGTTGATATCCCTTTCTATGCACCCCAGCATCCCACTAGCCATCCCGGTTCCCGACTGCCTTGTCACACTGCCTGGCCAACTTTAGGTCATCCTATAAGATTTACCACCAGGTCTCTGTCCTGCTTGGTCATTGTCAGTATCACCCTCCCCATTTTGTACTCAACCCCTGGGTAACTATGGCCTAAGTGCATCATTTTGCACTTTTTTGCATTAAAAAAGCAGCTGCGATAACATTCACCACTCCTCCAGTCTTTTCAGATTCATGCCTATCTTTTTCACCATCCCTGGAGTGTTCATCCTGTTGCACATCTTGGTGTCATCTGCAAAGAGGAAGACCTTCCCTACTAGCTCTTCTGCTATTTATAAAGACAATAAAGAAGACCAGTCCCAGCACTTAACCTTGAGGTACCCACCCAGTCACCCTCCATTCCTTAGAGTGAGCTCCATTTACCACTACTCTCTGTCTCCTATCCACTAAACAACACAAAAAGCCAGCACCAGGCATCAGGATACACTTGGCAACTTTTAATTCATATTTAAAAGTTATACAAACAAAAAGTATCATGTGCAGTTGTATAAAAACAGCCAGAAAACACTTTGACCCTGACTGGTTTTGCCCTTGAGAAAGCTTGAGGGCAAAACTGGTCAGGATCACACCATGTTCTGGCTGTTTTTCCACAACTGTGCAGAGTACTTTTTGTATGTAAAACTTTTAAATAGGAATTAAAAGTTGTCAAGTGTATCCTGACACCTGGTGCCAGCTTTTTGTGCTGTTTAGATTGAACTTTTGCTGAGCACAATCAGTTGATGTGGAGTGGCATACTGTGCTGATCTCCTATCCACTAACCAGTTTCTTACCTGAGTTGCCACCTTGTTGTCCACTGTCAAGTTACTCAGCTTTCTCATCAGCACCCTGTGTGGAACAGTGTTGAAAGTCTTGCTGAACTCCAGCAGGTGTACAGGATCTTGTGCAGGTACAGATTGTGGGGTCTGTATGTGACATCCAGTGGTATACGGTCATTTTTATGACTGCATGGGTGGAGCCATGCTGACGTATTGCCATGATGTAGGAGAGAAAAATTACTGTGGCAGCATGTGACAGGAATGTGAGGCAGTTGTCCTCCACTAAGTGTTTCGACTGGTGCTGTGGCACATAGCTCTGCCTCCTGCTTAAAGTTGAAGTACTACATAAAAAAACATCAGTACCACATAGATGTCTTCCTTCTGATCTGTTGAGCATGTAGCTGTTTAAAATTCTGTTGTGCAGTGCAGCATTTGGCTAAAAAGAGCCCAGTTGCTTCATTGTTTTTGTTTACAATTGTATGACTGCCATGTTGTCCCCCCCCCGACCTGTGCTGCCTGTTTCCCACACATGCACAATGACATTCTGATTGTTTACAACTGGTTAGGCTTCCTGTGTGGTGCTGGAAAGTTTTCTATTAATTCCCACAAGAAAGTATACTAAAGTCAGTGGTGAATGAGTTCATTTACAAAGGAATGTGGGTGACAGTGGGAGGTAACTTGAGACACTAGCAAATGCAAGGCTGAGAGACAAACTAAATTGAGCGGATGTAATGGTCATACCTGAAAACAGTCAGTCTGTACCTTGTGTTCCTATCTGGTCAATAAAAACTAGATAAATGTCATTATGCTCCAGTGACATTTTAATGAAGTCTGTGGCTCCTACCTTTTACCAGCACTTGTTCATCACGTTAATTCAAGAAACATTAGTTAAATGAGTTCCTATACAGAACTTTTTTATTGCTGTTTGCTACCAGCATGTGCTCACAAAAGCAAACCAGGTTTATTTTGCAACATATCTCAAAAACAGGGATAGGGCACAAGCAGGAAGAATACTCTAGATACTGGAAGAATTCACAGACAGTACTCTGCTTTTAGTAAAATCCCCAATAACGCACTGAGCTGAAACTACACTTCCTCAATTTGTGAAAGAGTACTGCAAGCACAAAATGGAACTACAACATGGAGGGAATGTAATACCTAGGGGTCAGGCAGCTGAAAACAAGGAGAACACCATATAGCACTCATCCAGGTAATTACTATTTTACTATTTACTATTAATAATATTTTTTTTAATGTCGCAGTACTGCAAACATGAAGAAAGTGGCATGGGTTTTAATCCCACCACATGATTGCTGCACAATGTGTCAATAAACTTTGAATGTGACAGTGCCGCAAACATACAGAAAGTGGCATAGGTTCTAATCCCACCACATGATTACTGCACAATGGGTCAACAAGCTTTACGGGTTTTTTTGTTTTAACAAGGCAAACAATATATGTACTCAGACAGACATAGGAAATGCAAACAAATACAAGGGAAGCACACAAGAAAAAGTAAGAAAATGAACTCTGTTATGCAAAGTACCATATAGTTATGCTTGCTATATGAATAGCAACCTGTGGGATGAACAAGGTGAAATTAGTGTTTGTATTCAGTTGAATCTCTACAACTCTGAGACATTCAACATTTCTTAATAGTGAGATTCTTGGTCCTTGAACTTTAGCGAATAAAATACACACATCACAAAATGTTATTCTGTTTGCACCGCAAACCCAGCATAAGTACAGTAGTCACTTTATAACAGTGGCAACAAGTCAAGAACACATACTGCTTATCAAACTAGAAGTCTCCATGGAAGATTTTTTTTTTTACCAGAAATGTCATGAAAACACAACAGAACTATTAAAATAATAAACCTGGTAGACCAGGGAGGGGCTATGGACATGGCGTACCTAGACTTTCACAAGGCATTTGACACAGTCCCACATGAAAGATTAATAAACAAGTTAGCCATCCTGGGAGTGGGTCCCAGGGTGGTAGGCTGGGTAAAAAAAACTGGTTGGACAACAGGATGTAGAGGGTAATAGTAAATGGAGTTCACTCTGAAGAAAGGGGGTTACTAGTGGGGTACCGCAGGGTTCAGTACTGGGACCGGTCCTCTTTAATGTCTTTATAGGTGGCATTGCAGAAGGACTGGAAGGAAAAGTATGCCTCTTTGCAGATGACACAAAAATCTGCAATAGGGTGGATGCACAAGGGGGAGTAGAAAGGATGAAAAGGGACTTGGCAAGGTTGGAGGAACGATCAGAGATATGGCAGCTTAGATTCAATGCAAAGAAGTACACAGCAATGCACCTGGGGAACAAAAACCCAGGGGAAAACTACACTATTGGGGGGTACTAACAACAACAAAAATGAAAAGGGACCAGGGGGTACTCATATCAGGTGACCTAAAGGTAGGTAAGCAATGTGAGAAGGCAATAAGGAGGACTGGGGGTTACTGGGATGCATAGGGAGAGGCATCAACAGAAGAAAACATGAAGTTGTCATTTCTCTGTACACACAGTTAGCGAGACCCCATCTGGAGTACTGCATGCAGTTCTGAAGACCCTATCTCCACAAGGGCATAGACAGAATGG
The DNA here is from genome assembly GCA_016271365.2 of Neoceratodus forsteri. Lineage (NCBI taxonomy): Eukaryota > Metazoa > Chordata > Ceratodontiformes > Ceratodontidae > Neoceratodus > Neoceratodus forsteri. The sequence continues at coordinate 659,969,585 of CM028136.1, forward strand.
AGGCATTCGAGAGGAGGCAACTAAAATGGTGTAGGGGTCTGCATCAGAAGCCATATGAAGAGAGACTAAAGGAGCTTAATATGTATACTCTTGAGGAAAGGAGAGAGGGGGGATATAATAGAAACTTGCAAGTACCTCAAGGGAATCAACAAAGTCCAAGAGGGTAGCATATTTCAGAAAAAAGATGTGCAAGAACAAGGGGGCAATACTTGAAGAGAGAGGGGAGACAGCTCAGGGGCAATGTGAGGAAGTATTGTTTCATAAACAGGGTAGTGGATGCATGGAACAGCCTTCCTGATGAGGTCATGGGGTCAAAAACAATGAGGGAATCCAAGAAAAGCGTGAGACAGATGTAAGGCAATTCTAGAGGGAGGTAGGAGGAAGTAGGCAGTTGGTTAACTAGGGTCTGCAGCTTATCCAAAAGGTAGGGAAATGGGCAGACTAGGTGGGCCAAGCAGTCCTTATCTGCTGTCAGAGTGGATGCTTCTGTATTTCTAAGCATAAACTCAGACTTGAACCTTTATGACCTGAAATGGCAGACTGTTCAAAGTTAACCTAAGACCATTGCATCTAATGCTACAGGAGATAATTCATTTCACAATGGGGAATCTTACCATAAGTAAAACTTAACAGGCATTTAATTATAAAGTATGACCCTGAGAAAATAATTATTTCCTGCAGCATTAGATGCAATGGCCTTAGGTTAACTATGAACAGCCTACCATTTCAGGTCATGAAGGTTCAAGCCTGGATTTACACTTAGAAATACAGAAGTGGTAGTGCTTGTTTAAATCATTTTCCTAAACATGAATAAAGGTTACTACAAGCACTACCACTATGGAGTAGCCAACAGCTGTTATCTTTTTATGGGTGCATGGGCAGTGTTCCGCAGATATTTTGCAATCATCATAGGAGAAGAAGGGTCTGTGAATGGAACGTGACCCTGTGTTCTTCTGCAGTGATGCATCAACATCTGTACAGTGCTGACTCCATTGGTGCTGTCCTCCTCTGACAGAGCTCCTCTCTGTGGAATGGTCACCCCCACCCTGATGGGCACACTACTTTAGTTCTGCTCTTCCATCAGAACTGCACATGCATGAGTATCATGCATGCACTGTTCCATTGCCACTGCCATCTTGCAAATGGCAGTCCACCACCACACGATGGCTGTGCTATCCACTCCAAAATCATTGCCGCCACTCCGAAAGCTGTCACCACTCTGATAGCAGTTCACCACCACTCCAATACCCATACCTTGCCACCACCGAAGGTAAAAACTCTGTACAGCCATATCAGCTCTGACTAGAATTTGTTCTATTTTGTCTTGTATTCCTTTAAGTTATTTGTCTGTATCCTTGTTGCCCTGCAGATCTGTTTTTCTATTATCTATGGGTGGTATTCTTGATTTGTGAAAACTTGTCTGAGGGTGCTGATGTCCAGCTTGGAACATGGTTTCAGTAACATGCAAGTGGTAGTCCTAGTCCTAAAGGGCAACATAAGAATAGAGAGAGAGAGAGAGAGAGAGAGAGAGAGAGAGGCAGAGGGGGAGAGAGAGAGAAAGACAAAGAGACAGAGAGGGACAGAGAGACAGAGAGACAGAGAGAGACAGAGAGACCTCAGAGTTCAAATGTATGCACACTTTTAACACCCTGGAGTCTGACCTCAGTAAAGACAGAGGTTTCATGTCCCAATCCTTAAGGTAGTCTGTGAACTTAGCACAGATGGACTTTCCCATTGCTGTTAAACATACAGCAACTGTACTGCTACATAACAAAAGGCCATATATAAACTGTTTCTTAACACCTTCAGCTCATCCCCTGTTTAATGTAAATCAGCATTACTAAGCTTGTTTTAGCCCTAATTTTTTTAAATCTCTGTAGCGTTTTCTGCATGTTTTAAAAAACAACTTCCTGTTTATATTGTAACAACAGCTTGAATATACATAGTTACATTAGTCCTACTGCTTTGATGGTAACACTTCACAGTTTTGTCAGACCTTGGCATTTTTTTCTTGCATTGCAAATTTGATCAAGCTCCTACAAATGGTGTTTCGACCTACATTGTAACATACCTGAAAAGAGGCATTACTATAGGCCTTAAAAGCGTCTATGATTTACATTTTCTTAGACAAATAAAGGCATTATCTTTGCCTAGCAAAAAGATGTTCTATTTGTTTCTCTACTTATATTTTAAGAAACTCTGCTCTATGTCAATATAAACAAAAGCCAACAGCTGAAAATAATATGCCTGGATATTATGACACAATGTTATTCCATGTTTCATAATAACTCCAGATCCCATTGCTATAGTTTGTATCTTCATAGTCCACATCATCATTGTTTATTTATCATTTCCTAAAGAACAGTTTAGCTGAGAAACAACATTAATAGTTCCTATCACAACAGGTTGTGTATTGAACTGACAGGAACAAATTGATTTTTAATGCTCACATGCTGTCAATCCTATCCAGATAACAATACTTAAGTTGTTTTACCAGTACCATGAAACAACAAGGCATTTATCAGACATTGGTTCCCCTTCATCTAGTGTGAAATAATGTTTGCTAATTAAATATTCTACTTGGCTTCATAGCATTACCATTTTGATACAATATACCAATATATGGAGGTCTTCTTAACATAATAGATTGCTTTTTCTAAATTATCAGTTTATATGGAACTAAAGACTTGAATATATTTCAAACATGTTATCCAGATGAGCAACCCCATTCAAAACACATGGATAAATAATAAAATGTTCATGATGAGGAGGGTAATAATCTTATACTTACACAGTATAGTTTGAAATTATACTTGCCCACGGATGTGCTGAACTGCAGCACTTAAATATCATTTGGATAGTTGAAGTACTAAGGTTCTGCACCTGTTCACAAATTTTTAAAGGACTACTCTGATAACTAGCCAAAAATAAAAATCTCAGTTGGCCTCATCAGAACTCAGTTGCACTGGGTTTTAAGCAAAATTGGATCTTAAGTCATTCTAGTCCTTATTACATATGGAATTGACATGAACACATGAGCCTTACCCCTTCCAGTTATTTTTCAGTTGATGTGTATTCTGGAAGTGAAGCCATAATGCCCTTCCATGTCCACAGCAACAGACTATAATATTTAAAGTGGGGGATTAGGAATTTAACTCTACAGTAAACTTCACCTAGCAGTAAAACTATATTTTTATACAGGCATGAAAAGTTGGGGGGAAAAAAACTATTTGCAAAGCTGACATTTAAGGTACCTCATTACAGAGATAAAGTAATAAGTTAACATCCATAACATCCATATAATATATACCTAGTTGCTTTATGCAAATTAAGTTAGAGACAATGTTGTCAAATGCATTTACTGTATGCTGTGCAGCAAGGGGCATATTCAGATTAGCCCAGAAAAGAATAATCTATCTTTGCTGTTAAGGCAGTTCCAAAATGTCATTATGTCATACTGAATAGTAACCCATCCAAAATGAGTTGTATCTATAGAGATAGTGAGGGTATTATTGTTTACTGATCTCAGACAATCTGTTTTGGCATCCAATTGAAAAGGTTCAGAAACCTTCCTTAATACAATTGAGACCTTTTTTTAATTTATAGATCAAAGACAACCACATTTCTCTTGTCTATTATTTGCAACTGTAAAAGCACTGTAAAGATTCAAGTTTTATGTAGATACCTTTATTATTAATGATAATAAACAGAATGGTATTGCATTCAACTTACTAGAATAATATGCAGCAGAATTCTAATGAAGCCAACTGTAAATATTTTTGCTGGTAACCAGATTTCCTTATTAAGACTATTTTATAGTTAAACAAATTCTAACCACCTAAAATAAACTGTGAGATTAGGTAGGTTGTGTTCATTTTGCTTATAACCTTATCTGAACTACGAAATTACAGTATATATTGGGTAGAGTGAGTTCCTTTTGACTACTGTGTCTGCATAGCTTATTATATCTCATTATGTCTGCTCCAAAACACTTCCTTAATAAATGCATGTTGTTGTCAAGGGTATCTCCCTATACACACATAAATGTATACTGTATATGTGTGTGTGTGTGTGTGTGTGTGTGTGTGTGTATGTGTGTGTGTGTTATATATAATATATATATATATATATATATATATATATATATTATAAAACTTCATTAATGCACTAGTTAGGGTTGAAGTGACAAAAGTAGGAAATGTGGTGTTAGGGTAGCAACAGGTGTGGGGTGTCCCTAGGGGTATTCAACCCTAGCACTCACCCCATTCCATGGGTAAGTAGGCTGAGATGGGTACAGTAGAAGAAAATGGAGTAAGCATTAGGATTGACAACCCCAAGGCACACCCCACACCTGTTGCTGCCTGCAGGGTGTGGGTAGGGTGTTCTGGTTGGAAACCCTAATGCCACATTTCCCTACTTTTGTCCCTTCAACCCTAACTAGCACATTAATGAAGTTATTTGCAATGAATTTCCTCACTTTTTGAGTGAAGGCCCTGCTATCCCACACATACATACTTTGTGAGGTGGTGTAATGATATCCTTATTTGCCCTGTGGGCCTTGCACTTCCATCCCGCTATAGATGCATCTATGTATGTTAGTTAGCCAAATTACAACCAACCAGTCACCATAGGTTTTTTATGACCCCATCTCATGAACCCAGTACTGAAAATTTGAAAATCCCCTCAAAAATGTAATTCAGTGCCACTGCTATGTCATTCCACAGCACAGGTGTGAAAACAGCTTGGTGAGGATTTGGAAAATAACAGCTATCACATGCAAGAAGTGTTGTAAAAATATGACTATATTGAAAATGTAAAATTACCAGAGTTATGAGCATAGCAAAATTGTAATGCATGTGCATTACATTCCCATTTTTACATATTTTGCCCACGAATATTCAACATAGGCTTCTTATGACCCCGGCTTATGAACAAGGGCAGTGGAAATTTTAAAATCCCTCCCAAAAGGTGATTTGACCAAACAACCACAAAATTAAATTTTGGGATGCAAAAACAAATTTTGGCCAGGATTGAAAAATGACAGCTGTCACATTCATGAGTTAATGTGAAGAAATGGATATGCTGAAAAATTTGGTGTCAAAATATTGAAAATTACCAAAGGTACAAGCCTGCATTCACACATTTCAACATAGGTTCATAATTTTGTTGTTTGTCAATATTTGTATACCAAATTTTCAACATAGCCTTCTTATGACCCAACCTCAAACAAGGATGGAGAAAATTTGAGCTCCTGCCTGAATGGCGATTATGTGCAGTGACTGCAAAATTACCTTTCAGGATAGAGTTGCCTAACATGACTGGCATTATTTATGAGGGGGTGTCCCAGGAAAGGCTTGTTGAAAATTTGAGGCCAATATATTCAGAAATGGCTAAGTTATGCCACAAAATTCAAAACCCCATGGAAATACATTGAACTACATCCCTGATTTCCTCAGTTCACAGTCCAGCTTTGAAGAGTGAAGATGTGTCATTGGTCCAGACAGGATTATGACATTCGACCACTGGTGGATAAGTAATGGCTTGGGGGTGGTGTGCAGTTGTGAGTGCTGAGTGGAAGGGTTTGGCGGGGGGACTAACAGTGGTGCAATAGATATCCTTGGATAGTTTTTATTTTTACAGGGTTTCTTGAAAAAAACTATGAGGGACGGTTTTATTTTTTCAGATCTGGATAGTGATTGGAGGGTGGGGGGTGTCACTAGACACCATGGGAAATAGAAATAACAATGAGGATGGTGATCAGAGGGTGTGGGGTGCCACCAGGCACCAGTGAAAATATACAGAACATGAGAGATGGTAATTGGAGGGTGAGAGGATCACTAGACATCAGGGAAACAGCAGAGATGGGGATAGGAGAGTGGGGGGTGCCATTAGGCACCAGGGAAATGAGCAAAGCAGAAATTGTTTAACAATGAAAGGCACATAAGCTGAGGCTTGTTTCCACATCCAACTGGAGAGCACAGTGAAGATAAGTGACTTGCTCAGGGTCAAACAGTGTGCAACTCAGGCCTGTGGGATTCAAACCCACATGGGGCCAGTGATCAGAGGGAGGGGGTGCCACTAGATACCAAGGAACAATGAGGAATGGAATCAGAGGGTGGGAGAGTGTCACTAGACAACAGGGAAACAACAAGGATGTTGATGGGAGGGTGGGGATGTCAGCAGACACCAGAGAAAGAGAAAAGGGGAAAATGTTTAACCAGGAAAGGTACATAAGTTGAAGCTTGTTTCCAGGTCTGATGTGAGAGTACAAGGAAGTTAAGTGACTTGTTCAGGGCCATAGGAGGGTGGTGGGGTGCCACTAGACACCAGAACTCCACAAAAACATTTTGTTCCCACGAAAAAGGCTCTTTTTTCATATCTCATGATACGAAAAAGGATTTTTTTTGTATCTTGTGATATGAAAAAGAATCTTTGTATCACGATACAAAAAAAGTTCAATAATGTGAATTCAAAATATTTTGAAGGCATTTCTAAAACAGTAAACTGATGAATGCAGGTAAAGTGGTCCTGATAAACAACCTACATGTGTTGTTCCCTCCCCACAATGTCAGTTTTGTGGGTTTTATAATTTGAAGTTTTAGGTAAAAGCAGAAAACAAGATGGCGGCCAAATGAAAAAGGATTTTCTTCACATGAAAAAGGAGGACATCAATATGAAAAAAAAAAAATTTAAATTTCAAACTTCTATCTTGAGGTGCTTACTGAGCATGCTCAAAACAATTTATGAAAATTTAAAAATTAAATAAATTTGGAACAGATTAATATATTTTTTAATAAACCAGCAAAAGGCACATCTGCGGGTCAATCCCTTTCAATCCTGAAAATTTCAGACCAAAATTCCAAACTGCCTGGTCTGTACAGTGGACAAGTGAAAACCCATTATAACCAATGGGTAAATATGAAAATTCAATTTTTTCATTATTGAGAACTCAGAAACTGCACATCTGATTGGAAGAAACTTGCCACATCCAAGGACCTACTCCATAAGACTGCACATGCAAACTCTTAAGCAAATCTGTTAAATGGTTGCAAAGTTATTAAAGTGCAAAAATTGGGCTTTAACCTAGAACCGCCAGTACTGTGACTGCACCACTATAATGTATGTGTATGTATATCTATCTATCTTATATATATATATATATATATATATATATATATATATATTATAGGGTGTAGTACAGCCCTTATAGTTAGGGTACAGCAGGCAATTTAATGTTAAACCTCAACTGTTGCACTTTAATATTTTTGTAACCATTTGGCAGACTTCCAAGAAATTTTGCATGCACTATCTCCTGGGGTAGGTCTGTTGACTTGCCAAGTTTGTGTTGGTCGGATCAGCAGAGTTTGTGTTGTGTATAGTGAAAATAATATGAAAATTCACTTTCTTCTCAGTTTTTCTTGTCATCACATTGTGGCCAAATTGTTTGTAATTTTGGTCTGACACTTAATGGGCAAAATGTGCTTGCCCCACAGAGCATGCCAGCAATGGTTTAGTGAAAAAAATATTAATCCATTGCAAAGTTATTAATTTTAAAATTTTAGGTTCTGAGCATGCTAAGCTCAGTCTTTTGGATAGAGGAATGGAATGAAAAAGGATCTTTTTTCTTGAGTCTCCAATCCTTGGTTGCCAGAAAGAAATCATTTTTCATGAGCCCCCATCTTGTTTTTAGGTTTTGCCCAAAACTAACTGTCATAACTCTGCCCATGGATGTCTGTTTCACACATTAAAGTGTGATTTTTGCTCATTGGGAGTTGATGAGCTGTTCTGTGTCATTTCCGATGTCTGTATGCCCAAGAAACTTTTTTTTAAATTAAATCCTTTTTCAGCATTTGATAAATTCCTTGTTTACCATCCTTATTCAACACTGGCAACAAGGAAATCAGCTGGCAAACAAGGATTCCTGGGCTAGCCATCTGGTCATAGAATGTTTATGATGAGATTGCCAGACAGGGAATCCTTGTTCACCAGCCGTTTTCCTTATTTGCCTGACAAAAAAAGGAATGGCAAATAAGGAAATCAGCTGGTGAAGAAGGATTCCGGTCTGGCTATCTGGTCATGAAAATGTTATGACAAGATGGCTAGACCAGGAATCCTTGTTCGCCAGCCAATTTCCTTGTTTGCCACATTAATAATAATAATACATTTTCTTTCACATAAGCACCTTTCGGGCCATCAAGGTGCTTTACAGAAGGATAAAACCAGTTACAATTATATAAAACAATAAACATCAAAATAAATGACTAACATACAAAAATAAAGACAGGACCAAAGTTATATGGAGTCATCATAGGCAAGATTCCATAAAAAGGTTTTTAAAGCCTGTTTGAACCTCTCCACAGTCATGCACTCCCAAAGTTGATGGGCTAGAGAATTCCAGAGGTTTGAGGCCAACTGCATTAATGCATGGGCCCCAGAAGATTTCAAAGACACCCTCAGGATCTCTAGCAACCCCTTGTCAGCCGAACACAGCTGTCATACTGGATGGTGAGGCACAAGGAGCTCTTTCAAGTAGTTGGGGCCCAGTCCATGTAGGGCTTTACAAGTCAGTAAACCAACTTTAAAGGTGATCCACCTCCTAATCGGCAGCCAGTGCAGATCACACAGCATGGGAGTAATATGGGATGCTTGAGAAGCCCCAGTTAACAATCATTCTGCTGCATTCTGCATGAGCTGCAGGTGGCATATTTCAACCCCAGAAAGCCCTAAGTAGAGGGAGTTACAATAATCAAGGCGCAAAGTCACAAAGGCATGGACTAATGTAGGCAAGTCCCCAGGCAGAACCAGGTGCTTAATCCTGGAGATATTCATAAGATGATAAAAGGAAGACTTGACAAGAGCTGACACCTAATGTCTTAATGTCTGCCCAACGTTAAGCACTACCCCCAGGTTTCACACCCATTCAGAGGAAAGGATCTGAGAGCCCCCAAGAAAAAGTCCAAAGAGCTGATCAGCCCTAAACCCCTCTATCTGGTGACCTGGGTCCACTACATTCACTTCTGTCTTTCCAGAATTCAACCTTAACCCACTTGCGTTCATCCAGTCCTGAATTTTAGTGAGGCAGGTATTAAATACCGAGACAGCTCTATCCTGGTCAGGGGCAAAAGACAGATAGAGCTGGATATCATAAGCACAACAGTGAAACCTCAGCCCATACCATCTTACAATGTCTCCGAGGGCAGCATATACACTGTAAACAACATGGGGAACAGCACTGAACCCTGAGGGACCCCACATGGCAGGGAGAAAGGGTCCAAGGAAATAATCCCAGACACTACTCTCTGACTCCTGAAGAAGAAGAAGGAATCAGCATTTATATAGCGCTTTTCATACATCCAAAGCACTTTACAAGCAATGCTAGACTGGTAATGAAGTAACTGAATGTGTGGCGGCGGCCATATCTCACATCATCACCCACACACAGCCTGGATAATTGCATGAGCTGGTTTATGGGAAGGGGAATGTTGGCCAGGACACTGGGAATGTTCCCTACTCTTTGCGAAGAGTCCCCTGGGTTCTTTTACTTCCACCTGGACACCCACCAGGACAACACTGGGATGGGCAGAAGAGACCTCAGTTTAATGTCTCATCTGAAGGATGGCATACCCCAGCAGTACTGCACCCCCCAATACTGCACTCGGATGCCAGCGACTTTTAGGTGCAAGTCCAATCCCGGTGTGGGACGAGAACCCACGACCTTCTGGTCTAGAGACGGATGTGCTACCAACTGAGCCACGCTGCCAGTGAGGAAAGATGTAAGCCACCCTAGGACCATGAGGGTGAGGGGTTCACATCAGCAGTGGACTTCTTTTTTTTTTTTACAGCTTGAAAAAAAAATACAACACATCAAGAGATGGTTTTCTTATTTTCAGGATGCAAAGGACATGGGAGGGTGGGAGGTACCACTTGACACCATGGCAAGAGTATATATTAAATGCAACAGCCATCAAAGGCTGTGGGGCAACACTAGGCACTAGGGATTAAACAGAGTTTGACAGGATCAGACACGGGAGGGTGGTGGTACTACTGGACACCAGGGAAAATATATTAAAACATATATATATATATATATATGAAAATTGGAGTGTGGTGGGTGCCACTAAACACCAGGGATACATATAATGTATTTACTGAGACCAAGGCACAATCAGAGGGTGGGGGGTATCACTGGCCACCAGCAAAAATCAAGAAAATTACGAAGAACAGGTGAAGAAATTCCCTTTTCATGTCTCTAAATCCTTTACCATAAGCAATGAAAAAGAATTATTTAGAATGAACAAAGAATGGGGAAAAAACTACGTTGAAAATTATCTTTCGTGCCAAGGGATTCTTTTTCGTTTCAGTGAAACTACCAAATAAAAAAGGATTCCTTAGCATGAAAAAGGATTTTGAACTTGTTTCTTTCCGATTCTTTTTCATGATCATTTTTGGTTAAAATGTAAAAGGATCCCTTGGCATGAAAAAGGTTTTTGGGCTTCGTTTTTTTTCTGATTCTTTTTTCTTGTCAAGGGATCATTTTTCATGAGCCTTTTTCATTCAAATGAAAAAGGATCCCTTGACATGAAAAAGGGTTTTAAACTTAGTTTTTTCCCAGTTCTTTTTTTCATACCAAGAGATCCTTTTTCATGAGCCTTTTTTATTCAAACAAAAAGGATCCCTTGGTATGAAAAAGGATTTCAGACTTTGTTTCTTCCTAAGTCCTGTTTTGAGACATGTGATCCTTTTTCATTTGAATGAAAAAGGATTCACAAAAAAGGCTATTAGCGAGTCACGAAAAAGGAATTAAAATAATAAAACAAACAATTCTGAGTAATTTTTCCAGCAAACAAATGCAGAATTCGCCTAATGTAGTCACAAAGAGCAAGATACATGTTTTGGTGTATGTGTGGAAGATGTCATTTTGGGGAGTTTTAACAATTAAAAAAAGGAAAATAAGATGGCAGAAAATGAAAAAGGAATGTTTCTTCATGAAGAAATATTGGCCCCTGATAAAAAAGAATACTTTTTTGTTTGATCAATTTTATTTTTTCATTTCAGGAAGCTATCCTGGAGAATAAAATTTCCATTGAAAATAATGAAAACTTTAAAATTTAATAACTTTGGAATGGATTGATATTTTTTCACTAAACAAGAGAAAGGCACTTCTGTGATCCAATCCATTTTAACCCTAAACATTTCAGCCCACATTTCCAAACCACCTGGGCATGAGGTGCTGACAAAAGGATTTTTAACATTTTTACTCTATGCCGATCTTGGAATCCATATGTCTGACCAAAACGAAGCTTGGTACATCAAAAGATCTACCCCACAAGACCATGCATGCAAAATTTCATGCAAATCTGTTCAACGGTTGTGACAATATTAAGTGCAAAATTTGAGGTTTAACATAGAAAGTCCTGTTCAACCCTAACTATAGAGGCGCTACTACGCAACTATAATACATATGTGTGTGTGTGTGTGTGTGTATATATATTTGCATGTAGAAAGAAAGCTAGGAAGAAAGAAGAAAGGAAAGGAAAGGAAAGGAAAGGAAAGGAAGGATGTGTAGGGTGGTATACAGTACAAGAATGTATACCCATCAAGGAGACTAATTAGGGCTATAGGCCACAAGCTTGAAAAGTGAGTGGCTTTATTGCCCTAATTAGCCCATGAGATGAGTATACTTCTGGGTGTGCCACCCTTACCCATTATTTTTTGAATATAATACATTAGGACAGTTATTTTTTATGGAGAACTCATTTGCAATTGTGTTATATAGCACCTGAAGTCCTCTTGCTACAAGGAGGTAATGGTGTGTGTGCTGAGTGCATGTAGGAGACTGAGGGATGTCTAGATTGGGGGGTTGCTTAAGTGTATTTTTCCAGGTTCTTTTGCAGCTTGTTATTAACTTCCTAAGGATGTGTTAATTGTATTATTAGTGTTGTCCCATGGAGTTTAACAAGTTTAATGACTTGTAAGGATTTAAACAGGCGTTTAAAACCTTTTTGTGGCATCAGGCCTTTCAGTGATGCATAGTTGAATGGATCTGTTATTTCCATTTATTATTGTAATTGTTGTTTATGTAATTGTATTTTAATCTTTGTACAGTGCCTTGATATTTTGAAAGACACTTAAAAATAAAGTTTATTATTATTATTATTATACACTTTTTATTAGTGTGAGTACTGTATATACTTTTATTTGAGTAACTAGTGAAGTATACACTTTTAATTAGTGTAGGTATATATTTTTAATTGTTTGGTTAGTGTGGGTATATAGTTTTATCCCTTGCTGTGCTGCAGACCGATACATTCTTTCAGAATTCCTATACATTCCAAATCTGTTGGCAGCCCAAGGGTTAATTGATAATTTAGTTACTGCTATACATGGGCAAACAACAGCCTTTTGTAAGGTGAAAATTTCCCATAAATATATATATATAAAATAGTGGCATGGTAGTGCCACCATAGTTAGGGTTGAGTACCCCATTTAAGGTTAAATATACAGTTGCGGAGCTACATAGCACTGTAGGTAGTCGTATCTACATTTTTTTGAGCATTCTTTGCTCACACCTACAGGCCACATGGTTTGTGTGACCAGTCCAAAACCTTCAGGGAACATGCACCCAGGGTCCCAATGTGCCTTTTGAAGATTTCATGAAAAAATATTAAACGGTTCAAAAGTTATTCAAAAAACAAGTTTCCCATTATAGTCAATGGGAAAAGTTAACAAAAAGTCAGACAATGTTGCAAATGCAGTTTTTAGTGTCGCAAATTACCCCTGTAGTGTCACAAATCCACTATTTTGTTTTCAGTTGCTGGTCACAGAAATGCTTGGCATTTAAATTTGGGACTCTCTAGGGACACAATTCTTTCCGTGTTCACCTAGCTGATCCCTGAGGATGCTAGTCATGTCTTTTTTGGAGGTTAAACACTCCAGAAATATGTTTTAAAATGTTTGTAAACTGTAGTGTCATAAACTAGTGTCACACTTGTGACACTTTTGTGATTTATTTTGTGAAAGTATCACAAATCATGACACTACTTTGCAACACTATCACCAAAATAACAGGAATTCTTTGTCACCCTGCTTCAAAAGAATGGTTTAGTCTCTTGGGCTGAAATTTGGAGGAAAGAAATCCAACATCCCACAGACATGCCTTTTCATGGTTTGCTGACAAAATATTACAGTACTGCAAAGTACAGCACTCTGAAGTTGACTATTTTTCCCATAGGCTAACATTACGGCATCCACTGTGTCTTTCGGGGCCCATATCTCGAAATGCTTCAAGATATGGACTTTTCATCAGAAAAATGCTTAACTAGCCAGGAAAGTCATAAATAATATGATTTTTGTTTCTACATTGTATGGTTCCTGAGATATATGACCGATGACCCCAACGCACACCCCGATGCCTGTTGGTGGGGGTGAGGTGGGAGGGGGTGCAAGGGGTGGGAATCCTAACATCAAATTTCCTGGCTTTTGTCTCTGTGGAACAACCTTAACGGATGCATTAAATGGAGTTTTTGCCATGAATATATATATATATATATATATATATATATATATATATATATAGGGGATACATGATGGGCAGGAGTGAGATATGGTAAATATTCTCACTCCTGCAGAGTGAGCTCTGTATTCTCATGAGTGCACATGAGCACGAGTGAGATGCAAGCTCACTCTGCAGGAGTGAGAATATTTACCATATCTCACTACATGGACATCATGTGTGCTATTTATACAAATGGGGTGAGAGCGTCTTTGAAATAATGGTATGTATATTTCATTTGGTTGTAGTGTTTGAGGGTGGAATTTGTGAGATTTAGATTTATTTATTTATTTATTGTGGGAAATGTTTTGTGCAGACATAATGAGTTTTTGTTAGTGTTTTGCGGTTTTATTCACCGCAGAGTTCTGATAAGGGTATATTTTTTGGAACTGCATGTCAAGAAGTCATTTAAACTTTTATTTTAAAGTAAATATTTTGAAGTTAGCAAAATCAGGAAATCAATGTTTAATGGGGAGTGTTGATTGTAGTGTCCGACTGTTTCATTTTGTAGTTTGCGGTTTAGTCCGTATCAGAGTCCGATGTCAAGTCTCTGTCTCTTTTTCTGGCTTTCTGTTGATATTGGTGTCCTGTGGAGATAAAAAAAAAATGTTTAGTGTTGTTCAACTACGTAGTCATAAGTGAGAGTTGTTAGTTTGGCATACCTTGTATTATGTTAAATGTAATATGTGATGCGTTAATGATTGGATTGTTGAAGCAGGCTGGGAGCATATCCATGTAACAGGCAGAAGGTGTTCCAGGTTTCAGGTTCAGAGTGCTGTGAGACTCAGGTTTGGAAGTAGAGGGTTTTTCGCTATCTTTCACTGGGTTACTCAGTAAGTCTGATATTTTTTTTTGCTTTTGTCATTTAATTTGGAGTATGTGTTGAGAGATTCAAGCTTTTGTGTCCAGAAACTTGTATTATTTCTGTGGGGCAATGTCAGAATCCGTCAGCTTTTGCACCAGGTGCTTCCGAATGGAATGGTTTGTGAGTCTTCGGTCAGTTTCTAGTCCCGCTTCCTGGATCATTGTTTTTACAATCTTCCCGATGGTATTTATCCCTAGAGGTTGGTTTTTGTACCAACATGGGGACTGTATTTTAATGGGGTAATGTAGTGATAGAAACAGTGGTGCATCTGGGGTGTTACATTTGTAAGGTCGTTTGTCTCTGTGTGTAGGTTATATTTTTATAGGACATCGTTTAGGGTCTCTGGTTTCATAGGCTCGTGGTTTATTAGTCTTATGTCTTTGGGGTTTGAGCCACTGCGGGTTTTTGTTTGTCTTTCAGTTGAGAATTCCAGGTAATTTGTGTTTTGGTTGTCTTTTTAAGTTACATCTCCCATTTTAAGTTTGAGCTTCAGAGTTTCCTCTAATTCAAGTATAAATTGACAATTAACCACATGGAATTGATGAGTGATTGTGGATTGTCAGGTCCTAGTAGATTGCTGTCATATAATTTGGTTAGTATTTCATCTGTGATGTCATCTGCTGCAAATGGTTTGTTTCCCATTCCTTTTGTTTTAAATGTTTTGTTTAGATAATACGACTTATCGTGTTTTCGAATTTTAAAGATGTGGAGAGATTCAGTATCCATTTTCTTTTAAATGCCTCTCTATACTTTGGAAGCAGGAGCGAATGGTCAGGGGTTAAGTAATCAGCGCCATCCTTTTTGTGCCGTTATAAAATAATGGCATAACAGGCTGTCCAGTTCTTCTGGTTCAATTTAGTAATGGGGTTGTGATCTCTAAATCCTGTAGTAGAAACTGTTGTAGATGTTTGAGGTCCGTTCTGTTTTTTTTTTGTGTTTGATTTTTCGTGCTGTGAATGTATTTTTGATGTAGTCTGGATCTAGAAATACGCGTTTTCTGTGGCATTTGTCGTTCTTGGGTTTCTGGTATAAGGTGTTCTGTAGGGTCGAGTAGGGTTCCTTGTCACGTTCAAACTGTGTACATAGATCTACAATTTCATTTTCCATCGAGGTCTTTTTTATATATTTAGTCATACTTGTTTGTTTCGTTTGGCAGGCTTTTGTTTCTGTTCGAAGAATGTTGTTTGATTTACAAGTTCTCTTCATTTTTGTATATGAGTTCAATAGCAGGCTTTTTTTTA
Organism: Neoceratodus forsteri; assembly: GCA_016271365.2. NCBI lineage: Eukaryota > Metazoa > Chordata > Ceratodontiformes > Ceratodontidae > Neoceratodus > Neoceratodus forsteri. The sequence continues at coordinate 659,985,243 of CM028136.1, forward strand.
CTTTCTATAAGGATAGTAAAGTCGTTTTGCCGGAGATTTTAGGTTTAGGTTTTGAATAAGAGCACGTGAATATGGAGGAGTTTGACATTGTGTTACTGGGCTTCAGGTGAGTTTTATTCATGTTTTCTTGATTTGTTTATTGGTTGTAGGAGTTTTTTTGTAGGGTTAACTAGGTGACGTCAGTGGAGTGAGAATAAATGGATATATCTCACTCCACTGACGTCATGAGCATTTATCTCACTGCAGTGAGCATTTATCTCACTCCAGTCAGCATTTATCTCACTGCAGTGAAAATATATGAATTTATTGCACTGGAATAGCTCTCACCCCCATTGTATAAATATATATATATATATATATTTATATATACACACACACACACATATATAGGATATGACATGCCCCTAACAGAATATCTGCGCTATTTCACCTGAGTGTAGTTTGACCTTATGGCATTACAAGTGGTGGAGCCACAAGTGATGTCAAAGGTCATAGTACACAAGGGAGAAATATCACAGGTATTTCTGTTAGGCAACATGGCATATTACAGTACATTTATGCAATGATTTTCCTTTTTTCAGTGTTTGTTGATTTAGTAATGTTTGTTTTTAATTTTACTTTTCAGATAACCAAGTGAATGAGCAGTGTTTCTTTCCTTTTCTTTGATACACATGATGCTTTTGAGTTGTGCATCATTGTGTCAGGGCATAAGGGCTTGTGTACAAACCATAGTGACGGCTGATTAAATGATGAGGTCTGCTCAAGTGCCCTTTTATATCCTCATAAGGATTGCATAAATATACTTATAATACTATCATCTCAAAGCTAATGGTGTCAAGATGTTGTGTGACATTTTGCAATAATAGGGCATCTCACATCAGTAGGCCTACATGCATGTCACTGGTGTGTAGCAGTGCCTATATAACATGGAGGGATCCCAACAACATAGGTTATTTTTCTCCTTTTTCTCATGCCATTGGGAAAGTGAATTCTGACCAGTGGAAGCTGTTTTTTCTATCACCAAATATTTGTTGATATGTATTTATTTTCTCGTAGCTACTTCTTCAGAAATCATTGATCAAGGTTGTATGTTGTCACCAAGTAAGGTGCTGTTCCCCGTGGCTGTGTAAAACCTATCTACTCTGAGGATGCCCACAAGTTGTGTGTTTGTTGTGTAGGCCTATCTTGCAGTTAAAAACCTTGTGACATGTGCTAGGGTTTTACTCAAGCAACACAAAGACATTGTCAAAAGGTTTCAGAGCTTTTTCTTGAGAAAATGGAGAAAACTGCTACAGTGGTTGCCAAGTCCAGTTATGACGTTGCACTTTTTATAGGGAGCACACACACACAGAGCATATCAAAGCTGTTGACAAGCCATATGACCTTAATCGGTGATGGTTGTGATACAGAACTCCTCATGCTAAATACATCTCAATGCCATTTACAGCTTTCAGGGAAAGGACCTGTTGCAGTAACTACTCATGGAGCCCCCTTTGTGTGTGAAAAACAGTGCCTTTTGATCAGAAAACCTTTGGTATCATCAGAGAATCATGCATTATAATTCCAGTTAGGCAGTTCTCACTATATTTAACTTTAGTTTAAGGCAAGGAGGCTTGTGCTGCAGACAAAAAGACAGAGTGCACAGTTTAAGCCTGCACTGGCAGCTGCATGCCTTGCAAGGTGAGAACAGCAAATGAGTTTAGTTAACTAAGAAAAGTGATGGGGATATTTTTGAAAGATTTATTTGACTCTGTTTTTCATGAGTGATGGTGGTGTAGGGAGCACAGAAATCTCCCCTTAGCAGGTCAGGGCAGAGAGAATTTAGCAGGCTGGGAAAGATGAATGAAAGGGGGATTTTAAGGAATTTATTTGACAAATGTTTTTTTCTGACTGCTAGTGGTGCAGCAGGGCACATAAATCCATCTGTTTATTTGTTGTCTCTGCGTGTGAGTCTTCCAAACAGTGAGTAAAACTAAAGTAAACTGCTCTGTGAGACACAAGGGGCCAGATTATCAAAGGGTGGCACAGTGCTTATATCATGCCCAGAATCAAACCCTTTTGTCACTGCAGCTGCAGTGTTCCCAGTTGCCACAACTGCACATGATTTTATAATCTTGGGTGCAGCTGAGACAGTTTACCTGCTTACGGCAGCTTGCAACAACCCTTAACTGCAAGCTCTGTCTTTGGGTGCTGAACAAGGATGCAAGCTGGATCACAAAAAGATGATCTAGTAAACAATGATGGGGTGCAAGGGATGTAAAATTCCATTAGACTGCTGCAAGTCCAGTGTGCCATGTATTTGGTCACCTGGAACTTTGAACAATTCAGGATGTCTGAAAATCCAGTCCAAGGTCTTTCAGTGTGGTGGGGCGCTGTCTGTCAGTGGGATGTGTGGCTTTGCCGTGTCACTTCTCTCTGTCACTTCACAAATTGAACAGCACTGTGACTTGTGCATGTGTCAGGTATGTATGTCACAGGGGCATATAAGAAAAACTGAGAGAAACTGTGAATCATCATTGTTGCCTTCAGGCAACTGCTGCATTGTGTCTTTTGTTGTGCATATGTTGTTAGTGCTTGTAGTAAACATACGGAGAAAAACAGGAGGAGAAAGGGATGGGGAGGAGGAGGAAAGAAGCAGATACAATAAATGATCCACCATGCCAGTTCCACCAATTACAGGTTATGTAAGTAGCTGTGGTAGACAAGGAGCTGATCATGGTGAAACACGGACTGGAAGCCATGGCTGTGAGGCTTTGAGAACAAGGGCTTGGTGCATGATAGTACAGAAAAAGAAACGATTGTTCATTAGTGCCCAGAAATCCACTGGTGCCACTTACACTGCAGTGCAAGCAGCCATTCCTGCTGGCCTGAGCCAGCTGATGCATCTCTTAGTACTGGATTGGCACTGCATCACAAAGGGCCTGAAAACCAAAGGGCACAGCAAGGTCCAGCATATGCACCCCAGAAGGTGCTGAATTTGTTGTAAAACGTAAAGTATACTGCCTGAGACATTGCATTCCTGTACTAAACTGCCAAGCTTCCCTCCTGTTACTTCAAGTGCTGACAGTTACAGAGACATCTCATTTAAAGTCTTGCTTCCAAAAACAACACATCCTCTTCATTACCATCATCATCCTCCCTCTATTACAAATCACATTTTCTCAGCATATGAATAAAATAGAATATATGAATAATGATAACTAAAATAAAAATCATATTAAAATGAAAACCATCAAAGTCAACTGGTTCTGAAAACAAGACATCCTCTTCATCATTGTCATCATCCCTCCCTCATAAATTGTGTTTTCTTGCAATATAAATAAAGCAAAAATGTAAGAATTATTAATAATAATTATAGTAAAATAAAAACATAAAGGTTGACTGGTTCTAAAAACATTGCAACCTCTTTTATGATCCTCTTTCATTCATGAATTCAATATCCCTCAGGATGCGGTACAGAACAGTTTGAGTGACACCACTTGTCTTCCCTGCACACTGCACAGCAGATGGAACAGTAGGACTGGTACTCAAAAATATAGGAAGTGGTGACACTGCTAGGTCATCTGATTCCTTACAGCAACAGCATGCAATATTCATCAAAGAAGTGCCAGAGGTTTTTTCTGACACAACTGCAGACAGGTTTGATAGCATTAGATCAGACAGGTAGTTTGGTATGGCAACACTACTGGATCCCAGATAAGATGATGTGTTAATTCTGCATGGATGCATAGGCCTAATAAAGCAGAAAAAGTTACATACACTTAGGTTGGCGCAGCAAAGACATCTTGAAGAAACCAAAAAAAAAGGTGTATACACAACCTCCTAATCGTACTTATTCTTATCCTCTTTTGCTGCCTTCCCATCAAAGCTAGATCCTAGACTCTGAAATCTTAGCCTTTCTCAAACTGTACTTGTTAAGGATCAACTTCATTCATTCAACTATTCACATGTCAGACAATTTGCATTTACTACTATTCCCACTCCTTCACTTGCTGGTGAAAAGTTGCCATGAGGTCCTGTCACTGGCACTGGAACCACAGTCCTGCACACCACTCCCAGCAGTAGCTGTGCAACTCATTTTCCTGATGACACATACAACAATATTCACATTGTCATCAAGAACAGGCTCAATATGATCAGGTGTGTCACGAGGAACACCAAATACACAGAGTCATTGTCAATTGAAGAAGACCCATAATGAGCAATGTAATGCCCTGCACGTAGTGTCTTTCATTTTTTTTTTCAGTTCAAGCCTATTTGTTGGGGCGGAGATACATTATATTATATTATATTATATTATATTATATTATATTATATTATATTATATTATATGAAAAACATTCAGGCCAAACTCCAGAGAGAATATAGTAATTGGCATGGTGGTAAAACAATGACTACTGTGAATATGACTTGAGGTCAGCAATGGGCCATGGCAGACTTAGTTGGTTATGCAGACTCTATCACAATACCAGAAACAATAATCCACAGGAGATGCATACCAACAGCAGCTGCCTTCAGCATGCTGCAGAAATTAGTATTCATTGCTGACCTCAAGCCTTTGTCATCCTGTATATGTGTTCTTCTTTACCACATGTTAATTTCTGCATTGGAGGCCTCAGTGGTTTGCTGAAGTCCTGAAGGTGATCAAAATTTATGGCACCATTTTGAAGCCCAGCCAAGGCTGCCAGTGTTTCATTTCTCTCACTCTTACTTTGCTAAACAGTGGATGCTGTCACTTGGGGCTGGGTGTGTTGTTTACTGTTATCTCCATTTGCTCTGTTATTTGTGATAAAAAAACTGTAGATGGGATGTTGAGTCACAGATACAGGTGCAAAATTGTTGCTCAATGGGGTAACAGAGTAGATTTTCAAAGTTACTTTTCAAGAACATTGGTAAGATTGTCAGAGGCTATAGGGGACTATAAATTCTGGACTTTTTTTTGAAGATACTGTAAATAAAAGTGTCAGAAAAACAGCTGCACCTGGACAAATGACTTGGTGCTTTGGTGCTACTAGACAACACAAACACAATAGCAAAAAATAGAGCACCCAAGTCGAGGAAAAACTGTGAATGGAAATGTTATTGAAGTACTACAGCTCCATAAAGAAAATAAATGCAACTCATTACCACTGACCATATTTTTGTGGCAACAACAGGCAGGCATGCATGTCTTATGTTTCACATACATAACTGTCATTCTTCTATCTCTGATTCACACTTTGTTACAAAAACAGACATTGCAGGATTCAGTGTGGGACAGTGAATGGGATGTGATTTCATTACTTGTGGGTCAGTGTCACTAGTAGGTTCCAATTAACTTTCACAATCAAAGATAGTGCTCCTGGATGAATTTTCACTATTGCCATATATGGCCATCAAAGTAACCTTTCTTGCAAGACAATGAATGTCCACCACAGTCTGCAAATGCTTTGCATCAGCAGTCATCACAAATGACAACTCCTTGTTTAATATTAATTCTTCCTTAGTAAGTGGCCTAATAGACAAGCTGATTACAGCATATGGGGCTGATGAAATAGGAGTAACTCCTATCTTCTGTTTACTCCTTGCCCTCTGCCATAATTTCTCTCCCCTCTGTGTCTTCTTCCTCCTATTTGATAGGTTTGATAGTTCTCCTGGAACTCATTTTACACTTGCTCTGTCTGAGAGCTTGTAGTTGCTGCACCAGTGTGGGGGGGACAGGGAGAGTGTTCAAAAGCTGGAAGATGTGCTATCTGTGCTGCTGCAGCTTGAGGTATGGTCAATTGTGTACTAGCATCATTTCTGTGTTTTAATATTGATTTCAAAGTGTTGCTAGCTTCCTGTTCATGCCACTTAAATATTCTTCTCAATCTGTAGTCAATCTTGTCTCTAGCAAATTTGTTTGTTTTGATTGTTTGATCTGAAATATCTTAGTGGGTCACTTTTTCAGTAAGCTGTTTCTTAAATTTTGCAATTCCTCAGCTGTAGGAACATCTCTAAGTTTTTTCTCTCTTTTTTTAGTTTGTTTAGATACAAGTTATCTTACTGGGGCTGCATGATCTAGAATCAGCTGCATCAGTTTCAGCATGGCCCCTCCATTAGTTCATGTCACTTTTTCATGAATATTGCATCTGCCATGCAGTAGGCAGATAACTTTAAAGTAATGGAAGTTGCAGGTGGCCACCAGATAGAATACCAGACTCCAGTTGCACAGTGTCACCAATCACTAAATAAGAGCACTGTGATAAGGCAACCGCAGATACTGGAAACGACAATATTGGTTGTCTAATACAAAATGTACTTGATTTAAATATAAATACAATCATGTTAAAAGGTAAAGCACCACTACCAAGAAATGCCAAACATTTTCAAGCCCCATGTGTTCTTTCTCAAGGCATTTCTTGGTAGTGCTGCTGTACCTTTTAACATGATTTTGTTTTTTTTATTTTAATAAAGTACATTTTGCATCAGACAACCAATATTGGGGTTTACAGTATCTGTGGTTGCCTTAGCACGGTACTCTTCTTTAGTGATAGGTAACTTTAAAGGCCTCATGGGACTTTCCCAACTGCTATGTAGGCTTCCAAAGTTAATGTAGCTTGTGACAATCATCCCTCTCCCCTTAAGCACCACCTTTCTAAATGCTCAGAATATCATTTTATCATCAGTTGCTGGAACTGAGATATCATTTCCAGTGTCTTTTCTTAGCAAATGATTGCTGCCCATAGGTTCTCAAAGTGTTGTTTTCAAAAATCATAAATCTGGACTGCAGTTGTCATTCCAATTACTCATACCCCTCAATGCCATTTAACAGAGGTCAGAAAAACATGGTTATGGCTATGAATGGTTATGGCTATGAATGGTAGAAAGCAGATGATCGCAAAAGAGCAATCGTTGTTATGAAGTTTTCATCGAAAAGCAAAAAGAAAAAGTGTTTTTATGCGGGGGGGCTTTGCCCCCTGCACCCCCTGAATAAAGATTACTATTTCCGGGGGGGGGGGTGCATGTTGGGGAAGGGGCACAGCCTGCATTTGTGAGAAAAATTAAGTGCCGCACCCACAGGCAGTGGCAAAATTGTAACGCTCCCAGTCACCAGCCCCGAACCCCATACCTGCTCAGCCAGAGCTAGCCACCCTCACCACCATGCCACAGGGCTAGCTCCCCTATGGACCCTTCCGCTATCCCTCCCCTTCCCTTTTCTATCCCTCTTTAAGGTCTCTCTCTCCCTACAGTCACTTTCTCTGTAGGGTCACTACCCTTGCAGGGTAGCCCTTGATGATATCACTGAAAATGAGTCACTGTTTTAGCAGTTGCTCATTTTCAGTCACTATCACCACAGGATACCATATGGCTACCCAGCCATGTGTAGTGAAAATATGGTAAAAGGTACTCACTTTTGCTTCAATTTACAACCACAAATCCATGCAGGCATAACCAACATGAGGACAAGTGTCAGAGAAATGGCTGTACCAGGACTAATGACTTGGTGCTACTAGACAACATGAACACAGTAGCAAAATATAGCACACCCAAGTTGAGGAGTACCCATAAATGGCAATTTTATGAAAGTGCTATGGTGCCATAATGAAAAGAAATACAATACACATGGCTGACCACATATCTATCGCAACAACAAGCAGGCACACATCTTACATTTCTGATGCACAACTGTGGTGCTTTGTCAGAGATTATGTGCATAGAAACAGTCTTGTTTAAATACCACCATTCACCAATTAAATTGCAAGTGCTATAAGACAGGTGTTAGTAAGGCAATTAAAAACTAGCTTTACCAAAGCCAGGTAAAACACTTAAAAATAGTTGAGAATATTCTTCAAAGACAAATCATTAGAAACATGCAATATAAAGAGGTTACTAAATACCAGGGTTTCGTAGAAGCAAGGACAGTTATTCTGTAGTAACTAGCATCAACAGGCATTTTATTCCACTAAATGTTTTCTTGCGATACTGTAGTTTTAAAAATTAATTCATATATGCTGTTTAGATTACTGAAGCACTTAGAATGGTTAACGATATAGCTGCAGTGTAACTCTGGTAATGTGGGTGATGGCCCAAAAATGATATACAGAGGTCCAGAAACAGCTAGAGACAGAGTTGTACACAATTTTCTCCAAATGCCCAAACCAAACAATACCCTTTGGTCTATACATCCCCCCTGTTGACACCCACAAGTGTGGAAAATGTAAGTATTGCCTCCATTGTGAAAAATACAAAATCTTTTTGCAATCTGGTCATTAGTAAGGTATATGAGATCAGGGACTTTGTTAGTTGTTATACTGTTGGGGTTGTGCATATGTTAGAATGTTGCTGTGGTGCATTTTCCATTGGTCACACTATATGACAGTTTTGAATACACATTGGTGAACACTTAAGAGGGAATGAGCATAAAGATAGCCCATGAGTTATTGTACAGCATATTGAAAAGGATCATAACATTGAACATAATGTGTCATTCATTGGTCTTGAAAAAGTACTTGTTGGACAGACAGGAAGAAACTGGGAAAAAAAAACAGACCAAAGAGAATTTTTTGGATTTTCAGACTGAAAGCAAGGAACAGTGGGGAATCAATGACTGCATAAACTTGGAAGCATTTTTATAATTTAGTACCATTGGTATCACGTGGCTTGTATTGCTTTCCCTTTCCTGTAAAATGAATGAAACTGCTTTGTGGATTTGATGTCACCCAGGGTTCCATAGGTCGTAAAAAAAAATTTAAGGACATTATCTGTAATGGTAATTTTGCTTCCAACAGGTTTACACCTTTTGGTGTGACTTTTTAAAATTGTTTGAAGTTCATCCTGTTGATATATATTTTGACATATCAATCAATTTTTATAAATATTGCTAGAAAATATTTAGTACAATAATTGCCTGTTGGTGGTAGTTTCTATAACTGTCCCTGTTCCTATGAAACCCTGATGTTTAGTAAACACTTTACATTATTGTGTTTCTAATGACTTGTCTTTGCAGAATATTCTCAAGTATTTTTAAATGTTGTACCAAGCTTTGACCATTTTTTTTATTCCATTACTAACACATGTCTTATAACACTTGTAATTTGATTGGTCTGTGGTGGTATTTAAACAGTACTGTTTCTGGGCACGTTACGTCTGACGAGGCATGACAGTTTTGTGTGTGAAACATAAGACATGCATGCCTGCCTGTTATTCCCTCAAATACGTGGTCAGCCATTTATGTTTTATTTATTTTCATTATGGCACTACAGTACTTTAACAAAATAGAGGATTGTGTATGAGCAGTCATACACAACTGGGATATTCTTGTATCGAGAGGTTTCCTTGGTAACAGATGACTTTGAGAGTGCAGCTCGACAGGTGCTCTGTTACCAAGGGAACCTCAAGATACAAGAATATCCTTGTTTGTGCATGACTGCTCATACACAATCTTTTATAGTGTATGGGCAATCACATCATAGAAAATCACATAAAACCAGCTAGTAAAGACAACTGAGAATATCAGTTTTAACATTTTCTTTTTTTTTTTTAACTGACAGTGTGTTGCAGGTGTTTCTGCAAGTTCAAGTTAAAAAAACAACTTGTAGCTTAACTGGATAGACAAAAGCAACTATGTAGCAGCATTTCAAGTTGTTTTGCTGCAGTAGTGACATCACTACTGCAGCAGAACAACATAATGATGTCACTACTGCAGCAGAACAAGCATATTCCAGGCATGGAATTCCATGCATAACAGCATTCCACCATACTCTATATTGTTATTTATGGGGGTACTCCTTGACTTGGGGTGCTCTATTTTTTGCCCTGCTACTGTGACACAGAAGTAAGCATCAGTAGCATGATTGCAATAGATCTTCATTCTCAGTTATATGGTTCAAGCTTGTCATTGAATAACAACTTTTGTGTGTCCCTGTAATCTTTTCAGTCAAGGATGTTGCTGAATTATTTATCCATGAAGAAATGTGCATTCACCAATCCCAAAAGTCTGCCTGTGCTTCTTGTAGTCTTCATGTACTTATTTATAATCTAATATGTTATCTTTAAAGATGATCTCACTCTTCTCTGAAAGGAAATGTGATGCATCAAAATGAAGTCTTTGTAGCATCATATTTTTCCATATGCTATTATATACAGACAGTCATCTACAGTACTTGTCTTTCTGGTTGAATAATGATGTGGTCTAATCAAAGTTTTAGCTCAACAACTTCAACTATTCTATTGACGTCTGTATTATCTGTTATATAATGAATCACTCAAGCACATGTGTCAGGATATAATAGCATTTAGGTTTGTGTAATCCCTTTCTTATACACTGTTTCTTGAAGAATTGTATGTACCATGTGTTAACTATGATTAAAGCAGGGACTATATACGAAGTAGACAAAGAGTGACTTTGGACCAATTTTCTAACCTTTTCAGGTCCCCTTCATGTTGTTATCTGTACCACAGAGTTTAGTATCATCTGCAAGTAGACACAAACTGTCCTGGACTACCTCTCCTATGTCACTGATTAACATATTTAAGAGGAATGAGTCCAGAACAGATCCTTTTGGTACTCACCTGGTGATGTCTCTTCCATTGATCTGACCATACTGATTGCAGCTCTTTACTGCCTCCTTCCAACCTCCATCTGTATATTCTTGCCTTAGAGTACCATGAGATGAACCCCTAGCAACTCTGTTTCCCTTTGATGTGCCCATTCTCCACAGCCTCAGTGCCCTCCCTGACATAAAGGGCTATGCCCCACTTTTGCTTTTCCCACTATCCTCTCAAGATATTGTGTAAACTGGGATTGATAAGTCCCAGTCATCACTCTATGTGGCCCAGATTTCTGGGATAGCTGTGAGGTCCACCTCAGTGTCTGTCACCAATGCCTGGAGCTCACTGATTTTATTACCCTGACTCTTGTCATTAAGGCAGGGGTGTGCACATGTTATTGCCCCCTGTCCACGGCAAGTAAATTTCCTTGAAGGGCAAGTACAAAAAGAGCTTTAACTGTAATGAATAGGGGCAAGTGAAAATTCAGCTACAGTCATATCTGGGCAAGTCCTAAAAGTTTTGATTTGAACATCCTTGCATTACTGCAGATTCCCTTCCAACTAGCTCTGGATCCTCTTTTGCTGTTTTGTGTTCCTACACCTGTATTCCTTCCCATTCTCCTTACCTTCTTATTTTTCCTGATTCTTGCAGACCTTGACATATTCCCCCCCTTTACCTGTTCCAATACTCCTTTTAGGCCTCAACCTTATTTTTACCCACCTTACTGCTATATGTCCCCAGTATAGGGGGAGCATTAGCTAGGTTTCCTTCCCTCACTCCCTTTACTGTGGTTTACCTAACTTCACTGTTCCCCATAATAAGTTTAACGGTCTAATGTAGATGTCAGACTTCTGCCCCAGTGTACTAGTCCTCTCTTTTGTCAGGTGAAGAGCCTTCAAAGAATCTTTGAATAGCATCCTGTCCCAGAAGTTCCCCCAGTCCCCAACAAAATGCTACCCTAGTAGTAGTAGTAGTAGTAAATCTTTTTTATTCATAAGAATAAGGGACGCATTCAGCTGAGCATAGCTCATTTACAATGAAGACCCTGTCTCTGGACACCATCCCTTTAACAAACCATTTAATTCAGTTATCACTTCCCTCCATATTCAGTTTTTCCCTGCCCCCTACTCAACTCAGGAGGACCTAGGAAAAGGCCATAGAGGCCAAGTTTGCCTGCCATCCATCCCCAGCCGCTGAAAGTTCTGCTTCACTTTTTCTACAGGCTGGGTCACCAGACTGTTAGTACCTATGTGTACCAGCAAACCCAGCTCTTCTTTTATCTATGCTATCCACTCTATTCTGTGTTTGCTGATGCCTCAGAAAGGAACCTGACTGGTCCCCTACCCACCACTCCTGTACTCTCCTGATCATAGAAATCATGACCACTAAGACTCCACTAGCTGCCTTCTTCTTACTTTCATTCATCATGACCATCTCCTATGACTATACTGTAGTCACATGTTTGTTGCAGTAATTACTTTGCAACTGCAATGCAGTTACAGTGGTGTTAAAGTGTAACTACACTGTAGTTAAGGCAACTTAAAGTGTTGCTGCTGATGATAATGTTTTGTGTCAATTTCAATATACCTGCACAGTAGGTAATCATTTATTACATGCAATAGGGATCATTACATTGTAGTTACATGTCTTTTGCATGTAACTACATTGCAGTTGAAATGCAGTTACAGTACAGTTACACTGTAATGACAGCATAGTTAAGGAAACTTACAGTAGTGTTACCCCCGACTTACCCAGAGTCCCCCTGGTAGAGCAGGTACCTGAGTCTCCTCTTGGGATACAAAATGATTTGCAATCAGGATGTTGTGGGGCTGGTTGACCTTCTTGTGGTTACCCCTGCCACCATCACCACCAATCTTCACCCCCATTGGACCAATGAACCTCTGAGGGTGTGGGGGTGTGGACTATGGGCTGCTGCTGAGCCAGTGCTACAGGAGAGATATCTCTTCCCTCAATGTCACCAGCTGAGCTTGGAGCTCTGCAAAGATTCTGCAGAAGATGCAGTGACTTTCCTGCAGAGCATAGCCCTGGAAATGAACACCCCACAGTACCTGTAACTGACTTTTTCCCCATTAAGCCGCATGAGGTTTAGCTGGCTCTACCCATCTGGTCTCCCTAATGCATTCCATCTGAAAGCAGATAAAAAATGTTAAAGCTTAGTGCTTACTCTCCTCTCTGTCAGCAATTGTAGTACTTCCAGTATATAGTAGTAGTAAAATACAGTATATAATAGAAGGAAAGGTTAGAAATACTGTATAGCATCTCAGAAGATTCACAATTCTGTTTATCTTCTCTTGTTTCATTGTGAACAGCTGTTGGTATGGACTGATGCTATATGATTCCAAACATGATGTCCTTTGCAACATAGAGAAATGTTTTGTTTTTAAAATTTTAACAAATACAAAGCAGAAATTAAATAAAAATTGATTTCCAAAAGCTAGGGTCTCCAATTAGATGATAGCAGTAGAGAGTAATCCAAGCTTCAACAAGTACCACATTTTTTTTAATCATAATTTTTATTAAGGTTTAAATGTATCAGTCATAAATACAACCATACAACAGAGGTAAATAACAAAATAGCATTAGCAACAACAGACTTTACTAACAGTAAAAGATCAATAGTACATGTATAATTTATCATGAGGCAAGCTTCAGGATGTGGCTAGTGACATAACTATTTAACATATGTCAGAAAAGGTTTCCAAGTTCTTTGAAAAAGATCCATTCAACAAGTCAACATGTAACATACCCTTTCATTATTGAGGGCTAAACCCTGCCTGTCTAGCCATTCTCATAGTGAAGGGGCCTTCTTCTCCTTCTACTACCTAAGAATGAGCTTTTTGATTGTTAAAGCTGAGGACAATACCCATCTTTGATGATTATTTTCTAAAAGGCAAAGCATTGTTGTGTCTCACAAGGTACTATAGGTACCTCAGGAGAGAAAGGACGTTTCTGTCCAAAGACATGTTCACACACATTATGTTCTTTTTCCATATAACTGATACCACAGGACAGGAACAAAATATTTGTGATAGGTTGCTGACCTAACAAGTACCAGATGATGATCCATAAATCAAAGACCAAAACTACCAACAAACTCAATAAAAACTGAAGATTTAGAGATTCAGTAACCAAGCACTAGGAAGAAAACACTGGATAGGGGTTGAGTATAGACTACAAGATCCATTGGTGGAAATGGAGAAAGCACTGGAAAATGAAAAGGAAATTGGTGTGATTGAGAGGAATGGTGTTAGTGGGAGATGTCAACCTTCTAGACATAGATTGAGAAATACAGGGGTTTGGGAGCCAGAAGGGGCAAGGATTGGTGGATGTCACGCAGGACTGCTATCTTATACAGTGGATAAGTGAATCCACAAGGGGGGAGGTGTTTCTTGGCCTGGTGTTCTCCAATCAGGACATTTTTACGAATGTCAAGGTGGAAGCAGTTGGTAAAAGTGACCATGTCACAATGAAATTTAGCATGTGACAGGCCATAAGTGACCACTGACACAAGGATTCTATATTTTTAAAATAATGGATTTAGAAATAATGGAGGAAAAAATAAAGGAAAGACTGAAATACTTTTAAAAACTTGATGGAGTCAAGGACAGATGGGAAGCATTAAGTGAGGCTATTTCAGAGGTGAAGCAGGAATGTGTCATGATCACTAGAAAATCCAAGAAATATGGGAAACCAACATGGTTCAATGTGGAAAAGGTAAAAGACAGTCAGCAGACTTATACCATTTTCACTAAGGCAGTACGACTCCCTTGCTGTGGTTAGACACCCTGCTCAGTGATTTAATATGGGAAACCAATATGGTTTGAATGTTAGGTAAAGAAGAATATGTGTGCAAGAGTAACAAGAAACAGCAGGGTGGAGTTCAAACTGATAGGTCACAGTGTATTAGAGCTCAGCTCTTTATGAGTGTTTTTGTTTTAAAAATACCGATTTCTGTGTGTTATTTTGTACTATTGAAGCTGCCAAACAGACTACACACTCACAGGAGCACAGATTTGTTTATACAAAATCCTCAGGTGTTCTCATGGAGAACTTTGTGTCCCTGAAACTGAGCGGGAAGACTGTCCTGGCACAGGAGCTAGCAAGCCCCCTTAGAGTGGCTGGAGACACAAATCCCACTTTGATGCACTCTGAAGTGAATGTGAATCCAAAGCCTGCAAAGCTGACCCTGTTGTCCATACAAGCTGTGTTATCAGATTTTCAAACTGAAGTTCACTCCTCAAACCAGCATATGGGAGTATTTTGTCCGATATCTCAAAGCACTGCACTGCTACTGAAGAGAGAACAGAAATAATAGAGAAAGCAGTAAAGTGAATAAAGGTGAAATAAAGGTAGTAGCTGACATGGCACTTACCCGGGAGGGCACAGTCAGTGCTACTTTGCATGAACAGTAAGCTCAATCCTCTAAATGGAGAGGATTGAGAATACGTTGTTGCTCAGAAATTAAGACATATTGGACTTCCTGCTACCATTCCTGATATGGTATTAAAAGTTGAGATTCAACCAGTACTCACAACAGTTTTTTCCATCAATCTCCCTTTCCAGCTGGACTTTTAGTATAATCATTTTCTTTGCTATATCTGAAAGGAATAAAATACTGCAACTTGCTAGCCAGCAGAAAAAATTATTTATGGTGGTTCAAGATAACATTTGTATCCAGACTTCTGCCTGCAAACTCAGAGATATAGGACAAGATTTGTTCCTAAAATGTTTAAATTTAAGGAGGCAGGGATACCTGCCTCTTTACTGGCTCCTGCCAAGCTTTAAGTTACATTTCAGAGCAAGCAAGTGTTTTTCAAAGACCCTGATACAGCAAGGTCCTTGTATGAGATAAATGTACAAATGACAACCAAGACTGGTTCAGACTTTGAGGATAATGAGGCTGAATTAATTGAATATTACCCTGTACAGCCCAGTGGATAAAATCATCCTTCCTCATAAATGCTGTTTTTCTTGTTAACTACTGTCCTAGACTGCTGTTTTGGAAATATGACACAGTTGTATACGTATACTGTTTATTAGTAATAGCAAATATAGGCAACACTTTATATTGGCTTAGAATAACCAATTGTTTTCCACAGATTGGATGATTAAGCTTGGAACACAATCATAACCAGGTTATTTTTCATTTTGTTTTTCATTACAGCCCAAGAGAATAATCCTAAATTAGTAGTTATTGCTTTAACCCACCCCATAAAATTAATATATATATATATATATATATATATATATGTGTGTGTACTCTAGATTGTTCATATGAAATGTTTCAGAAGGATTTATTATGATGTAATGTTCTGTATTCTTTTTTTTTGTTCTCTATGAATAAAAACAATTCCCCAAAAAAGAAAAGAGCAGGGCGATAAGACTAGAGAAATGTAAAAGGAAAAACTGGGTATAAGCAAAATGATCACTGAGGTTGTGGCAATGGGAGAATTAAGGAAAACAACAGGTAAAGGAAGGATAGAAGAAAATGACAAATCCTTGTTTAGGTATGTTATTGAAAATAAGAAGACAAGGGACCACATATAAAGCATAATGAAAGAAGGGGTTCATACACTTGATGATAAAAAGAAAGCAATAATATGAAATTAATGTTTTTGTTTGGTGTTTGCAGTTGAGAAAGCTGACCCACTTCAAAAGAGCAGGAAGAAATTCATGGGTGATAACATAAGACAAGTTTAGGATTGGGGAAATTAAAAGGAAACAGTTACTAAAGGGACTGATGCATTTAAAAATCAGTATATTACCAGACCCAGCAAGATTCATGCTGGAGTGTTAAAGGAACCACTATCAATCCTTTATTTGGAATCAGTAGCAACAGGTTTGCTGACAGTAGACCGATGGGTGGCAAATGTGCCTCTACTACACAAAGGGGGATGATAAGGAGAATCTAGATAACTTTAGGCTAGTGAGCCTGACATCAATAGTGGGAACACTTTTGGAAACATTTATTAAAGAGGAGATAGTTGAATTTTTGAAGGAAAAAGACTTAATGGATAGGAACAAGTATGCATTCACCAGATGTCAATAATGTAAGACCAGCTTAATTGACCTTTTTAATGCAGTGACACAAATGGTAGAAAGGAGTCAGGCAGTGAATATGCTATACCAAGTTTTTAGCAAGGTAATTGACTCAGTACCACATCTGAGGCTATTTGGGAATATGAGCCAGCTAGGGCTAGGGGATGGAATAACTGGTTAGACCAAACACTGGTTGAAGAATAGAACCCAGAAGGTGGTCCCAAATTGTATATTCTCTGAAAACTAGACAGTGACTAGTAGAGTGTCACAGCATTTAGTCCTGGGAGCACTACAGTTCAGCATTTCAACATATATATATACATATATATATATATATATATATATATATATATAAAATAGTGGCATGATAGCGGCACTATAGTTAGGATTGAGTAGGCAGTTTAATGTTAAACCTTAATAACTTTGCAACTGTTCAATGGATTTGCACCAAATTTGGTATGTCCTGTCCTGTAGGGTAGATATCCTGATGTACCAAGTTGCATTTCAATCAGCTGTGTGGGTTTTGTGCAGCGCATAGTGAAAAAAGTGTAAAAGTCACTTTTTTCACCAGTTTTTGCTGTATTTTTCCTCATCACGCTGCGGCCACACTGGAATGCTCAGTTTAGTCTTTTGGATAGATGCACAGTTGCAAAAAGGGATTTGGGCTCACAAAAAGGGACATTGACAGCTCATGAAAAGAAATTTATAAAATCCCTCTTTGTGAGAAAAACTTCCCTTTTTATGAGCCGACATCTTTTTTTCATTTTTCCTCAAAAACAAAATGTCATAACTTGTCACAGGGATGTCTTCTGTAGACATCTAAGTATGAGTTTTGTTCATGGGGATGTCCTACACACTTCTGTGCCTTTGGTCTACCTTACTTTGGTCAAAAATGTTTGTTTTTTAACTTAAAAATTCCATTTTTCGCAAGTTGCTTCCGATCCCTTTTTGCAAACTGCCAAAATCCATTTTCATGAACCAATCCCTTTTTTCGCAAGCTGTCAGAATCCCTTTTGAGAGATGGTGACCAGATGGCCCTATCTCACAAAAAGGGACTGGCTCATGAAAAGGGATTTTGACAGCGAGCGAAAAGGGATTACTTTTTAGAATCCCTTTTTTGAGCTGTCAAAATCCATCATTGCAAGATGTCAAAATCCCTTTTCTCAAGCAATCCCTTTTTGTGAGTTGTCAAAATCCGTTTTTGTGAGATGATGACCAGATGGCCCTACCTCACAAAAAGTGATTGGATTGCGAAAAAGGATTTTGATAGCTCATGAAAAGGGATTAGTTTTTAAAATCCCTTTTCATGAGCTGTCAAAATCCCTTTTCGCAAGCTGTCAAAATCCTTTTTTGCTAGCCAGTCACTTTTCATGAGCTGTCAAAATTGCTTTTCATGACATGATAATCAGATGGCCCTATTTAGTGAAAAAGGATTTTAACAGCTCGCAAAAAGGGATTCAATTCATGAAAAGGGATTTTGACAGCTCACGAAAAGGGATTTTTAAACGTTACTTTTTTTCACTTCACTGCAAAGAAATGGTGAGGAATTAAGGGCTGAAATTTTCAGGGCTGAAAGGGCTTTCCACACAGATGTGATTTTTGCTGGTTTGGTGATAACATTTACATTACTTCCATAGTTGTAACATTTCAAAGTTTGGAAATTTCCCATAGGATAACATTGTGGTGGCCTCAGTACCTTTCAGTGCCTATATCTCTAAAACGGTTTGAGATACAGGGTTTTTGCTAAACACTACTAAGCATGTGTTTAAGAGTATACCGTGTACAGGGTGACCATGATGGAGTGCTTAGAAAAAGGGTGACTCAATCACAGCACCTGTATACAGGACTACCTGGCAGGGTAGCTAGCGGATACCAGGGTGGGCGAGGTAGGGTGAACGGATGTACGTGCATATACACATGCACAGGGGGAGGAAGAGGAGGGAAGGTATGTGGGATGGGGTGTGGCAGGCAGTTGCCTAGCTGGACTGCTAGCATGATGGGGTGGGTGGTTGCTTGGGAG
This sequence comes from Neoceratodus forsteri, assembly GCA_016271365.2. Lineage (NCBI taxonomy): Eukaryota > Metazoa > Chordata > Ceratodontiformes > Ceratodontidae > Neoceratodus > Neoceratodus forsteri. The sequence goes on from CM028136.1 coordinate 660,003,835, forward strand.
GTGCAGGATGCAGAATTCAGGTTCGGCATGGCGCATTTTTTTTTTTTGCTGGCAGGCGGCTTTGTATTTTTCTAAGTTTTTCACACCCCTGACATACATCTCCCTGGAGTTGAGAATCTATTAGTAGGGGGGTGCAGGGTTTGCAGCCCCCACATTAAAAAAACACCCATAGGTCTTGGGCGCCTTCTTCATCCTCACCACGAGTGTGCATCACCGAAATTCATTTTCGGCGATGTACACTTGCCATAATGTTGATTGCTATTCTGTGATCACTATTATGACATGGAACCATGGGCAGTTTGCCAGGCCATGATTACAACTGTGGTAGAATTTTTCCTCCTGTTCCTACAGTTACTGAGATATTGCACCATTTGCATCACAGGGGTTACTTGGAATGTCTCTAGGCCTGCGCTATGTCTCTACAATTATAGGTAGATGAAAGCACAGGGCCTAGAGGGACCTGCACTGCCACATATGGATACCATTGGGCATGCAGGTCCTCCATTATGAAGTACTGGGAGTGCAGGGCCCAGAAGGCCCTGTGCTCCCACAGGGAGATGACACTTCATGACAATGTCTAAATACTTATGGAAAGATGGGAGGACCCTGCACTACCACAAATGGATACCATTATGGAGTGATGGGAGCGTGATTAGCACGGGCCCTGAGATCCCACAGGGAGATGAGGGTTGGTTACAATGTGTATACACTTATGGTTACTTAAAGTGCAGGGCCAGAGGGCCCTGTGCTCCCACATGATGGAGTTCCCTTTACAATCACTACACACTATAGAATGAGGGCTCTGCACTCTCACAAACATATAATGGACAGGATTACACTTTCTCAAAAAGTAAGGAAATGGATTGCAAAAAACTTCATTAATGCATCAGTTGGGGTTGAATCAACAAAAGTAGGGAAATGAGGTGTTACGTTGAGATCCTAACACCTCCCCCATCCAACCCTATAACCCCACCAGCACCCACCACAGACCAACAGGTGTCAGGGTGTGCCTTGGAGTCGTTGAGCCTAGCTCTCACCCCATTCTCCTATACTGTACCATCTCAGTTTTCTTACACACAGAATGGGGTGAGAGTTAGGGCCGATGCCTTCAAGGCACACTCCAATGCCTGTTGGTCTGTGGAGGGTGGTGGTGGGGTGGTAGGGTTGGGTAGTGAGAGATGTTACGGTCTCAGCCCTAATGCCTCATTTCCCTACTTTTGTTGCTTCAGCCCTAACTGATGCATTAACACAGTTTTTTACAATGAATATAATATATATATATATATATATATATATATATATATACAATTACTATATAGTGGTGCAGTATATTTAGGGTTAGTAGTACAGAGTTTCTGTGTTAAAGCCCACATTTCGCACTTTAATAACTTCCCAACTGCTCAACAGATTTGTATGAAAGTTTGCATATGCAGTCTCTTTTGGTGGATCTCTTGATATGCCAAGTTTTGTTCTGGTCGGATTTGCAGATTCTGAGATACGCATAGTGAAAAAAACCTGAATATTCGCCACATTTTACAGTTTTTTATAATTGCGCTGCACAAAGACATTGTGGAATTTTGGTCTGAAGTTTTTGTGGTAAAAAGAGTTTGGGTCACAGAACAGGCCAGCATTTATTTGGTGAAAAAATAATCTGTTCAGAAGTTATAGCATTTTTAAGATCCCATTATTTTCAATGGAATTATTATTTTTCAGGATAGTTGCACAGTACGAACTAGGATTCTTGTTAATGAGGTGCCAATCCTTGCCCGTCAGAAAAAGTTCTTTGTCTGTGAGCCTCCATCTTGTTTTTTGATTTTGCCCCCCAAAAATGTCATAACTCTGCCCAGGGACATCTATCTTACACGTGAAAGTGTGATTTCTGCTCTTCGGGAGTTAATGAGCTGTGTTGTGTGCTTTGTGGTGTCTGTATTTCTTCAGAAACTTTTTTAAATAATTTAAATCCTGGTTCATCACTCGCTAACTTCTTTGTCCATCAGTCTTTGACAATCATGGCAAACAAGGAAAATGGCTGACAGACAAGGATTCCCGATCTGGCCATCTGGTCTGGATGACCAGATGGCCAGACCGGAAATTACCCCACCTCATATATGTGATAGCTGTCATTTTTCAAATCCTGGCCAAAATGTGTTCTCACACTTGTGGCACAGAATAGTGTTGCAGCTGCGCAGAATTACATTTTGGCAGGGATTTGACAATGTTCTGTACTGGGTACATGTGGTGAGGTCATATGAAGGCTATGTTGGAAATTTGGGGTCAAATAAGGATATTGTTATACTATCTCAAGGACCCTGTGCTCCCATCATAACATAAGGATACTGTTACACTATGTCAATGGAGGGATGGGAGTGCAGGGTCCAAAGGACCCTGCACTTCCAGCGCAACATAAGGATACTGTTTTACTATCTTGATAGAGGGATGGGATTGCAGGGTCCAAAGGACCCTGCACTTCCACAGTACAATGAAGTTGCTGTTATAGTTTCTCGATGGAGGTATGGGTGCTCCCACCATAAAATAAGGCTACTGTTATACTATCTCGATGGAGGGATGGCAGACCCTGCACTCCCACTGTAAAATAAGGATACTATTATACTATCTCAAAAAGTAAGTAAATAAATTGTAAAAAAAACTTTGTTAATACATCAGTTATGGTCAAAGCAACAAAAGTAGGGAAATGTGGTGTTAGGGTTTCCAACCTTAGCACACCATTCCCCACCCTGCACAGACCTGCAGGCAGGAGGGAGAGTCTGTCTTGGGGCCTGTGAATCTTAGTGCTTACCCCATTCCAGTACATCCTATTGTCACCAATGTGGTAGTATTGCAGTGGGAGCCATTGCCTTCCCTCTCAGTAGAAGGAGACCATTGTCTGGTATACTTGTCCTTTCTCCTGATAGCCTATGTCATTAGTCATCTTTCTTAATCCTACAACCCTTCAAGTTGGTTGACATATTTTTCCATATTGCTCTTATCTATAACTGCTGTATACTGTATTTGATGTATTTTCTGTAACTCACTGTATCGTAAATATGTGCTGAACATATTGTATTTTACGTATAGAATAAAGTATGGGGTGGTGTGTGTAACAAGAATTTTACACACACCCAAGGAGCTGAATACCATATAAACCAGAGAGTGAAGCTTGAGGTGTTCATCTAGGCATCTAACACCAAGGGTGTGTGTAAAATTTGAGTTTACACACGATCCCATATTTTCTTTTATATAATTGCTGGGTTTTACTTTCTTACCCCAGCAATTATATAAAATAAATGATGTTCTGGTGCAGCTGCAGTCTGGTTGGCTTTTAGTGTGGTCCACAGTTGCTTTTTGGCACTTCCATTTTTTTCCTTTTTGCCCCGTCTGGTCGATGCTTTTCTAAAGAGTATTTTTTTTTTTAAGTAACTTACTGCTGAGTCACAGTGGCAGTACAGTTTTGTATGAGGACAAGGAGGCAGTGTGGCGAGCAGTAAAAAACCCAGATGAGTTGTGGCTGGCACATGTGCAGAGTGAGGGAAACTTGGCACATGTTTGCCATTACGAACTATCCTTTATAATGGCAAATTACACCACAGGTTTCCCTAAGGGAGAAAGAAAAACCCAGGGGCTGATTCCAAGATGAATAGTGTAATTTGCACGTGGTTGTGAGTTACGCCATTCACTGCTCCACCAGGGACCCTATGCCACATTCCAGGAACAGCAGGGTCCCAGCACTTGTGACATGAGGGATATGCCAGGCGTAGGCTACCGCCACACACCTGACGTATAGAACCCGCATGTCACAAATCGTGGCCAGTGACAGGCAGCCCCCCAAGCCCCCTGCCCGGTACCACCTCAGCACACACCAGGGGGCATGGGGGGGCAGGACAGAAGGCATAGGCATCTGGGGAGCACACCAGAAATGGACCCACAGGGGTCCCCAACATTTGGGGGCTGGGGTATGCCTGTGGGGACATAGAGAACACAGCTGCACTGGTGTTGCAGTGCCATGAGATGGACAGCCAATGAATAGCACCGTTGGCTACCACTTAGAGCAGCTCTGGGCTGTCAGAGTTTAGCTCCATCAATGCCCCTTCTAGAATGGCAATTACGGGTTACGACACCCACCCTCCTAGAATTGGGTGAAGTTGCTGTTGTAACCTGCACTTGCACCAGACATTGCAAGCTGTGGCGTAGTGGGTGGCATAACCCATAGATGTTGCAGCCCACATCCACCATGGTGCAAGTCACCACTTGGAATACCACTGGGTTGAACACATGGCGTAAGTCACGGGATATGGCATGGGGTTTAACATATCTCACCTTACGTCGACATAGCCCCTCTTGGAATCAGGTCCCCAGTTATTATAATCCTATATTTGACATTTATATATTTATTTTTATTGAAATCTCGGATAACGCCTTTGAGTTTAAAGCTCTTTTACAAAGACTCAACATGAAAAACAACACAATATAGCTTTCCAAGTTGAATAGAGAACTTAACAAGATATCAGCTATTGCAACAACAGCTTACAAGCAAACAGAGTTACAGTCAGAAATTCTAGGTTATTGCCATGACAAAGTAGCAGGCAAAGAGGCTTTGTCTAGCATAAGTAGGCAGCATGTGAAAGGAAGGGTTGTAGGAGGGGAATAAGAGAGGTAGGGAATAAGTAGTTGAGGGAGGGAACAAAGGAAGGGATACAGAAAGTAGCAGCCAGAGAGGCTTTGTCCAGCATAAGTAGGTAACTTGTGTAAGGAAGGAGTGCAGGAATGAAGATAGCAGAGAGGTGGGGAATAAGTAGTTGAGGGAGAGAATATAGAAGGGAATACAGGAGCAGGAGTTACAAATTGTGGGGTGCATATATATGGAAATGTGCGGGGATGAGAAGCATTTAAATGGCATTGCCAGGTGGCAGTCAGTGCTCATTAGGGAAGAGGTGATGAGAACAAGGGATTGGTTTGGGAAGAATGGTGATGAGGGAAGGGAGGATGGAGGAAGGGAAGGAGAGGGTAGATGAGGGAGAAGAGGAAGGTGGGTAAAAGATGGAAGGGGGAGAGTAATTAAGGATGGGCAGCTGCAGTTGGGCTAAGCTGGACAGCAGGTCAATAAGGAGATATCACAGAGAACAAACTTGATATTCAACTATAGGTGAACATACAAAGTGACCTTCAAGAGAACAAGGTAAGTTGGGTAGGATTAGCTGATGCAGTCACAGTTGTTGTTTGCCAGAAGGTATTAATGCAGCCTATGTTTGAAAGGGACCAGTTTGGTAGCAGTGGAGACATCTGCGGGTAGTGAGTTTAGCCACAAGGGGGTTCTGTAAGCAAATGAAGATTATCCTTTTGTTGTGCAACAGCATGGGACAGCAAAGGGCTGATTATCTGAACCTCGAATAGGGTGGGGGTTACGGAGGAGTAAAACACATTTGTACACCATGTGGCATAAGACCTAAACTAGCTTTTTTTTGCTAGCAAACAAGTTTCATATTTTATTTGTCCTTTAATTGGAACCAGTTTGCCTGGGCATAGAGATCACATGTATGTGTGAGGCATGCTGCCCCTGTGAGGAGAGTACAGGCTTTGTTTAGAGCAGTATTGATATGCCTAAAGGATGTAGTAGTGGCAGAGCCATAGACAACCGGTCCATAGTCAATGACAAGAGATCACAGAGCTGTGAATTGCCAAACTAAGTGCTTCTGCTGTAAGGTTTTGCTTGTGCCTATAGAGCAGCCCTAGCTGAATATTGACTGCTTTCGAGACATTTTCTATGTGTTGAGAATAGGATAAGAACTGCCAATGTTGACCCAGAGGTATTTGAAATGTTGAATAAGTTCCAGAGGAATACCAGAAGAGTTTCTGATGGTCAATGGGTAAGGTTCTGTGCTTACTTTGGTGGGGTTTGAATAGCAATACTTTGTTTTTTTTACAGTTTAAGATGAGTTTGTGTTTGTTAAACCAGTCCTCAATGGATGTAAGGCTATGCTGTAGGTGTTGCTCAAGAATTCTGGGATCCAGGTTTTGCGTGACTATTACAGCATCATCCACGTAGAGCATGATCTGGTCCTGACAGGAACTAGGGAGTCCTTTAAGGAAGATGCTGAACAGAAGAGGGCCCAATATGGACCCCTGTGGGACACCAGTGTGTACCCCTGTGGGACACCAGAGTGGACAACTTGGCAGTCTGATAAAACATTGGCAATCTTGACTTGCTGCATATAGTCAGTACTTTCGTAGATCTTGCCTAAAAATAGGCATTGTACTGTATTCTTATAGTGTGTTCCTGCTGAGTTGTAGCATGTTTGTAACATGTTCAAACATGTTTCAAAATAATCTTAAACATCTTTATTAAACACAGTGATTCCTGTGTTGGCATTATATGGGGTTTAAAATGTTTAGAATGTTTATGTGGCAAAAAGGTTACCACACAGAATGAGATGTCGGCTCTGACTAAGCTGCGGGTGTGCGCATTCCTGTGATCTCCCTCCCATCTGGTCACTGGGGTTCCATTCAGATTCACTCCCACACTACAGTCAGTTTCAGAGAACATCTTGAAATTAACAATATTGTGCCTGTCTATGTCCCGGAATCACCATATATGGATTTGCTACAGCCACTGTACATCATGGTTAACAAGTTACTGAAAGAGTTTCTCAAGCCACAGTTTACAACTTGGTACACCAGTATTGTCTCCTCACAGCTAAAAAGTGGCTTTTCAGATAGCAGCATAGGGGTGGATCTTAAAATTAGTATCTTTAAAGAGTGTCAGGCTCAGTGGCTCAAGGGAAGCTTCTGTGACTGTGTGACTGGAAGCAGACTGCACTTGTGGGTTTATTGAGGCTGGGATCCTTGAAGCGCATGAGATCTGCCTGAACTCAGAGGAGGTAAATGGATCAACCTTTCAAGTAACAAATCTTGCACGCTGTTTAAAAGACTTCTATACTGCATTTCTTATTTGCAAGTTGCTGACAATGAAGACATAGCTGAGGATGAAGCTGACAGAGTGTGATTCAGCATGTCAGCATGTCAGCTGTAACCAAAGGAAAATGCTGTTTTTCTTCTCTTTTTAAATTTAAATATTTAATTTACTGTGATTTAATTTAACTCTAATAAAACAAAGAGTATGCACCACTGAAATCTCTGGGCTATGCAGTCAGTTGCTTATTTGTTTCAAGCAGAATACCCAACAAAACATTGGGAAACTTGTTATTTATGAAGTACAGTACAAAATACACAATACATTTCTCTTTCTTTTTATTTTAGCAACCTTATTCAAAATGTCCCATCTAGTGAATAATTTGTTTTTACTTTATATCTCTCGCTGTTGTCACTACTGTTCTTTTCGTCGCTGTTGCGTCATGCATTAAACTGTCATATACGCTGTCTTTCATTAGGCACATACTGCAAAGCTGAAATGCTAGCACTGAATTTGATGCATGATATTGACAGGATACCTTTTAAATGTTTGCGGTATATTGCACCTCTGCCAAAACATGGTCAAATATGAATAAACTTTTAAACTTGGTCTGGACATGGTAATGTCTTGATATGTTTTGGCCATGATATTCAGTAACAACTTAGTATGATAACCATGTTCTTAGTGTGGTCAAAACAGGGTCATATAATAAGATCGCAGACAAGACTACTATTCTTTCTCCCAGAGTATCCTCATTATTGTACATATTTTCATGGTTCCAGGCATTAGCCTGTTAAATAATATAACTGTATATTTAAAAGAAAATATTTCCTGTAAACCATGTATGGATTCAAAGTTTTGTACATATTTGTTCTTTTTTACACTGTGTGTACCTTTAATTGTGGTAATGAGAGGACTTTTTTGTCACCTGGATTTATAAGGAGGTGCCTATATATATTTAAACAAATTGCTTTTCACACTTATCCACAACCCCTGATGAAGGGATACCTTCCTGAAGTGCCAGGGCATTGTGGCGGTGGAGAGGTCTGTGCACACTCACTTGAGATTATCTGAAAATAAAGAGCAAATCTTGCCATAAAGTCATTGTGAGTGTGCTGTATGCTGAAGTTGTTCCCAGGAGTGCAGGTACCTTGGATATTGTTCATATAATAATGGGTTTTAAATGCAACAGTGGCTTGCCCCAGTGAGCATAGCTTGATTGAACCATGGCCAACCATTGTCAAAAAGGATCGACAATGCCAGGTCAGCAAACATGTTGTCGACCGATGTTACAGCGAAACCTTTATGTCGACCATATTTGCAATCGGCATAAAGGCGGTCACTGCCTACCATGTTTTCTTTGGGGGGGGCTATGCCCCTGAGCACCCCAAGCAGGGGTCTATGCCCCCTGCACCCCCAATTTAAATAGTCAACTCTGAGTCAGAGATGATTAGGGGAAGGGTGCAAGACCCCCAGAAAACAGTGCCGGTGTCCACTGCTGACAGTACAGTGACCTGGCACTGTTGTCACTGTAGTGTCGGTCACTGTTGACATGTCACTGTTGGGGCTGTATACAGTCAAAAACAGTCAAAACAAGACCTGAAAGGGTTAAACAACCATGGTCATCCATGGTCAACAATAGTCAATAATATTGGATAATAAAACTTATTTCTATACAACTCAAGTTATTTCGTTTTGTTCAACAAACTTAACATTTTGTAATGCATATATATTATCGACACATTCTTTTGAAATAGCTTTTATTTGCTTACCCATTGCTGCTGTTGTTTTCTAATGGTATTTCTCCTCATTGATTATTGATTGACCTGCCTAATCAATATTATTCCACCATAAAACTAAACTGTTTTTAGAGATGGTGAGTTCTCATAGTAATTTGTTCATGCTCACGTATATAATTCTTTGCATAAACCTTTATTTTTTTGTTCATAAATTGCAAAAAATATGTTAGATTGTGATTATTTATACAAATTTAAAGTGTCAAATTCTGCATTATGGTATGCCAATAAATTATACAAATTGAGTTGCTCTCACATGCTTTTATGACCGTGGACAAATCATGTTCAAAACTGGATGAACCATGGTTAACCATGATTTATTTTTATTTATTTATTGAATACAATCGAAATTACAATCCTTTGAGTCACAGACTCTTTTGCAAAGGCTCCACGTCGGTTACAAGGGGTGGAGGGTAAACAAATACAGAAAAGACATACATAAACAGGCAGCATTTACAGTATCAGTACTGGCAGAGCAGTCCAGGCTTGAACTTAGTTAACTGGTGAAGGTATTAGGCAGCATTCTGGGTATCACTTGACAGAGACTTGAAGGATGCTGATTCATGGGGTCTAGAGAGGCCCTGTGTCAGGTATGTGGAGGGTTTGGGAGCACAATAGGTGGGCAGTGTTAGCCACAGTCACATTTAGTAGTCTCAAGTAGTTGAGCTTTGAGGCCTGTTTTGAATAGTGAGATGCTATGGGTCCAGAAGAGCGGGGGTGGTAACGTATTGAGCCTGATAGGGGCACGGTAGTGGAAGGATCTTTGCCCAAGGGATGGTCTACAAAGGGGGACCAGAAATGATGAGTTAGCTGCGAGTCTTGTATTGAGAGTAAGGGGTGCTGCACTGATTATGGGGAGAAGGCCGATGGGGGGCTAGCTGAAGATGTATCTGTGTGAGGATGCAGGTGTGGTACTTTAGTCTTTGTTGGAAGTTTAGCCAACCAGCCAAAGCATAAAGATCGTAGGAGTGGGTTAGTCTGTCACTGCCTGTGACTAGGCAGCAGGCTTTATTCAAGGCAGTGTTTATACTGCTTAGTGTGGTGGGTTCTGCTGAGCCATATATCACTATCCCATAGTCAACTAGGGAGATGATTGAGGAGGTGACTGCAAGTTGCATGGCCTGTGTGGGTAAGCAGTGCTTGAGTCTGTAGAGGATGCCCACTGTAGCATTGACGGCGGAGGAGAGAAGTTGGATGTGACTATGGCAGGAGAGGGAGGTGTGTAATGTGATACCCAGGTATTTAAAGTTTGTAACGTGTTTAAGTGGGGTGCCTAGTGTATTTTTGAATTGGAGTGCCAACTGTCTGTGTGGGCTTTGATGATGCGCAAAGGTCATGGACTTAGTTTTTTTATAGTTGATGATCAGGCAGTGTTCAGTGAACCAGTTCTCTAGCTCCCCAAAAAAACCCTGAAGGGCAAGTTGGAGGGCGCTCAGTTGAGGGTGTTTCCAAAACAGTACCACATCATCAGCGTAGAGTAGAAGATGACCACCGCATGCCTTAGGGAGAGAGTTTAAAAAGAGGGTGAAAAGCAGCGGGCCAAGTATAGACCCCTGTGGGACCCCAGAGCAAACTGTTTTGGAGGTAGAGATGGTGGTGTTTATCCTGACTTGTTGTGACCAGCCTGAGAGGTAATCCTTGAACCAGGCAGTTGCCTCTGGGACCACATTTAGTTGTGGAAGGACACAAGGCAGTAGCTCATGACTGACCATGTCAAATGCCTTGGTCAGATCCACATAGATCGCACCTGCAATTGAGCCTTGGTCAAGGGCCTCGTGGAAGAATGAGGTGAGCTCAGAAAGTGCAGTGACGGTACTATGGTCAATCCGGAAACCATGCTGTTCCTGGCTGAGAAGGTTATGTTTAGTTAGGTGTTCTGTTATCTGGTCCGAGACTATTTTTTCCAGTGCTTTGGAGAGAAGTGTAAGTATTGAGATAGGTCTGTAGTTGCTGGTGTTAGTGGGGTCGCCACTCTTCAGAATGGGAGTGATTATGGCTCTCTTCCAGGTTGAGGGGAACTGACCGAGGCATAGCGAGAGGTTGAGAATTTTTGTAAGGTGGGGTAATGTGACATCCAGGGTAAGCCGAATGAGTTTAAGATCTAGGGAGTCATTGCTGTAACGGGTATTGGCGATAGCTTTGGTAATATAGTGTTTTGCCTCACTGCAGGAGATGACTCGAAGCTGGAAGGGAATCGAATTGACATTACATGGGGTTTCGGGAGGAGGGTGGGGGGCAGGGGGAAGAAATTAGGAGGGAGGATATGGGAGAGGTCCGAGAAGGCGGAGTTAAGGGCTTCTGCTATAGTGGAGGGATCCTGCATGACATCCCCGTTTAAAGTGAGTTGGGTAGGGGTTGGGGAGCAGGATTTCCCACCGAGTTCTCTTATATTGTTCCAGAATTTTTTTCCATCTCCCCCGGAGGAGGTTAGGGTTTGTTGGTAGTAAGTAACTTTCACCTGCAGTAAGGCCCATGTACATTTATTGCGTGCCTCCCAGTATAGCTGTCTATCCTGAGTGCATTGGGAGTCAAGGGCCTTGTGCCAAAGGTTGTCCCTTTGTTGTAGCAGGTTAAGTAGTGTGGGTGTGATCCAGGGGTGGTTCTGGTTTTCACAACTTGCTTTGCGAGGGGAGCGAATATATCACAGGCCTTGTTGAAAGTGGTTATAAAATGGGCGAGTGCTAGGTCTACTGACTGCGCTGTGTAAATGGGGTGCCAGTTGCTGTTAGTTAGATGGGCTTTGAGGTTCTCTAAGCCTCCTCTTTTTAGCCATCGTTGCCAGGAGATTTTTGGAGGGGCAGGGGGCAATTTACGCGACCACCAGCATGTCACCGGGGAGTGGTCACTGACAGAGTCAGGGAGCACCATGGCATGGGAGAGGTTATGTAGCCTGTTGGTGAAAATGAGGTCTAAAAGGGTGGAGGCCCCGGATCTATTGTCCCTTCTGGTAGGGGAGGTGACTAGTTGGGTAAGATTGTATGCCAGGGCAGTGTCTTTGAAGCTGGATGAGGCTGGGGATAGCTAGTTGACGCTGAAGTCACCATTCCGATGATTTCACTAGTATTAGGTAGGTGGGAGATAATGTGGAGGATAGAGTCAAACATGAGTTTTTGGTTTCTCGGGGGGATATAGGTCGAAATGATGTAGAGAGTTTTGGTACCCAGACTGAGGGTGACTGTAAGTGTCTGGGCACCATATTATGGTGCAGGGGTTCATGCTTCAGTGGCATGGAGTGAGGATTTAACATAAATTGCACAGCCACCGCCTCTCTTGCTGGTCCTATCGGCCCGGAAGATGGCATAATTACAGAGGGAGACAGCATCATTGGGTATTTTTTCAGAGAGCCAGGTCTCAGAGAGGGCTAGGATGTCTGCTGCATGCTGGGCAATCCAGCCTTGGAGAGGGGTGTGTTTTTTTGGTAGGCTGCATATATTTAGGGTAGCTAGCAGCAGACTCCCCATTGGGTTGTTTGGAGAGGCCATTGTGCAGGGTGGTCCTGGGTTGGGGTGGATATTGTCAGATAATAAGAGAAGTAGAAAGGTGTGCTGCAGGAGGACCAACCTGCAGAGTTTGGATGAGTGACGTTGGGATTCGTAGGGTGTAGGGCTTTTTGTGTTGGAGGTGGGGACTGGGAGACTGGGAATGATGCTTGCTAGAAGGGTTAGGGAAGTGAGGGGGACGATGGTGGGGCTTACCTGGGTGGTGGGGGGTTGAGGTCTGGAGGGAGGGAGAGCTGAGGTACAATGCTTAACATGTGTGAGTGTAAGGGTTAACATGAGAGTGTGTGAGTATAGGCCAGCGAGATCAATTTGGCTTGTGTGGGAGATGTTGGAGGTACAGGGTCTGCAGTTATCATTGATAGATGAATGATTAGTGTAACAGTCATAGTGGTATGGTTTTGGAGCCTCCGAGAGGGGGGGTTGTTGAGTTTGTTGTAAGATCCTGGAAGTCAAGAGGGCTGCTAATAGTAGGGATAACATTGTATATGCAGATAGTGAGAGGTATGTTACAGTGGCCACTAGTGTTAGGTTTGTATAACCTGCAGCTGGAAAAGTGGACTGATAGGTTATTTCAGCAGGTCAGCTGACCAAACCTAGCTATAAATTCGAGTGCCAACCAAGGGTGGTGGTGGGGGCAGTGGGGCACAGCCTGAGCAGCAACTCGAAGTGCTTTTTCGGTTGTGATTCGAGCGGCGAGAAGGGGAGCTTGTAGCCGTTGCTAGAAAAGGCCAGATGCCCAATGGTCGCGACTACAGTCTGGTGCAACGTAACAATTACCTGTAGCAGCTTGGATTTGGGGCTTCCTGCAGGCAGGGAGGGCTTCAGGGGCTGGCCCTCGCAACCTCCGGTCTCCTCGGGGGAGGGGGGTGGCATCTGTGGGAGAATGGAGAGAGAGGGGAGATTAAGTAGGCAGTTGAGGGAGAAACCAATTAACTATTGGGGGCGGGCAGGTACGGGGGTTGGAAGTGAACAGCAAATGAGCACAGGGCTAGCTGGTCACTTGCAATTCAAATTTGGATGGCTTTATAGTTCAAAATGCTGGTAACTAGCAGGGCTAAAGATGTCTGCACACAGGAACTGCACTTTAAACCTTGAGATACAGTCCCCAATTGATCTTGCACAGGGTGCACTTAAGTTAAGCCCAAAACCTTTGGCAGCAGAAACACTAATCATTTTTTACACACTACAGAGAAATACAAACAGTTGTGCAGGCTCGCTTTAAATCAGGGAAAAATCAGGCACAAAATTAAAGTTCAGTTCCAGCCTGAGCAGCAACTCAAAGTGCTTTTTCGGCTGTGATTCGAGCGGCCAGAAGGGGAGCTTGCAGCCGTTGCTGGAAAAGGTGCCAGATGCCCAATGGTCATGACTGCAGTTTGGTGCAAGGTAACAATTACCTCTAGCAGCTTGGATTCGGGGCTTCTTGCGGACATGGAGGGCTTCAGGGCTGGCCCTTGCGACCTCCGGTCTCCTCGAGGGAGGGGGTGGTATCTGTAGCAGCTTGGATTTAGGGCTTCTTGTGGGCAGGAAGTGCTTCCGGGGCTGGCCCTCACGACCTCCGGTCTCCTCGGGAGAGGGAGTGGTATCTGTAGCAGCTTGGATTTAGGGCTTCTTGTGGGCAGGAAGTGCTTCCAGGGCTGGCCCTCATGACCTCCGGTCTCCTCGGGGGAGGGGGTGGTATCTGTAGCAGCTTCTATTCAGGGCTTCTTGCGGGCAGGGAAGGCTTCAGGAGCTGGCTCTCGTGACCTCTGGTCTCCTCAAGGGAGGGGGTGGTATCTGTAGCAGCTTGGATTCAGGGCTTCTTGCAGTCAGGGAGGGCTTCAGGGGCTGACCCTCGCGACCTCCAGTCTCCTCGGGGGAGGGGGTGGTATCTGTCGCATCTTGGATTCGGGGCTTTTTGCGGGCAGGAAGGTCTTCAGAGGCTGGCCCTTGTGACCTCTGATCTCCTCAGGGGAGGGGGTGGTATCTGTAGTAGCTTGGATTCAGGGCTTCTTGCAGGCAGGGAGGGCTTCAGTGGCTTGCCCTCGTGACCTCCGGTCTCTTCAGGGGAGGAGGTGGTATCTGTAGCAGTTTGGATTCCGGGCTTCAGGCAGGGAGGGTTTCAGGTGCTGGCCCTCGTGACCTCCGGTCCCTCGGGGGAGGGGGGTGGTATCTGTAGCAGCTTGGATTCAGGGCTTCTTGCAGGCAGGGAGGGTTTCAGGGGCTGGCCCTCACATCCTCCAGTCTCCTCGGGGGAGGGGGGTGGTATCTGTAGCAGCTTGGATTCGGGGCTTCTTGCAGGCAGGGAGGACTTCAGGGGCTGGCCCTCGCGACCTCCAGTCTCCTCGGGGGAAGGGGTGGTATCTGTAGAAGCTTGGATTCAGGGCTTCTTGCAGGCAGGGAGGGCTTCAGGGGCTGGCCCTCATGACCTCCGGTCTCCTTGGGGGAGGGGGGTGGTATCTGTAGCAGCTTGGATTCGGGGCTTCTTGCGGGCAGGGAGAGTTTCAGGAGCTGGCCCTTGTGACCTCCAGTCTCCTTGGGGAGGGGGGTGGTATCTGTCGCAGCTTGGATTCAGGGCTTCTTGCGGGCAGGGAGGGCTTCAGGGGCTGGCCCTTGCGACCTCCGGTCTCCTCAGGGGAAGGGGTGGTATCTGTAGCAGCTTGGATTTGGGGCTTCTTGCGGGCAGGGAGGGCTTCACTGGCTGGCCCTCGTGACCTCCGGTCTCCTTGGGGGAAGGGATGGTATCTGCAGCAGCTTGGATTCTGGGCTTCATGTGGACAGGGAGGGCTTCAGGGGCTGGCCTTCGTGACCTCCGGTCTCCTCAGGGGAGGGGGGTGGTATCTGTAGCAGCTTGGTTTTGGGGCTTCTTGCGGGCAGAAAGGGCTTCGAGGGCTGGCCCTCGCGCCTCCAGTCTCCCCGGGAGGGGTGGTATCTGTAGCAGCTTGACTGGGGCTTCTTGGGGGCAGGGAGGGCTTCATCGGCTGGCCCTGGCGACCTCCAGTCTCCTCGGGGGAGGGGGGTGGTATCTGTAGCAGCTTGGATTCGGGGCTTCTTGCGGGCAGGGAGGGCTTCAGGGGCTGGCCCTCGTGACCTCCGGTCTTCTCGGGGGAGGGGGTGGTATCTGTAGCAGCTTGGATTCGGGGCTTCTTGCGGGCAGGGAGGGCTTCAGGGGCTGACCCTCGTGACCTCTGGTCTCCTCGGGGGAAGGGGTGGTATCTGTAGCAGCTTGGATTCCAGGCTTCTTGCGGGCAGGGAGGGCTTCAGGGGCTGGTCTTCGCGACCTCTGGTCTCCTCGGGGGAGACCATGGTGTGCCCAGAACATTCAGAAAACATTCTGAGAAAGGCCATAATATAATATATAGATTAAATAACAAAATCAGAAATTAAAATAAAAATGTAAATATAGTCAGACCAATAGATGCAGAATACTAATGGTCAGGAATAGTCGTTCATGGTTAAAAATTGCTATAATTGACCATCCCAAGCTGACAATTGTTCTTAACAATGGTCAACAACTAATGTCAAGGCATGGTCAAACCATGGTCATAGAAACACAGAAACATAGAGATTGTTGGCAGATAAGGACCGTAAGGCCCATCCAGTCTGCCCTTAAGCCCTATGCTTGCTTGGTCAACCAATTTCCACCATGGTTGAACATGGCACAATGGTAAAATCTTCACTGGGACTACTCCCTTCCAAATGAAATAAAATGTGTGGAGAAGAATAGCTGCAGTTTCTATGATCTGAGAGATTATGTCAGTAAATAACCCTTCAACCATTTAATAGTTATTGATGTTGTGTAACTGCATTCTAGAATAATTTTTGAGTAACTATGTAACATGTTTCACTGTGTTATAAGTATCATATTTCTACCATATGTAACCATGTTTAATGGTTTTAACCTTGTTATGGACTTATTTGATAGAGAAGCTCTGGTCACCACCATTTCATAGATTTTTCATCAAATGGCAACTACCATGTTTAAAACATGGTCATACATGAAATGGCAAGGCAAAGCAAGACAAGTTTTATTTAAAAGACGCCCAACCCCAGACGCTCTGGGCACCATACAAAAATAAGAGCACAACATCAATAACAATACAATAATACAATAAATAATAAATATCAAAGTAATAAATAAATTAAAAGTACAACTAACTAAAAGAAACAGAAATGGACATAAAATTTGGTAAACATGAGGGCAGGATATATATATATATATATATATATATATATATATATATACATATATATATATAGTCACAAAGTATCCCATTTAAGGATGCGCTATTCAAATTCAGACTGGACAAGTGCTTGCTAAGATTGAGTATAGTGGTTATATTTATTAAGCTGCATGGGTGGAGAAAATGGGAAAAGTCACCTTTTTCCATCTCATATTCCTACAGTTTATCCCTATTTATATGTCCCACCAATTGGGGCATATTGTACATCTGACAGGTTAGAAATGCAATGCTGTCTGCATACTAACATAGGACAAGTAGATAAGGAAATAAAGAACTAAACATAGGTATTTAGAAATGTAAATTTAACAGACATAATGCTAATATTGTTTATTATTCTTGGCTGGCAGCCAAACTGTCTTTAAAGAACACTTGCTGAACTCTTGGTGTATTTTGAAACTCACTGTAAGTCCCAAAGAGAAAACATATAGATATTACTTTAAAAGAAATAACTACAGATGTGACATAAGGACAACACTGAAAATGAACTCTGACTTAGTGGTTTTTATAACATCTTCCCTTGAAATATTTTTTTTTTGCTGCCTCCCTTTTCTCCGTCAGCCTCTGCTTAGGGCCATCTATGATCTTGCCCAACTGCTCACTTGTTCCCCCACCCGTTGCCACCATCCACCATTCCAAATGGCAGCCACCTTTGGGGTAACCTGGTGTAACCCTTCACCGGATGGGTTCTCTGCCTCTGCAGAGAAAGGCATCAGTGGGAGCTGTCCAGCACAACTAACTACTTGGTCCCTCGGGTGCTACTGAGGTGATCTCTGCGGCCCAACCAGGGCATTCATGGCAGTGGAGGGACCGGATGGCCGTCACCTGGTTGAGCAGAGGAGAGTTTTTCCTGTTTTCTCCCCGGGGGCATGGTATGCCATGATGTCTAAGTGTATGCCGACGTTCACCGTGCCCCCCAGTCAGTCAATCGGCACACTGCTATATCCTCGGTCTCCACCAGGAGTCAGCAGATGCCAGACTGCATCCCCACCCTCCCCCCAGAGATGGCAAGCTGTCGTCAGATGCTCAGGCCTTCTCCCCCGTTCAGCCCTCCAGCAACCTGGGTCCATTCTCCAACCTGGGTCACCAGCATCACAAGCGAAAATCCAACCACTGCACCGACGGGCAGGTGCCCACCTTGAAATAAATTTAATTGACAATGATGACCGAGCTCCTCAGTCTCCTATTAGATCTGTAGAAAATGATCAGCAGTATTCCAATATTTGTTTCTGTTTTGGTGGTCATTCCTTTAAATGCAACAAGTGGTGACTAAGAAAATGGTACTGAGAAGAAAACTATGCAATGAATAACCTACATATTATTTTTATTTTACAATTTATTTAACCTAGATCGCTTACCTGAAATGCAACATCTCAAGTTAATGGGTTTCTCTTTTTAATCGATTTTACAGCTAGAAGTAATGACTCACAGGGAGGTTAAGGGTGACATTTTCAAAACTTAAAACATGATGCAACTCTTACTGTAGTTACCTCGGGTGAGATTTTCAAAGGTCGTTAAATAGACACAACTCCTAGTTCCACCACTGTCAGACTGCCTATTATGTCTAAATCATTTTCTAGTTGTTGGAACTATTTGCAAAAGTTGGACTTATTTGCAGAACTTCTAGCTGTTTTACAGTACTTTAAATCCAATTTTGAATAAAAAACATTATTAGAACAGATGCAAATAATACACCAAGTTACACTCTGTCTGCAAATTGTGCCCAGGCACATTTTTATCTGAACTTTGCAAACTGCATACTGTATAACTAAGTCAGAACTTTGAAAATCAAACTTGACTACATCTCAGTTTTGAAAATTTGGCATAGTGGCAATCTGGCTTATGTCCAAGGTTCTACAATAATAAATTACCTCTTAGACATAGGCTTTGAAAATCCCTCCCTAAGTGATTTACTCAAAGTGAGAGCATGGTAAGTATGTGGCTTTGGTTGGTACTGAATCTGGATCGCTTAAATCTCAAACCATTATACCACTCTGCCATACATGGTGGGTATCAAGTTATTTTTATGTGTACTGCTTCCAGTAAGCTCAGAATTGGTACCAGACAGGAGCAGAATGTTTCCTGTCAATAAATCTGTGGAGCAATCATTCAAAGAGTGATGGCACATTTGGGAGGCAGTGTGGTCAGAATGTCACAGCATGGACTTGGGGGAGTGCAATAGGTGACCACGTTTCACATTTCACTAGTGTCACTTACTGTGGGACCTTGAGCACATTCTTTAACCTTCCTAGGCTATAGCCTTCCCAGGTTTAAAAATGGTTGAAAGTGAGGATCCACCGTAAGTGAGATTATGCACCTTAGTTGAGCTGGCGTTGTTAAGTAAACTGAAAACAATATTCATTGTTGCCAGTGTACTTTTTGGTTTGCTGGCTACCATTATCATCAACATTTTATTTCATTTTATTTTTCATTCTTTTTATGTTCTGCTTATTCTCAACGCTGTTGCTAAAAATGTAGGCAATAATGCATGACAGGGTGTGGGTCGTGCTGGGATAATCTCATGCCTGGGGTAGTTGGGCATGAGGCTGCAGGTCAAGTGTGTCCAGTGCCCCAGAAGTGAAGTTATCCTAGCAAAACCCACACCCTGCAGTGCATTATTGCTATTATACAATGGCTCATTTGTAAATAACATGAAAAAAATTAAAAAAAAACAGTTATTAAAATAGTTTTCATCTTGTATTTTTAACTGTGGAAGCATATTTAAATGAAAAATAGTCCCTAACCTGTTTGTCCAGTAGGTGGAGCTATGTGGTTTTGAACTGGTGGTGCTGGGTTTGTGTGTAGTATTTTCTTATCTTAGCATCTAGTAATGTGTCAACAGAAAAGGACCATCCTGGCCCATCCAGTATGCCAATCTCCCCCCTCCCCTACTTGTCACCAGTGCACAAGGAACCTAGCCTCTGTCCTCTAACCAACCCCATATGTCTATCTCACGCTCTCTTGAATCCTTCTACCATTTCAACACCTACCACCTCCTCAGGTAATCTGTTCCAGGGTTCAGCCACCCTCTCAGTGAAATAACACCCCTTTACATTACCTTTAAATCTTCCTCCTTCCAATCTTAAAGTATGACCTCTTGTTTTAACTCCAACTTTCCTTTTATGCAGACTTCCTTCCCTCACTTTATTTATCCCCTTCATGTACCTGAATGCCTCTATCATGTCTCTTCTCTCTCTTCTAAACTCCAGGGGATACAGATTTAATTCTCTCAATCTTGTCTCATGTGGTTTCCCTTGCATAACCTGCACCATCTCTGTTGCCCTTCTCTGAACCTCTTCTATTACATCCATGTCCTTTCTTAAATGAGGCCTCTAGAACTGTACTCTATACTCCAGGTAAGATCTAACCACGGTCTTATATAATGGCATCAGCTTCTCCCTCTTCCTACTAGTTATGCCTCTTCCTATACACGCCATCATTCTATTAGCTTTGCCAACCACCGTACTACATCAGTCACTTACCCTAAGGTTGTTTGATATTATAATCCCCAGATCCCTTTCCTGTTCTGTTTGCTTTATCTGATCTCCCCCCAGTGAGTATTTGGTCAGTCAATTTTTATACCCTATATGCATCACTGCACACTTTTTTGTATTGAACTTCAGCTGACATGTTTCTGACCATTTCTCTAATATACTCCAATCCCTCCTCATGGCCTCAACTCCTCCTTCAATGTCGATCCTATTCCATAACTTTGCATCATCAGCAAACAGACACATTTTCCCTTCAACTGCCTCTGATATACCACTCATATATATGTTGAAAAGGATTGGTCCTAGTACAGACCCTTAAGGAACCCTGCTCATAAGCTTCCTTACTCCAGAATGTACACCATTTATCACCACCCTCTGCATCTATCCTTCAGTCAGTTTTCCACCCATTTAGTTATTTTCTGTCCCACCCCCAGGCTCTCTGTCTTATATACCAGCCTGTGGTAAGGGACAGAGTCAAATGCCTTACTGAAGTCCAGGTAGACAACATCAACTGCCCCTCCTTGATCAACCACCTTTCTTACCCCATCAAAAAATTATATCAGATTTGTTTGACAAGATCTCTCACTAGTAAATCCATGTTGCTTTTCATCTACTAGTTTGTTGTCCATTATGTATTTTACCATTCTTTCCTTTATTAGCACCTCCATCACCTTGCCCACAACTGATGTGAGGCTGACAGATCTGTAATTCCCTGCCTCCTTCTTGCAGCCTCCCTTGTGCAGTGGTACTACATCTGCTGTCTTCCAATCACTCTGAACACACTCTGAATCTAGGGACAAGTTAAATAACCTCACTAAATGTGTTGCCAACTCATCCCTCAGCTCCCTAAGAACCTTTGGATGCAAACCGTTGCTTTGTCTACCTTTAATTTTCCAAGTTCTTCCTTAACCCGTTCCTTACTTCATGGGCTTTGATCCACCCCACATTCATCTCCTCCCTCCATCTTTAGCTCAGGTCCCTTTCCTTCCTATCTGCTTCATCTTATCTGCTCCTTGCACCCCCAAATCTATGTGGCCACAACTTACAGAAGTACTTTTTAAATTACAGTTCTGTGGTATGGTGGCAAACCTGAACAGTGCATACTTTGTTGTTCATAAGCGGATGTGCTGGCTTGAGGAGGAAGTGGCATTTTCACTCGGCTTTACTTTACATGGGAAAAAATGACAGTGGGATATGACATTTAGGAGCCAAGCAGTTAAGCGCTGTGGATGTTTTTGCTAAGAAATGGGAGAGTCGGGTTGTGTGGCTTTGTGCAGGGATAAGTGAAGATAAAAAAATAAAATGTTTTTTGGTTTGGGTTTTCAATTCAGATAATCTCATGAGGGGTTCTGTTACATTTCTTTAGTTTATGAATGGGAACATGCTTTTTTTTTGGTTTAGTATAAGGAACAGTCTCTGTATTCAGTTCCCCAGGGAAGTGGTCAAGCAGCAAGCAGCAAGGAGTCAGTGCTTGCTGCATTAAAACTGAGCCAGCTGCAGTGAAGCCAGTGGCGCAAAGTGGGTGTTGGTATAATTAAATTGTTTTTTCTCCCCTACATTTAAACATTTACTATTAAACTACAGAGTTCTCTGGACAACCAAGGGACAGAATGTGTGTGGCAAGGGGTAGGGTGCTATACGTGTTTCAGTGAAGCTGCTCATTTGGGTGGAAACAATGAGGATGAAATAGCTGTGTGGTGATTTCTTAGTTTGTTATGTGGTCATGTGTGTGCCTGGATATCATACAGTGAGGTTATACTCAGATAACCTCACTGTCCCAGGCACACACTGACCAGAGTCCAGGAAATTTTCTTGACATTGTATAATATATAAATAGGGCCCACCCAATGGCTCAGTGGAAGAGCTCCATGCTTCCATACTGGTGACCCATGTTCATGAGTAAGCACAGGTCAGGTGGCCATGCCAAGGAGCACTCCCAAAGGGAGCGCAAGCCAGCTGGGGAGGGAGACTGTCTGACTCTGGTGAAGCAGCGGTCCCTAGTGACAAGCTGGGAAGCTTTCTCCCTTGTGACGTGTGGCATATGCACAGAGCGTGCTGCATTGACTAAGGCTGACAGAGGCTGTACCGGATGCCTGGGATGGAGGGAGGGACAAGGGGTGAAAAAAGCCCATGTGCCATGGTTGCCAAATATGACAGTCCCTGTGGTTCTCGGGCTCTGCAATGTGTGGATTTCCACTGGCCAAAACAGCAAGAGAGTGTCAGTCAGGGCTGAGGACTGTCAGGAGATCTGAAGGTAGGAGCAGGTGGCAGTTGGGGTCAAACAGCTCTATAAAAAATTAAGTATAAATATACTTCCTGTAAACTCTTACTTTGT
The DNA here is from genome assembly GCA_016271365.2 of Neoceratodus forsteri. NCBI lineage: Eukaryota > Metazoa > Chordata > Ceratodontiformes > Ceratodontidae > Neoceratodus > Neoceratodus forsteri. The sequence continues at coordinate 660,026,078 of CM028136.1, forward strand.
TTATTTTAAACACTTTACCCAGTATTCGGAATTCATAGTAACTGGTGACTTTAGTATTACCTGAACCACAAACTGCTGTACTAGTGGATAGCACATAATGAGGGCAAATTTATTTGGGGCAACAGCAAAAGGGCGATGTCATTTGAGCAATAACAAAAAGAGCAACATATAAATAAGGGTGACAGGTAGTATTCAGTGATTTTACTTTAGTGCAATCCCTACTGGAATATTGTGGCTTGGAGTTATGTCATTAGAAATAGCGGGAGGTACAGGAGGCACAGCTCCCTGTGGGGGGGGGGGCGAAGCTGCCATGAACTTAATTTCACATATCTGGACCGCCTTGTACGGTATGGGCTGCACGCCCATTGGCTCTTGCTCTGAACCAATGGGCATGCAGCCCTATTGAGCTGTCAGTCGGCGGGCGGCAGGGAGGCAGACGGGTGGGGTGCTGCTGCCCGCCGCTGGACGGGAGGAGCGGGTGGTGGGGCCCATGGGTGGGTGGGATGGGGCCACTAGATCACCAGGGAAATTGAACTGGGGTTGACCTTATGCCCGCGATCAGGCTTCGCGTCCACTGGACCACCAGGAATATTGGTCTTTGGGGTTGAACTCCATTCTGCCCATGATCGGGCCAGTCGGGGGTGTTCATTTATGTTATGCCCGCGACTGGGCCAGTGGGGAGGTTGTCTATTTATGTTATGCCCGCGATCGGGCCAGTCGGGGGTTGTTCATTTAAGTTATGCCCACGATCAGGCCAGTCGGAGGGGTTGTTCATTTATGTTATGCCCGCGATCGGGCCAGTGGGGTGAGATCTGCCCGCGATCGGGCTAGTGGGGGTGAACTCCGCTCTGCCCATGATCGGACTAGTGGGGGTTCAGTTACAGTATGCCCATGGATCGGGCCAGTCGGGGGGGAGTGTGTTCTGCGCCCGCGATCGGGCTGCTGTGGGGGACTACACTGCTGCCCATGATCAGGCTATGGGGTTACTATTATGCCCACAATGGGGCTGCAGGGGGTACTGGGACAAGTGGGGCCACCCACAGGTGTCAGCTGCTGTGTTGCACCCTGCAATGTGGCAGCTCACCTGTGGGTGGCCCTCGACTTGATCTTTTTTTTTTTGCCTAAAGTTGTGCAGGCGCAGGTAGGGGGTTGCACCTGCATAACTCTGCACGCCCGGCTGAATATCGGGCTGTGCAGTTTATGCATGGTTCCTCCCCCTCTGGTTGAGCATGCCTTCATTAGAATTGCGTTGTTGCTCAGCATGACTTGGGGGACGCAACTGCTTCCTGCTGAATATCTCAGAATGGCTCAATTTCGGACTTGCGCAGGTGCAACCCTATTGCGCACGGCGCAACCCTTTTGAATATCCAGCCCCATATCTCTACAGAAATAAACAGGATTAAAAACAATTAAGACAATTAAATAGATAGCACAAAATACATAAAAACTGTTTGTTCCAAACAAATAAATGTCACCAGGGTACAGCACAAGTATTGAGCAAAAATGTTGATTTCATTGACAAGGAAATACCAGCTAGTTTGAATAAATTCAATGCTTAACTTTCTTGGATCTGTATAGCTTATTTTCATTTTCATTACAGAAGCCAAGAACTTTGAGATAATCACAGTCTCCTATGGAGTTCAAGGGTATAATAATATAAAAATGGTATCATAGTTAGCATCTGCATATATGGTGAGTGTCTTTAATAAATACTGGTTTCTAGGTTTAACTTAGGGCTGTTTATCAGCACACATGTCCTGGTTTCTAGCACCACAGCAAGATGCTGTCAGGAGGTAGGGATTTGGAAGGGCCGTGGTGATTTTGGGCAGTGGAGCACCCAGTGCATGGCAGGGGGTGGCAGGATATAGATCATCTGGTGCAGAAGGTGCCCTGGACTATGACAGGCACAAGAGAGAGGCCAGACGTGTTCAGTGCCTATCCCTAGGGAGTCCACCCAACCAAGTGGCCAGGTAACCCAAGGGGCTGCTTTATCCGCCAGTCCCCTGTGGGCAGTGCTTTGCAATGCCAGATCAATCAGGAACAAGACTGCCAATATTGTGGACTTGATTTCCTTGGTCAGTCTGGCTTGCATCATGGAAACCTAGATTGGGGATGATGCTGGCCTGGGTTCGGTCTTGTCCCCAATGTTGTTCGCAGTGTACATGCTGTCTCTGGGGGGAATCATTAGGAAGTATGGTCTGGGGTTTCATTGCTATGCTGATGATACCCAGCTGTACTTGTTCTTTGCCCCAGGAACATCCAGCGCTGCAGACATGGTTAACAGCTGCCTTGCCAAGATCAACAACTGGATGTCCTCCAGCTGGTTGCAGCTGAACCCCAATAAGATGGAGGTATTGGTACAGACGTCAAACAGAATGCAGGATAGGATGGCCTCTGATTCAGAGACTGGACTTGTTCTGGGATCTGTCCCATTGAAGGCCTCCTCTGGGGTGCAAAATCATGGTGTCATTCTGGACAGGGGATTAACGATGGAGGTGCAGGTGTCTTCCACTGTCCATTCCTGTTTTTTCCATCTCAGGAATGTTGCTAGGATAAAGTCCCTTGTGCAGGCTCTGGATCTCCCCACTTTGATACATGCTTTGGTGACATCAAGGCTTGACTACTGCAATGCACGCTACCTCAGGGTCATGGGAGGATCTCTCCGCAGACTGCAGTTGGTGCAGAATGCAGCTGCCAGGTTACTTATGGGGTAGCCTAAATATTTCCATATTACACCGGTACCGCGTGAGCTGCACTGGCTGCTGTCCAGGTGGAGGATCTTCTTTAAGGTGGGTCTTCTCACCTTCAAGACCCTGCATGGCCAGGACCCTAGTTACCTGATGGACTTTCTTATACCGGCTGTCTCATCCATCCCCTCCGTTCCTCCTGTAGGGGCCTCCTGGCTATTCCCAGGATAAGGCTAAAAACAGATGTTGACAGGGCTTTTAGTCACTGGCCCTGTTCTGTGAATTTCGCTTCCCCTTGGAGTTAGGGAGGCCCCATCATTAGAGGTATTCAAGGCCTGCATCAAGGCACTCCTGTTCGTCCAGGCTTTTCCTGACCTGGCCCTTTAAGTGAGATCATGATGCTATGGTCTCGATCTTAGTTCTTGGCCACCCTGTTTTATTATCCCCTAGATACATTTATCTTATTTTATTATTTATGGAAATTAATGTTGAAATTGTATTAATTTTGAGCTTAGCTGTGTCTATTTATTTGTGTATTTTATTTGTCTGAATGGTACCCAGAGCCTCCGGGATCACACATCTTTTTAAATAAAATTTGCCTTGTCTGATTGAATCTTGAAAACCTTTATTACAAAAGCAAAAATTACCCGTCATCTTTCTTATATTATGCATTGTGATTTTATTAACGTAAATATATTTGGAAGAAATCAGTTCAACTCTTGCATATGTTATGTTTTTTTCTTTGTTCTGGAGAAATGGGAATAATCAAGTATTCCTCCAAAAAAAATCTGATTTTATTTTTTTTATGCCATGGGGCACAGTTTTAATTTTTGAATTTTTTCCATTCCCATATTTTGTGCAAAACTAAATAACTTCTTCTTTATTAATTCTTTATATTACGGTGCAGTATTTATGTTTCTATCAAAATCAGTCCAAAGATGTTGCACATTTATATTGGATATGATCTTTTGTAATGAGTCCAATCATTTAGATTTTATCCCCTTATTTACCCACCATATTTTTTCAGTTAAGCAGCTCATAGGGAGTTTATTACAAGAGTTGCTTATAATCTTCAACCAATAATTTATCAGATGCATATCTTTAATATTATTTATTCAGATTCTACCTGGTTCTGCCCTTACCATGGCATTAGAGGTGGAATTAGCACATTGAGGATGGATTTGTAGTAATATGCTAAGGGATTTTCCAGATTATTACAGTTTTCCAAACCCCACACTTCCACTCCATATAGGATAACTGGGTTTATTTTTGATTCTCCAGCTATTAGTGCGGGCAATATTATATTGCCGCCATATTGATAATTGAACTTTAATAAAGTTTTTGCTATAACTTTTGCTTTAATATTTTGATCTTTCCTATGTTTAGTCCATCTGGCATTAGAAGTCATTTTTATGCCTAGATAGATGTATTATTTTACTATTTCCACCATTTCAGTACCAATATGGAGTTGATATTTATCCTGGATGTTGGAATTAAGCCTCATTATCATGAGTTTAGTTTTCTTTAAACTGATTTTAAGTTGTAGAGTTGTACATTTTTGATAAAACATGTCAATTTTGCTTTGAAGACCTACTCTTGACACAGAGAAGAACACAATGTCATCTGCATTTGCTGAAGAATGAATAATTAAAGGGGCATCTAACAGAATACACTCTTCCTATTCCAGTAAAGTATTAATATAAATATTAAATAAGGAAGGTGCTAGGGAAGTATCATTGAGCACATAAATACTTCTCCATTTGCATATATGCATCACATTCATTGTATTATAAGGCACTTTTAAATGTTTCCTCTGTGAAAGATGTAACATTCTGTACTATAGTTTTATCAAGATAAACTTCATTGTTTATTGCATTTTTTATTATTTTACTATATTCTATTTCTCTGACACAGATGCTGCCCTATCTCACTTCAGCTATTTCCCAACCCCATCCTACTCTACCCTTATACTTATGCAACATTTATGGGGCTACACAGAAAGTCCTGCTCAGCTGTAGATTCTGTTGGGATCTACCTAATGTGCAGGAATGCGGTGGCCATTTGGACTGGCAGGGACTTATGAAGCCAACTTCATTTTGCATGCTTAGTGTCATTTCCACCTGAGTTACTCATCTCCCACTGGATGCTGATTAAAAGAAGCACATGTGTATGCTAATGTGTACTGTTCTTCCATTCCACAGTCATCGGTGTCTGCCCTCCCATGAGTTACTCTGACTGCACTATCACCTGTCATCACCAAGGTAGTAGTATGGCAGTGGTGTCTGCTTGCCCTCCATCCCCAGAGGAGGTGAACATTTTGCAGGATACCTCTTCCTCTTCCTCCTGGCCGGTGCCCAACATCTCAGACTCATTCTCAAACTTGAGTGACCAGCATTGCAAGTGGCAATGTTAGCAATGTGCCAATGGGCTGGCGTGCATTTTAATTTTAAATTGAAAATATTTTATTTACAAGGAGAGGTTAGTTGGTGTTCTTGCTCAGTGGAGGTGTCATTCCAAAGGGTGGTGCCAGAGTCAGCAAACTAAAAGTATGAAAAAAGTGGTGAGCATTGCTAGCCATTGCACTGAGTGGCAGCATTTTATAGAGCTCCTGCATGGCTCTTCTATACTGTCTAATTAGGAGCCTTTAAAATTACACATTTTGGGAAAATATTGAAATATTCTGGTAGCTGGCACTGTAAGGATCAAATTGAGCCCAGATTTAAGATCCTCAGCCATGGAGAACTCACAGAAAGTGACGTCTCAAACTCAGGGAGCCCAACATTTTTTTTTTAAATCTCATGGTGCTACTTCCAAAGCAGCAAAGGCCTCGGGCTCAAGTAGCCAGGGGGACCGCACTGGGGCTGCCCTGGAGGCATTAGAAAAAACTGTGGAACAACTCTGCTCAACCATAGCAAATATGGACAAGAATCTGGACTCCATAATGAGCATAATTGCAATGGTAGAACAGACAATAAAAGTGGTGAAGCTAAACACGGGAGGCGGCAATAAAGTCACAGACCAGGCATTAACAGTCGAAGATACCTTGGTAAAAGAAAGCACGCACCTGAGGATTTGATTATAAAACTCTGAGAATCTCCTTCATGCTTGAAATATCAGAGTCTTGGGCATCATGGAGGCTATGGAAGGGAACAATACCTTACAGTTTATGGAACAGTGGCTTCACACAGAGCTACACCTTGCTGAACCTCCCTGGTTAGAAAGAGCTTACCGCATTACTCTTCACCGAGCAGTGTCTTGGAATGAATTCCCCAGGTCCATCCTTATTAGTTTTCTATCTGTCAGAGATAAAGAGAAACTTTTCATAGTTGCAAAGTGATCCAATATAACTATTGATGGGCAAAAAATGATCTTCTTCCAAGACTGGCCATATGCTATCTGATGAAGACATGAGGCTTCCGATGGAGTTAAAAAAGAACTTAAACTGAAATAAGTACCTTTCACCTTATTACATCCCACTTGATTACATATTACACTTCAAAATAAAGCACATTCTTTCTAAGACCCTAAAGAAGTGCTTAAATTGTTCAAATGGATGGAACAGACCAGGGGCATCAGGGAAGCAGAGGACATCAGGGGCCAAGAGGACAGGGACAAAGATCAGAGAACACTTAAAATGGACATTTGTGGCTCCGTAAGGGTACACAGTGTTTTTCACAGTGTTTTTCAGCATGTATCAAAGTTCACCGATTTTATCTGATTTACTTCCAATCAAGAGGACTGTCTTGGTGATATATAATTATTATATTTAAGTACTCAATTAAGGGGGTCCTGGGTCACTTGAGTTACTGGGTGAGTAAAATGATATTAAATACATCTTAAAAAAAATAGAAAAGCCTTGCAAACATAACAGTTTTGTTATACAATTTTCTTGACTTGTTTAAAATAAGATGTCTGGCAGGAAATGCACTCTTTGTGCCTACCTCCATGGCCAGTAGCCATTTTTGCTGTTTCAGTTAGTGATGGTACAGTGGAAAAATGACTTTGATTCTCAGATCTTTTATAGCAGGCACCACAGACCATTAACCTGGACCTCTCTACTTAATATAGCAACCTGACAGTAAAAACAATGAAGCACCTTTTAGTTCACTCTCAAATACTATTATATGGGTAGTTGGCATGTTACACTATTTCACTATAAAGTTCTGCAGTTTGTTCTGGGTATTTAGGTTCATACAGGGACTTTACATTTCAACACTGAAACAGGAGATGTACAGAAGTTGTGAGGGTATATTTTAGGTTAACTAATGTAACTGGTTACATAACATTTTGTTTAAGGAATGTGAACTTTACCCAATGCCCTGGTGGCATTTTTCTTGTGGAAACAAAATGATGAAAATGTAAAACTATTATGGTTAAACCCTCACTGCTGTATCAACTGTAGGGAATGTGACTGCATACCTAACATAATATGATGAAGTTATTATTTGAGTGTATATTATCATACAATCAAATGTTTGTAATTGCTTTTATGAATAATGAATAAAAATAATTTATAAAAAAAATGGAAAAAAGTCACAACACTGTGCTCAGGTGCTAAAACAAATGGATTCTCAACAGTCTTATTTAAAGTTGTGTGCCTTGATCTTTGTAAGATATTGAATTCTGAAATCCAAAGTACCAAGCCATATAAATCCACACAAGCTGCAGAAAGATATCCTGCTGCATCACAGTTTAGGGTAGGATGCCCACCACTGAAAGGGGACCAAACATGTAAGGCTCAACCAGTCAGGTTTTGTTGTAAGGCTTAGGGTTAGTAACAGCTACAGTACTTCTGCTTAGTCTTCACAGAAGAGGGAGGAGGGCATGGAACACAAGGGAGAGGCAAAAATAGGTGGAAAAGTAGACACAATTCCATTTTCAGAGAAAAGAGTCCTGAAAGGATTTACAGCCCTCAAGGTGAATAAGGTTATGGGACAGGACAGGATACGCCCAAGGGTACTGGAAGAACTTAGGGATGTGCTAGCTACCCTGCTGACAGCAATGTTCAACAGGTCATTGGAAAGAGGTGTGGTTTCAAAGGACTTTAGAAGGGCTGAAATGGTCCCTTTACATAAGAGTGGCAGCAGGGAGGAAGATAGCAACCAAAGGCCGGATGGTCTAACTTCAGTGGTGAGAAAACAAATGGAAATGCTACTGAAAGAAAAACTGACTGAGAATCTAGACTACAATGGACTGCAGGACCACAGGCAGCATAGCTTGGGGGGGGGGAAGGGACATGTCATACAAATCTGATAGATTTCTTTGACTGGATGACCCGGGAAATAGATCAGGTGAGGGCAGTGGATATGACCTATGTGGACTTCAACAAGACTTTCAACACTGTGCCACACAGGAGCTGATTAAGACTTTGACCAGCCTGGGAGTGGGGTTCAAAGTGGCAAATTAGGTTAGGAACTGGTTAACGGGTAGAAAATGGAGGCTGATGGTTAATGGCACACACTCTAAGGATGGGAGTGTAACCATTGGGGTAACACATGCTTCGGTAATGGGATCAGTCCTCTTCAGGATCTTTATGGGGGACATTGCAGAAGAACTGAATGGAAGATATGCCATTTTGCAGATGACACTGAAATCTGTAACAGGGTGGACACTCTGTGGGGTGGAGAAAATGCATAGGTATACTGAGAAACTTGAGGAGAGGCCAAAGACATGGCAGTTGGGGTTCAGGGCCAAAAAGTGCAAAATCATGCATGTAAGACAAAGGAATCCCAGTGTTAAGTATAGGATGAGAGAGTACTGACAGCCACTAGACAGGAAGGGGACCTTGAGGTTATTAAATCAGAGGACCTCAAGGTGGCAGTGCAGTGTTGCAAGTCCATTAGCAGGGCTGGAGAGAGATGCTGGGGTGCATAGGGTGAGGTACCTCCAGCAGGAGGAAGGAGGTGATGTTGCCACTGTATCATAGCATAGTATGCCCCACCTGGAGTACTGTGTCCAGTTTTGGAGACCACACCTCAGAAAGGACATAGACACTGTGGAAGCAGTCCAGAGGAAGGCAACTAAAATTTGGTGGGGTTTGAGGGAAAACCCTACAAAGACAGACTGAAACTCACCAAATCTATTATGGTTTTTCTCCAACATTTTCTCTCCACAGTCATCTAAATATAGTGCTGTACCTCACATGTACGTTTGATTGCACATGCATATCAGCATCACGGATGGCCATCCCACTGCTAGATCAATCCTGCTGTGTTACCAGCTTGTTTCTATCAGGTGGAAGCCTATCAGTGGGATGCTGGGACCCCCCCCCCCTCCCTGACAAAAGATAGTTGTCCCTTGGATGCTGAATCCTTTCTGTCACAGCTTACTCCTGAATTACCAGGGTGTGCTCCTGAACTCTGGTGTGGCAGGTGGTAGCATTACCACTGTACCAGCATTACTGTATTATTTCTTTATAGATAATTTCTGAAGAAGTCATCTGGTTGAAACCTGAATTCTATCTCTATTTGCTAGTATCAGGGTGCATTTCATTTACTCTTTTGTTTTATTTAGAGCTCGCAAGCTGACATAGAGTACCATTCTTTGAGTTTGCTCTTTAAGAGACTATCCATAGTTAATGTGTTCCTAGGACCATTACTCGATGTGTTCTGTATGCATAGTATATCTCAGGTGAAGTACCTAAGCACCTATAGGGATAAGTACCTGTAGTTTATAAAGCACAGTCCTTTACACACATTGCGTGTTAAGGCTTTAGAGCATGTTTTAAATATTTGGTCACTGGATTTGACATATCATTTCTTTTATTCTCCCTTCACAATAAATGAGATTATAGTCATGTATCCCAATGGTAACAGAACGAGCTGAGGATATGCTATCAGGTTACAAAGTACAAACTACTGGACATCAAAAAGCGTGTTTTTTCTCTGTGATATGTGTTGGCAGTAGGATAAGCTGAGATAAGCCCAAAACTTTGAAGATTTGTTCAAGCTTGGATTTTGAAGTGGACAGATACAGAAGACATGTTGAGGTCATCAACCAGGATGTGTTCATTTGGTTCCAGTGAGTAAATGGATTATTGAAACCTGCCAGCCTCAACAATAAGGTGCATGTACATGCAGGACATAGACACAGTGTTAATCTGCATTTGGAAAACTTGTGATGCTTTCCAAACCATTATGGGGCTTAGTATATTGCTTAATGCTGAAGACAGGCTTTGCTGTATATAACCACACTCCTCTATTCCTATTTCTGTACTGATGCCAGCATCCTAGTTTTGAGATTTAGTTTCATAGTCCAATATGAATAAATCAAATCATATTTAAATTATTGCAACTACATCCATTTTTTTTTATTTGATTTTCTATTTTCTTTTTACAAATACAATCCACCATAATCTATTTTATTCCATCTCAGATACAAATATCTAATTCCCAAAACATGGGGGGGGGGGGTGAAAAACATCTATACATAAAACAAAGCGTACTATATTTGCAATGAATCAGTAATGAACCATTGTCAAAAGAACTAATTGCAAATACATCCAATTTGGTTTTGAAAAGAAGGAATTTCAATCCATCCATCTTCAGTAACAAAATTTCTTACATTTAAGAAGACAGCTGTCAGTCATTTTTGGTCACCGAAAGTGATAGTTTCAAGTGCATGCTCTTCAAGTTCACAGAGTTCTGCTTCAGTTTTTTACAATATAAAAGTATTTAGGAAAAATATAAAAAATATATTAAACATTGGGAATTTAATTATTAAACAGAAATAAAATGTTTGTCAGAACACAAAAAATGAAGCAATTCGACTCTGTGTGGTACTGATTGTACAAAGGGTCCTCCCTCAGCACCCTTGGCTATTGCCCCCTTTCCTGCTGTATGAGCAATTGTCCTTGGCTGCTGCCATTTGTGCTTTGTACAGTTAAACAGAATTTTTGTATGACTTTGAGGACTCACACTTGTCAAGCATACTGTACTGCACTGCACAAAAAAACACTTTATGTGCCCTGCTGTTCCAAGCCCTGCCCCCCACCAAAAAAGAACCCATTGGGACCATCTGACTCATATTATTGAATTATTTTTGCACATTGTATTTGGCATCCGTTGTCTTCTATACCCCCTCCCCCCAGGACACATCAGGAAACAAGTTGATACCAGCTCAGTATGGTTTTCCTGGTAAAACTTTTGCATAAATAAAAACATTTAAAAAAAGTAATAAAAAAGTTTATTAAAGTATTTGGGCTTGCATTAGTATTTCTACCTTTCATAATAAAATGATTAGAAATTCCAGAATAAAGCAATTAATTTATAAATGTAGTAATTATTTACTAGTGCATGTATTAAGCTATGATATAGATCTGAAGCAGTATGGTTTAATGATTAAAGCACTGGTTTAGAAACCAGGAAATCACAGGTTCAAACTTCACCAGAGCCGGATACTTACTGTGTGACCTTAAACAAGTCATTTAACCTCTCAGTGCTCCTTTTCAGCCAGATTCAGAAATAGGTGGAAGCAGGACTGCACTGAAAATGAGATGTTGCACCTCAACTGGGCTATCCTGAGTAAATAAGCTAAAAAAAAAATTCCAGCTCAGAATTAAGTCCAATATTACCTCTTTATATATCCATTAATGGTAAGATGTGATCAGTCAGTTCTTTGCTTAAAGCATACTACCAAGGTGCTTTGCCATTACTTAATGAATTATATAAATATTGCTGGGTCAGTCAAAAAGCCTAGAATAAACTGGTGCTTAAGTGTTGCAACTCAGTTTTGCATTGCGCTGTGACAGAACTGCAGATGCATTCCACATCTGTTGCAAAAACCTTTTATGTACTTTGTTCTTGAGTTGGTTAGGTGTTAAAAAACAACATGATGTGAGTTTCTGATGCATTGTCAGCTTAAAAAATAATGTGAAACCAATTAATTGGCATGTTAGTTTAATGTCAATAGTACTACATTTACTTATTGTTTTCTTAACCCATTTGTTATGCTTCTCGTCCTCTGGTGGGTTATCCCCTACATCTTGCCCCTCCTGAGCTACCCAAGCCCCATGCCCCCATCACCCCATCTCCCAGGACTTTCCACCACTCCTAAATACTATGGGCTAAAAGATGGCATAGAATTGGAGATGCTGACTTCATAGGTTTAATAGGTTTGCTCAAGACAAGTAGGCATTGCCTGTATCAGCTTGCAAATTAAAAAGAGTGACCCTTGACTTGGGTCAGTGGCTGGGGGGCCTGTAGACAATCTGGGCAATCATACTGCTCAGGTGAGGGGGAGTTTTGTCTTGATTACAGGCCATCCCCTATGAAAGTTGCCTTGAAAGGACACTTGGAAGCCACGCATGCAAGGTTTTCACATAAGCAGATACAACTGACTATGCTCTCACCCTTTCTGATATAACCCACCCAGTTGCTCCTCCTCCTTTGGTAACTTAAGTGGTGGTTGGTTTGTGGAATGTTGCCAACCCACCACTCCCATGGAGAATAATAGTGTCTTCGAAGATACTCATTTCCTCTTCCCCCATCCAGCCCCTGATGATTCGGGCTCAGTCCTAAGCCTAGACTACATATGTCACAAGCAGTATTGCTACTGCTGCACCAGTAGGCTGGATCTGTGTAAATTTCTTAGCAGCTTAAGCTACCATCCTTCCTTCATGGTTCCTTTTTATTTACTTTCTCAAGCATTTCTTGCTTCTTGAAGATTTAAGATTCATCTTTTGTTACAATTTCTTTTCCATATGACTGTTTGATTTTTCAGACTCCTCATCTGTGTTTCTTCATTAAGGCTTAGAGCAGGTGAATTATGGTTTAAGAACTGATCCAACAAGCCCTATGCACCCCTGAGTGGGTGTGTAGGGCAGCCCCTAAATTGTTAGGACTCTACACAGATGGATGCTTCTGTGGCAAACAGGAACTTCCCCTGCCTGCAGATGACTGTTCCCTCCTGATCCAGCACTGCATGCTCACCTATTCTGGTGGCTGGGTTGAAGAGCAAGCACAGGCAAGTGGCTTTGCTCCTTGGAATCTCCAGTGCCAGGTACTCTTTACTTTGGGCTCAGGGAGTGTGGAGATAATATACATGGATACTTCAGATAGTGCTGTTCAGTGCTTAACATATAAAAACATAGACACTGACGGCAGATAAGGACCGCTTGGCCCACCTAGTCTGCCCGTTTCCCTACCTACTGGATAAGCTGCAGATCCTAGTTAACTAACAGCCTATTTCTTCCTACCCCCCACAAGAATTGCCTTATGTCTGTCCCATGCATTCTTGAATTCTCCCAGTTTTAGACCCCACAACCTCCTCAGGAAAGCGGTTCCATGCATCCTCCACCCTCTCTGTGAAAAAATATTTCCTCATATTGCCCTAGAGCAGTCCCCCCCTCTATCTTCAAATTGTGTCCCCTTGTTCTTGCACATCTCTTTTTCTGAAAGATGCTACCCTCTTGGACTTTACTGATTCCACTGAAGTACTTTAAAGTTTCTATCATGTACCCCTCTCCCTCCTTTCCTCAAGGGTATACATATTAAGCTCCTTCAGTCTCTCCTCATGTGGCTTCTCTTGCAGACCCTGCACCATTTCAGTTGCCCTTCTCTGGACTGCCTCCATCCTGTCTATGTCTTTGCAGAGATAGGGTCTCCAGAACTGGATGCAGTATTCCAGATGGGGTCTCACCAACTGTCAGTACAGAGGGATAAGAACTTCCTGTTTTCTGCTGGTGATGCCTCTCCCTATACTGTATATCACAGTATCCCCCCAGCCCTCCCTACTGCCTTCTCACATTGCTTCCTAACCTTAAGGTCATCTGATATGATTACCCCGAGGTCCCTATCCATTTTTGTTGTTGTTAGTACCCCCCATTGTGTACTCTTCCACTGGGTTTTTGTTTCCCAGGTGCATTATTTTGCACTTCTTTGCATTGAATCCAAGCTACCATTCTTCTGACCATTCTTCCAACCTTGCCAAGTCCCTTCTCATCCTTTCCACTCCCCCCTTGTATATCAACCCCATTGCAGATCTTTGTGTCATCTACAAAGAGGCATACATTTCCTTCCAGTCTCTCTGCAATGTCACTTATAAAGACATTACAAAGGACTGGACCCAGTACTGAACCCTGCAGTACCCCACTACTTTCTGTAGTAGTCTTCTGCAGCCTGATCTGCCCCCAATGGACACTGTCCCAGAACTCAACAATATATGGATAGGTGAAATGGGACTGCAGGCAGAAATGCACACATCTTCAAAAGGGATACGGAAATCCTAGGTGGAACACTGTATTGTATGATCCCCTGCATCCACAGAGAAGGAGATCCATTAGTTGGGCATTAGACTTCCAACTGGAAACCAAGTGTTCGACCATGCTCCATCTTCCCATACCACCTACTGCTGCAAAATTTAGCAGTCATGAACAGGGACATATAGGGGATCTGAATGCTATTCATGAACTTGGCTCATAAAGAAGCACTGGGGAATGGACCTGCATGGGCAAGTAACAGATGTATACATATACCAAGCTGGTTCTGGATTGACCCCTTAGTTTCCTAGATGTCTGATGAAATGAACCAAGAAAAGCTGAAATAAAAATAGTGTACGGTACAGTACAATACAATCATCTTGGATTTGCATCCATGCAAATGCTGCATATGAAATTCTCAGTGGTAGGTAACTGTTTGTTATGTGATGACAAACATTTTGCTTATTGCACATGTCTGTTTTTATTTTAAGCCTGTGCTTTTTCTGCAAGTCATATTCTCAGCAAACCAGCAACACAAATATGGGGTTCAGAATACAGATATGAGTTAGGTGTAATCATTTATGTAATCCAAAAATCATACATTAAAAGAGACATTATTTTCCTGCAGGAGGCTGGGGATGTACCCCGTATTTGCCATTCTGACCCCTTTCAGGTTTCCCCCTATGCTCTTTACAACTCCAGGGACCTATTGGGAGTTGCAGGAGGCTGTAACTGCTCCCCCCATGGTGGGGCTCCTCCCATCCAAAGGAAGAGGACTGAGCTGCTAACCCAGTCCCCTCCCGGCATCCCCCAGAGCGGATGTTGAGGTGACCCTTGAGAGGGCTCTATCATCATTGTGCTGCTGCTACAGGAGTTTTTCTTTTATAGTTGACCCTGAAGATGTGGACATGCAATGAAGTCAGTGCAGGGCATGTACACTCTTGCACATGTCCTACAGATGGCTGCCATCATCTCCACCCTGTTAACGTGGTCCCATGCTGGTGCTGTACTCCTAGTCTCCACAAGAAGTCACACCTACGTGGGGTTCCAAAACCAACACCTCTAGAGGACAGCAATTAAAAGATACTCATCCTACCTCCCCCCAGCTGGCCCTCTAACAGTCTGGGCTCAGTTCCGAATCCAAGTCATCAGCATCGCAAGTGGTAATGCTACCCCTGTGCCAGCAGGCCAGCTAGAATTAAAACATTTTAATTGTGATATATTTCTGGGTACATCTAAGAGTAGATTAAGATCTCAAGATGCTAGATTATCAGAAGATGGATGTAAAATGAATACAAATTCATTAACTGCATAGACAGAGTTGTCTTATATCTGCATTGGGATGATGTAGATGTTAAGCTCCCTACTCCTAGGTCAGTTACAAACCACAGAGCTGTGTCAGGTCAGGAGGTGGTTGGTAGAGTTTCTAGATAGTATGTCCACTCACAGTGTATTAATTCACAAATTGATATGCTGTGGGCAGTTACTGCCAACCAGTACAATTTACCATTGCTATAATCACTTTACAAACAGTACTGGATGCCATGGGCTTGATTTTGAGGGAGCTCTTAGATCACCGCAATTTGTGGTGAACTACAGCTGCGAGAAAGTCCCGGAGTGTCAGAGATCCTGTGCCCTATTTAATAAAAAGGGGGGTCCCTGTGCTTAACACTTGGGAGTTACTGCAGCTGCAGAGTTGAGCCAAACATTGGACGTACCTGCGGGGTTTGACGGAGGGGTCCATCACTCCCCTGCCCAGTGCACCCTAGATGACCCATGGAGGTTGGTGGGGTACCTATGACTGGAAAATAGGGACCAGGGGCCAGTGGAGCGCTGGTGGTGCCATGGGAGGTGGGAGGGCACGATAGCAATGGGAAGTTTGTGTGGAGGCACCCAGCTGAGGTGCCATACAGTGTGCCACACAACCAGTCAGGCGGGGTGGGGGGCCAGACCATCATGACCTGGACCCTAGTGGACAGCAGCCCTGGCACTGGCCCTACAGGACCCACAGTCCCTGGCATTTTAGTCAGACATCCACCGGCCACCACACATGGAGCTCCATATGTGGGGAATATCACCGGTGCCTGGGGTACATCCCTAGCCACCAGTTGCACCCTGCAACTGACACCCGCTACCACTCACCACCTTAAGGGGATTGTGCATCCTATGGGGCCAGTGCCTGGCTGCTGTACACTGGGGTCCAGGTCATGAAGGTCCAGCCTCCCCCCCACCTGACCCAATCGGCTGTGTGGCACATCAAATGGCACCTCCACCAGGTGCATCCACACATCCCTCCCAGTGCCACCATGCCCCTCTTGCCCCTCTATGGCATCACCAGGGCTCCATTGGCCCCTGTCTGCACCTTCCCGGTCTTCCCCATTACTGCCCTGCCAGGCACTGGTGCAGGGCCTATAGACCACCTTCTGGCTGGTCTAAAGTCAGTCCCCTGTTGTGACATGGCAGGGCTTCTAGAATTTCAAAAAAGGGGATGGTGCAGCCCCACCATTGCGCAACTACCATTGCAACCTGGTGCTTGGGTGCTTCTGCCTCAAGGATGGCACAGGGTGGCTTTGCTGCATGACATCCTGATTTTGAATCAGCCGGCGCTCGAAAATTGGGATAGACCCAAATTTTGATATAAGGTGCCTCTTGCATCATACCCACTTGGCACAGGCACCTTGCATCAATTTTTTTCTCTCCTGTAAATCGAGCCCTCATCTTACTCCACAACACCTCACCCCTGCACATCTGTTAGACAATAAGAAATCAGGATTAGGGATGGACAACATAACCAAGAATTAATTCATGAAGTCTGTGGCAATCGCAAAGTGCAGATTCACCAAATTCATGAAGTTTTAAATTGCGAAGTTACAATTTTTTTGGTGAATTTACCGATATTTGCTAGCGAGGTGGTCATGTCACAAAAAAATGGCCACTCCTGGTAAAAACTTCACAATCTAATTGTAGTCAAAGTTCCTAGGGTCCACAGAAACTTCACTAAGCTTCCCAAAGGTGAATTTCAGCTATTTTTGTGACCACTTCACCAGTAAAGTTTACATTTGCAGCATCTCTACTCAGGACACTGGAAAAAATATCATCTTAATAGTCTAGTAAGCCTGAACAGTAAGTTGGACCAATGAGTTAGAATTTATTTATTTATTTGAAAATTGGCAACCAGAAAAAGCACACTCAGCTGTGGCTTGCTTCCAGGTGCGACCCAGTGGAGGAGAACAAAAAGGATAAAAAAAAAATACATAGCATAGACAAATCTAATGTTACAAAAAGTGTAAAATCAGAACACACAAAGACCAATACAGAGTGCATAAATGAGCAAACAAATCATAAGCAGCCAGCTGAACATCACAGTAAGTATATGAGGGACTGTTAAGGGAGGGAAATGGGAGTAATGGGGGAAGGAAAGAGTCTTAGCTGATATCTGAGGGAGGCAGGGGAGGCAGTAAAGTGGAGGGAAGCTGTTTCCAAAGTGAGTGGAGATGACAGATGAATGCTAATTGCCTGCCAAGGTACAGGGACATGGCAAAGCAAAAGTCCAAAGGTCCCTGGAGCAGAGGGAGCATAAAACAGAGGGAACAATGGAGAGGAGTGATGAGAGGTAGAAGGGAAGGGACCCAAATCAAAATTTAGATATGAAGAAGGCACAGTGCATCTGGAGATGGGATGGTAGAGGGAGAATGGAGAATGATGTGAAAAGTGAGCAGTAATGGGTTTAAGAGGGTGAGCTGGTTGCAAAGCAACAGAAGGAGTTACAGAGGGCATCCAGTCTGGTCAGGGAGGTGGAGGGGGCAGGAGCATAGATTATGTCTGCAAAGTCAAAGACTGGGGGCACCATTTTGGTAACCAGCTTACTGCAAACCGGAAGGGAAAGACAATCTTTATTTCAGTACAAGGCACCTAGTTTAGGACAGAGCTTGGCATGGATGGCATTGATGTGGACAGTGAAGTCAAACTTGCTGACAAGTCACACACCAAGGTATTTGAAGGAAGGAACCACTTCAAGTCAGGAGCCATCCAAGGTGGAGAAGATGGTCCCACATGGGACTTCTGCCAGCTTGGGGCTGGTGCCAAAGGTCATGGACACCATTTTCTTAGTGTTGACCCAAAGGTGGTTTAACTGGAACCATCATAAGATGTCACTGAAGTCATGCTGTAACTGACCTTCCATGTTTGTGGTGGAGGGACCAGAGGTGTAGATGACTGTGTCATCTGCATACATCTGAATATATGAATTGGCACAGGCTGAAGGGCAATCATTGAGGAAGATGAGAAGAGTATGGGGCCCAGGGTGGAGCCCTGTGGGTCCCACATCTGGATGAGAAGTGAAGGTGACATGGAGCAACCAACCTGTACTGACTGAAGACAGCCCATAAGGCAAGAACAGAACCAGTTAACAGCAGAAGCTGAGAGGCCAGCAGAACCCAACTTATTCAGGAGGAGAAGGTGAGACACTGAGTCAAAGGACTTAGCCAGATCGATGAAGATGGCTGCTGTGATGTGACCCTGAGAATTAATTAAATTTACTACTAGCTGCGGACCCCAGCTACTAGCCAGTATGACATCCCTCATACTAAAGATCAAAGGTCAAGAGGAGAAAGAGGACTTTTCCACAAAAGTTAGGCAGTTGTAGGGGGAAGAATTGAATATGTGAATCCGGGACTGGGGTGTTGGGAGACTGGGGGGTTGGGAAGACAAGGGACTGTATGCCCGGATAGGCTTCACCTAAATCCGGTAGGGAAGGAAGTTCTCAAAGGGATGATAGATTTAATTCAGGCTAGATGGGGTTTAAACTTGTGAAGGGGGGAAGGGGACGCTGCCAGGCTGATCCGGCCATCCATACCACCGGTAGGACTGGCCTGCAACCCCATAGAGGGGGGTCAGATGGTACCCTAGGTGAGAAGTGTGGACGGACGTATGAAAGATCTGGGGAGGATATGGTAAAGAGGGGTAGGGACAAGGGTTAGAGGGTGGCTTTAATAAATGCCAGGAGCCTGGGGAATAAAATGCCTGAGCTCCAGGCCATGCTGTTCGAGGGTGGGGTGGATGTAGCAGTGGTCACTGAAACTTGGGCCACCCCTGGCCATGACTGGGACCTTAATCTGAGTGGGTACCTTGTGCTAAGGAAGGACAGAAAGGTGGGCAGAGGGGGAGGAATCGCAATGTTCATTAGGGATAACATCGAGATTATGAGAATGGAGGAAGCAGAGGGCAATGTGGAGGCCCTATGGGTCACCTTGTGAACCCCCGTGGGAGGGAAGAACAAGTTGGGAGTGGTATATAGGCCCCCAGGACTAGCGGAGGACCTGGAGGATTGCCTGTTGGCTAACATTAAGGGGCAGTGTGGACTGGAAGGGGAAGAAGTGGTGTTGATGGGGGACCTTAATATGCCAGCTACTGATTGGGGTACTATGATGTCCACTGTAACCATGGAGCAGAAGCTGCTGGATGGCTTCCAGGATGCATTCCTCAATCAGCAGGTGATGGACCCAATGAGGGAGGGTCATATCCTGGATGTGGTTTTAGCAGATGGGGATCTTGTACGAGATCTGCTTGAGGAAGAATCCCTGGCTGGGAGCGGCCACAACACAGTCTGGTTTTGGCTTAAACTGTGGGGGATCATTCAAGGATAATGATAGTTGATTTTGGGGGGCAGACTTTCAGAACATGGTGGAAATTCTCAAGGAGCATTTGAGGGAGATAAAACCAGGTTTTGACATGGAAGGTAGGTGGGAGATCATAAAGCTGGGGGTACAGGAGGCCACCAGGACCTGTGCAAGAGTGAAGCACAAGGGTCGTAGGTCGCGTAAACCATGCTGATGGACCAAGGAGATCCAGGAGGCGGTAAGGGAGAAGAAGGCTGCCTACAGCAGGTACAAAAAAATGAGAGGAGAGAGAGGGATAGAGAGAACTATCACCTTGCAGCCAGGAAAATCACCAAAATGGTGAGGGGGGGCAAAGGCCTGGAAAGAGCAGAGGCTGGTGCAGGGGATATGGGGTGGGGAAAAGGAGTTCTTTAAGCATGTTGGTGAGCAGAGGAAGGTCAAGGGCCAGCTCAGTAGGTTGAAGACAGTTGGGGGAGGTGGGTGGAAGGGGCTGGATAGCAGGCAGAGGTACTGAATGAGTACTTTGCCTCAGTGTTCACTAGGGAGTAGGATGGGGAACTTCCAAAAAAGGGGCTGAAGGACACAGAAGGTGCAGCACACCTGACTATTGGGGTATCTGCAGAAGAACAAGCCGCTGGGGGAGATAGGTCAGGGGTGAGATATCAGGCTGGTTTTGCTGAATTGGGGGAACAGATGCTGATATTCCTATCGGTCAGGTGTGGGAAGCCCTCCAGTCCCTAAAAAAGGATAAATCTCCGGGGCCTGAAGCTATTCATCCCAGAGTACTGACGGAGTTGGCGGATGTTTTGGCTGCGCCATTGTCGGATCTCTTTAACTTGTCGCTCCAGACAGGGAGGGTGCCAAGGGATTGGAAGCAGGTGCATGTTGTGCACATCCATAAAGGGAGATCAAGAGAAGAGCCAGGAAACTATAGACCCATCAGTTTGACATCGGTGGTGGGAAAGGTAATGGAGAGCATACCTAAGGAAAGGCTGGGAGGTTTCTTGGAGGAGATGGGTTAACTGGATGACCAGCAGCATGGGTTTGTGCCAAGTAGATCATGTCAAACAAACCTTGTAGAGTTCTATGAGTGGGTGACATTAGCACTCGACAGGGGGAGACCAATGGATGTACTATTCTTGGGCTTCAGCAAGGCATTTGATTCGGTCCCTCACATTGGCCTAAGGGAGAATCTGGGGGGATGGGGGTAGGTCCATTGATGGTTAGGTGGATTGGAAACTGGTTTTCAAGTTGCACTCAGCTGATAATGGTCATAGGGGAGGTCTCATCTCCTAGAGAGGTCATAAGTGGGGTCCCACAGGGATCAGTCCTGGGTCCACTCTGGTTTATCACCTATATCTCCGATACCAGGGAAGGTATTGGGTGTGAAATGAGTCTCTTTGCAGACGACTCTAAGCTGGGGGCGGTGGTGGAGGGGGAGGAGAGGAGACTGGCCCTGCAAGAGGACCTGGATACTCTGGATAGGTGGTTCTGCACCTGGAAATTGAAATTTAACTCCTGCAAGTGCAAGGTGCTACACCTAGGGCAGGAAAACCCCAACTATGTGTACACCCTGGGAGGGGATGAGTTGCAGGCCATGGCAGGGGGAAAAAGACCTAGGAGTCTTGGTGCATGTTAACATGAATAATTCAGAGCAGTGCAGGAGGGCTGTGGACAGAGCAAATAGGATGCTGGGATACATCGCTAGGGGGATTACCTCAAGGAACAGGGAGGTGATTTTGCCACTGTACAACAGCCTGGTTAGACCACATCTTGAGTACTGTGTGCAGTTCTGGAGGCTGCACCTAAGGAGGGACATCCATTTCCTGGAGATGGTTCAGAGGAGAGCAACCAGAATGATCCGGGGCCTGGGGGATATGACATATGAGGAACGACTAGGGGAGCTCAACTTGTTCTCGCTGGAGGAGAGGAGGGACCGGGAGGACATGATTGAGGTCTTCAAGTACCTCAGGGGAGTAAATAAGGTAAGCTGAGATAGGATCTTTTGACTGAAGGAGGGTGGAATCACCAGAGGACACAGTTGGAAGATTGAGGGTGGTAGGATTAGGGGAGAAAGGAGGAGGAGGTACTTCACCGAGAGAGTAGTGGAACCATGGAATGCGCTGCCCAGGGAGCTGATACAGGCAGCTACAGTGGAGGGATTCAGGAGAGGGTGGGACAGGTATAGGCAAGGAGTGAAGCAGAGGCAGGTTTGCCCTTCGGCATGTAGGACTGAGGGATGGAGTAACAGTGGAAGGAGACAGATAGAGGGCTAGGGTACCCAATCAGGGTGCAGAAGCATGAGCAGACTTGATAGACCAATATGCCTACTCTGCTGGTGTCTAGTATGTTAGTATGTTAATTAATCGCTAAAAGAAAGATGCTGTTAGGAAGGAAAAAGGTGCCAGTAGGGTTTACGTATATTTAAGTGCTGGAATACGGAGTGGAGAGGTTAATAGGAGTGTTGGCCCCTGCAACACCTGGGTAGAAGTTGAAGCTATTTTTGCATTGTTTATTGGGGGGAGCTCATGGATATCAAGGTACATGAATGATGGCAGCATTCAGGTCTTGAAATGTAGTGCTGAATATTGTGCAATTCATTACATATGGCAGTCCTTCTCAGGGTTTATATATATGATACATAGCTGGATAGCTGGATAGCTGGATAGATAGATAGACAGACAGACAGACAGACAGACAGACAGACAGACAGACAGATAGATAGATAGATAGATAGATAGATAGATAGATAGGTAGAGATGGATGGATGGACGGATGGACGGACAGACGGACAGACAGGTAGATAGATGGCGTAGTTAAGGTTGGATGGGCAGGCTACACTAAAAGCTAATTGTTGCATTCAGCAATCTTTTTGAGCTGGGACTAGAAATTTTCAGGGTTAGTTTTCTATCACATTCCAGGGCATGATAACTTTGAGGAAATCTGGTCAAATAGTTGGCGAGAATTTGAATCCTAAAACAGCTATTTTCCCCAATTATCTGACAAAAAGGCTGCACTTTTCATAAAAATCACAATGAATTAAATCTTGAAAATTGGCAGTGCATCAGTATGTGGTCTAACTTAATCACTTTTTGTGTTCATTAAAAAAACTGATCAATTTGACATATTAGTATTTCAAGTTCAACTCCAACGGCAATCATAGTGAGTACATCTGTATCAACCAAGGATGGAAACTCAGACCACTATACATAAAAGAAAGTGATTTATTACTTACTTCCTAGAAGCTACACTCGGACACCACTAAGATATATCTTAGCGGTGTCTGAGTGTAGATTCTAAGAAGTGAGTAATAAATCACTGTCTTTTACCATCCTGAACTTACGTGTAGGGGTGTGCGAAAAAAATTTCTTCCGGTGGAACTGAAGTGAAAGTCAGACTTTCACTTACATAAAAGTTTGGAAATCCATTTCCGAACTTTCACGGAAATTCTGCCTCCTCTATAATTAAATTAGAAAAAAGCTTCCCCAGTAATCCTTGGTGGCTAGTGGTTCCTCCCCCCACCCACCCCACAAGAAAACAATATAGTCCTATTTCCTGGTGGCTAGCGGTCCCTCCCTCCATCAGATCACCCGCCCAACTTTTAAAAAACATTTCTTCTTCCTTATTTTAAATAGTGATCCTGTACCCCATCCCCTGCCCAACAGTGCCCACACAGCCCGACAAATGCCCTGATGCCCTGGTGGCTAGTGGTCCCTTCCCTCCACCTGTTCACCCACCAAAGTGTACAGTACCCCCCCATCTCTGGTGGTCTGGTGGTTTCAACTAACCTGTCCCCTGCCCCTCCCCATCCTTGATCCCCAGTCCCCTGAATACATTTTTAATTCCTGATGGTCTACTCTCCCCCACCTCAGCAGGTGTCCCACCACCACCCCTACCGTAAACCCCAGCGGGTGAACCGGCACTGCCCTCCTCTCTCCTACGCAGCCGTCCCACCCACTGTGCTATCAATGAATGAGTGCATTCCTGTACAGGAACATGTTCATTCATTGACAGATCATTGTGTGGGCTGGCTGTGGTGGAGAGCGGAGGGCAGTGCCGGTCTGCCCGCTGGGGTTTGCAATGGGGATGGGGGCAGGATGGTGGGACACCTGCTGGGGTGGGGGCACTAGACCACCAGGGATTAAAAATGTATTTGGGGACTAGGTATCAGGAATGGTGAGGGGCCTGGGATGGGTTGATTGAAACCACTAGACCACTAGGGATTTTTTTTTAACAATTCCAACGGAGATGGGAGGGTTACTGTACACTTCAAGGGGAGAACAGTTGGAGTGGAGGGACCACTAGCCACCATGGCATCAGGGAAGTTGTTGGGCTGTGTGGACACTGTCGGGCAGGGGATGGGGAGGGATTGCTATTTAAAACAAGGAAGAAGAAATGTTTTTTAAAAGTCGAGTGGGTGATCCAGTGGGGGAAAGGACCGCTAGTCACCAGGGATAGTTTAGATACTTGTGGGGTGGGTGGGGGAAGGGACCACTAGCCACACCAGACACCAGGGCTTATATGGGCGAAACTTCGCCCCTAACATTTGTGGAAGTTTTCCACTCCACCAGAGGTGGAAATTCGGAAATTTCCACAAAAGTTCCTTAATTTCCACGGAAGTTCCACAGGGATGAAAAACCACACTTTCGCCTATCCCTACTTATGTGTCTCATTTAGAATTAATTAACATCATACTGCACTATATATCAACTAGGTATAATCTCAGTGTAAATTACCCTATTTATTTTTGCATAATATTGATATAAACTAGTGGGATTCTTACCATTCCTACATGCTATGTTGTCTTTAACAGAGGCATGGTTACTGTTAATTTACTGAGACTTATTCTTTTAGTTAGGGTTAGAATATGTTTAGATCCCTTCTTTTTTCTTATGTACATAATATTCATGATTTATGCATAACTACATTATGGGAAAGATGGCAGACTGGGCTAGCCATTAGTTTGGAGCTCCTGCTGTGACCTTCAAAGTTTTAGCTTGTTCCCCTTTTGTACTAAAAATTAGCCTAATTCATTGCAACATTGAGGAGAATTGTAGAAATATTAAGCCAGAGTAGGTTTTAAGTTCTACTGTGTTTCAAATAAGCTATCTGGCAGTTTATTTATTTAAAAGTTTCACCAGGAAAGGCATACTGAACAGAACTGCTCTTTTCCAGATGTGTCCTGGGGGGAAAGTGAGAGGTGGGGGTTCCACCATGGCACAGCAACATGAATTGTGTTGAATGGCATTACAGAGATGGCACAATGCTGAAAGCCGGCATTGTGCTGTCCAGGACAGCAAGTGTTTTTTGCAGGGGGATTAGCCCCCCCCCCCCATGTAGGCAGCTCTGTCCTCCGCACCACCCATACTATAGATAAGTAACTCCAAGTCAGAGTTGATTCAAGGAGGGGGCGATATCCCTGGAGACAGCAGTGTCGAGAATACCAGGGACCACTGCAGTGAACTGCCGATTTTGTCACTGTAATGGTCTTCGTGATATTCACATCGCTGTTCAAATTTGATACCATGAGGAGGAGATACAAATAATACAGATATCAAGTTCAGATGCTCAACATGGTGATAATATGTTACATACAGGAAAATAGCAGAATACAAGTTAAATGATACAGGTATGGGCAAGAATACATCAAGCAATTACAATAGTATGGCATGAGTTCAAAGTGCATTCAGGATGTTGTATGTAATGGCACCCTAGCTAGAAGATAGGAGTAGGGACTGAGTGTTAGACAGAGGTTTAGTGAGGCAGTTTTAGGAATCAGCTTTTATCATTTTTAGAGAGGAAACCAGTGTATATGCAGAGCAGCATGCCTTCATCTGAGTAAATTGGCACATTTATTAAGAACTCACTGGTGGTTTGATTATCTTTGCTGACTTACCACTCTGTGGTGGTGGCGAGTTCATCATTGCAGGAGTGGTTGAATATCTGGAGTCAAAGTGAGTTGGAGGATCCAGCTGGCTGTGCATTTATTACCCCCATTTTATTTATTTATTTATTTATTTAGGGATTTGGATCATACCTTTGACCTCAGGACTCTTTTATAAAGGTTCCATGTCAAACAGTGACACTGACAACAATAAAAACAGTTTAAATACAATGCATGAGTAGTAGGTTGCTAGAATACAATAGGGTTACAATGTCATTCATAGTATTAATGGTGATAGTATAGCATCAAGAGCATTCAACTGGGGTAAAGGACAGTGTTTATATGTAGTGAAGGAGATAAGAGATGTGACACCTAGTGTGAGGGTCCGAGGAGGATTCAAGGAGAGGGGGAAGGGAGACTTGGGGAGGGGAGTTGGCAGCCAAAGAAGTGGCTTTGTCTAGGAGGTTGGGAGGTAGTGGTAGTAAGTTGGTTATAAAGTTGATCCAGTGGGGGAGAAGGCAACAGGAGGAGAAGAAGACACAGGGATAGGGCAAGGGGGAAGAGTGGAGGTAAAAGGAAGGGGAAGTAGAGTGCGGGTGAGTGGGCAGTATTGGTGTTTGAGTCCTAGTAGTAGTCACAAACTGTCCTAGTAAGAAAGTGTCGCCTTAGGCCAATTTTGAATTGCGAGATGCCCTGAAAGTTTAGAATGTGCTCTGGGATTTCATTGAGCCATTGTGGGGCCCCTGTAGCTGAAAACATGCTGTCCCTGCACAGTTCGATGGAAAGGTGTTGACAGGACCCCCTTCATCCTGCCTCTGGTGGTATAGCTGGTAGCAATTGGTGTTAGGATGCTAGAAATGCTTGGAGGGGGGGTTTACCCATTAGTACCTTTTTTCCAAGGAGACATGTTTGGAATATAATCCTGTTCTTTAGTGGCATCCAATTTGTTTGTTTCAAGACTGTTGAGTCACATTTTCAGCAGAATCCCTGGACTGGCTAGAGTAGAGGAGTATGGTGAACTTAGGTCAGCAAGGTCAAAGGTTGGCAATGTTGCAGTGGTACAGGACCATCACTGAATGCAGGGACCTGACACGTTCCTTGTGATACTGCTACTAAATTGTAACAGAATGAAGAACAAAGAGTAGATTTACTTGTGTAACTGCTGCTGATACAGTGGAGGCAGTGAGAAGACTAGACTGTTTTGAGTGGATCCCATGCTCCCCATGCTTGGAGTGTAAGATGGCTGAAATCACCATGGGCTGTTCTTTGGGATTTGAACTTTTTCTCCTTTTACACTACAAAATGCATGCAGGCAGAATACCTTTTGTCTTCCTTATTTCTGGCTGTCTTCTGAGAACTATGTACTGTACTTTCCAGCAGCATTGAGAGAGCTGCCTGAGGGGGTGAACAAACTGTTTCTCAGATTAGAGACTTTTTTGGACTTTCTCAGAGACTTGATTTCATTAGCAAAATACTTTATAAGGGACACAAACAAAGACTGACATTGCTGCACTGCTTATAATTGCTGGATTCTCCTCACTTTTAGTTATTTATTTTTAGCATTAGGTTTATTTGGAGGGTTGGGGGAAGAGACAATAAGTAAAGATGGTGTGTAGATTAATGTATGTTTCATGGTATGGTGGGTAGATACTTATTTTATTAGAATTAGTGTGACTGTGGGCTGTGAGTGTTTTAGGGTCTAGGGTTAGGATAGTTGGAGGTCAATGCTATGGAGTTTTCAATGGTGGGTGTTTTTGGGTGGTGATTGAGTGACCAGTGGGATAATGTGTCTGAGTCTCTGGCCCCTCAGGATTAGTTACTCCCTGTCTGACTTATTAGATCTCTACACGTTTGATGACCCCCTGCCAGCAGTGGCATATAGACCCTACAGGGAGGTGGGCATCGTAAAGAGGTGGGATGGTAGGTGGCAGGGGATTGTAATAGGAGGCACTGTTAGATTGGTGAGGACCAGGAGATGCCCTGGGGTTAAATGAGTCCTAGGGAGAGGCCAGACAGGGGTGGTTCCCATACCCAGAGTTTCCACTGGACCGAGTGGGCAGGTAGCCTGTAGGACAGCAGTCTTCTCTTGTGCAATGCAGGCAGTGTTGTGCGATGCAAGATTGATGGGGAGCAAGTCTGCAGTTATATCGGATTTTATTGCTATGGTTGATCTGGCTTGCATCATGGAGACCTGGCTGGGTGATGACATGGCACCAGTTCCGAAGGCGTCAATCCCAGCTGGATTTTCTGTGGTTCACTGCCTGCAGAGGGATCACACAAGGGGTGACTATTTGTTTTAGAGTTGAACCTCATAGTGCACCAGTGGGAGTTACTTCATCGCTTAAATGCATGGCCGTGCACTGGGGGAGATGAGGTGTAGGTTGCAGGATCCTTCTAGTGTACCAGCCTCTGGGGCACAAGAGGTATTTCCTGCAGAAAATTGCAGAATTTGTCATTGAGGTGGTATTAGAGTCACCCTGCTAGTTAGTTTTGGGTGACTTCAGTGCCTGCATTGGCAATGTACTCTCACAATTTAGACAAGATTTCCTCAAGTTGTTGATAGTGCTGGGCCTCGCACAAGTGGTTACTACTGTGACACATCAACACGGTCATGCCTTGGATCTAGTATTCTCACTGCAGCTCAAGATTAACAACCATGAGACTGATCCAGTCAGTTGGTCGGATCACTGCACAGTGAATTTCTCATTCGGACCCACCCTTTTATCCACCCCTAGTGGAGATGGACAGCTGCTGCCCTTTACAGGGGTTGTCCCCAGCAGTACTCCAAGCATCAGTGGAAATCTTGGGTGTGATGCCAACATGTGGGACAGGATAAAAGGAGATAGTGCTAGCTTATAACAGGGTTATTGCCTCAGCTCTTGATACTGTTGCACCAGTTTGTATATGATGCAGCACTTTTTGCATGTGATCTCCATGGTTTGACAGAGAGCTTAGGGAGAGGAAGGCTATGGATCGGAGGTTGGACCATTGTTGGTGGAAGTTCAGGGCAGACAAGGACAGACTAGTTCTGAGGCCTCACTACAGGTAGTGTCAAAGTGCAATCTCTCATACAAAGGCAGCATTTCTGTCCAGGGAGATTGCAATGGGGAGTAACAGACAGGCTCAGTTTTTGTGGACAGTGGACAGGTTGTTATAGCCAGTCTGTCTCCAGCCAGTAAAGGCATTTTCAACCACCCGGTGTGAAGAGCTCACTCAGTTCTTCTCTGATAGAGTATCCCTGATCAGGTCTGGGATAACTCCAACTGGGCTGCCGTGGCCCAGTAGTGGGCTACAGATTGTCATAAGGAGCACTTCTCCTGCATGGAATGAATTTAGGCTGGTATCGGTGGAGGAGGTATGTGGGATGATTTCTGAGCTGCAGACCACTTTTTGTGAGCTGGACCCTGGTTGACACACCTCCTAGTGAGGTATGTGGGATTTCTGGGCCCAGTGTTTGCTCAGATAGTCCAGTGCTCCTATTTGGAAGGATCCTTTCCAAGTGCATTGAAAGATGCACTGGTGAGTTCCTTTCTGAAAAAAAAAAATATTTTATCTGAACTGCTTTGCAGTTTTAAACCCTTCTCTAAACTTTTCTTTTTAGGAAAGGTTGTTGACAAGATAGTGGATCTGCAGCTTGAGGTCCACCTCACATCATTTAACATCTATAAGCTGCTCCAGTCCATATTTAGATCCAAGCATAGTACAGAGACTGCACTGGTCAGGGTGCATAATGATCTCCTCAGTGCCAGAGATTGAATAGGAATGATCAGTTCTCATTCTACTTGATCTCTCTTCAGTATTTGATAGTGTGAACCATAAGTTGTTGTTAGGTCATCTTAGGGAGTATTGTAGACTCACTGGTAGGGTCATCAGCTGATCTGAGTCTTTCTTCAGTGGCAGGATGCAGAGGATGGAGATGGAGAATTTTTCCTCACTCCCAAAGCCCCTGCTCTGTGGCATACCCCAGGGCTCAGTCTTCTCACCCACAACATGTTGCTCACAGTGTACATGATGCCCTTGGGCAATATCATCAGGCATTATGGTTTGGGTTTTCACTACTATGCAGATGATACCCAGCTGTATCTGTCATTTGCACCTAGGACTCCTGGCATGGTCGATGTTCTGAATTTATGCCTGGTGAAAATTCAGGACTGGATGTCCTCTACCTGGCTATCACTCAACCTGGACAAGATGGAGGTATTGGCGATTAGCCCTGGATGACATCAGGGTGCAGGGGCCAAAGTGGAGAAGCCCACCCTGGTGCTTGGTTCATCTAATAATGTAGCCTCTGCTAAAGTTAAAAGTTTGGGTGTCATTCTGGATGAAAGATTGTCTCATGAGGCTCAGGTGTCATCTGTAGTCTGCAATGGCTTTTAACATCTCAGAAACATCTCCTGGATTAATGCCTTGGCACCACCGGAAGAATTGCCCTTACTGATACATGCCTTTGTGACTTCTAAACTCAGCTACTGTAGTGCTTTAAATCTCAAGGCTAGTGCAGAACACAGTATGACACTCTGTCCTATAAATAAGACACCATGCTCCCTGCCTGGACATACAGCGACTGGCCAAGGAGATATGTAGAGGGCTGCAACGGTCACTGTATGCACTCCCGTGGGGGTTGGGTGGGGGTTTGTGCCACAGGAAGACCACTAGATGCCAGGGAGTACTGCCTGGGCAGTGGCAGTACCGGTGATGGGGAGCTACCTAGACACACCAGGGACTAGTTTTTTTTATTCCCTGCACCTTACCGTTTATGTACACCAGCAGTGCAGGGACAGATGGCACATCTGTTATGGGGCCGGGGGAGAAGTGATGGGGGAGACCAGTGGATGCCAGGGATTACTACCATGGGCACAGGGAGAGTGACTGGAGGGAGGCAGGACCACTAGGCAACAGGGATGTCAACACATCTATGGGACTGGGCAATGAGGGGTGGCGCTGCTCTAGCCTGCCTCTGCTACCCATGCAACTGAGCCTATAATGGGCATACAAATGGCCCCTTTGTGCCTTGCATGCCAAATGGGCTCATTTGCATGAGCCCCTTTGAAAATTGCAGATATGCTCTGAGGCTATCCAGTTTTGAGGCACACTTCAGGATCGATGTCCAGGCAGCACTACTTGACTTATCACTGTGCCAACAGGGCCCTGTAGTTTGTCAGAAAGCATTGGTGTGCTATCTGACTGAATATAACATCCTCAGACCCCCTGGGCAATTGTAAAGTGCAGCACAAACATTTATCCTCCACTTTGCCTTTTTCTGAATATTGGGCCCTGGGGGGACTGCACTTTTAAGGCGTCTGGTCTAGCCCTGTGAAACCTGTTCCCTGGATCTCTGTGGGATGCTCTCTCAGTGGAGATTTTTAAGAAGGGCAAAACAACCTACCTGCTCAGTCAAGCTTTTGACTTGAATTAGCCCTACTCCAGTTTTTAGCTATTTATGCTGACTGATTTGCACATTTTGTTATATATACTTATTGACTTCTGTTTTATTTTGATCTTTGATTTTATGATGTACAGCACTCAGAGCCCCTGGGATTGGGTGCTTAACATATAAACTACTACTACTACTACATGAATCAACCTCGTACGTTCATACTAGTGTACTTGAATGAAATGTATACTTTATGCTTTTTCATTTAAATATTTATGTAAAATAAGATTCATATGACCAATGTAATATACATCATTATTTCATAATTTACACTTTAAATCCATGAAAAAAGCAAACATCAAAAGTACAAAAAGATGGGAATGATTTTTAGACCCAGGTAATTCCAATCTTTACCTTGGTGCTCAGCAAATTATTTGAGTCAAAAATAAAAGATGTAGTGGTTCAGTATGTGGAAAAAGGTTAAGTTGTTCTCTAGGTGACAACATGGTTTTAGCAAAGGTAGATCCTGACATAACAGTGTGATTGCTTTCTTCAAGGAGGTATATAGGGAGATAGATAGGGGCTGTGTGTGCAGCAAAGTCTTTTTGAACTTTCACAAGGCTTTTGAAGCTATACCACATGGAGCATTCACAAAGAAAATAGCACAATATGGAGTCCACAAAAATATACAGGATGAGGAAAGTAAATTGGCTCACTGGTAAGAAACAGAGTTGTGGTGGATGGTTACCATTCAGATTTAAAAGAATGTACTGACTCAAGTATAATGTTGTCAATGTTGGGTTAGCTGTTCTTCAACATATATCCATCAGTGATCTGGTAGTAGGGGGTAGCATTAGGCAGCTAGTATCGCCCAATGGCAATTAATTAAAATAATGGACATAACCTTCAGATGGGGTCGATGACATTGTTTGCCCCTGATGTCCTCCTTGTTCGCCACAGTTCCTCCCTTCCTTAAGAAGAGATCTACACTACCCCATTCATTCTCAGGTCTATCTCTTTAGACTAGTCAGTTCAGTTGAAGTTTATTGTTCAACTATTAAATCATGAAAATTAGTTTAGCGCCTCTACCCCTAGTAATGATGGGCTACTTGCTACTAAGGGCCACCTGCTCACCCACAATTGGGTCTTGATTGCGCATCTACTTCCCCGCTCTGCTTCCATACCGTGTAATGCAATGAAGGGAGGTGATATTAACTATAAGCGGAAAGGAAACCTGACAGCCCTGAAAAACTTCCTGCAACACATCATAATGATGTTCTTACTCATCTCAAACAAAATCTACCCTAACCCTGGTCCCATCCAACAAACAATAAGCAGCATAGACAACCATCATACATTAAAAATAACCTCAATTAACATCTGCAGCTTACTGGCCAAAGTTGACCAGCTCCAAATGTGGGTTAGTCAGAGCAATCCAGATGTCTTCTCTTTAGTAGAAACCTGGCTCTCACCCAAGATCCCAGACTTGTCAATAACTCTAACTGATTACACCTTCTTCAGGTTCAACAGACTAGGGAAAAGGGGAGGTGGCTGTGCTATATACATCAGAGATCAGTTATGTGCCACACCCTCCCTCTAATTGACACTGGGAATACTGCACAAGCCATGGCCATAAGGCTGCTGTTAGGTGCCCAAAGCAAATCCACAACCATTGTCTCCGTGTGCATTCTCCCTAGGTATCACTCGATAGGTTTCCACAAAATCATTGAATATATTAAAGGTATTAGGCAAAACTGGGAGGTGGTGGTCTTAGGTGACTTCAATATAAACTGGATGTCACATGAGGCCGCCCAATTAAAAGATGCCCTATCCAGTATTAACTACACTCAAATGGTAGAAACACCCACCATGATCAACTACCATACTGGCATCAATACCTCGCTCGACTGGATCCTCACAAACCAACTGGACCAGATCTCCAACAGCACTGTCCTCGCGGATGCATTATGTGATCATTCCTGTCACTTGTCACTGGGCTAATAAGACCCCAAAGGCCCCTCCCCCCAAATTCATAGTGAGTCATACCCTCAAGTGTGGACAGCTAAACTCATTCAAGGCCTACCTTAGTCATATTGACTGGTCCACCCTCAACTCTGCCATGGACATAAACCAGGTGCTGGATTATTTTATTTCTAAATTTAACAAAGCGTGTGACATCTTTGCTCCCATACGTAAATGCAAAATTAAGGGAGTCCACAATTCTTGGATCTTCACAGCCCTGCTGAATCTTATGGCCAACAGAGACCATCTCTGGCACAGAGCCAAGGCCACTGTCTTATAGGCCGACATTCAGAATTATAAAACAATATATGCACCCACGAGGTCAGACTCGCCAAATCACATCACTTCAAGGATTGCCTCACTAATTTCTGGGAAAATGGCAGAAAATTGTCAGATAATTTGAAGTACATAGCTGGAAAAGACAGCAAAACCTCACCTTCCATGCTTCTGGTGAATGGAAAAATTACCCAGGATCCCAAAATCATCTCCAACACCTTCAATGATGCTTTCTCTGACCTCAGCACATACTGCTACCAGATATCCCAGACATTTTAGTTGGAAACTCACTTGACCCTAGGACCCTTTCAATGGGTCCCCCGAAAGCCCCCCCTTCTACATTAAAACAATCTCCATGTTCGATGCCAAAAAATACCTCCAACAGGCACAACTCTAGACACAGCAATGACATGCTGGACCTTAAGCTACTTTCCCTCACCCTTGATGTAGTGCTTCTTCCACTAACTGAGCTCCTAAACCTCTCTCCCTGATTTGGTCAATTCCCCCTGGTATGGAAAGCCACTGTGGTCACCCTGGTCCACAATAGTGACAACAGAGCCCTTCACTCGAACTACCACCCAATATTGGTACTGCCCCCCTAAGGTGCTAGGAAGAATTGTTTCAGACCAGCTGGTTGACCATTTGGAAAAGTACATATTACAATGACAACAGCAGCAGCATGGGTTCATTAATGTGCACAGCACCTCCCCTGCCCTCTTGGAGTACCCGGGCTTCCTGCATGGGGCCCTAGACTATAGTCAGATAACTGGGGTGATTTACATCAACTTTACTAAGGCCTTTGACACTGTCAATCATAAAACACTACTTAAAGAGCTCCTCTCCATTGGTCTCTCTATTGAAGCTGTTGGATGGTTTCAGAGCTTACTTAGTAATAGGTCCCAATGAGTAAAAATTGAAGGCACCCTCTCAGATAGTCACCAGGTCCTCGCTGGCTTCCCTCAGGGATCAATTCTTGGCCCCCTTTTGTTCAGCCTCTTTATTAAAAAACTCCTAACAGCCTGTAGGGAACAAATTTTGCTCTATGCCAATGACATCATCATCTTCTCTAAAAGCTCTGACCTGCACCTCCTGGAATCTCAACTTCAACAAGATTTCACTGCAGCAGAAGCTTGGTTCACCAAATATAAGCTTACAATGAACTATAAAAAAACTAAAGTAATGTTATTTGTGAACTCCCAAAATAAGTATAAAGACTTCTAGATGACAATCTTGAATAGCCTGCGCTCCCCCATTGACCAAGTACAATCTTTCAAATACCTTGACATCACACTGGACTGCTTCTTACCCTTTGCACAGCACATAGACCAAATTGTTAAGGTTGTTAACCCTTGAATTGGTCTACTATACAGGCACTGTCACTGCCTGGCCTAAGAAGCCTTGTCACTTGCTATTAAAAGTTCCATTCTGTCCATTATTGATTACAGTTTAGTGGTTTAAGGTGCAGCCTCTGACACCACCCTCAAAAGGGTGGGTGTTGCCCTTAACAAGTCTTGTAGGCTGCTTCTTGGTGAAAGTTGCCTAACACACACTTGCAGCCTCTATGCACAACCAATTGGCTTACATTTCAAGAAAAAGTATGGTACCAAGTGTATTTCTTTGGCAAAAAAACCTGCCTAGACCTTTCCCCTCCTGCCATCCAGAACCTACTCTCTGCAGCACCCATCCCCCACCACACAAGAAGTTTAGCTCGGCAATCACTGCATGTCCTCTTCTATTGGACTTCACTAACACAAAGATCTTTGTCATACTAGACCCCATGATGGCTCAATGAACTACCTCCAGAAATCACTTGCGAAACTAGGCTGGGACCTTTTAAGAGAAAACTTCACCTGCTCCTTTCCTGTCTTAGCAGCTGTGACTGCTAGCCCCAATTTCTCTCCCTGACCACTCTTCTCCTGCTCTTTCTCCCTCAGCCCCTCCCCTTCCCCTCCTCTCCCTCCCCCTCGATCTCACCCGGCCCTAACTAACCCACCACCTTTCTAACATCTCCTGTCCTCCATGAGACACTTATATCTACCCTCTCTCTCTTTCCAACCCCCCCTCTCCTTGAGCCTGACAATGAAATATATACTCTGCTTAAACAACTTTTATTTTATAACCCTGTACTTAATTGTAGGTAACCTTGTACTCAAATGTATTCTACAATGTCTTCTCCTGTATGTTTAACTGTACCAAACAACGCTGTACTTTACTGTCTTGCTGTGTTCCTGTTTTGAATTGTATGTATTGTTTCCTTTGATTGACATGGAATCTTTGTAAAAGAGCTCCCAGCTCAAAGGTATTTTCCAAGATCTTAATAAATAATAAATAAATAAATATCAATTTGCAAAAACAACAGGAATAATAGATACAACACACGCTATTGACACCATATAAAACTGACATCTATAGAGTGTATCAGATCAGCAGATAGAATGGATGATACATTATAGCAAAAAGATGGACAACACAATTACAATGTCTTAGTCCTAACTAGTGCTGGGTGAAATTTCTAGTACTTTTGCAAAATTGTGTGAAATTGCCAATTCGACATTTGTGCAATTTCTGTGAAACTACACCACAATCTGGCATAATTTTGCTAAGACTTTCTTATTCAAATAACACCATTTTCCCCAAATTGTGCATTTTTAAAACGTGAGGGTTTATAAATATGAAATTTCAGCCGACTGCCATTTTTTAAAAACTGCATTTTTTTAAAACTGTGATTTTTCCAAAATTGTGCAATTTCAACAAACACTTTATTTTAAACACACTCATAATTTTGGAAATTGCACAAAAAAAGTAATGAAAAGTGACCAGTTTCACAAAAAGTGCACAAAAGGGATTTTTGCAACATCACCCAGCACTATTCCTAACTGTGGTGCTACAAATTCAGTAACAGCATTTAAAAAAACAGAGTAACATTTACAATAATGGTTTGAAATTAAATACTTACTTGAAATTCAACTTGTTCATCTGATGGTATGCTTGAATACTACAGAATGCCAGCTAGATAGTTAACTTTTGGCTTTTGATACCATTTACAGAAGAGAAGTACGTGTTTAACATTTTCAAGTTGTTTTAAGCCCACAGTCAAGTTTGCTTCCCCCAGTGTCCTGGATGCTAGCCTGTCCACTCCACACCAAAGTCCTCACCAGCTACTACCCCTCTCTTCTCTGCCCTAATGGTGTAGCCAGTTGCAGTTCCTGACTAGCAACATGCCTCTCCAGAGCTGCAACCAGCAGGATGGTATAATCATGCAGACCTCTCAGTGCTCCAAGTGTTCCTCCATCCCACATGGTAAACAACACAGTCAGAAAAGAACAGTTACATAAGAACTTATTGAAACAGTAGATCTTTGACAGAATCTCTTTCATCTGGCCACACCTTTGGAACTATAACCATGTCAGTATTAGGACCACATGGAAGCTTTTGCAAGCAGTCAGCCAGGGGCCATCCACAATGACGTTAGACGTCAGCATGTACATAAACATGGGCAGCCCCTCCTTCCTCAGTTCTCTGCTGGAGATCATACTCAGAGAACCTCCCTGTAGGGAACTAGGAGAGATCCCAGCACTCCACATATCAATTGAGACAGAGTGCTGGAAAAAAATAGCAATGGAGACAGCAACAGAAGGATCCTTTGTCACAACCCCAGGGGGAAGGAGGGTGGGACGGCATGGCCTGATGAAAGAAATTCTCTCAAACATCTACTGTAACGGTAAGTTCTTTCATAAATGTTCCATCTTCTTCAAGGATATCTCTTTCATCAGGCCACACCTTTGGAACATGTCTCAAGCAGTATCAAAAGCTAACAGTTTGGGTGGCTGAAGCCTATAGGCTTATGATAAGCCTTGTAGTACAGCTAGGCCAATGCCAGCTCATCTACAAGAGACAATGTCTAAACTTTACTGCTTAGTGAATGTGGGGACAGTATTCCATGTGGCAGCTGCACAGATCTCTGCAGCAGAAACATTCTGTAAACAAGCTACAGAAGTGGCCATGCCTCTGGAGGAATGACCACAAACCACACCAGGAAGTTCCTTACCGTACTTCCTTTAACAGAACATAATACAATGTGCTAACCATTTGGACAAGCACTGTTTAGAAACTGGGGCACTCTCTTTCCCAGGAACAAATGGAACAAAATGCTGTGAGGACTTTCTGCAGTCCTTTGTATGGTGTGTATACTACCTGCATATTCTATGCACATCTAAGATATGGAGCAATGTTTCCCCTGGATTGGAATGCTCTGACTGATACACAGGTAGGTGTATGGTTTGATTTAAATTAAACTCAGGCACCACCATAGGTAGAAACTCAGGATTAGTATGCAAAGACTCACTATCTTTGTTGAAATAAGGAGGCTCACACATTACAGCCTGTAGCTCTGAAATCCTTCAAGCAGAAGACATTGCAACTAAAATAATGCTTTCCAAGGGAGAATGCATAAACCACAAGTTGCGATTGGCTCAAAATTAGCCAAAGTCAGATTTTCCAAAATAATATTCAGGTCCCAAGCCGGGGCTGGATTTCAAATGGGAGACTTTATGTGTAACATGCCTCTCAAGAACATAGTGCTACCTCTAGCTGAGCACCTACATGACCATCTAAAGACACATGAAAAGCTGATATTGCAGCCATGTGCACTTTGATGGAGGAATATCGCATGCCTGAATCCAATAAGGACAGCAGGTGCTCTTCAACCTGATTGACTTGGCAGATAAATGGATCCAGGTTATGGGAAGTGGCCCATAAAGCAAACTACTTCCATTTCATGCAGTAAGCATGTCTGGTGGACCGTTTTCTATCAGCCACAACAGCATCTGACAGTTTTAGTGACACCCCAAAGAGAGCTATAGCTATGTCTTCAGGAGCCATACGTGCAGATGCAGGGACTTCAAGTCAGGGTGGACTAGGGTTTCCAGTTCCTAGGACTGTTGTCCCTTGCACAGGGGCAGAGGTACTGAGGGTTCTACTGCCAGCTGTTGCAGCAGAGGATACCATATCTGTCAAGGCCATAGAAAGCGATGTGTATTAGAGTTGCCCCTTCCATCTTCAGCTTGAGAAGTATTCTCTGAATTAGCAGAAAGGGGGAGAAGTCATACAGAAACCCTCCCTTTCTAGAAAGGGACAACATGTCTTACCAGAAAACTCCATGCCCTGAAGTGAGCAAGCAAAAACATTGCAGTTTTGCATTGTATGGGGACACAAAAAGGTCCAACTCTGGTGGTTCCCATCTTGTGACTAAGTAGTAAACCACTGAGGCCAGTGGTTCCCACTCGTGCATCCTGGACTGTAACTCTGCTTAGTTTGTCTGCCAAGATATCTTGAGTGCTAGTAACATGGACTGCTGATAGTTCTAGACCATGTCTAGAGCCCAGTACCAAACTCACATTGCTTCCATGCACAATGGGTACGAATGAGTCCCCCCTTGTTTGTTGATTTAATGCAGCACACTGATGTTGTTCATATGTATTAACAGAGGACTGGGGAACAAATGGTTCTAGAAGGCCTGGAGTCCATATAGCACTGCTCTTCTTTCCAGAAAATGTATGTACAAAGTATGCTCCAGCTGGTTCCACATGTCCTGTGTCTGCAGGGGTTCCAAGTGGGCTTCCCAGCCTGATCCCAATACATTCATGGTGAGGATCTGGTGTGGGGAAGGAGTCAAGAATGGAACACTCTTGAGCAGGTTGTTGCATTCCATACACCACTTGAGTGCTTTGCACAAGGGAGGTGTAACTAGAACCCTCTGTTCTAGAGTGTCTGTCAGGTGGTCCAACTGAACTCTCAGGAGCAACTTTGGGATCTGCATGTGTTATCTGGCCAATGGCATGGTAACAATGGCTGCCACCATGAGTACCAGAAGGCACAGAAATGGCCTTGAAGAGACATAATGGCTGTCATGCACCAACTGTGCTTGGGCAATCAGGCAATCTGCTTTGTCCAGAGGTAAGGATGCTGAACCCTGGGTCATATCCAGAACTGCCCTGATGTACTGCAGTCATTGGCAGGGTGACAGCTGTCTGGTTCGAGCTAAGGTCTGCAACAATTGGTACATGGAGTGGTCTTTTAATAGCCAGTCATCTAGATAAGGAAAAA
This sequence comes from Neoceratodus forsteri, assembly GCA_016271365.2. Lineage (NCBI taxonomy): Eukaryota > Metazoa > Chordata > Ceratodontiformes > Ceratodontidae > Neoceratodus > Neoceratodus forsteri. The sequence continues at coordinate 660,065,241 of CM028136.1, forward strand.
CATAGAGACCTTCCATGTGAAGAGCTGCTGCCACTATTGCCAACAATTTTGTAAAAACTCATGGGGCCAGATCTAGAAGAGTTACACCTGGTGTAACAGCACTTGTGTCAAGTAGAATGGTGCAAGTAGCAACTTACGCCAGCAGTTGCGACTTGTGCTATTCTACAAAGTGGCCTGCAGCATGTCGCAGGCCACTTGCCGTAAACAGCTGTTATGCCAGCAGTTGCGCCATAAACACCCTGCAACATGGTGCTAGGGGGTTTACGGCAGCAGTTGCACCCCATTCCAGAAGGGCAGCAACAAAGACCACAATGTCGGGATTCTACAAGAACCCCCGGAGGAGAACCAGCTATGTAAGTTACACCTGCATTTAGCTGGTGTAACTTAAATACATCCTCAGAGGGTCATGTACCGCTCCCGTTGTCACCCCAATGGGCACCACACAGACAGTTCCAGAATCGAGGCCATGCTCCTGCCCCATCCCTGTACTCTACACACTTCCATACAGTGATGGCCCCACAAGACTTCCCACACTCCCTGCCCCCAAAGTGTCCATACAGTGTTCTCATAGGCTTCCCACACCCACAGCCCGCTGAATCCCCCATTGTGATATGCCCCACAGGGTGGTGCTGTCCTCTCCCCCACCCATGCCCCGACCCCGAGTCACAGCCGCAAGTGCAGCTTTGTGCTTGAATGCCATTCCAGAGTACACTCAGTGGTGTACTAGCAGCTGTAACAGTATAGTGGGCGTATTGTACAATAGACATATGAGTGTATAAGTGACATACATATGAACCCCTGCCCCTACCCCGAGTCACCCACCACAACCACGGCATACACCCTGACATGCCCTGGTAGTCTAGTGTCCTCTCCCAGCCACCAGCCAGCCCAGACCCCACTATCCCCAGCCACGATTGGCACAGCCTACCTTCACTTCATCGGTTCCTCGCTGACTGAGCTATGGAGGCGCTGCTGGAAAGACACGCCAGATATTAACTTCGAGCACGTCTTTCCAGTAGTGCTCCTACATAACTCAGTGGGCAGCTGGCCATGGAGGTGGAAGGGGCTGTGCCAGTCACCAGCTGGGGATGGTGGGGGGGTGCTGGGTGGCTGGCATGACTGGGTGGGGGCTGCTAGACTACCAGGGTAGGGTGTTTGCTGCATTTGCGGCTGGCGACTTGGGGGTCGGGGCACGGTGGGGATGACAATGCCACCTCTGCTGGGCATTTTATAATGGGGATTTGGGGTGCTGGGGGTGTGGGAAGCCCTGTGGAGCTGTACGTATACAGGGATTCGGGGAGCAGTTGATGTGAGATTGATGTGGGAAGCCTCTGCAGGGCTGTACATCTACAGGGATCGAGGGGGCAGTTGCTGTGGGCAGCCCTCCAGGGCATGTATTGTGGCAAGCTGGGCATGGGGTACGTTCATCTGAGGGCTTTTCACACATGCTTGCCAGAAGCGCCCGCAGTTCAGCACAGCCTGGCCGCATGTCGCAAAGTCGCAGGACTTAGTTGCAGAGACCCTGCCCTTCTAGAACAGGGCACAGGGTCAATGTCACAGTTGCAGGTGGTGCAAGTTGCATTTGGCGGCGACTTGTGCCACCCTTCTAGAATCGGGTACATGGTGCAGAAGATAAGTCAAAGTACAACACTCTGAATTGGTACTGCTCCCCCTGAGACAGGAACCTAAAGAGATTTCTGATCTTGATATGGAGGTACGCATCCTTCATATCCAGGGAGCAAATCCAGTCCCCTGTTTGCAATAAGGGAAGGAGACCCTGCAGTAACCATCTGGAACTTCTTGAATTCTGTGAAAAAGTTTAGATCCCTTAGAATAAACCTCAAATCCTCTGTCCACTTTCGAATGACAAAATATCTGGAATAAAATATTCTGTTCTAAAGGGACAGGTTCTATAGTCCATTTTTGAAACAGAGTCTGTACTTCCTCTAGCCAAAGGGACATGTGCCCTGATGAATAGATTGTCACTACTGGTGGATAATTTGGATTATCCAGAAGCTCCAGAGCATGTCTCTTCTCTATAATCTCCAGAATCCATTTGTCTGCAGTCACCACCCTCCACTGGTCCAAGTGGAGGGACAGAAGACCCTCTATGTCCACCCTTGGAGCTAAAGGTGGTTGGGGTGTATAAGAAATCATCCTGAGCTAGGGTGGACAGAGCCCCCAGCTCCACTACCCTTAGGTGCTTTTGAATGGGCACCTGGCAGTGTTATGGGGATTGGCAAGGTCCCCGCACATTTGCCTGTCCCCTGCTATCTTTAGGCCAGACACTTCCCCCTGACAACAGATGAGTGAAAGTTACCCCTGCTCCTACCCCTGCTTTGCCTTCAGAGTCTTGCCAGATGATTCAAGAATTTTCAGAGCTTCTTCTACATCATTGCCAATCAGTTTCTGCCCTCTGAATGGGGCATTGAGAACTTTTTGCTGAACAGCAGTGGCAAAACCTGATACACTGAGCAAAGAGTAGCACTTGAGACAAATGCCAGAGGCTGCAGTTATGGCAGAGGCATCAGAAATATCATATGCAGCATGGATCAAGTGTTTCCCCACATCAGCATCAGCAATAAAAGTTTTCATTAACTCTTGTTTGGGAGAACCCTCAGGCAAGGCCTGTGCACCAGCCTTAGTCTTCCTCCAGAGGGGACTCTGATATTTTATCATATGGGCCTGGTAATTGGCAATACATAGGCCCAATAAGGTGGAGGCATATGTATGCTTGCCTAGGACATCGACACCCTGGATTCTCTATCAGGAGGAAGGGAGCTCAGGTGTGTAGGTACCCTGGACCTATCATGGGCAGCTGAAATCACCACTGAGACAGTCTCATGCTGGTTAGCATAAAAGGGCTTTCCAGAAGGTGCAGAATATGTTTTGTCTGCCTTTCTGGGCACAGCTGGTATATTGTTTTGCTAGGTTGCATAAGTGGCATCCTCCAAGGCTGAAACGGGAGGAGCCATAGCAGAGGGAGCTTCTGGCATCTCCAGAAACTCCAGCATGTTCTTTTTGGTAGAATCCTGCTCTTCTAAAGTGAAGCCCATGGCAGCTTGCACGTGCTACATCATGTTAAAAAAAATGAAGGATCCTCTGGAGGTGATCTTGGTGTGCTCACAACAGAGTCCTCACTACAGGAGGAGACTGGAACTTGTACCATGTTTATACTGTCTGTCAGCATAGTCTTCCTCTTCCTCATCATCATCCTCCTCCTGCAGCATGAGATCAGGATTATAATAATATTCATATTCATCATCGACACTGTCATCGATGGGATTGCATGACTGCACCAGTGATGTGGGCAGTAGCAGAGGAGGTCTGTTTTGCTAGGAAGTACTTTGCAGCATCAATGGGGTATTTGTGGAAGTCCCCACTGATGGTCCTCTTGAACAAGGAGGCCAGGCAGTAGACATCTTTTCATGTCTGAAAATGTAATAAGTACTGACTGAGCATCAGCGCTGCTTTAAATAGTAGGTGTGACAGAAGTTGTCAATGTTTGAGGCTGGATCTCTGTCAATGATGGCGATGTAACAGCTGTAATAGGCATAGTAGTGCCCATGCCAAGCCCTGATCTTGGTGTCTTGTCGACAGTCAGGGGGTGGTCCATGTTACCACCGGAGCAGTCGATGCTGAAGCAGAGGTCATACCTGTAGTCTGCAGGGGCAATCTTGATCTCGCAGGAGAAGCTTTGTCTACATCCCAGTGCTTGTGTTTATGACTCCCTGAAGATTTTTCCCTGGACTTCAATGACTGCTATTCAGTCAATGGGGCTGGGAATGCAGATTTTTCCTGAAGCTGCATCTCCATTCTTTCAATGGTCTTTTGGAGGCGGAATTGCATCAAAGCCCCCTTTCTGCATCACCAGGCTGTGGAATTGAATCTCTGGCAGATCTCACCAGCTTTCACTTTGTAAGAGAGGTCTAAGCAGCAGACATAGATGTTGTGGGAGTCTTCTGTGTAGATCTTCTCTCCATACTCACAGAACTAGAGGAGTTTAGATAGTTCCTTCAGTGGCATACAGGTTGCCAAAAATCACTATCAAATTGATTACTTTAGGAAAAAATAAAACATTGGCTATGAGCAGTGACATTACTGATGGCAGGTCCGACAAGTCTGATTGATAGTGGGGGAAAAAAACTATGGAGTGGAAGGGCCACCCATGTTTATGTACATGCTGACATCTGACATTGTGTTGGGCAGCCCCTGGCTGACTGCTTGCAAAAGTTTCCATGTGGTCCTGGTGCAGACGCAGTTATAGTTACAATGGTGTGGCCTGATAAAACAGATATCCTCAAAGATCAATAGTTAGCCCCTGGCCCACTTTCACTCTGCCCAATTCACACTCAGCCAACTCTGTTACCATTTGACTTGTGATGTTTTGCCAGTGGGACTACTTCCCCCTGGCTCATTCAGTGTCTGACTAATAAGGAAGTGAGCCCATGTTTGAAAGCACTGATCATGTTTGAATCCTCACCCAGTCAGTCACCTGTTTCACAGGTTTTAACCACTCAGCACACAATAAGTTTTAATATACTTACCAATCAGTTACCCCACACTGTCTACAAAAATTAAAAGAATGACCATAAAGAAAACCCAATAAAATAACTTCAACCTACAGTATCCACACTGGCACTATATGTATTCAGTACCTCTTCTCTGTATGCTAAAAGCTTCTATGCTCTGTTTCAGTTTTCCCACTTAAATAGGAGGTCCCCTCAGCCTTTTATTCTGTTTACATGTGTAGTTTGTAGGTATGAACAATGATTGCCTCTATTGTACCCTCCTAATTTCATCAGGATTTAAATGTAAATGAAGGTACTTAAGTCTAGTATGAAAACCTGCTTGACTCCATTGCAAAGGTCATGATCTGACTCATGTAAGGCATCCTGAATGTTGTGTTTTAGTGCCAAAGCCTGAAGTAGTTATACTAGTAGTGAGAGTAGGGGGTCCCCCAGGGGGTCTATACTAGGCCTGCTCCTATTCAGTCTCTTTGAGAGCAACCTCCCTGACACATGCCCCACACCTAGGATCCTGCTATATGCAGAAAACATGGTAGTATTCTCTTGAAACTCCTGCCAAGAGGCTCTCACTAGGAATTTGCAGTACAACTTTAACCTCTTACAGGACTGGTTCAAAGACAGCATGCTGGTGCTCAATAGCCAACAGACCAAGACAATACTTTTTGCTGGATGTCAAAAGAGGAGATCTGTTGCATCCCTCTCAATTACGTGCAACTCTCACTCCACCTTGGGGCAGGTGTCTTTGTTTTGGTATCTAGGAGAAACAATAGATGAGTCCCTGTCATTTGATGATCACATATGCAATATTACCACTGCCATCAACAGGAAACTAGGAGCCCTTTATAGGCTTCAGTTCTGCCTCACACCCCGAGGCTAGGGTTCAGGAGGTTAGAGGTACAATCCTACCTATCCTGGACTATGAGAACGTCATTTATGGTGCAGCCTCTGATACAAGCCTGCTCAGAGTCTACACTACTCTCAATAAAGCCTGTAGATTTGTGTTAGGTGCCGATCGCCTAACATGTACATGCTATCTATACATTAGGACAAAATGGCTTCCTCTTATGGATCACATTAAGCTCCATGCCTGCCTTCTGGGGAAGAAAGGTCTACTAGGACTTGCGCCTCCCTACAAGTCTTATTCTGCCCTGCCCCATCTGAACACGCCACAATAAGTATCACCAAGCAAGCACTAGCAGTGCCATTCAGAAGGACTGCCCTGGGGAGGTGAGCCTTTGAAGTAAGGGCTCCCACCTGAATAAATGAGCTCCCACATGCCACTACAAGCCTTGCACTCCTCGGTCCCTTCAAGTCTGAGCTTAGGAAATCTATCTCCCCTCCTGTATACTGCTACTGCCACTCTTAGCCCAGCTGCAACTATCCTCCTTGTGCCTTGGGCCATGCCCTGGTCATTTTGTACTCCCAAATGATACTGAAGTTCCTTACTCTCCACCTCCCCCTGTCTACCTACCTTGTACCCCATGCTCACTACACCCCCAATGAGCCCTCACCTACCTATCACTTACCTTCCCTCTCTCACCCCACCTACCCCCTAATGAGCCCACCCATTATTTCACTTTTGTCACCTTATCTGATTCCACTTCTGTCACCATTTCAGATTCTTACCCCTTTTTCCTGTCACCTTCTTCCCACTTTAACTGCACTTAACTTCTAGATGATGTTACCCTCTGTACCCTCTTAGGTATTGACAATGCTGTTTAGCGGCTACTGTACTTCTAAGCACTCTAGCAAGTACTTATTTGGACTAGTGTACTTTTAATTATCTAAGTGACAGTGTGAACTGTATTCCCATGTACTCTGTATCCATGCCTTGGATTATGCGATGCTTTTGCCTATGTTATCTTATACTACTGATTACTCTGTGTTCTTATTAGATGTATATTGACAATGCCTATTTAGCTGCTACTGCCCCCCACTCATGTTTTTGCTTCCCCTTCCCTTTATGATGAGGATCCTTTGTAAAAGAGCTTTTATCTCAAAGGTTGTAATTCCAATAATTCAATAAATAAATAAATAAAAATAAATACTGTATTAGTCAGTGTTGTTGCTGTCCTCTGCAATTCCTATGTTCTTGTCTTATGCTGCCTCTGAAACTTTACGAGGCATACCTGTAGTAAGTGCCCTGCTGTTTTCTGTAGTTTAAAGGGGTTGGGTATGATTGCTCGACATTGAAATGCCTGACTGATATCTTCCCGACTCCGCAATACTGACAGTTATATTGCTGACATCGTTGTAAACCCAACTGTCCGAAATCCCAACATTGCTGTTAAAGGAGATAGGAAATGATTTACTGTTGTTCCTAACTGCTAAATAAATCATAAACTATAAGTAGTCACTGCGCTGTGTCTGTGTTATTATTGCATATGATTTACATGCTGCTCCTTCATGTTGAGCCTTCCCTCCATTTTGACAGCTTTTTTTTTTAAATTGGAATCAGCGTGTGCCATGCTGACAAAGGCACTGTCTCTGATCTTAGACTGCTGCTGAAGCCTGCACACTGGAATGCCATTCCCTTTGAATGGTAGTTTTACAGAAGGATGTTGTCACACTCCTCCTGGCATATGTAACTAAAGGCAGGTTCAAAAGGACTGTCATTTTACAGTGACCACTTCTCTCTCCCCCAATACACATGCTTGCCCAATTGCATTACTAATAACAGAACAGGAGTTAGAAGATGTGTATTGCCATACTGAAAACATTGAACATATCCAGAGTTTTTTGTGATTGGCTCCGTAGCAACTCCCCACGACTGCCACCACCACCACCACTACCAAAACTAACAGACATGGTCCCACAAACCTTGAAAAAAAGTCCCAAATGCTGGGAAACAGCTCTAGTACTGACAATATAATCTGAACTTTATGAGGGGCAGTGAACCCTACACTACCTTTCAGTCCAATTCATTGTGCATTGCTCGTATATAGAGTCTACGCATACTCACTCAGAGGGGTTTTAACACTTACTGTACAGTGGTTAGAGTTAGCCCGTAGTTAATGGTATGTACACATTATTGTTTTGAGCTTGACATCATCTGCAGTAGAATGACATGGTTAAACAGTTGCAAAAAAATGTTAGCTATGTGCAGTGGTTTCACTTGAGACAGATGATGCCAAACTCTGTTGCTCTGAACGAGATGGTTGGGCTGGCTCAAGAGAGAGAGCTGTTAAACTTTGGTGTTTTGATTTCTGGAAGTGTTACTGCAACAGACGTCAGGTTTTTAAAATACGGGAGTTTAAATGTCGGGCATGTGATTGTGTCGGGATTTTGGTGTCTTTTTTTTATGTCAGGCAAAGTCATGTCGGGAATTAGCACGGATCCCATTTAAAGTGTATCTGAATACAGGGACTTTACAGGACATGTAACAGAACTGAATGCGAGTATAACTTCTGCTGGCTTGTGCAGGTATGCATCATCAACTCCCATGATGCCTTGAATGAGTGGGGTCATGATCTTCACAATGGAGACAGACAGGTTTTCACACCAGGGCATAACAGAGTAAAGCAACCTCATTTATATTTAAATTAGAATGAAATAAAGGTGATGTAAAAAAGGGAATCATTGCTCACGCCTACAAATTACATAGATATACAGAAAATAGATTGAGGGAACTTTACATTTAACATCTTAGTTAAAAGCATGGGTACTGGAAAACTGTACCCTCAATTTTATTGTGGAATCTGCAATTTTCACTATTCTCCACAAAAACTAACATGTTCCACAATTTCTTGTAATTTATATTTATTTATTTATAATGCAATTTTTTGAGTTTTTACTTTGAATTGTTTAAAAAGTATTAACATTTTCAATAACAGACTCAAATATATTGACAGTTTTGCATGCAGACTTGGGTTTGACCAAAACAAGGCAGAGCAAGGTGGAGAAGGGTTTTATGTAACACTGCTTTCATTTGAATCCTTGTCTGGTTTGGTTTGAAAATCCACTGGCCAAGCATAAGTACACTCAAACACTTAACATTTGACTTGTGTTGAAGCAGTCTATCATACAACTTTTTGTTGTCACAGAGACTGAAACAGTAGGTGGGAGAAAAGGTGCAAATTACTCCAGAAACATGAATGGGGTGCTAACTACAAAGTCTTTTTGTAAGTGGTAGGGCAGATTTTTGTTTGTGAACATGCTTTCATTCAGATTAGTTTTTATGCAAACATCTGAAGATTTTGGATGGCCCTGCTGATTAAAAACTTGAATAGGCTAGTTGGTAGCAGTGATCCGCTCTTAACATCTACAACATAGTTGCTCACATGCAAAGGCTAAAGTTCGAAAAAAGCTTATAAACCACACAAAATGCATCTGACCATTTATATTTAACTAAACAAAGTCATTGCAGCCAGAGTAAAACAAAGGTAAATTACAGGGTACCCTGACTACTGTATGATGCAGTAAAAATATATTGGTATGATATATATGTATATGTATTCTTTGGTAATTGGGTAAGGACCACTAGGCACAAGTACTTGTTTTCTGGGGTGACCCGGGAGCACTAGGTAGGTTAAGTGACTTGTTCAGAGTCACACAGCATTCAAGTGGAGGTTGTGAGAATCAACCTCTGCTCTTCTGGATGTACCAAGCTCATTCACATCTTGTTATGCTAACCTCTAGGCTATACTTCCAACCCCAATAACCTCCTGATTTAATGCTTTAATATGTGATTTTAAAAATAATGTATAGTACCTACAGTGTAAATTATGAACAGTTAATATTCTATCAACATAATGTTTTTTTTTACTATAACTCGATTATCCAGCACTCTGCTTATTTTTTTCTTGCACCAAAGTAGGTGAATAGTTGATGGAGCACTGTAAATAGCTATTGATCAGGCTACATTAACATTACTATATACCCAGAAACAAACAAAATTTGTTCATTCTGGATTTTTTTAATATTGATTTGCTGTGGCTCACTAAATAGAAATTATTTTGCTCCGATTTTTTTTTTAATTTTGGGAGACAGGAAAAACATTGATCAATTTATTATTCATTTTAAGAACACAAGTTTTCTGTCATGTTTAAAACATATTCAAGTGGCAGTATATTCATTTAGCAGTTTATGCTAACTAATATATGCTGCAGACAACAATAAAAGATTTATTGCAGAACACTCAGGGTGTATAGTAGAACTCCCACAATTTCCCCACAATTTTTACAAAAAATCTCTGCAATTTTGAGTAACTTTGTCTGCAGTTTTCCAGTGACCTGGTTAAAAGCCACTGCAAATAAGTAAATAAATACATAAACAGTTCAAAGTGCAAGGGCATTTCTTTTTACACTTGTATACTGTATGAAGGCAGTTGATGTCAAACAAATCACCACAAAATGAACTTTAGCAGTGTTACCTGAGGTCCCGGCACCCTAATTGGTACTCTCAGAGGTACACCATAGACAGCTAGTACTTAAGCGTATGTTATACTAACATATAGGGCTAAGGGCATCTACCGTACAAAAGTAGATGTCAGGATATGTATGCATATTGTTGTAATACACTTTGCTTGCTAGTACATATACTCTCCTATGTATTTTCTGTGTATTTCTTACTTGTAAGATGCCAAGGCACCTGTGTCCTTGGAATAATTATGATATGTAAGTCAGCATTGCCACCTTTTGGTGATTTGTATTACTACACTGAGTTATGTAAGACTCTGTATAAGAACTCTTTTGCTTCACATACTGATGACTATTACAAAATTGTATAATGTTATCTTGGACTGTGGAGCCACCTCTAATTTAGCCAATAGGGCTCATCTCTGTAACTGGAAATGTTTCTATCTTACAGTAACCATAGTAATTATCATAGGTATATAATGTGATACACTAGTCTTGTACCTCAGAGATCCCAAGAGACACAAAGAAACCTCGAGGTATAGGGAATGATTAACACTGGCTCCCGGTTCGTATAGGTAAGAACTGCTTAGGGCAACTGTGATTTTATCCTTTTTGGTAGTAATAAGCAAGTTTATTACTCTTATGCAACGTGTCTGTGATTACTTGCATTCCCAATATTGCCAAGAACCTGAGAGTGAGGTTTAGACCTCCTGACAATTGGCGCCTGTGGCAGGATGATATTTGTTGTTTGTAAGTTTTCTCTTGTTGTTATAACTTTTCCCTTTCCCACGGGGACAGTAGGTGTACATTCTCGTATCACTTCTCCCATTTTAAAACTAGTCTGTAGTCACTGACAAAGTCTGGCTGTCATCCTTCTGGGTGTGGTCAATGCTGACTCAACTCACTCCATTACAGCTTTGAATTGTAAGCCTACAACTTACGCAGTAGCCCGACTGTGTATAAAGTGCTCCTGCTCTGGATCGATACATAGCACGGCACCTTTTTCACAGTTTGATTTTTCATTCCCTCCCACACGATGGCCACCGTATCAAATATCTGTGCAGAACTGAGACTCGATGCCTCGAACTTTCTTACCTACAATGGAGGATGGGCGGACTTTGCGCGGGATGCAAGTCAATCCAAAAACTGTATACTGGGGATTTCAACCCAGTACACAGAGATGAGACAATCAACCAATAAGCGTCAGGCTAAAGGGTTGATGGTCACAGCTCTCTATGCTGCTCTGGAAGCCTCCGAAGTGAGGTTTCGAACCCTTGATCTGCAAATTTCATCTCTTAAGCAACAGATGGGTTTGCAGGAAATGGAATGTGTTAGACTGCAGCAGAACTTGGAGTCTGAACTCCAAACTCTACGGAATGAAAAGGATTCACTTTTGCATCATTCAGCTCAAGCTGGAGAACAGGAACTTTCTATGTTGAAGCAGGAGTGTGAAAGTTTGAGACAGGATAAGGGACAGGCATTGCATATGAACGATTTGCTAAGTGCTGCAAATGCTTAGTTGAGTGAGGAGATGGGAGAGCTACAGGACGAGATGAACCAGGTACATAATGACTTAGAAGTGGCTACTAGGGACGATCGCGAACTGAGCGCTGTGTATAGAGTGTTGCAGAAGCAAATGCAAGATGAGGTTGATATGGATGTTGCAACTTTAAGTCATGCTGAATGTAAAACCTAGATGACAAAACTGCACCATCAATGGGAGGTTCTGGCTGGACGTGTTAAGGCAATGGGGAGGCGTAGCCACTGCCTTACACATGTCATCTGAAGGGGAGGTATCAGATGATGACATCCCTCAATACAATGCCCAGTCACACCCCTACTATGGCCCAGAGACCCCACCCAGCCATCCACAACATGGCGGGTCCCCACTACACCCTCACCATTTCATACATTATCGACGTCATGATGCCCATCATGGGAGATGCCAACATGGCGGCGCCCATGATGGGGGGTGCAGGGGCTCAGGCCTGGTCCTGACAGCACCACCGATAGCTGTTATTAATGTGGAAGATAGGCAAGCACTAGAAACGATGATTGAAACTGCAAAAGGCAATGTACCTCTTCCTGAGAGAAGTAAACGGGCTATTAAAACCCAGATTAGGCAGCTTCTGCAGGAGGCTGGCACTCAGGATGGTATTGCTCATAATGCAGCTGAGGCTACAGCTCAGGCCACACTAGATGGCACCTGAGATAATCTACCTCTGCCTGATTGACCCAGTAATCCCCTACAAATGGCCTCCTCTGTTCAGCAAATAGCTGACAGTATCAGTCGAATGAACCCGTCTGACAACCTCAGCTGTCACTTAGAAAAGGTGCATTCTAAATGCGAAATGCTTAGCCTCGCTGCAGAATACCAGGTCCAAATACTGCACCAAACCATCGATCCTAGTTTATGAGCCAAACTCCCTGATGCCATCCGCCAGGATGGGAACACCACCTTTGACAAGGTTGCAGCTGAGCTCATTTCTGCTCACAGCCCAGGTGTAGTAGGAGTAATGCTTGCATACCCTGTAAAAACAGAATGCAAAGGAAAGTCCAGCGACTTACCACCAGAGGCTTTGGATGGCCTACCAAGCAGGAAAGCACCTGGCTCAAGAAGCTGCAGATGTAGATCTTATTGAATATAAGACCCTGATCCTTAGGAACATGATTCCTGCAGTACGAGAAAAGGTAGAGCCAACCACCTACCCCAATATGGATAGGTTTGTCAACATCATTTGGAAAACCAAAAGAGTTTAACAACTCTATATCCGTGATCTGGGCTCCAGTTCTAAGAAGGTAGCTGCCATGGAGCCTGCTTCAGAGGCCACGACGCACTATACTGTGGAAGGGCAGGCCCAACACCAACAGGCCCAACATCAACAGGCCCCTCCAGCTGATAACCAACACCCCCAACAGACCCAACAACAACCACAACAGCAGCAACAATGGGGTGGGAACCAGAATTGGCATAAGAATAAAAAGCATAAGGGTAAAGGTAAACCACAACAACAAAGAACAGGCCCTTCATATAGGGAGATAGCTAAATAGAATTGGAAATTCTGAGAGCTCCTGGGGCAAGTGTGCTCTGTAGCAGATGCTGTTCCCGCACAGGCCCTTGTGGCGGTACAACCGGTGTCCCGGACCCCAACAGGTCACGGGGATACTGGAAGTGCGGGCTTTCAGACCCATACAGGCCTGAACCCAGAAGCCCCTCCCTTTATTGGATTGCAATGTTTTAACTTTAAGACTTAATGTTCTATATGGGTCTGTATTTGTTCAAGGGGGGTAGGGGAAAAGAAAAAGTTCCCACTGTTATGGTTTTTGAAATAGGTAGCAACTTTGAAGAGTGCTTGTAAATTTGTAGTCATTTTATTGTTCTAACCACTATTTTGGGGAATGGCTGGGAGGGGTGGAGGGGGGAGGAAGAGCAAAGATTTGGTGCACTGCATAGCGTAGTTTATAACAATAAAGGGAGGGAGGGTGAGGGGAGTGCTACACTTTGTTACTGCACTTTTGGGTCATGTATAAAACAGAGAAGGGGGAGTAGTTAGAGGTGGAGGGATGGGAGGGGAGGGTAATGCAGAATCAATGATGACTCAGATATTTACAATTTTAAAAAAGAGCTTAACAGGTACAGGCTCAGGTTACTCAACTCAGGGATAAAATGACTAGGGCTCTAACAGGGCTTCCTGGAATGTCAAAAGGGACAGACAGAAAATAAAACAATACCTAATTTTAAGTCATATAAGCTTACTGAAAACAGATATAATCTACCTGCAAGAAACACACTTACTGGACTCTGAAGCCCTTAAATTAAGAAGACAACAAATAGGGCAAATATTTGCAACAGGTGGCTCCTCCCAAAGTTGTGGAGTAATGATCCTAATAGCTAGAACCCTACCCTTTTCTCCATCCCAAATTATTAAAGATCTGCAGGGCAGATACTTTTTTGTCAAGGGTAATATACACACAGATGAAATCCTACGTGGTAACATATATGGCCCGAATGTGGATTCCCCTGGATTTTTCATGCATCTAATCAATGTTTTGACTCCTTTTGTGTCTAGTCCAGTGATTATTGGAGGGGATTTAAGTTTACGTTTTGACCCCTGTTTAGACCACTCCAGTGTATCCCGTAAGGGTCTGTCTCTGGCCCAAAGGGCAGTGTGGGATCTGGTTGATCAGATAGGCTTATGTGATATTTGGAGGGTGCTTCATCCCACTGAAAAACAATATACATTTATTTCCCCGGTATATCAGACCTCTTCCTACTTTTTAATTTCATAAGCCCTTATACCTGGAGTCTTAGATTCATCCATTCACCCAGGGCCTATCTCAGACCACTGTCTGGTTACATGTCAGGTTTCTTTTTCTTCCCTTACCAAACATGGGGTAAGGTGGAAACTCAATAATCAGTTATTGAAAGATCCAGGTTTGGCTAATATATTTCTGACCAAATTACCCAGTTTATCTCCAATAACCTCAATTCCACTGGAAAGCCAGATGTGGAGTGGTGCACATTTAAAGCATATATGCGAGGTTTGTTAATTGGTCTGGCTTCTAAGAGGAAAAAAGATAGAGAGGCCCGGCTAAGAACCCTTTTGTCCCAAATCTGAATAAAAGAGCATAAATTGTCTCCCCATTCTTCTGAGCAAGATAGGAAGGGGCTGATTAAACTGAAAGAGTCTTACTTACAGCTATTGAGAGAAGAGGCAGAAACTCTTAAAGCCAAGGCCTCTTACACGGACCAGGGTGAAAAGGCAGGGCGCTTACTGGCTTTATACATTAAACAGCAATACTCTTCCAGATTATTTGCAACAATACAATCTAGGATCAATGATTCCTTGCTAACGTCTCCCTCAGAGATAGTAGCTGAATTTTGTACTTACTTCAAGAATATATATGGCCCTATGGCAGATCCCCTTCTGTTCAGCAACTTGATCAGTACTTGAAAGATTCTCGACTACCTCATATATCAAATATACAACAAACCAAGCTGATTAAGCCTATCACACAATTAGAAATAGATAAAGTAATCAAAGATCTCCCCTCTGAGAAAACCCCCAGACCGGTTGGGTTTTCCCCTAACTTCTACAAAGTTTTTTCAAACAACTGGCACATCTATTGGTACCACTTTTTCAATGCATCCTATCCAGGGCAGAGGTAGAGAAATCCTTGTTTGAGGCCATTATTATTCTTTTGCCTAAAACCAGTAAAAACCCTGAATTGGTGACTAATTATAGGCCAATTTCACTTCTCAACCAATATGTTAAAATATTATCTAAACTTTTGGCCAATCGTATTAACACAGTTCTTCCATATTTGATAGGACCAGAGCAGGTTGGCTTTATGAAGGGGAGATCCTCCTTGGATCATTTACGTACCTTAGAGCATGTCTTCTCGGTGTCCAGGGGTGCTAATTTCCCAGCTGTTTTGGTGTCCCTGGATGCTGAGAAGGCATTTGACAGAGTTAATTGGAGTTATCTCTGGCAAGTTCTGAATGCTTTCTATTTTCCCGAAACTTTCAAAAGTGGATAGGTTCCCTTTATAAATATCCCACAGCCCGTATTCCCAACAACAGTGCCTTATCTGAGACATTTCCTACTTCAGTCTGGTGCTAGACAGGGATGCCCTCTATCCCCTTTACTTTTCAACTTATATTTAGAACCCCTTATTTGCAGATTAACTACAGTACCTGGGATCCAGGCTATCACTATTCAAGGACACGTAGTTAAAGTCTCAGCATATGTGGATGATCTGCTTCTACAGGTATCATACCCAAGTTCCTCTATACCTCACATGTTAACAATCATTGAAGAATTTAGTAAAATATCTAATTATAAACTAAACAGAGAAAAAACGGTAGTTTTTCCCCTTAATTATAAGGTTATGAAGCACGATATTTTTAATATGGGGCTTGCCTGGAGGACAGATTCTCTGCACTATTTAGGTATCAAATTAACAAGGAACCCAGCCCACTTTCAGAAACTCAGCCTAGACCCCCTCATACATACTATTAAGCAAGACTTGCAAAGGTGGTCGCTCCTTCCCTTATCACTTTGGGGCAAAATTAACTTGATTAAAATTAATGTCTTTCCCACCTCTTCTACAGTATCCTCTTAGTTTTTTAAATCTTTGGCTCCCATTAAAATGGTTTAAGAGTGTGCACACGCTATTTACAGATTTTATATGGGTGGGGGAAAGAGCTAGACTGGCTTTTTATAACCTAGCTGCTGTTAAGGGTAAAGGTGGGTTACGATTACCACATATTTGCCTTTACTATTGGGCCAGCCAGATTAACAAATTTCTCAGATGGATAGACCCTGGAAACCAGCTAAATCTCCTTTCTTTTATACCAGTCTGGCTCAAGATTGAAAAAGACCTTCTGAAAATGCAAGGACTTTCTCCAACCTCTCTCCTATACATCAATGTGAAATCTCTTCCACCACTATTTACGACATCTTCCATCACTGTCTCCATTAGGATTCATTCTCAGTTGTGCAGTTTCATGAAATATGATCACACTCACAATTTATCCCAAACCATATGGGGTATCCCCAATATTAAGACAGGAGGTCAGTTTCTTTCACCTGGTTGGTTACCATGGGTAGGAGACTGTCCAGTTAGTTATTTTATCAGGGAAAATGGAACATGGCTTACCTCTTTGGAGATATTAGTTAAAAGAAATATCCCAAGGACTCAGATTTTTAAAGTGTATCAGCTTTGTCACCTTTTGGTTAAAACATTTGGGCAGACTCAGCCAAACCCCATTGATTCACCCTTCTGGATGGAACTGCAATCCTTTGCAGGGCTACCACATGCAGGCTCCAAAATTTATCTGTACCCTATATAATTTGAAATATCCAGAATGTTTTAGCCCCACTACATTTTGGTCCTCCCTTTTTCCCAGAAAGATTATAAAGTGGTCCCTCCTGTGGCAAAATTGTCACCATTTGATCACCCAAGATAGGCTGTGACTTACGCAGTTTCAAATATTGCATAACTTATACTACTCCCCTCAGAAGTTAGTAGCTTTGGCTACTTAGACTCTTCTACCTGTGTGAGATGTTTATATGGGGAGGGACATCTGCTTAATATTTTTTGGACTTGTCCAAAAATAGCCAAATTATGGGCCCTTATTAAGCAGAAGGTGGACCCCCTTCTAGGTTTGAAGGATCTGTTCAGTCCTGACATTTGTCTATTAGGAGATATCTCAGAGGTTCAGGTATTAAATCATAAATAGCATATGACTATAATAGCAATGTCAGTTAAGAAACTGGTTTTGAAACACTGGAAAGACACAGCAGAAATTTCTGTACCTATACGGAATGGTTAAATGAGCTTCTGGCCAATCTCAGGACTGAGAGAGCCATAACAAGCCTCGACCAGAGACTCGAAAGATTTAACAAAATCTGGGGCCCTTTGTATGCATTATACTCATTGTAAGGAGTAAACAATAATCCTTTGGGTATTGTGTAGTGGATCTTTGGAATGATTCTGTATAAGAGAGGGGGTTAGAGATGGGTGGGGATGGGAGGAGTGGGTGGGCATTGTTCCTCCATATTTACTCATTAGATACATATGTATTATATTTATGATGGTTCAGTGCTCTGTAAATGTAAGCCTGAATACACTTTGAATTGAAAAAAGAATAGAAGGGTGGATTAGGAGACCCATCTCAAGGAGGGAGTTTGATCTGGTTTCTGGGGCAGGATGGGTGAGAGGGAGGCAGTTTACTAAGATTAGCAGTGAGATCATTGAATTTAGCATTATGAGCATGAGCTACAGCAGAGGGGTCGGTTATGAGGCCACTTAGGGAGTTATGTTTATTTCAAGGGGAGATTGGGGATAGGGAGTGGGGTCTGCTAGACCACCAGAGAAAGATATGTTTATTTCCAGGTGAAATTGGGGATAGGGAGGGGTCCGCTAGACTACCAGTGATGTGAATTCTTTTACTAAAAAGGGGATCAGAGCTGGGGGGGGCTGCCCGCTAGCCACCAGGGACTGCTTTATATTTTACATGTACATATTTTACTTGTTACACATACCATCTGGGAGTGTTTGCATTAGCCCATCACTTAGTTCTCACTTGCCATGAGTGCCACCTGACCATGCCTGCAGCTTGCAGCAAACCTCTCAGATGTGCTATCTCTTTGGCGCACAGCCACCTTTGCTACAAGCTGTGTGACTTTGCCACCGGGACCCTACCCAACAGAGAATCAACCACAGGGTCCCTGGCACACCGGCAATTGGTGCAAGCTGCTGTTGGTGCAACTTGCACCGCCATTTTGAGAATCAAGCCTTTCATCTTTAACTGCTAGACCATGTATTTATTACCATTAAATTTCATTTGCCATGAGTTGACTTTCTCCCCCTGCATAATTAAGTCTCCTTG
The DNA here is from genome assembly GCA_016271365.2 of Neoceratodus forsteri. NCBI lineage: Eukaryota > Metazoa > Chordata > Ceratodontiformes > Ceratodontidae > Neoceratodus > Neoceratodus forsteri. The sequence goes on from CM028136.1 coordinate 660,083,525, forward strand.
CATATTGTCTTTTTCCTATCTGGAATCTACTACTCTCATTAACTTTTTATCATTCATAAAATTAGTTACCATACTCTTAACCCTAAACTTCAGGTCATTAAAGGGAAGATCCCCTCAGCCTTTTTTTCTTTTTACTGATGTAATTTGTAGGCATGAACATTGATTGACTTTACTGCACCCTTCTAATTTCATAAGGACTAAAATGTAAGTGAAGTTACTTAAGTCTGGTGTGAAAACCTGCTGGACTCCATTGCAAAGGTCATGACCTGACTCATGTATGACATTTTGGAACTGTATGATGTTTCAGAGCTAAAGTCTTCAGTAGTTATCCTGTATTAGAAAATGTTTTTTTTTTTATTTCCTGGCATTTGATTGGCTAGTACCCTTGCCAGTGGGGTACGTTAACTTTCAATAGATGCCCAGGAAATAATAAGTACTAGCATGTAGTGCCCCTTAACCCAGTGAAATATTGCAGTGCTTACCTTGCCTCCTAATTGGTCAAAAGACTTAATTTTCATTTCAAATTGCTGCCATTTTTTTTACCCTTGCTTAGCGAGAGGCGCACACACACACACACACACACACACACACACACACACACACATTCATTCCGTAGCCCACACATTATACCCAGTAATGTAAAAATAAAGAAAATCACAGCTGGATAAAATAGAAAATAAATACAATTTTTTTTCTTTGTCACTCACTGATGAAGTGATAGTGCAAGCCTGCCAGTTCCATACTACAGTCCTTTCTTACTGTCTTCTGTCCCTGATCTTCCCGCGTGTGTTAAGCAAAAAGGAAAAAAACCTTCTCATCAAGAAATATAGCCCCTTACAGAGATCTTTAGAACAGTACCTAACATTTTGTGTCCACTGGCAGGGATGTTGTTCTTTTTAGCTCCACATAACCGAATGTCATTTCTCTTCATATTCCCGGTCCTCAGGGCAGGCAGCGAGGATCGGGAACCAGCAAACAACAACTAAAAAAAGTAAATGGTAAAAACGGACTCCAGGTCCTCAGGGTAGGCAATGGGGACAGCGATACTTAAAAAAAGCAATTAGTAAAAATCCCCACCACAAACAGCAGAGATCGGAGTGCACTTTCTACTGCCTAGTGTTGACATCCCACTAGGATCCTGGCAGTATTTAAAATCTGAAACCACTATCACAAATGTCACCAAAACAGCGCGCGACTCATTTTATTTTTTCTATCGCAGTCAGAGTGCCTCCCAGTCACAATCATGCTCATTATCAATGGCCACCAAATTAACAAAAATAAATAAATAAACAGATGACAAAACTATTACCACTTCTTTTGTTTCTAGTTCATCCATCTTTTCTTCGGAAGACAGTAGTGTGGGGGAAACAGAATAGAATACCTCTGTGGGGGGGGCAAAAGCAGATGGAACAGCTAATAAACGGAAGGACTACTTTACAAAAAAAAAAATTGTTCCTGCTCTTTGTGTTTATTTGTAGTCACTACTTCTGCTATTTAATTACATATTTAAAACTGACACACATGCCCATTTTCTAAGCACAATAATACCCTCCAGGGTGGGTGGTATTGGGCAATATTGGATTGGCCAAAGGTTATGAGGCCCTCCGCCTGCAGCGTTGGGCCTCATTATGCCCCCGGGCTGTCCAGTATTGCCCAGTACAGCCCACCCTGTTGGGTATTATTGCTTGCTTAGTCAGTGTTGTTACTGTCCTCTGCATTCCCTATGTTCTTGTCTTGTGCTGACCATGAAACTTTTTAATGTATAGTAAGTGCCCTGCTGCTTTCTGTAGTTTAAAGTGTATCTGAATTAGAAAAAAAATAGTTTTAGAGAATGCAAAGACTTCACAAGACATGTAAAGGAACTGACTGAGTGCATAATTTCTGCTGGTTTGTACAGAGATATGCATCATCAACTCTCATGATGCCTTGCATGAGTGGAGTCATGATGTTTGCAATGGAGTTAAACAGGTTTTCACACAAGGGCAGAACAGAGTGAAGCAACCTCATTTATATTTAAATTAGGATGAAATTAGGGGGATGTAAGAAAGGGAATTATTGTTCATGCCTACAAAGTACACAGATATACAGCAAATAGGTTGAGTAGAATTTCCCTATAATATAAATACTGGGCTCAGTGGCGTGGAGGGCTGAGGCATTGATGCCTTTACTCCTGCCACACCAGTGACTCGTGTTCACGCTGTGAGTGGGTTGCTGGGGGTTGGCCGGGGAGGCAGAGGATTGAGCATCCAGAGGACTGCTCTCCTCTCCCAGGGAGGGAGGGGACCAGAAGTCAGTGTTAGCTTGGCCCCTGGTGGAAGCTGGGGGTTGGCACACAGACGATGCCAACATGGGGGGTGGAGGCAGAGCAGAAGCTCAGTGTGCAATGCACTGGAGCATGCAAAGCATTGCCATTGGCATCATTGCATGCTGTACCTCCACACCGGTGGGGAAGAAAAACAGGAAAAACATTGGCGACTGGTATAATGACACCGGTCCATCACAGGCTTCTAATCCAGCAGCTGGACTCCTCTAAGCGGCATGGGGTACATTCCAGTAGATGTCAGGGTGATGGGGCTTGGGGAACTTGTGGATTGACAGGGGGGAGTATAAATAGATAATAAAAATATATGTGTATATATATATATATATATATATATATATATATATATACACACACACACACACACACACAGTGTGTATATTTATGCATGTATGTATATATGTATATATATATATATATATATATATATATATATCAAATACAGGCACAATAGTGCCTGTATATTAGGGTTATGTAAGCACTTCTATGTTAAACTCACATTTGTGCACCTTAATAACTTTGCCCCCATTCAACCGATTTACATGAAATTTGGAAAGCTCAGCCTCTGTGCTAGGATCTCTTGGATCCTGTAAATTTCATGTAGATCAGTATAAGGGAGGCAAAGTTATAGAAGTGCAAAAAAACTCAAAAGTCTCATTTTTAGAAAATTTTAAGATTTTGTTTTTTTTATTTTATTTTTTATTTTATTGAAATTTAGGATTACAAATACCTTTGAGCAGGAACTTCTCATTTACAAAGGTTCCATGTCGAAGGAATGGGGGGTATACATACATACAAAGGTCAACATAATAATACATAGTTACACAATAAAAAGAAGTAAGAGACTGAGGCTTAGGAAATTCCAGTAGTTCAAAATGTGCCAAATGTTAGGTAGCATGACATACCAACCAAAGGCAATCTTAGAAACAAGCACTGCAGGTGAGAGGGAAGGGGGTATGCAGGCAGGAAGGCCATTGTCAGAGGGTGGAGGGTGAGTGTAAGAGCTCTAAAGGGGAGGGAGGGGAGGAATAAAAGTCAGGAAATACCCAGGGGGAGGAAAGGAAGAGGGGGCAAGGGGGTAGGCAGGTAGAAAGGAGCAAGGCGGGGAGAGGTAGCTGTCAAGACTGAAGTGGAGGGCAGTGAGCGGTTGGCCCCTGATTAGGTGAGGCAGTCACAACGACTAGTTGAAATGAGATGAAGTTGGAGTTGTCTCTTAAAAGGGCCAAGAGCAGCAGAAGTAAGAGTTTCTTTGTTGAGAGTATTGTACCACTGTGGTGCTCTCTGGGAAAAGGCCCTCTGGCCCATGGTAGTCTGGCATCTGGGGACAAGGAAGGTTAGTTGTTGTGAACTTCTAGTTCACTGGGTGCTGTGGTAGTCAATGAGATGCTTTTCAATGCCCAGGGGCATGACCCTGAGGAGGACTTTTCTGGCTCAGAGTCAGGTTTGATACTGTATCCGGCTGATGAGAGGAAGCCATCCTGCCCAAGTGTACAGGTCACAAGTGTGTGTAAGTCGGTCAGCTCCAGTTAGCAGCCTGCATGCTTTGTTGAGTGCAACTGTAATTTTGCAGAGGGCAGAGGCAGAGCCATAAATTGCTAGCCCGTAATCAATGATGGAGGTGACAGAGCTGTTGATAGCCAACCGGAGAGTGTCAGGAGTCATGCAGTGTTTGTGCCTGTATAGCAGGCCTATATGGATGTTAGTGGCTTTGCCAACAGAATCTATGTGCTGATGGTAGGAGAGTGAGCTGTCCAATGTGACACCTAGGTATTTAAAATCAGGAACGTGTTCAAGTAAGGTCCCTGTTTGGTTTAGGATGGTGAGGTCACGGGATTTGTACTTGCTCCTGGCATTGTAGAAGGTCATAACCTTTGTTTTGCTGTAGTTCATGACCAGTTTATGTGACTTGAACCACTCTTCGATGCGCATGAATTCAAGCTGTAATTGTTTCTCGAGGAGCTCTATGTTTTGGTGGTTGGTGAACATGACTGCGTCATTGGCATAGAGCAGTAATTTCTGGTGGCAGACACTGGGAAGGTCATTGATGAAGAGGTTGAAGAGTAGTGGCCCCAGGATGGACCCCTATGGGACCCCTGAAAGGACTGACTTTTCTTCCGAGGTGACACTGGCATTCCTAACCTGCTGCACCCTCTCCCCAAGGTAGCTTGAAAACCATAGCAGCGCTTCATTGGAGAGCCCAGTGTTTGATAATTGCTTGAGTAGGAGTGGGTGGTTCACAGTATCAAAGGCTTTTGTAAGGTCAATGAATGCTGCCCCTACACAGTTTCCTTGATCGAGCATGGTATGGATGAAGCCCATGAATTCTAGTTTGCCACCTGATAACTTAAAGCAGCACTGCAATGAAAAAAGTTATTCCAAAAAGCTAATTTTCTGCTATGGTTATAAAAAATATTGACAGAACTGTTAATTTGGGTTTTCAGAATGCTTCCTACCTTGTGTACTGCACATTTGCATTTTTGTCCGGACTCTAATCTTCCCCAGGTCCTCAGTATTATTTCTATGCAAAAACAAGGAAGCCATCTTTATTTAAAGCATTCATAAAATTATTAAATGATAATGAAAACAGAAAATTTCACCACCAAAATAAACTGGAAGACATCTGGCATCAATTAGAAAGATAAAAGGTGGAGTCAAATTTTAACCCATTTTCGTTGCACTGTTGCTTTAAAAAATAGGAGACTTTGAAACCTGAAACTTTCAGATTTGATAGATGTTGGTCCAAGGTGTGTGCTGTTGTTGTTTTTAGGTCCTCTGGTTATGTAATTCATAAAATATTTGATAAAAATATTCCATTTCTAAACATGTGCAGTTCAAAAATCAACATTCCATTTATAACTGAATGTTTGTTAAAGCAGCAGTTTCCACTATATGATACAGCTGTCTTTAATAAATGGCAGCTGTGTCGTATAGTGCAACCCCTGCTGCTGTCACCACTCTCAGTCTTGGATGGGGCCACTGTCATTGTAGCTCCACCATCCTGACCATGCTGTGACCTGCTGTATGTCTGTACACCGAGGGCCCCAATCCCTGATTGCAGTGTGTTTATTTATTTGTTTATTTATTTATTCATTATTCCGAGCTGACACTGGGATGCCCATCCCCAGTGTTGGATGCTTCCCCCCGTGCAGTGCCTTGATGAATTAACACTGCCAACATCAGCGGGCCCATTCCCCATGTCAGCATTTATACCTCCCAGCAGTCTATGACACTGGGAAGTCCACCCCCAGTGTCCCAAAATAGTGAAGTTACTTGAAAAGAAAAAAACAGTCCCACAATGTCTTTTTTTACCTGAAAAAAAGAAAACGGTCCCTCATCATCTGCCACCATCTCCCTACCCTCAACCAACCCTCACAGTGAACACCTAACACTCATGCCCCCCCCACACTTACCTACAGAGGTGTAGACAGATACGATACAGCTGTCTTTAATAAAGGTAACTGCGTCATATAATGAAAGTACTATACAACACAGCTGTCCTTTATTAAAGACAGCTGTGTCATATAGTGCAAGTACAATGACAAAAATGTCTTTAAGAAATGACAGTTGTAACATAGTGTAGAAGATATTGACACAGCTGTCTTTAAGAAAGGACAGCTGTGTCGTATAGTACTTGCACTATATGACACAGCTGTCTTTCATCAAAGACAGCTGTGCCATATAGTGCAGGCTGGTGTTATGGTTCATACTGTACTGACTTCCAATCCCTGGCTCGCTCTCACAAGTGCTGCTAGCCCAGCTTCTCCCAACAGACTTTTCAAGGAGCAGTGTTGGGTGTTACCTGCAGTTCTGAACTGTAATGGCAATAGTTCCCTTTGTGAGTTTCTTGGGTATAGGGTAGCCACCCCTGTCTGGTAGATCTACTGAGCCATTGAACATGCAGTAGTCTCTCAGCAGGCAGGGTGAGCACAACAGGGGTCTGATCTTCATAAAAAAAAGAAACAAAATAGAAATGCGACCTGTGATTCTCACTCTGCTTTCCACTGCATCTAGGGGCCATCATGGGAGTTTATGGATGAGTACTGTGTGCTTCTAAACCTAGCACCTGAGCAACGCAGAATGGGGAGTGGGGAGGGCAGCTCACATTTCAGCACAGGACTGCTTACTGATATCAGTGCTCATCCATAAATCCTGATATTAGGTAATGTAATGTCTATGATCATAATCTTTCATTTTTTTCTAACAAGCCAATAATAAAAAAAACATAGATAGTAATGCACACAAGCAATAATGAATTCATCTGTCTCCCAGAAGCCATTGTGGCTGTTTCAGCAGTTTAAAAGGTGGCTTGTCATCTTAATTTTTTTTTTATATAGAAATAAATCATAAGATTTACCGAGAACTTAGAATTTTGTGCATCAGTGAATTTTTGTATAAAAAAAAACAAATTGGGACAAAGGAAAAACATAATTGTCAATATTTTCAGTCAAAATTAAAAAAAAATTAAAATTGAATCCTGGAAAGCCTATTCATACAGTAGGTCAGATACAGGGCTACTGTCATTATAGCCCCGCCAGCCTGTCTATGGCTCAATTAAACTGTTCTCTGCCACTGAGGGCCCCAATCCCTGGTGGCAGTGTATGTATTTTATTTATTTATTTATTTAATTTATTGATTTAATTATGTTTTTTGTATTGTTATCTGACACCGGGATGCCCAGCCCCAGTGTCGGGTGCTTCCCACCTTGTACCCATTGACTAAATACACTGACAACATTGGGGGGCCCAATCCCTGTGTCAGCATTACCCCACCACCACCACCAGCAGTGTGAGACACCAGAGAGCCCTCCCTCAGTGTTCCTAAATACTGTAGTGTCAGTTTCCCCTGAAAAGAAAAAAATGTCCTGCGATATCATTTTTTTTTTAACCTGGAAAAAAGAAAATGGTCCCTCATTGTCCCCGCCGTCTCCCTACTCCCATCCTACCCTCCCACTATGTACCCACCCCACACACACCCTTACCCTATATTTACCTCTGGAGGTCAGCTGATGCCATCTTCTGTGGACCAGGACACGCCTGCACTTTTCAAAGCCGAACTGTGAAGTAAGGAATACAAGTAAATGCTGTATAATGCATTTCCAATGGTGTTTTGAAATTATGTTGATAACATTGTAATTTTTTTGAAATTTTACACATTTTCAACATGGCCTTTTGGGGACCCCACCTCATGAACACTGTCACTGTTATTTTGTTAATTGGGCCGGAAGGTGATTTTGCAGTTGCTGCACGGAATCACCTTACAACAAATTGTTAATCTTGCCCCAAGGCACTCTTGTAAAAATTGTTAGCTTGTCCCCTTAGTAAAATTAGAAAGAATAAAAATTAAAAACATGAAGTTATTAATGCAGTTTTGGGAAGAATGTTATCACTATTCATGGTTCTCTGGGTCCCTGGGCAAACTCAAATGTAAAGTGTTGTACAGTAGGTACTTTGGCTAAAGTCTTTCATGATGTTGAGACACAGACCTACCCATCTTCCACTGCCAGACAGGTTTGTCCCAACTGAGTAAAGGAATGGAGAGGCAATGTAGTGGCTACTACCCCCCCAAGAAAGACACTGTAGGTGAGGAGAAGGAAGAAAGTGCAGCAAAATCAAGCACGACATTGGTTTACACAGTTGCCTTTTATAGCATTCAGTGGGTCATAATTGTGCAACATAATTCTCTGCTGCAACAGAAAGTCCCAGATTTAGCTTGTTAAAGTCACCTCTGGAAGCATCTGGACCTTGATCCCTGGTTCTCTGTTTGGAGGGGCATCTTTTAATTCAACTAATGACATCTATTTCTTTATTTGTGTCAATGTCCACCACAACATATCTGTTGAGGGAGCATGGCTGCTTTGGTCCTAAGTCTTAAATTGTACTGAATCAGCTGACACAAAATGCTAATTACTGATGAGTGCTAAGCCTGCCTGTGGAGAGTGTATGCATTGACCTCCTAATCATCTAGTCTCAAGCAGGCCAGGAATCAAGTCTCAAGGTTGTTCCCATACTTAGTTCTCCTATACTCAGGACCCCAAGTTCCCTATGGCTCTTAAGACCTACATTCTGCAGCATGTCTCCTGGCCCTCCTAGTCAGTTTTGTTTACTTCTGCAGTGAAAATTATTCTGTGGTATTTTTCTATCCGTCCATTGGCTTACATACCATGCGATGTCATTCATGACATTACATATTGTGCATAGGAGGGGTGTCTGGACTAGGAAAGATGGTAAAATATCCTGGAATCATAAAATAAACATCATCACAAAAAGTGAATTCAGCAGCACCGTATATTGTAGTACAAGTTCTGCAGCTGTTGAACTGCAAAAGGTATAAAGCCTGAAGGATGATGCTCTTTTGGTAACAGCATTTTTTTTAAATAAATTATACTAGGGTTATACTGTATTAGTGTTATACTAGGGTAGAAGACAGAAGAAGACCATGAGATCCAGTGAGACTGCCTATGCTAATTTGCAAATAAGTATTTAAGACTCGTGCCGTCAAGAATTAATTTCTCAGTTTAACATTTGGAGATCTCTTTATTTGAGCTATTAATCACGTCTTGTGGGAGGTTGTTCCACATGCCAATCTTCTAGTCAGTAAGAAAGTATTGCCTCACTGTTGAGTTACATTTCTCAACTAATATGATCTACTTATTGTGTTTGTGACTGGGACAAAAATCATTTTTAATTTCAATACCAAGGCTGTTCCTTAAAATCAAAAAGTACATAATGTCTAACATGAGAAGGACATCCTTTTTTCCTGTCATGTAGTGACATTAATCCAAATTGTGTAAGGACTTCAATATAATTTAAATCTCTGACTTTCCAAATTAATTAAATTGTGTGCTTCTGTACCCTTTCCAAAATGAATTTGTCTTTATTAAGGTAAGGATTGCGAAATGGACAGCAGTAATCCATGTGTCTGACGAGATTTGTATATGGAGGAATACTATTGATTTGTGTCATGATGTATAAGGTTTTTCGATACAGCCAATTATCCTATTGGCTTTGGCAGCAGTGTTTTTACAGTAAGTGGATGGTTTTAAGTTATTTCTCAGTACTCATTCCAATGTCTTTCTCTTCTTTTATTTTAGTAATTTTGATGTCTTTTATGCAATTTTGGAAATGACTTTTGTTTTTTTTCCCAGGTGTTTAACTTTACATTTGCTTATGTTGTGTTCCATTCCTCAGTGTATATTCCATGCTGTGATTTTATTAATATAATTTTGTAGTAATTTCTTATCATCCTCTGTTACCACCTCACTGCCAGTTTTGGTAACTCTAGCATATTTGTTATGTCATGACTATAGGTCATTACTGATGTATATTATGAAGATGTTAAAAAGTATTGCTCCAGTACACATCCTTGTGGTATGCCACCAGAGACCCAACCGAACAAAGCCAGGTAACCACATTATTTGACCCACTGTGTTCTAGTATCTAGTCAGTTCTGTATTCATTCCACCAATAAAGGATTAATGCCAAGTTTACAAAGTTTGTAGATTATTGCTATATGAGATACCCTATCAAAAGCATTAACAGTCCACATAAGTAATATCTACTGTCTTGCCCTCATCTGTACTTCTGCTTATTTTATCATAGGTTATTAGAAAAAGTGAGCAGTAGTTTAGATAAGTGCAAGACTGTAGATGTTATCCATACTTTGACTCACTTTGTCATAGAATGTCATTATAAGCGTGCCCACTTATAAAACCGTGCTGGCAGTAATCAGTCATACCAAGGTTATTGAGTTTGCAAATTAGCTTATCCTTAATATAACACTCTTGAATTTTAAAAAAGGAGCGACGTCAGAAATATAGGGCAGTAGTTGGAACAGTCATATTGAGATACGCTTTTAAAAACTGGGACTGCTGTAACTTCCTTTCATTCTAATAGAACTTGTTCAGTTCTCAAGGAATCATTATATAAGTGAGTCAGAGGGACCACTAGGGACTAATCTAGGTACTTAATCATAATCACTGATCAATTATCAGACCGTGATGAAGTGTTATTTCTATGTTTCTGAATTCCTTTTAGAATCATGGATTCAGTAATTACTAGATTATCAAAATATATTTTATTGGGATATAAAATGGTGAATTGGGTTAGAAACTAGTTAACAGATGGATGGTGGATAATGGCACACACTTTAGTAATGGTGGAGTCATCACTGGGGTGCCACAGGGCTCAGTACTGGGACAGATCTTCTTCGCTGTCTTCATAAGTGACATTGCAGAGGAACTAGAAGAGGCAGTTTGTCATTTTGCAGATAATACCAAAATCTGTAATAGGGTGGGCAATAAAGAAGGTTTGGAAAGGATGTGTATGGATCTTGGGAAACTTGAAGTGTGGTCAAGGGCACAACAGATGGGGTTCAATGACAAAAGTGTAAACATATGCACCAGGGGCATAGGAGCATAAGAACTGAGTATAGAGTGGGGGTGTGGAGGTACTGTCAGTCACTAAGCAGAAAAGAGATCTTGTTGTTATCCTATCTGATGACCTCAAAGTGGCAGGGCAGTGTGACAAAGCAGTAGGAAAGACTAGTGTGATGCTGGTATGCATAGGGAGAAAACTATCCAGCAGGAGAAGGGAGCTGGTGTTGCCACTATATTGCTCACTGGTGAAACCCCGCCAAGAGTATTAAGTCCAATTCTGGAGGCCACCCACAGTAAGGACATAGACAGTGGAGCAATCCAGAGGAGGGCAACTAAAATGGTGCAGGGGATGCAGCAAAAGCCCTATGAGGAAAGACTGAGAGATCTCATCATGTACACCCTGGAATATAGGACAGCAAGAGTGGACATGGTAGAGACCTAAAAGTACCTCACAGGGGTGAGTAGGCTGCAGGAGGGGTCTCTTTCAAATTAGGAAGAGCACCAGAACCAGGGGGCATGCAATGACACTGGGGTGGGGTAGGAGGGATGTGAGGAAGTAATATTTCACTGAAAGAGTAGTGGATGCCTGGAATAGACTGCCAGTGGAAGTGGTGGATGCAAAAACAGTAGGTAGCTTCAAGTATGTGTGTGATAGACATAGGGGAATGTTAGGAAATGCATAGGGAAGAGGGTGGGTTACCAGAGACCAGTTAGGGTCTAAGGAGACAGACTAGGAAGGGTCCATCTGGGAAGATTGAGTGGGACAAGTGTTAATTTTCCACTGACAAATTATATTTTTCTATGTTTTTATGTGTGTTATTGACTGGTATGGCTAGATTATCCATAAGGATGATATAATTATTTGTGAAGACACTTCACAAATAGTTATTTAAAAAATCTGTGATATCTTTCTCTTTAATGTGTTATCCCCAACTATAATAGGACCAACTGGTTTGTTAGATTTTGTGACAAGACTGATGTATTGAAAGAATGCCTTAGAATTACCCTTCTTTGCTGCTATATAATACTAAATCCTCCCTTTTTTTCTACCCTGATAGCCCCTTTGTATTGTTTTTGAATTGATACAAATTTGTTTTTGTCGCTAGAGGAATTTGTTATTTTTAGTCTCTTGGAAGTAGCTCTTTTAGTTTGAAGTAGTGTATAATCTTTCTGGCCAGCCATTGTGGCTCCTTACCCTTGTTGCTATATAACTTGGCAATTGGAACATATTTTTTCTGTGTGGCAGGGATGTTCACATGCTCCTACTCATTTTAATATTTATATGAATAATATTTTGGAGGATAATTTTCTGGTTATTTCTGATTCACTGAAAATAGAATCTTTGAAAATAGCTGCTTTGACATCTGCTAATGACTTGGTTCTCTTTTCCTTGTCTAAGTCTGGTCTTTCAAAAAAAACTGGTTTGCCTGGCCAGGGTACCCCCCTCCCCATCCTAGCCCCCCATCCTAGCTCTGGTGTCCCACAAGGCTCAGTTCTTAGTCCAATCATCTTCTCCCTCTTCATAAAAGACCTTCCCTCCTCCTGTACAAAATCCAATATACTCATGTATGTGGACAACACAATCCTGTTCACCTCAGGACCCTCACCTCACGAAGTCCAAATTACCATCCAATGTGATTTTGACAATATTCAGCACTGGTGTAGCCAAAACCAATTAAAACTAAATGCCCCTAAAACTGTATCTATGCTATTTGGCACTACTCAAAAACTTAGCAGATCCTCCCCCCATCACCTCCCTTGATGGCACCCCTCTCGACCAGGTCACTAAATACAAATAACACACACAAGGAAGTGAGCACTCAGACCAAAATTAGAGACGACACGTATAAACGCAGTTTAGAACAAGGATCCCAAGCACTACTAATCCCAGCGCTTCGTGTCCACTCTGGGACACTTCGTCAGGAGGCGAGGTTCTGGTGCTTGGGTCTGCTTTTTTATTAAAGGCATTTTAAAGTGACAGTGCAATTTTATAAATATTACGTACACCAAACATCAGAAAACAAAACTATGAATCACACCATACACCTTATCCTATCAAAAACGGTACTGTGACTTATACGTCAAATCAAACATTAAATAAAGCAAGAAACAGGAAACAGATGGGAGGTCAAATGACATACAAAAGGTCAAAGACTTGGATTTAGACATTACATGGGACTTATAAAGAATTTATATATAGAGTGCAAATATATTATAGTCTGGACCTACTTAATAGCCCTAATTTACAATAAAGCACCTATTTTAATATACCAAATGGATACAAGCCACATGAAGGGGACCCTCTGGAAATAAAAAGGAGCTAAATTAGAGTCCCTACATTTTAACAATCGCTAAAAATTCAGTGAGAGAAGCACAAAACTTTGTGAATTTTGTTTTTCATAAAATAAAAAAATAAAAAAAATCAGGGTGGACCCAACCAGGTTTGTTGTTTTTTTTTTTTCACTAAATACAAATACCTGGGTGTTTGGCTCTACCCCCACCTATCCTTCTCATCTCATATCAATGCAACCGTTGCTAAACTATGCCCCAAATTCAGTATACTATACCAACATAGAGACTCCCTTCCACTTCCTGCAGACATCAAATCATAACTAAAATAATCCTCCTAATTGTTGATTATAGGACGTGGTCTACTGCACTGCCCCCGCTACTACCCTATCCAAACTTGACACCCTCCTAAACTCCTACTGCTACCTTGCTATGAACTCAACCTTTAGAACTCAACACTGTGATCTTTACCCCTGCTTTTGGACTAACTCCACTGTCCCACAGATGCTATATCCACTCCCTCAACCTTATATCTAAATACGGGTTCAACATGCTACCCTCCTACCTGTCGAATAGTCTCTCCCCTGCCTCTGACTCCCCTTATGAACTGAGACACAAAAATGAATGCTCCTTTTGCAGACCCCATACATCTTCAACCTTTGGGCAGGTCACTTTCTTCTTCCAGCTCTCTAGCTTGTGGAGCAAACTAGCCCCCACCATAAGGAACACATCCTCCTGTCTTGCCTGCAAGTATCAATTTTGCTCCCTTCCTCCTCCCCCTTGCCTCTGTCCCAGATGACCCCCCTCCTCCTAGCACCTGACCCTTATGTCCACTGCCAACTAATGCAATTACTTTACTACTTTTCTCAATGTGAGCACTTTCACATGTAACATTTTATCTTCTGGCACTCATACTGAAAAGATTTTCGGCTGACTGATGAACTGTATTGTAACGGTTGTAGTCACTGTAAGATATACCAAACTGTATATATGACCAGAAACAACCAGTTCTGGTCCATCCATTGTCTATGTTAAAATTGTTGTACCTTGTATCCTGCAAGCAATCTCAACCTGTTCTGATCTATCCATTGTTTCGAGTAATATTGCTGTTATTTGTTTATTGTAGCACACTTTGTATGTCCTCCGATCTCCCCTTCCCCTGGGTTGCACCCAGAATTGAGCCTCGGCTCAGTGTGCCTTTCCCGGTTATCAATTAGTTTAATTAAATAAATAAATACATCTTAAAACTTAGCCTTGGCTATTAATGATAATAAAAGTAAAGTGGTTCTTTTTGGTGAGGGAAGATCTTCTTCAAGACTGTAAGTAGGAGATTTAACTACTTCCACAATAGATAAATATACGTATCTTGGTGTAGGCATTGCCTCAAGTGGATCTTGTTACTCTCATGCTGCCAAATTCCAGACAAAGTTAAAATAAACACTATTAGGCTTAAAAAGTTTAATTTTATGTACAGTGGCAATAGATTTAAACCCTTGAGGCAAGTTACTTATTCTAAACTAAATCCACAGGCTTTGTATGGTATGGAAATCCAGGCTCCATACAGGGTTCCTTATTTGGAAAATTTGCAGTCCAGCTGTTCAGATCATCTCTTGGCCTGAAAAAGTCCATCCTTATAGCTTATGTTAGGGCGGAACTTGATTTAGACAGCTATAAAACTTTATTGTATGTACTGGTTCTAGGGTACTTGATAAAATGTACCAGAGCTACTTCAGACAGCTTTATTAATTTAAGTTTAAATGAAAAAAATTATCTGGGGAGTTTTAGAGTATAGACCTTTCCCTTGGCTATATCATGTGCACTCTTTATTGAAGAAATATGAACTTTTGTATCTCTCTGATTATTTCATAAGGGATATCACTATTGAACTTAAGTACAAAAATTATGTAAAGAAGATTAAGACAGTAAATTGACAATTGGATTTAATTAACATTTCAAATTCCAAATTCTCTCCTTGGTAAGTAAGAAATGAGGTATGACTCAGCTATAGATTTTATCTAGATCATATTCCTTATCCAAAAAAGAAGTGCTTATATGTGTTATAAGTCTGAGACTTTACATAGCAATGCATTGTATGCCAGGTTTGCTCACATTCCAAATGCTTGTGATACCCCCTGCTTTTATGCAGCTGGAGGCACAGAAAACTTACAGCATGTTTTCTTTCATTGTACATGGTACAATAAGATAAGGATTACAAGGATAAACAATATATTCTCAGGCTTAAGTTGTATGCCTGAAGATCCCATGGGCTTCTCTTTTCAGTGAATGATGTATGTATCGTTATAAAATGGCAAGACGATTTTTTTTACTTTCTGACTGGTCAGTATGTGCCTGCAACGGTGATGTTATTGAACAATAACATCACTGTATTAAGTCCAGGCACACAGCTGACTGCAGTACACTGAGTGAAATACTTCCTTCCGCAAACAAGCCACCGCAAAGCATACAGTTCCCTGAAACTGTTACATCCACTCCATATGACAGTTCTGTCCCTCACTTCACCACTCAGAGGACTTTAAAAAAATGCCACAAGCCTACAAAATATATTTCACTTTCATGACAGTTTTGTTTTTCTATAACAGAGCAGCCTCTGTCAACTGCATGGCGCAGTCCGTAACTGCCAATGGTGCAGTTACTGGAAGACAGTCAATTCCAGCAAAACACACAGCGAAATTATAATTGTGCTCAATGAAACTCACACAGCGCCCCTTTATCCCCACAGTGATCCTCCTGTAGATAGTCGACTCATGAACGTCTCAGGGAAAAAAACGGCATTTACATCTCCTGCCCAATGCCAAAACAGTCTAACTGTGCACACAACAAATGGGAGGAGCAGGGACTGCAACGAAGCCTGAGAACAGTATGTTGCAGTGTTTTTTCTACAAATGTTTTTTTTTAAACTAACTTACTTTGCTGTCAGCTGAGGATTTGGGAAGAGGTAGGTCCACTGCAGAGGAAACAGCTAGGGGGGCTCATGTCAGACAACACAGGCACAAATCGGGGAGATTCCACACACAGGATCATTCAGGCAGCAGGTCAGGCAGCAGCTCCACCTACTGGTAGAAAAATACAGTGGACTTCTTTTTTAAAACATATACCTCCACACATCAAAATTGGGGAAAGAAAGACAAAAACTGTTTTTTTTTTACAATTATTCTTGTTTCATTAAAAATCCAGCCATTGTATAATAGCAATAAGGCACTCCAGGGATGTGTGTTATTGTGTAAAACGTCACTCCTGGGATAGTGGAAGCAATTGGCATTGCTTCGTGCTTCAATCCACCCCAGGAGTGATGTTATTACCCAATAACACATACCCTGTCATGCCTTATTGCTTAATTAATCAATTGGCACATTATTTCTATATTGTTAAAACATAAGGAAGAGAAAACCCTTCTTGTACTGGGGAAACCTCCTGTGTAATTTTTGACTTTCTATAATTGTTTACATTTTGTCTGAAAGTTTAATTAAATACTCATGTTTAATGATCTGGTTTGAGTCTACTACAAACATACGGAATTTGCCAGCAGATAAAGGCCTGGAGGTCTATCAAGTCTGCTCGAATGTGCAGCTAGCACCCCTTATTCTGCAGCTGCCCCTACCTTCCACCTTTCCCCTCCATTGACCCTTCCCCTTGTCCTATCCCATCCCCTTTTGAAGCAGTCCAGTGTTCTACTGGATACCACTTCTGCAGGTAATGCATTCCACCCAGCTACCACCCTCTCTGTAAAAAAGTGTCTCCTCATCTCCCTTCTGAATCTTCCTCCCTCCAGTCTCATATCATGGCTTCTGGTGTCTCTCCCCTTCCCTCCCTTACTTTGAAAAGCCCCTCTGTTCCTGCTTTGTTTATTCCTTTCATGTACTTAAAAGTTTCAGTCACGTCCCCCGTCCCTCCTGTCCTCCAGCAAGTACATGTTCAACTCCCTCAGCCTCCTCTCGTATGATAAGTCCCCCAGACTCTTGATCATCTTTGTCACCCTGTGCTGCTCCCCCTCCAGTAACTTAATGTCCCTCTTCAGATACGGGAGCCAGTACTGCACGTAGTATTCCAGGTGCGGTCTAACCAATGACTTATACAGTGGCAGAATCACCTCCTCCCTCCTTGAGGATATACCTCTTGCAATGCAACCCAGCATTTTGTTGGCCTTTGCAGCTGCTTTCCTACATTGTGTTGAGTTGTTCATTGACCCTGTGATGAGCACCCATAGATCCTTCGACTCCTCTGTCTGGGCTAGCTGCACTCCCCCCAGCTGGTAACTCCTCCTTGGGTTCTTCACCCCAAAATGCAGCACCTTGCACTTTTTGGCATTAAACCCCAGTTGCCAGGTCTCTGACCAGGTTTCAAGCTTTGCCAGATCATCTTGTAACTCTTGCCATCCCCCTAAGTCATCCACCACAGCTTCCATCTTGGTATCATCAGCAAACAGACTGATCTTGCTCTTGATGTCCAATGATGCATATGTGATGAATATCCCAAACAACACTGCTACCAACACCAAGCCCTGTGGAACATCGCTCATCACTACCCTTGGGTGTGAGAGCTCCCCACCCACCACCACCCTCTGTTGTCTTCCCTGAAGCCAGTTCCCTACCCATCTCACCAGCTTTGCACCCACCTCTGTGCCTTCTGACTTACTTCCCAACTTCCCATGTGGCACCAAGTCGAATTCCTTACTGATGTCCATAAGTAGGACATCCGTGGCATTGCCCCCATCCAGTTGCCTAGTTACCCAGTCATAGAACTCCTCCAGGTTGGTCTGGCAGGATCTGCCCCATATGAAGCCATGCTGTCTACTGTCCTGCAGTTCTTTGGCCTCTAGGAGGGCTACCAGCCTCTCCTTCAGGATAGTCTCCATCAGCTTACCCATGATGTAGTTCCCCAGTTCATCCTTGGGGCCACTCTTGTGGAGGTGCACCGCATGAGCCATCCTCCAGTCCTGAGATACACACCCTGAGTGTAGTTATGCATTAAACAGGTCTGCCAAAGGTCCTGCAAGGACCTCTGCCAGCTCCTTCAGTACCCTGAGGTGGATGCCATCTGGGCTTGGTGCCTTGTCCACCCTCAGTGCCTTCAAACCCTCCTGAACTCTGCCTTCCATGATTTCCCCATCTGTCACACCTCACCCACTGTTTCTGCCATTCCTCCCCCCCATGGGTATCACCCCCTCTTCTCTTTAGTAAATACCGAGCAGAAGTAATCATTTAGAGCTTCTGCCTTATCGCACCTCCCCCCTTCCTAATCCTTACTATGTGGTCCTTACAGCTCCTTTTCTCCCTGATGTACCTAAAGAAGTCCTTCTCCCCCTTCTTAATGCCTTGTGCCAGCCTGAACTTTGTAGATGCCTTGGCTCCCCTTACTACCCATGTCACCTGCTTCAATTCCATCAGGTACTTCTCCCTGTCCTCTCCCTTCCCTGTTTTCTTGAACCTCCTAAAGGCAGCTCTTTTCCTCCTTACCTTTTCCATGACCTCCTTGCTCAACCAGCTCAACCAACTGGGACTTCTTCTTTAGTTTAAGCATTCCATAACTGAGATTAATGCAGTTTTTTCATTAGCTAGTGCCCCACCTCGGTGGGTCACCATCTTTATTTAGACATATTGGTTTCCCACAAAGTTGTTTACATTTTATGTCCCAGCTGGCTCTTCCCTTATAGCATAAGTCATCATTGCTATTCTATTTTAATGTATTGGATAGATTTATCTCCATATTTCTTCTCAAAGGGTTTGCTTATTAAGTGATTTTGGCTAACACTAATAGCTTATGATGCCTTTTTGTTTATAACTTTTTTTGAATTTTAATTATCTGAATCTTGGGAAATGTTGTATTTTAGGCTGATGTGCTATGAATTTGAATATATTTGTAATACAATGATAAATGCTATGCTGTAATGTTATATTTCCATTCAATGAAGCTTTTTGACTGACTGACATATGTATCCCTCAGATGAATAATACTTTTTTTTAAACACTGCCGTTTTGTTCCAGCATTTTTATTTTCAAAGCTGTGTGCCCAGTTCCATTTGATAAATACTTGTTGCAGCAATATTGGATTTGCCTTTTTTCCTAATTATTGTACTTGGTGGAACCTCATAATATTTCATTGCCTTTTTTTGATTTTGAAGCTGACAATATTTTCATCAGAGGTCAAGAAGGGCTCCCTCCTGAACAGTTGGTTATATATTAATTCAGGATGCCAAGGACAAGGTTGAGTAAGGAACAGTAGGTCCTTTAGTTGGGCTTTACTAATACTGCATGAGGTTTTCTCCATTAGTCATATTGAGGATATCCTCCTCAACAGGGTTACTTTCATTGCTTTTTATGCAATTAATACCTGAATAATTGAAATCACCAGTTATTATAACATCATTACACAAACTAAGTCTGGCAGTCTCACTAGTCATAACCTTGTTGTCATGGAGAGAGCAGTTTGGGGATATTTAGAAAATGCCAAATAGAACCTTTTTATTAATAGGTGATGTTTGTAAGCTGACACAGAGACTGTTATGCATAGGATCTGTTCTGTCATAGTTAACTATAATTTATTTGCTAATTATACAAACTTTAACCCAAATGGACACACTGCCACCTCTCTTGACCAGTCAGTCATTATGATAGAGGGAGTATCCCTTAAGCTGTTTATTCCAGTCATCAGAGCTGTCCCACCATGTTTCAAGTTACTCCAAGTATATCAGGTTTGTTTGTCTCTATAATTAGACTGAGGTCAGCTTGTATGTTGTTTAGACTACTAACATTAAAGAATAATATTTTCAAATTAGCCTTTTTATTTATAGAGTCATCTGAATGTTGTAAAGATTTATTCCTACCAGGTACCAATTCATAATCTGAGTATAAAGCCACTTCCCTCCTTGCCCAGTGATATTTATAAAAAATCCATGATTGTATGTTTAATTCTCTCCCTGATAAGTACTCTCCATGATAAGTACTACTTTTCCTATTCAAGTGTAGACTACCTTTGATGTAACAAGATTTCTCTACCTAAAAAGTCTCCCACTGGTTAATGAACTTAAAACCTTGTTGTTGGCATCATCATCATAGCCAGGTATTATTTTTTAGGATCACCTTTTGTCTACCTGTAGATAATCTAAGGACTGGTAGTATTTCACTAATGCAAATACAATCACTGTTGCATTTTAGTATTTCACTCAGTTCTTTAAAATTGGCCTTATTTTCCTCATGTAATTTATAGCCTATATTGTTGGTCTCTATGTGGACTATTACAACAGGGTTCACCTTTTGTTCAGCAAGCATTTGGGAGGTCATTTGGCTAATATTGGCAACCTTGGCTCCTGGTAAACAATTAATGAGGACTCATTCTTTATTATTTTTATGTTGGCATATCCCAAGAGGCTGCTGTCTGGTTCTCCTGCTATCTTCATGGACGTACACAGCAAGTAAAGATAGATAACACCCTATCCTCAAATCTTCCTGTCTGATTGGGTGTCCCTCAAGGATCCATCCTTGGCCCACTTCTTTTTTCGCTGTACTCAAACTCCCTTCCTATGGCCTCCACTGGCCGTCTCCTCCTCTATGCAGACAATGCAGTGATCTTTAGTTGTCATCCAGACCTCACACAGCTTCAATTGTCCTAACAGGACTCGTTCGCTGAAATTGAATCATGGTTTGCTTCCCACAAGCTAGTCCTTAACTATAAAAAAACAAAGGTTATGCTATTCACTCATCCACAACATAAACATTACCAAACCACTCTGTCTATACAAAGTTCCCAGGGTTCCACTCTGGAGCCAGTCACTTGCTTTAAATATCTGGGGGTCACCCTCAACTCAGCCCTTTCCTTCTGTGAACACATAGCACCGACATGCTCCACAATAAATATCAGAATTGGCCTCCTGTATAAACTCAGACCCTGCCTCCCTCCTGATGCTCTATGACTAGCTATCTCTAGCTCCATCCTTTCCCTGGTAGACTACAGAATAGTCATCTGTGGTGCTGCCTCAGATTCTGCCCTTTCCCCAATAAAACATGCCCTGAATAAGGCCTTCCGGTTAGCCACAGGCAGTGACAGGCTCATGCACACTTGTGACCTGTACCAATGATCATCTTGGCTTAACTTTCAGGGGAGGCTATTCTACCAGATCTGCCTGCTGGCCAAAAAAATCCAACTGGGGCTATCTCCCCTGGGCCATCTCTCGCTTCTCCAACAGAGTTTACCCAAATGGATCACCAGACTCTCTGACACTACTGCCTTTCACATCCCCTTTGTTAAAACCAACACTGGTCTACGGTCCTTCTGGTACAGGGCTTCACTCTGGATGAACCAAATCCCTGGTCCTACCCTATCAATACCAAGGCTAGGACCTTTTAAAACTTAGTTACAAAACTATGTTATGTCTAACTCCAAATGTGACTGCTGAAAACCCCGGTTCCATGTAATGACAAGTTCCTCTGCTGGCTAGTCCTTGACCCTATTGTATAACTGTACGGTACACACCTATGGTGTTGCTCTAAGTGTTTGTTATGAAATATGCCTCTGTGTTTTATTCTGTGCATTAGTTTCCATTATCTCCTGTATTTGACTTAGTTTCCTTGTATAACGTGGAGCCTTTGTAAATGAGTCCCTGACTCAAAGGGTTGTAATTCCTAAACTTTAATAAATAAATAAAATAAAAAATAATACAGAGTTAGTGTAACAAATGATGGAATCTCCTAGTATAACTATATCTGTGTTGTCATTATCAGTGCATATTGGATGTGGAGGGTGATGGCAGTGCACTATCAAAATAAGTTTCCAAAATTTGGTGGAGGGGATTATGTCCTCTGTCACTAACTGTATAGACAATTTGTAGGAATGATGCCACTCACCAAATGTATAAAACAGTTATATAATTATTTATTGTACTTTTTCTCTTCTTTCTTCTTATTTCTCAAAACAGAATTCACAAATTATATTGATACAGTATCAACATATTTCTTAAACATTTCGGACGATGTCCTTCTGTAAGATTGTACTGTATCTGTTTTGAATAATAGAAATAATTTGTTATATATTTTACAACTTATCATACCACTTTATAAATTAAATATAATTACTATCATAAAACCGGGGACTATCTCTTACCATAAATTCATTCCAATTTCTTTCTTTATGTCTGTTATATTTTCATGTTCAAATTCCCATGCCTATAAAAAACAGGTCACTTATTTTACTTACAGAGAGCATCACACTAATACATTAAAATTCATTAGCCATCATTAATCATTATTAACTTATTATTGTACCAACCATACAAAAACATCATATGTATTACTCTGCTTAATTAGAATCCCTTTGTGTGTACATATAGGATACTTCAAACATTTTGTTATAGATATTCAGAAGTTTCCTTTGAATTTCTTTTTTGCATGTCCAGGCAGAAAAATTATATAAAAAAAAAAACTTTAAGTCACTATTTCATCTCAATCTGCTTGTTTAAAGTGAAATCAAATAAGTCAATTACTGTGCTTGTTGTATTTAAAACAAACATGCCAATCCCTACAGCCACTGCTTATTTTCAATCTATGCATCAAACTTTTGTTAACAGTTTTCTCAAACATTCTTAGGTTCACAAAATTTCTCTAGGGTATAAAGTCACTTCATGCCTCAAGACCTTTAATCTGTTTAAATGTCTAATAGTAACCCAGGTTTCATTATTTTCTCTACTGTCAACACATTTAATCCATTTACATTCATCATGTTTCTCCCTACATTTTCTGCCAGGACATGTGCTTCATTTTCTTAGGGTTTTCAAACATACCTGTCTGAGTACTCACAAAGTTATCTCTTTTGAATTTCTGAAAAAGAACATCATAAAGTATTTATTTTACTCCTACATTTTAAATCAGCACCCAGATTGAATGTACTCATTCAGAATGCTCAGCTGTAGTCAAAGGCTCACTTACTTTTATAATTATGTCCATTTATATTAAAGTATCAGATATGCACCAACTCCTATCTTTGTTTCTTACAATGGAGTTGTAAATGTTTGGCATCTTGTGCAGTGTTAAATACACACTGCTACCTGAAGAGTTGAGCTTGAGGGCCTCAGGGTCAAAAGACCTAAATCTGCAGCTCATCACACTCAACCTGCTAAAAGCAGCACCTGGAGAAAATGCTAAAGCAAATCCAGCTATCCCCAAGTGAATTTTCTCAAGTGTTATCCTATTATACACAGTATGGTATATTTTGTTACACAGAGCCTAAAGAAAACTTCACAACATTTTTTTATGTTCTCAAACTCTCTAATATGAAACATTTATTCCATTTAAATTCACCCCACTTATCTCTACACTTCTGCTAGGACATGTGCTTCACTAACAAGTTTTCAAACATACCTGTCTGTGTACTCACACAGATATCTCTTTTGAATTTCTGAAACAAACATCAAAAAGTCTTTGTTTTACTTCTACATTCACTAAATCAGCACAGAAACTGAATGTACTCATTCCGAATGCTCAAGTAAAGTCAGTGTTTCACTTACTTTCATAGTTACAGTATATCCATGTTATTTTAAAGTATCACAGACGCACCAACTCCTATCTCTGTTTCATGTAGTGAAGTGTTAAATACACACTGCTTCCTGAAGAGTTGAGCATGAGAGCGTCAGGGTCAGATGACCCCAACTTGCAGCTCCTCATGCTCAACCTGCTAAAAGCAGCACCTGGGAAAAAATGCTGAAGCAAATCCAGATGTCCCCTGATGCATTTTCTCAAGTGTAATCCTATTATATACAGTATGATACGTCTTGTTACACAGAGCCTAAATCAAATCCTGTTTTTATTTTTTTAATAAAACTTATATAGGTCACAGAGTTTTGTTTGGGTATTACACTAATGTTAAAGACAGCTTATTAACAATATTATTATCTATTCCAAATATAATGTATATTTGAATACCTAAACAAAGGTGGGGGGGGCGCTACATTTTGGGCACAGTACGGATCTTTCAGCAGGGTCAATGATTCAAAAAATATATAATATTGCATATTACAATCATTCTGGCTATTTCCCTAAATGTCTAAACAAAACTCTTAAGCAAGTTCTTTACTCATTGAGGGCTTAAATACCCTACAACAAAAAATCCCTACATTAGTTCCACTATAAACTATGTATCAATCATGCAGGCTCTCTACAGTTAAGGAGAACAGGTTCATTTACTATTCTCTTCTTCTTATCAAATCTCTATCAAACAATACTATCAGTTCCTTTTCAAATAATAGGTTACCACGCTATAGAATCATTTAATCCATATCTTGGGTTCCCAGATTCAAATCTTTTTATAAAGTATGCTTATCTTATTAAGTTAACTGTTCTATAATCCCCCGGTTCATTTCAACTTTTTCTATTCCAAAAATTTTAAATTTGTTATCTGGTGTCTCAAGTCTATAAAATGTTGCACTACTGGTGAGGACAAATCGGATCTCCTTATGTCCAATTTGCGCTCCCCAATTCTACTTTTCAATGCTCTTTCTGTTTTCCCTATATCAATTTTATCACAAGGGCATTTTAAGCAGTATATTATTCCTTCAGTAGAACAGTTAATGAAGTCTCTAATTTCAATATCTTCGTCCCTTGCCACATTTCTTATTTTTTTAACTCTATAAGTATTATTGCAGTGAACACAGTGTCCACAGGGGTATTTCCCCTTAACATCTATTAAAGACATGAAATGTGGTGGTCTCAAATCTGGAACATTGTGTACTGTTTTAGATAAAATGTTAGCTAATGTCCTATTTCTCTTTGCTACTACCATTTATCTGTTTGAAAAAACCTGTTGTCCCGTTGGTGTAGCTTTAAACACATTCCAATGTTTATAGATTACTTGTTTAATTTGTCTAAATCTATCATTAAATGTCTTAGGGAAAACCATTTTTGATTCATTTGTGCAGACCCTGCTACCTGAGAGTCAGATTGTTCTTGTGTATTTAACAGCATATCTCTATTTT
Source organism: Neoceratodus forsteri (assembly GCA_016271365.2). Taxonomy (NCBI): domain Eukaryota; kingdom Metazoa; phylum Chordata; order Ceratodontiformes; family Ceratodontidae; genus Neoceratodus; species Neoceratodus forsteri. Next base: position 660,108,485 of record CM028136.1, read on the forward strand.
TATGACTTATCCTAACAACTGCTTTATCCAAAGTGTTGTCATTGTACCCCCTTGCCCTAAATTTTTCACACATATCTTTTTCAGCTTGTGTGTATACTTCATTATTACTACAGTTATGTTTGGCTCTAACTAACTGTCCATATGGAACACATATGCACTGATATGTGTACTAGTTCCCTTGATATCAAAACTATATGGTGGTGGAGCTGCAGAGTGATTATCAAGAGGATGCTCAAATCTATTACATACTGTAATTGTAATTTAGGAGGGGGAGTTAGCAATAGCACTCTTCTGCCATGTTTGCCTCTTCTCTGCAGACAGACAACAGTCCAATCATTATCATTGTTCTTCATTATCAATTGTTATTTTTTTTTACAAGTAGGACCTGTTTCACAGTTCATTACTATAATGTTGCTTGCTTCATGTGGGAGACACTAGAAGGGGATTATACTATGCTTTGTATACACATGAATGATTGATGAACTCCTCCAGACTCCTTATTTCCTTCAGGGTCTTGAGTGCATCTTTTAATTTTTGCATACTTCTTATTCAAGTTTGCTAATATAAAGACAGCCATTGCAACAAACCTGTGACTTATGTAGTATATCACTCAGTAGATCAGAAAATAGCATCTGGTGCATTGGATGAGACTTTGATTGGAGAGACACAGAACAATCGAACAGGGTGATAAAGAAACCGCCTTATTCTGATAATAATAGCAGTTTTTTTCACCTAGAGTTATAGTGTTAGGCAGAACCAGGTAAATAACAGGGTTAATATTGGGCAGACCAAAAGACAACAAGTGAAATCCCAAAGGACAAACTAGTTCAGTTTTACAAGGGGTTTAGTGCCACCTTCTCTTGTGGAGCTCTGTCAATATAAAACTATAAAACTGTGAGTCTGATACTATAACATTTGTTGTTGTCATTTTTTTTTCTTCAGAGTAAGGCTTGTTTAGTGCTACCGTTGACTGGTTATTTTAGTTTTACATAGAATAGATAGACAGAGTCTCCTGTCTCCCCAGGAAGACACAAGTAGACACCACCTATGCCATGTCACCTCAGGCAAGCTCGCTAATGCTCGCAGAGGCAGCAATAGAAGTAGTAGCTGTTGAAACACAAGTCCTCTGTATATTTTCATGCTGGACACTCCCAGAGGCTAACAATATATTTACCCTCAGTCCTGCTGCATCAATCTACATATGGCATCCAGAGGGGTGTGATGGTACACTTCTGATTCAACACTAAAGCTCAAAGTGTACATTTTTATGAAACAGCCACAACTCAAGGTCTCTTTTCCTAGTAAGAGTGAGGCATGTCACACAAACTTAAAATGCTGGGATAGTTAATCCCTCAGATTTCAAGTAGTATTTGCTGGGCTGCACTTTCTGCATTCCCCTTGGTGTCACAGGTGCAGTCTGTTTTAGCCATGGCTGAATTATAATAAGGTTCCCTACAGAGACATGGAAAGTAATGCAGTTATAATAAACACCAGTATTACTGGCAGCAAAAGTTAGATATTTTTGAAGTAGTAGCACTTGACACACAAATCCACTGTATATTTCCACCACGTAATTTGTGGAACAAATCACTAGTATAAGGGGTATAAGGGATATAATGATTTAACCAGCATTTCCAATGTTTCCCTGGGAAAACAGTGCATCTCTCCATGGGTTATAGTGATCTACATTGGCAAAAACCTGCAATTTCATTTGAAGCCTTCAGTCTAACCATGTTCCACCTTTAGTGGTTTCTTGATGTAGCAGTCTTCCATGACTGTCTTGGTAATGATTTGGTGTATCTTTAAATGCTATGGAAAAATTTGGTGGTTAAATGAGTGACAAATTAATTTGTTTCCAAGCTCAAGCCCTCAAAGAGAACAGAAGGAGTGGACAGATGGAAATACATTCTGGTAAAATGTCTTAATTTGGATAATTCAAATGAGTAGGTTTGTTCATCTGTTGTTTTTTTTTTTGTTTTGTTTTGTTTTTTTAACATGAAATTCTTTGGTTGCATTTGTAAATTTTTGTTTCTGCTTTTGAAAATATAAAACTGTTTTCAGATGTGGAGACCCTGGATCAGACAGAATCAAGAAGCATCACCACTATGCAACATAAATGTTTGGTACCATGTTATAAAGATATCTCAAAGCAAGCAACACTTCTTCCTACTCCATAGCATATCAGAGGACTCTTAATTTCTACCCAGAACATCAGATATGTTTAGATGGTGGAAAACAATTGGTCTGCAATATATGTGGCAGACACTTCAGTCAAGCTTGGTGAGATTCTTTGCAGATCTGCAACAATAATTTCATTTTACATGTATAGACTTTTTTCGATATCTACTACTACAGCACTATCTGGGCACTAAACTGAGAGGGGAAAAAAATAAATTCAACACAAAATCCAATTATTCAGTTGTTTATTATGCCCCAGTCAGGATTTCCTGGACATCAATGAATATCTAGATTCTAAAGTGTAATTAGACTGCTGACAGAAGCAAATCTGATATGTTTCATACAGTGCTGGGAACAAGAATTTCAAAACAAACCATGAATGAACAATGGAACCAAATTTGGATTCAACAACATAAAACTACAAATTCTCTGAGTAGAGGGAATTCACCAGGAAAAATACAATCTGATTTTTCATTACATCAGTGCAACAGGTGAAATACCACAAAACAGTTGGACCAGAATGCTGGAGAAAGTGTGGTGCCCCATAAACAGGACAAGCACAAATATTTTGAAAGTGTCTGTAAGTCAGGATTTCTGGAGATCAGTGATTGTCTTCTTAAAATAAATAATAGACAATAGCTCATACATGGAGGTAGGACACCTGCTAATAGGTCTTTCATTCCTGGGCCTAAAGGAAAAAAATAAAAGAGGTTAATATCAATCTTGATTACAGTGGCAAAAAAAAATCTATAATCAGGAGATGGCTGAATGACACATCCACACAAACACACACAGTGGAGTAGTGGTTTGGACAAGTCAGCAACATACAGTATACTGAATATAAAAAAATCACATCTATAAGGGAACAACAGTTGCTGGCCTTCCAAGTATCTGGACTAGATGGACTGGGTATATTGTGGAGAAATTATTGAATTTTGTACCATAGGGGCCTTGCAGCACAAGATACAGCTCCTCTTCTCTCCTCCCAGTACCCTCGTTCAGCCAAAGCAGAATTCGTTTCATTTTCTTTTTTCATTTGTATTTATTATACTGAATAGCAAGATGAGTTAGATAACCCATTTTCACAAGTGACCAGTTTAAAACAAGGAATAAACTAAAACAATTAGCCAGTACACAGGTGCTGGCAAGTTACAATAATACAATCGGGTTTAACAATTTTCAATATTGCAATCAGGTATCACATTGTACTAGTAGAAGGATAAGTTATGTAGTAGCACAATCCGATGTCACATGCAAAACAGAGTCAAGTCAGGAACAGTTACACTGTATTTTGTCTAACAAGAATTGGCAGAGGTTAGTGCTGAAGGTAGAGATGCTTATTCATTGTGTGAGGGGGGCAGGTAGGAGATTGTAGGGTCCAATTGCTCTGATGGAAAGAGCTCTTTGCCTTGCAGCATTGTGCCTGAAGGGGAGTGAGAAAGTGAATTTGGCCAGGGAGTGAGTCCCCAACTTGTTGGTGGAGTGGGGGAAGAGTGAGGAAATGCAAGGGGGAACTATGCCAAGTACCACCTTATGTAGAAACACCACAAACCTATGGGTGAGGTGATCATCCAGTGAAAGGCAGGCAACAGGTTTATAAAGCTGGCAATGGTGAGTGCAGCATGGAAGGTTGGTCATGCAGTGACAGGTGATGTACACAGTGTACACTTTAGTGAGGGCCCAAGATGGAGCAGCAGCATATGTAGGGGAACCATAGTCAACTATTGGCAGCAACAGGCTGTGGATGAGTAGCCTCTTAGTCTGGTGGTCAAGAACTGTTTGGCCTTGTGTAGGACACCAAGTCTGTGGACAGTCTTTACTAGGCTATAGATGTGGATGTTAAAGGTCACTTTGTTATCTAGGAGGATGCCCAGGTACTTGAACTGAGAGACTAGCTCCACTGCAGTGCCATCTAAATCAAAGACAGTGAATGGAGAGAAGGCCCCTTTCTGGTATGTCCACTAGAAAAGCATAGCCTTGTGTTTTTTTAGTGTTGAGTACCGTTTTATTATTTTAGAAGCATGTGTGGAGAAGGTCCAAGTCATGTTGTATGATTTTATTCAAGGTTGCCAGGTCTCTGCCAACCTGAAGAGGACAGAATCATCAGCACACACAAGTGTGTTGGTGGATGGGAAGGTGCTGGGGAGTGAGTTTAGAAACAGGGAGAAAATAAGGGGACTAAGGGTAAAACCTTGCAGGGCCCTGCAGTAAATGGGACAAAGGTCTGACAGGACACTGTCTATTGTGGTCCTATGCATTCTGTTGTACAGCGTGTTGTGACAGGAGAGAAGTTCTATGTTTCTATTTTCAAGTACCTCAAGGGAATCAACAAAGTCCAAGAGGGTAGCATCTTTCAGAAAAAGAGATGTGCAAGAACAAGGGGGCACAATTTGAAGATAGAGAGGGGACGGCTCAGAGGTAATGTGAGGAAGTATTTTTTCACAGAGAGGATTGTGGATGCATGGAACAGCCTCCCTGAGGAGGTCGTGGAGTCAAGAACAGTGGGGGAATTCAAGAATGCATGGGACAGACATTAGGTAGTCCTAGTGGGGGGTAGGAGGAAGTAAGTTGTTGGTTAACTAGGATCTGCAGCTTATCTATTAGGTAGGAAAATGGGCAGACTAGGTGGGCCAAGCGGTCATTATCTGCCATCACATTCTATGTTTCCATGTTAAGTTCAAGGAGGAGAGGGCACAGATAAACAAATCATGGTCCATGAGATTGAGGGCCTTGGTGAGGTCCAAAAACATAGCAGCAAAAATATTCCTGGGGCCAGATTTTCAGAAGCTCCAAATGCTGCAAGCCCTGGATGCCCCAAACATATGGTGCATGGGGCTTGTGACATTCTCCTGGCCAGCGGTCAGGATTTTCTATCCTGTGTACCAATTGCCACAAGTTAGACCAATTGTTTCTGGTCTAGCTTACAGTAATCCTAGGTACCTTTTTTATGGGGCTTGGGAAAAACATTTAGTGCAAGCTACCGGAAATTGGGTAAAGTGTGGAATTGCACCTGCCCTGCCAAACTAGGGCAGAGCTGTGGCAAACGTGTTGGTGCAGCTGTGCCAAAAAAATGGCTTGATGCAGGACCTAATGAAAGCCTTGCATCTCCCTTTGAAAATCAGGCAATCTATGTCCAAGACACAATGCAAATGGTTGGTGAGACTCACCAGGGCTGTCTCAGTACTGCATTTAGGGCAGAAACCATACTTGGCAGTTTTCAACAAGTTATATCACTGTATGTAGGCAGACATCTGATCAAACACACTCCTTTCCAATACCTTCAAAGGGGGGCAGGGAGAGAGCTAGGGTGAGAGAATAACATCAAAGGTCTTTGATGTAAGGGAACATTCAGATGTTAAAGTATGAGTGGTTCATTTTCAAGTCATAAAATGTAAAATATTTGTCAACTGATAAAAATAATACTTGAGACCAGTAAAATGTAAAATAATGCTGTAAATACTTCATATAGTAAAAAAAACAATCAGAAACATAATTTATTCTCATGTGTTCTGGATAAAGATAATTTTGTTTTATAGCTATCAATGGCTGGCCGAGGGAGGAGGTTTGAACGTCCCATAGAATGTCCTCCTCCTCCACGGCGGGGGGGAACGACTGCTACACCACCCAATTACCATCACCTGTGGATGCACAGGCGGCAATACAGGACTTATGGTGCAAGGTGGGAAGGGTGCAATTAGGTGCTTGGCTGAGCCATGCAATAGCATGTCTATAGCCTGGAGCCTGGTCCTTGTGCTGACATCCTCAGGGGTGGGGTTTCAAGGACTGCAAACAGGACAGCCACTACATATACAAAAAAATGAGCTTCCACTGTCATGCAGCATGATCCCAAAGAGGGGAGACGGAGTACAGATAATCGGTAATACTGCCACCAAGCCTTGCCAGCAGTGGAAGATACAAAAATTGTGCAACAAAAAAAAGAAGAAAGCTGTAAAAAGTTTTTAAAAAAAGAAAACACAAAAATGATTTGAAGAAGTGTTTGCTTTTCTCTGTAAAGAGCAACTGTATTTAGATTGCTTTTCAAGTTAATGGAGGCAGAAATAGCACAAATATGTCTGACTTCTCGCTGAGCAGTTTTCTAAAAACCGTGAAGGTGTACGATTTGAAATTCAGATATAGCAGACTTTCATTTAAAAAAAGGATCTGTGAGTGCCATCCCATTTAGTATCTGAATGTGTGATTAAGCCCTGGGTCAGATGGAGCTCAACACATCAGAAATAAACCATTCAGCCTCAAGGAGAGGTAGCAAAGAACTGCCATGGCATATCCATTGACATGGAAAGGGTGAATATGAGGTCACATTGAGTCAATAAACAATTTGCACGTCACAAATATTCTAAAATAAATGTTCAGCTACCCGCATGGCTATGAGTAGAATTTCCATGGGACTGCACATGGAACATAATGCAGTTAATGAATTCTTCAATTTGCCTGCTTTTCATATGAAAGTAATTGGCGTGCCTGGGAACTCCCAATTAAAAGATAAATGTGATAGATTTGCTCAGTCTCTTAACAAAATGAGCAATAAAGAGGACTGCTTCACAATATTTCAGGCCGTGTAAGCTGAATTTCTGCCTGAAGAGATGTCTGTTTCAACAGAGGATATTCCACAAAGTAAGGACCCCTTTTCTATAGGATTTCATAAGGGGAAGTCCATATGTCTTGCAAACCTGAATGTAAGACAGCCTACAAAGAATCAGATGCAACCCTGAATGTAAGACAACCCACAAAGAATCAGATCATCATGTCATGCCATCAGGTTTGTGGAAGACCCCTTAAATTAACATAGGATGAAAGACAGAAGTTGTCTGTTCTGCAGTATTTGAACTAGAAGAAATAACAATTGTGTCTCATACTGTAGGTGGCCATGGTAGGCATGTGAGATGACTTTTGAGATCGAACTTTTGTAAATGCAAAATTGCAGCATTCTTTCCAATGTACAGATGTTCTAGTGATAATACTTGGCTCCATTCAGGAAGCCTATGTGCTGCATATACATGGCGTGTATGTTATGGTACATTTCCCTGTCACACAACAGGATGACATTGGACCTCTGCACATTAATGAGGGGGACCTGCACCTCTTCCACAATCTCACCCCATCCAGATGCCTGGCTACATGCATGGCCAGGTGGGAAGGGTGGCTGGGGTGGGGCACAACCATGCACAGTCCAAGTTCAGTGTGCAGAGTGCTGGAGGAAGAGCACCAACTACGCAGGCAGGAATCATGCAGTAGTCAATGATGTGGTCCCTCCCATCAGCTACAGGGGCTGACATTCATGGCACCAGCTTCACCATCCTACTATCCCTGGCCCTCTGAGCATACTGTGAGGGTTGAGGACAGGGCAGAGCACATGGACAGTCTGGTTTGCCCCTTTAAAGGATACAGCAGTCCCAGAAGAACCATCTGTATCCCACAATTCCCCACTCCACCAGCAGTGGTGGTTCTAGCCTAATGGCAGGCAGGCTATCCAATTAGATGCCTGCCATCAATCGCTGGGCAACCCCCACCATGCCCCTATGAACTCCTGTGTTACTGCATGGGTGAGTGGTAGCACCGGCGATATGTGGCTATGCTTCATACACAGCTCAGGATGTGCACTGCACAGATAAATGTGGGGCATCGCAGCCCGGGTACGCTCACTTGGAATGTAGCAGTGCCACCTTAATAAATAGAGCCTATTGGGCTTATCACCAAGAACTGCATGTATCAAAGCAGAATACGATATCTGTTTTAACTGTTTTCTTCATGAACACACTCTGCTGATGTACCTATATGCCTAATCATACAGAAGGAAAATCTATGAGTTGTCAAAAGTAGTGGATATCCATTTACTGGCTTGATGAGTGGAATACCGCTTCAGATGATAATATGCATATTTTTGTGAATGCAACACCATCAGCCCTGAATACGTAAAAGAGTTGTTGTCAATTAAAAGAGCAGTGCTCATTCAGTACTGAAAAATACATTTTCATTATCTTGCAAACAGTAACTATTGATAGGAGTTCCACAAGGTACTTAACAAAAAAGGTTTTTTTCAAATTTGAACATGACCATATGCGATGTAGAAAGCTGTTTGTAGTTCCATTTCCATCTGACTACATTCAGAAAAGGTGGGGTTTAAACTTGTGCGGGGGGGAGGGATAAGGGAGGGGCTGACCAGAAGCCCTCTTCTCCAGATGAGGGGAGTAGCCTTCAAACCTAAGGGAGGAGGGGGGAAACAGACTGGGGGTGGAGGTTTCAGGAGGAGCACAGGGAGGATGGAAGTATAAGGAACCTGGGTGGGATTCGACAAAGGGGATCAGGGATAAGAGGTGGGGGGTGGTGTTAGTAAATGCCAGGAGCTTGGGAAACAAGTTGCCAGAGTTCCAGGCCATGCTGTTCGAGTGGGGGGTGAATGTGGCGGCGGTCACAGAGATGTGGGCCAACAACAACCATGACTGGGACCTAAACGTGCAGGGATACACTATGCTTAGGAAGGATAGAAAGGAGGGCAGAGGGGGTGGAGTGGCTATGTTCATTAGAGATGACATAGAAATTGCTAGGGTAGAAGAGGCAGAGGGAAATGTGGAGGCCTTATGGGTCACCTTACGAACCCCAGCAGGAGATAAGATCAAGCTGCGTGTAGTATATAGGCCCCCCAGGATGGGTGATGTTCTGGAGGATGGTTTGCTGGACAACATTATTGCCCAGTGTGGACCAAAAGGGGAGGGAGTGGTGTTGATGGGGGACCTTAGTAAGCCAGGTACAAACTGGGGAACCATGTCCTCTAAGGTGGCCAAGGAGCAGAGGCTGCTGGATGGCTTCCAGGATGTGTTCTTAACACAGCATGTGATGGAGCCCACAAGGGAGGGGCATGTCCTGGACGTGGTTCTGGCAGATGGGGATCTGGTAAGAGACCTGGTTGTAGAGGATCCCCTGACTGGGAGCGACCACAATACTGTCTGGTTTCAAATAAGCATGGGGGAAGGGGGTGAGATCTAGGACACTGGCAGTGGACTTCAGGGGGGCAGACATTGTGGGCATGGGAAATATTCTCAAGGATCACTTGAAGGGGATTACATTAATGACAAATGTGGAAAGGAGATGGGAGGTCATAAAATCGGGACTTCATGAGGCAGTCAGGACCTGCGCTAAGGTGAAACGTAAGGGAGCAAGGTCACATAAACCATGCTGGTGGTCCAGTGAGGTTCAGGTAGTGGTCAGAGAAAAGAAGGCGGCCTACAAAAAATATAAAACAACAAGAGGGGATAGGGATAAGGAAATGTACCATCTTGCATCTAGAAAAGTCACCCGGATGGTGAGGGGGGAAAAGTCCAGTAAAGAGCAGCGGATGGCACAGGGGATACATGGAGGGGAAAAGAGGTTCTTCTGGTACATTGAGGAGTGGAGAAAAACTAAGGGCCATCTCAGCAGATTGAGATCAGAAGAAGAGTGGGTGGAAGAGGCGAGGGACCAGGCAGAGGTATTAAACAAGTACTTCGCCTCGGTGTTCACTAGGGAGGGGGATGGGATATCTACAAAGCAAGGCATGATGGGGATAGAAGCAGCAGTGAGTGGGATCAAGGGAGCAACAGAAATGGAGCAAGAGGGAGGGAGAGGTATCCCAGGGGTGTCATATCAGGATAAGGATAAAAAGGCCAGTAAGGTGAAGGGGACAGATGATGCTATCTCCACCGAAAGGGTGTGGTTAGCCCTCAAGACCCTAAAGAAAGACAGATCTCCTGGGCCGGATGGCATTCATCCGAGAGTACTATGGGAATTGGTGGACATACTGGCTGCACCCCTGGTGGAGCTCTTCAACAGATCGCTTGAGACAGGGAGGGTACCTAGGGATTGGCAAGAGGCACATGTGGTGTCAATCCATAAAGGGGGGTCGAGGGAAGTACCAGATAACTATAGACCCATCAGTTTGACCTCGGTGGTGGGAAAATTAATGGAGAGTATACTAAAGGAACAATTGGGGGTGTACTTGGAGGAGGTGGGAGGTCTGGATAGTCAGCAACATGGGTTTGTGCCAGGTAGATCATGTCAAACCAATCTTGTGGAGTTCTACGAATGGGTAACATCGGAACTGGACAGGGGAAAGCCTGTGGATGTATTATTCTTGGACTTCAGCAAGGCATTTGACTCTGTCCCCCACAATGGTCTGGTTCAGAAACTGATGGGATTGGGAGTAGGCCCTTTGATGGTCAGATGGATTGAAAACTGGCTAGCTGGACACACCCAGAGAGTAGTGGTCGGTGGTATGATTGAAGAATTCATTGTCAGCTCTCGAGCCCTAGAGAGGTCGGTAGTGGGGTACCACAGGGCTCGGTCCTGGGTCCGATCCTGTTTAATGCATACATATCGGACAACAGGTAGGGTATAGGGTGTGACATGAGTCTCTTCACTGATGGATCCAAGATAGGAGCAGTAGTTGAGGGAGAAGAGGGGAGGTTGGCCCTGCAAGGGGACCTGGATGCCCTGGAAAGCTGAGCTCACACATGGAAATTAAATTTTAATATCACCAAGTGCAAGGTGTTACATCTTGGGCGGGGAAACCCTAAACACAGGTACACCCTGGGAGGGGAGGTGCTGGTGGCCTCAATAGGGGAAAAAGACCTAGGGGTCATGGTGGATGCATGTATGAATAACTCTGAGCAATGCAGGAGAGCGGCTGGCAAGGCAAACAGGATGTTGGGATGCATCATAAGGGGATCACCTCTAGAAGCAGGAAAGTGATTCTGCCGCTGTACAATGGACTGGTTAGACCACACCTTGAGTACTGTGTACAGTACTGGAGACCACACTTGAAGAGGGACATACAGCTCCTGGAGAGGGTACAGAGGAGGGCAACTGAGATGATACGAGGACTAGGGGATTTGACGTATGAGGACAGACTTGAGAAGCTCTGCCTGTTTTCATTGGAGGAGAGGAGAGACAGGGGGCACATGATTGAGGTCTTCAAGTACCTCAAGGGAATAAATAGGGTAAACATGGAGGGGATCTTTAGACTAAAGCAGGGAGGTATCACTAGAGGACATGGTTGGAAGGTGGAAGGGTGAGGGGGAAAGAGGAGGAGGTTTTTCACTGAGAGGGTGGTGGACCCTTGGAATGCACTGCCTGGCGAGCTGGTTCAGAGATCCACAGTGGAGGGCTTCAAGAGAGGGTGGGACAGACACAGAAAGTGGATGTATCAGATGATGGCCTGGCCCAGGGGGGTTGGGATGGATGATAGTGGGTTTCTGGAACATAAGGGGGGGTAGGGCCTCGGCACCCAACTAGGGATCTGAGGTTCGAGCAGACTCGATAGACCGTAAGGCCTAATCTGCTGGCAATTAGTATGTTAGTATGTTAGCACCTCTACAGACCACTACTGATACTCAAACAAAATTGAGTTGGCCTAGTTGGATGGCTGTAGTGCTTGTGTTGCCAGCTGTGGGATTCCTTCCCTGGGACTGACAGGGAGGGAGTAACATCAGCTGTTCACCACCTTCTTTGCAGGAAACCAAGCTACAGATACAAAAACTCAGAAATTAGGTCAGTTGCAAGGGAAATTTCAGAATAAAGGGGCCTGATCTTATTAAAGACTTTGAAATATAGAAACATAGACTTTGTTGTCAGAAAAGGAGTACATGGCCCACCTAGTGTGCCCATTTTTTTCCCTGCCTATACTGTCCCAGCAGACCCTAACTGATGTCTGACATCCCCCCACCGCTTTTTAATTGCTAGTACTCCCCTATGTCTATCCCATGCATGCTTGAAAATCCCTACAGTTTTTGCCCCACCTATGTCTTGTGGCAGACTGTTTCAGGTGGCCACCACCCTTTCAGTGAAGTAGTATTTCCTCATATCTCTCTTAAATGTCCACCCTTCTAGCTTCATTGCATGTCTTCTTGTTCTGCTGCACTTTCTTCATTTGAAACACATTCCCAGCCTGTACCCTGTTTGCTCCTGTGAGGTACTTGCAGGTCTCTATCAAGTCCTCTCTCTCTCTCTCTCTCCCCACTACTCCAGGGTTTGCATATTGAGATCCCTCAGTCTCTCACTGTATGTAACATCATGCAGTGGGAGCTTCATGTGATACCTCTCGACCAAACACAGCACTCCTTTCTGTTTTCGCATGAGTTATTCTTATGTTAATAAGAGTGCCTCCCTCACAGCACCATGGCAATGAACACAATGTCAGACAAACCATTCCTTTTTTTTTGATGAAAGGTACGTTATTAAAAAAAAAATCCCACTTCATATTGTATTGCTGTGTTTCTCATCACCACTCATTGCAGGATAAGAGTGGTTTCATCTGCATTCATTGCATGTCCGAACAGTTCAGTTTTGCTTTTTTGGTTTTACATGTGACAAACACACATGAAACCACTCTTATTATGCAACAAATGACTCTTGGGGACACATTAAGACATACAATAAAACAAGAATTCAAATGGGAATAAATTCCTTGCCCCCCCAAATCCCATTCAAGGGCCAGCAGGAGGCCAGGTGCATTGCTGAGATGAGCCACATCATTCCCAGGGAGGGAGGGAGGTCTTAGGACACTTGGCATTCTTGCACTCCTGACTTGCTGACTGAGGTGGTATTGATGTTGACCAGGAGGTTAGCTGCTTACCCTACCAGTCAGAGAAGGGTGAAGCTACAGCTGCCAGGATTGCAAGGGTGGATTAGGGAAAACTTGATAAAGGAAGGAGAAAGTACAAACACCTCATGCTGGTGGTATGATGGCTCATCAGGTAGTAATTAGTGGTGCTGCTTTGGTTACTGATTAATTTAGGCAGTTTTTGCTTCCCAGCTAATAGTTACCCATTAGTTGTTGGTCAGTGGTATAGACTGTAAAGCAAAGAGACTATACTAAATAAAGTCAAATTAAGTTGTTTGCTAATTTAGGCAATTTTTGCTTCCCTAATCATAACTGCCGCTATTGATCAGTGATACAAATTATAAGGGAAAGTGACTGTACCAAATAAAATGAAATTAATTCCAATGTGTATAAAAACAAGATGGTATTATGGGAGGATATTGCTTAATGTCCTGTTCTACAAACAGGCTTGTGCTATTTTAGAATAGTGCATCTCTAAGCATAGAAGCTTTGCACTTCTGGATCCACACACACTTTACCAAATCCACAGCCCCTCAGCCTCCAACTATTACTCATGTAGGGGAATGTGCATGGGTCGGCAGCATTTCAGGTATGGAATGAGACCAGACACCAGGATTCCAATTGGATGTCAGAGCTGGCACCAGATTGGACACCCTGTGCCACTTGAAGCAGGGGATTATGGGATATACTCTAGCAATTTTCTATCCAGAGAGTCTGTGCTGGTAGTATATGTAAGCGTTATTGCAGGGGACACTCTGGTGTACCATTGACCCCCCCTGCACTATGCAAAATGCCATGTCACCAATGCAAATCACATTCCCTCTCCCTGTGGCATGCAGCATTGAGACTGGAGGGATATGAGGGCTAGTAACACTAGATTTTACTACTTAGGACATTGACAGATGGGAAAAGATACATATCTAGATATGGGCAAAGATGTAATACTCCGTTTTTTGGCATACAGATTAATGGAAATCTACAGCCTGTAGTTCGTAGGGTTAGCAGGTGATGCTTGCAATGCCACCCTTTGAGTGGTATGTATTCTGGGCATACCCAAGCACCCCTTGGATATTCAGATTTCCTGCTGGAGCCATGTGGCAGCCCCATCACCATCTGCCCTCCCTGTACCTATTGCCAATTTGCAGTTGCTGCTGTGCATCCCCTTTGTTGGTCCTGCTTGTCTCTCACATCCTTCCTTTGTCCAGTCCTGCCTTGACTTTGCCACTTCTGGCTGTGTCCCCAGTGTGCTTTGGACTTTTGTGTTTGTTATGGCCCTGTGGCAGCTGGTCGGCCTTGTTGGTTTCATCATTCTCTTCGGTGTGTGCGCTGGCTGTCAATTCCCCTGTTAAGTTTCTCTGTGAGCAGTGTGTTTCCTCACTCGATCCCATACTTTTTCTTTTGTGGCTGCTTTTGCATGTCTAGTTGCTTGGAGTGCTTGTCATGCTGGTAAACTGAAACCTAACCCCGATGTCAGTATCTAGCGGCTGATCCTCACTCAGTCTGCCTTCTAATGGCTAGAGCCCTAGTTTTCTCCTGGTCAGTTCTGTCTTGTCTACTGCACAAGACCTTTTGTTTTTAATTACATACTGCTGATTTTTCCCAAACTACAGTACACACTCATTTCAGCCTGCCTGTATTTCATTACTATGCTGGTCCAGCAATGCTTTTCCTTGCATTCCTCGACTACAGTCAGCTACAGTTACTTAACTTCCATGTTTTTTACAATACAATATTGTAAGATCGTGCAACAGTTGGAACACAAGGTATTGTACAATAAACAATAATGGAACATTGGATAAATTACAATACATGTCCAAAATCATACAAAAGAACATATGAATGTACAAAACCTATAGAACCATTTATAGTGCATGAGTGTACCAGGAGCAGGCTTGAGGTAGTATGCAAGTGCTGTTGGAGTAAAAAGGATGAGGTTAGGTTGTGCACACTGGTGACCCAGAAGGGAAGGTGGAGAAGAGAGGGGGGAGAGGCAAGAACTGAATATGAGGAGAAAGAGTAGCCATTTCCTGATTTCCCCTTGCAGGATGTTGAGAACTCTGCCAGGGAGGGTCATGGTTGGAAGGCAGAAACTGGGGACAGGTATTAAGTTGGGTTAAATCAGGAACAGCTGAGGGAAAGGTAATTGTGTAGGGCAGAGGTAAGAGAGTAGTTGGAGGAGGAGTGTCATATTTCAGGGGGGAGAGAATTCCATATTTTAGGTAAACGATGATCGAAACCAGTCTGACCAATGAGGGTGGAACAGCGAGGAACCGTCAAGGTGAGGGCATCATTTGATTTGAGACAGTGGGTGGGGGGAGGTGGAGTGGACAGAGAGGATGAGAGATAGGAGGGGAGCTTCCCAAACCAGAATTTGGAGGTTAGTTTGGCACAGTGAGAGATGCGTCTGTGAGATAGTGGAAGGAAGGTTAGAGAGCAATAGAGTTCACAGTGGTGAGAGCAAGAAGGATAGTTGATAGCAAAGTGGCAGAAGGAGTTAAAGAGAGTGTACAAGTTGGTCAGGGAAGATTTGAGAGCAGTATCATAGACTACATTGCTTTAGTCAAAGATGGGGAGTATCAACTTCTGGACAATTTCGCACCTTGCAGTCAGCGGGATGCAACTACTATTGCTGTACAGAGCACCAAGCTTGGGGCACAGTTTCTTCAGGATGGTATAGATATGCACAGAAAAGTTGAGGTGCTGGTTCAGCCAGACTCCCAGATATTGAAATGAGGAGGTGTCTTCCAAGATGGTCCCATCAAGGGTGTGGAAGGTGGGTAGAGCCGGGAGCCTAGAGAGTCTCTGTCTGGTGCAAAAATTCATTGAGACTGTCTCCTTGGCATTTAGAAAAAGCTGGTGAGAAGCAAACCAGAGCTGAACTTGGTTGAAGTCATGCTGTAAGCTGGTTTGCATGGCAGCAGGGTTTTTGCCGGAACTGTACAAAACAGTATCATCAGTGTACATGTGGATAGAAGAGGATGAGCAGGCTGTGGGAAGATCATTAAGGAAAATGGAGAAGAGTAAAGGACCAAGAATTGAACCCTGTGGGACACCAGTGTTGATGGGGAGTGGAGGGGAGATGGAATCAAGGATTCTCACTGACTGGGTCCTGCCAATGAGGTAGGATTCAAACCAGTTGGTGGCTGATGGAGCAATGCCAGCTGAGAAGAGTGAATCAAGAAGTAGGGTATGGGAAACAGTGTCAAAAGCTTTGGCTAGGTCAACAAAGATGGCTGAGGTAATCAGGCCATCTTCCATCCCTGAAAGGATGGAGTCAGTAAGCCTGAGGAGGGAGGTGGTTGTTGAGTGGTTCTTCCGAAAACCAGACGGGGTGAAGAAGGAGGAATCAGAGAGGAATGGTGATAGTTGAGAGAGAACTAAATGTTCTTGATGTTTGGCAAGGGTAGGAAGGAGGGAAATGGGGTGATAGTTGCCAGGAGTGGATGTGTCACCACCCTTGGGGAGAGGGAGGACTACAGCATGTTTCCAGGATGAGGGTACTTGGGCAGAAATAAAGGACAGGTTAATGATGAAGGAGATAGGATAAGCAATTGCAGGAGCAGAAAGGTAGAGAAGTTTACGATCAAGCTCATCTGGTGAGGAGCCTTTAGAGTGGTTGAGGGATAGGAGAGCATTAAGAGCTTCATCAGAGGAGATAGTAGAAAAGGAAAATGGGGGAGGGGTAGGCACTGGTTGAGGTGAAGGGCTGAAGTTAGTAGGCGGCAATGGAGACAGGGAATTTAGAAGAGACATGGCGCATGAGGTGTAGTAGGTATTAAATGCATTAGCCACGGAGCCAGGGTCAGGAACTAGGGAGTTATTTATTTTGAGAACTGGAGGGGGAGTGTGAGAGGGGGGAGAGAACAGAGCATGAACTACCCTCCAGAATTTAGATGGATAGTTAGTGTTAGTCAGGAATGAGAAGTTGAAATAATCAGACTTAGCCAGTCTAGTAGCTTTAGTACATGAATTGTGTAGCATTCTGTACTTGCCATAGTCATTTGGATGTTTAGTAGATTTGTGTTTTCTCCACGCCCAATCATGCTCCCTGAAGCTGGCCAGTAGCTTGGGGGTGATCCAGGGAAGGTGAAGTCCACGGACTCTGGTCCATCTGAAAGGAGCAAAGACATTCCAGGTGGCAATGAATTTATCCTTAAAATAGTCAAGTGCTTGGTCCACAGAAATGGCAGTGGAGAGGGGGGCCCAGTTGGTGGAAGCGAGTGCAGAGCTGATTGGGGTAAGGTCTAAGGATTTAAAAGACCGGAGCTGTATGATTTTAGGGGGAGGTTTGAGGTGATGAACCTTACGTACAATGAAAATGGGGTTGTGGTCACTAAGGGCATCGTGGAAGGAGACCAGATTTAATGATGTGGTGTGGGTGGGTTGTGAGTGCCCAGTCAAGCAGGGAGTGATTTTGTGTTTTGGGATTAGGGTGTGTGGGCTCAAGTAATAACTGAGTGAGGTTTACAGCAGCAACATCATTGCGTAGCTTGTTTAACTTGGGAGACAACCAACTTAGATTCACATCACCCATTATGAAAAGTTCACCAGATTGTGAGAGGGAGGTGATATTTGCATGAGTTCAGTCGTGACTGAGGGTTGTATGCTTGGGTGGCAATAGATGCCAGCCACAAAGATTGGGATTGAGAAAGGAAGGGTAATGCAGGTGACAAGAGCTTCATAGGTAGCTGGGATGGATGTAAATAGGGTGGTAGTAAACTGCAGTGAGGACAGGCTATACATGGCCACTCTCCCTCCACAACCTAATCTAGCTTGTCTGGAGATGGAATACCCAGGGATAGCAATGGCACTGTCAGGGGTGCTTTTTTTGAGCTGGTCTCGGTAATAATTAGGATGTCAGGGGTGTGTGAAATCATAAGAGTTTGTAGGAGGTTGATTTTAGGTAGCAGGCTGCAGATGTTCAGCTGGAGGAGCTTCAACCCATTAGAGAGGCTTGTAGTGGGAGTGGGGTTTGGAGACATGTTATTTGGGTAAGGAGCCAGGGTAGGAGATGAAATAGGGCCAGGGTTTGGGTGGATGTTCCCTGATGAAAGAAGGAAGAGGGCAAGGATGAAATAGTGAAGTTTAGGACTTTTGTAATTGGAGTAGGAAATACGTGAGGGAGAGGAAGAGGGAGGGAGGGAGGGAGGGTGGAGAGAAGAGATAAGGAAACGAAGAAAGGCAAAGTGACTAGGAAGGGAAAACAAAGATGCTGGAGGGTGGTAGGGAAAGTGGGGTCTACTTACAAGAGGAGCTGTAGGGGTGATTGACAGAATGAAAAAGGTATCTGGAAGGGAAGGGGAGAGAGAAGTGGCAATAGGTGTAGAGGGGGAGACTGGGATAAGGGTAAGAACCAGGAAGGGTGTGAATAGGAGGGAGATGGAAACCATTCTGGGTAGGGTAGTAGAGACTTTGCACAGGCTTACAGATTCAGATCACACCACTGAATGTTAGGATGTTGATAATTTGGTTTAGGTATGAATGACCCAGGACTAGGAGTAATAGGGGAAAGTAGTGGGTAGAGGATTGCAAACTACTTGTGTTGTTGCCCTCTAGTGGCTTTACAGTATTATTTGCAAATCACTAACAGGCCAGTGCAGGTTACGCAAATGCTGCTCTGCACTGAACTGCTCACAGAAGTGAGCTACTGACTGAACTGGCAAGCAAAAAGATCAGGACTTCTCTACACAGCTGCTAAAAGGAAGAAACGTCAAAGGTCAGTGTTTCTTTGCAGTCTTATGCCCCAGTTCAGTGATTTCAGCACTGGCTTCAGCATTGGGCAGGAAACCAGTGTCAGTGCTCTGGGCTGTCTGGAACCTTTAAGTTCCCACTTGGTGAAAGGCTCAAAAATCCTCTTTCCCTTGTTCTGGGTCCAGGACCAGATGTTACCTTATGGGTCAAGGAGAAGCGTGGGCAGCAGGCACCTTCTTGGCCTGTCCTAGGCAGGTGCGTTGCATATGGAGGGGACCGCATCAGTGGTACCAGACCAGTGGCTCTGATCAGCCTTATGGGCCAAGGAGGAGCATGGGCAGCAGGTGCCTTCCCAGGCTGTCCTAGGCAGGTGGATTGATTGTGGAGGGGACCGCATCAGTGGTACCAGCCCAGTGGGCTCTGATCAGCCTTATGGGCCAAGGAGGAGCATGGGCAGCAGGCACCTTCTCGGCCTGTCCTAGGCAGGTAGGTTGCTTGTGGAGGGGACCACATCAGCAGTACCAGCCCAGTGGGATCCGCTCAGCCTGCTCATCCTAAACCTGGTGCATTAGCAGCTATTAAGCTTCCCATTCAGCACTAGTAACCTCTGCATACTATTCATAATGGGTCAAGATGCATGCCAGTTATGACTACAGTATATCCTGGCTTCCAGGGCTTCCTGGGCTTCCTTGCCTTGGAGGCCAGTGTTCTCACTCTGCTACCTTGAAGTGTGCATTTTGCAGATGGACCCCTCAGCTTGGGAAGCTGTCTTCTCTTTCCGCCAGTCAGGTGAAAATTACCTGCACTGTGGTGGAATCTTTAGCGGTATAGATCAACGTGGCAGTACCTCACAGTGTAATATGTATTACTTCAGCTACCAAATTGTGGAGCCTCCAAGTCTTCATGGGCTCCTATAGCTGTGTAGACCACATTGGCAGCACCTTCCAAACTATTCTCCCTATGTTTACTAAAGGTTCACCTGGTCTCTCCCTATTTCCCTTGTCTTCATCTGTCCCTCTATGGTGAAGTTCTACACTATGACACTATGACACAGATCTGCCCCTCAAGTTTTTAATATCCTATGTCTTGCCTCTTCCAGGATTGGCTTCCTATCCAATTGGGCCTCCTCTAAATTTGGACGCCAGGTATGCACCATTCAGCAGACATTTATCTCCTCCATTACCACATTTTGGGATGGGCCTCTTTTAAAAGGAGCTGACTTTAGCTACAGAGATCAGCTCAAGGTACTGCCATGGCAGAAGAAATAATGCACTTACAGGTGAAATTTGCAGAGTCAAAGCAATATACAGTATATTGTAGGAAGAGCCAACATGTTGACTGAGTAATTAAAATGCAGCACTGATAGTGTATGTTTCATAAGTGATGAAGGCAGAATATCCTGTACCCTGCATATTAGATATGAATAATCTAGTACAGGATACACTATGTAATCGATCCAGGAACTGTGGCGTGAGTATGTGGTCCATAGGTAGTGTGGCAGGGATCATCATGGTGCCATACAAGGGAAATTAGGTGAAAACCATTTACACAGACTTTCAAATGCATTTGATAATTCAATTAAATTTTATTTTATATGTTGTATTATAAAACTGCTTTTCAAAGAACAATAAAACAGGTATAGTACAAGGGAAAAGAAACACAGATTCAAGATCAGACCAATGAGATACTTCAATTAATCTAAAATAAGATTCCACAGTACAGAGTAATGGAATAATAATGGAATATGATTATAGAATTAGAGGAGTGGGATATAAAAGTGGACTAAAAGCAGAAAACAGTTTGTAGTAGGAGAGTTCTGACCTTTCAATCAAATGTTCATTTAAAAGGGAAGACCCTTAAGTTTGGGGTTATTGGGTAACTTGCGCACTGCTCTCTTGTGAGTTTCATGTAAGAGCTGATGAAGTGAGTGACAAAATCTTTTTATGTCCACATCTGCTCTTTACTTCTGCCCCACCCCCCCCACACACACACACACTCATGCCTGTCACATTCTTGTAATATTGTAGCTTGCTAATTGCCCTGAAGGTAATGCTGCTCTTGAAAGCATGCGCCTTTGCTCCCTTCCTTGTTCTGCCAGCCATTTTTGGCCCTGCACTTGTCCTTTCAACATAACACATTCATTAGCCAAGCTATATTTATAAAGCATTCAATAATCAGCAACTAAGTACAAAAACATATATGTTAAATTTAAATGATTAATGTATTATTATAGGGGCCACACATGAAGTATTCTTATTGCATTTTCAGGATTTAAAATTCCAGGATTGCATTGATGATTGCCAGCCATATTTCTAAGTTTTTACATTGATTCTACTACTGCCTGGCTTGTATTATGTTTATCAATATATGGAAAGAAAACTATATATACAAGAAAGTAAACAAAAAAAAAAAGAACCAGGCTTTTAAAGTAACAGGAGTCAATTACTGAATGGTTGGCAGTAGCTGCTAAAGTACTGGTACCCGCTGATTAAACCACAGGAGGAGGTATATGCCAATGAGGGAGTGAAGCTACAGTCTGGCCTATAAAAGCTGAAGACCAGCCTCTTAAGGGACCAGCATGCAGGAGTAGACTGAGGCAGAAAAGGAATGTGTTCTGGAGGAGAGGGAGTCTCCAGAAGATTGTAGCTTGGCCAGCAACTAGATGACATTGGGGAGTAAGATCAAAGTGGAGATTTGAGTGCCATGTAGATAGGCAGAGGCAGGGGGGTTGGTATGAGAAGGGAGGATATTTAGTCTGAAAGATTTTTGGTCCAGAATTTTAAAGTCAGAGGGGTACCATACATGAGCCACTGCCCATCCAAGGAAGACCGGCACAGTCTGGACATCAGGTCACAGTGGTGGCTGTTGGTGATCCAAATCTACCCATACAACAAATCAAAGAAGGTGTCAATCAAGTTGCCAATCATCATTATGTGCTGTCCAGTGAGGAAATGTGATATGGTCAACTGCAAGTTGACTGATCTAAATGTAAGCTTCCCCTTGCTGATTCAAAAATCCTTGCAGTACATGCAGAACACTTGCTTAGCAGTGTGTGAGGGAAGTATGTGTTTATTCATTTTTTATATTGGGGTGTATGACAAATGCCTAAGCATGGTAGATACAGTATCTTGACTGTGCATGTGTAGTTTTCTTCATAAGATTGGTGGAAAGCAAAGAACTGTACACAGTTAAAGTTTTACTAAATGTCATCTACTAGGGATGTGCATGCCCACAAAATTAATTCTCAAATATCTTGGAAATATGGTGTTCAGTACTTGGGATTCAAGTACAGAGTGTGTTTCTCTATTCAGTGGCACAATATTAAGAGGAAATTATTGGGGATACTAATAAAACAAAAACAAAACCGAAATAAAACACTATCTCTCCTCAGCTGTCCAAGACCTCTCCTTTAGCCACCCCCTCCAACCATACCTCTCAACCTTTTGTCCCCTAAATGTGGAACATTGCCTCTAAAAATGTGGAACAAATGAGCAAAATGTGGAACACTTAATCAAATCTTTACCTAGGAAGCTCAGAACACTGTTAAAATGTTTGCATTTATGTTCAGAAAGTCTGTTATTAATTGAATAATATCTTTTTTGCATCATTTACTATAGATTTTTGCTTTAAAATGTTAATACTGAATGTGGGACAAGTCCTCACAATGTGGAACAGGGAGCTTTTGTGAAGTAAAATGAGGAACGTTCCTCGTAATGTGGTACAGTTGAGAGGTATGCCTCCAACACCCTAATCATTTCCCACAGTCAATCCCACTCCCTATCCTACCTTAGAAATGTTTTTTTAATTGATAGAGCCATCTTTAAATGCAATCCCTTCTTAGCTCGCATAGTATCCAGAAAAGATAATTTATTTAATCATGGAGGCCCCTTCTGACTACAATCCACTGTGCGGGGGGCCAATGGCAGACAATCCAAACTAGCCCAGTTATCTCCCTTCCTCACCCACAGTGCACCTTTCCCTCACTAATGCTGTCTGCCATTTTGGATGGAGGGGTGCAGAGTGATTTGTGTTATTGATAATGTTAGGCAAGCGGCATCAAGGCTGGCTTGGAAACTGAGTAGAGTGGGCAAAACATAGCCTACAGTCAGATAGGCCAGCTGGAGGTTTGAGTGAGGCTGGCCAAATATAAACTCCCTGTTTGGGTGGTCCAAACAAACTCTCATTCTGTGGGGCTTGCTTAGACCTGAGCAGGGAGGGCCAAACATAAACTCCTCATTCAGTGGGGCTGGGCTAAATATAAATTCCCTCTTTGTTGTAGCTTGTAGCAGGCTTGAAGCCAGAGTGGGGTGGGCCAAACATAAACTTCTATTTTTTAGGACTGACCTGTGCCTGCATAGGGTAGGGCCAAACATAACATTCCCAGTCAACAGGGGCTAGTTTAGGACATGAGTGGGAAAAATGCAATCTCTGCACATGGCACTCTGGGCCTGATCAGGTTGAATGTTCCATATTTGGAAGCGGTAGCTCTGGTCCAAATGCAATAGCATCCTGCTGACAGAAGGCAGCACTGAGAAATGGACAGATACAACAGCTGATACTGGGCTTTGGAAACAGGTCAGGCTGTGCTCTGCAGACCAGTAATAGTACACCTATAGAGATTCCTCCACTTTTTCAAACACGACGTGTGGATGCCTCACACACACACACGACTACTACACACACACATACACTACAATTACCATTGACTACACATTTATGATTTCAAAATAAGTCTATAAAGGCAAATGAAACTATTGAGTCTTAATAGCCTAACAAACATAACATTTGTAATTACCTGTACTTACCTGATTAACACCATATCACCCAAAATGGTGTTTCCTGTCCAAGCCTCATCAGTTAATCACATAATAACAAGAATAAAATGCTTTAGATATAATGGACTACTTTGTGTATTCATTTTTCAGTCAAACTCAAAAATTGAAAACAGTAGCTCTTATGGTCCATGCCAGCTAAAACTAGAGTACATAAATTCAGTTATTCACTTGAGAAGAAATAGGAACCATGAACCAAATGTTTTATACCAGGGGTAATAATCCTGTGGAATACTTAAGCAATAAGGCACGACAGGGTGTGTGTTATCGTGTAATAATGTCACTCCTGGGGTGGGTTGAAGCACGCGGCGTAGCCGAGTGCTTCCACCACCCCAGGAGTGACGTTATTACATGATAACACACTCCCTTGAGTGCCTTATTGCTATTACACAATGGCTCATTTATTAATAAAAGAAAAAAAATGAAAAAATATATATTTTTAAGCATTTTACACTTGATTTTTGTGTGCGAAAGTATATCATTTAAAAAAAAGTCCAGAACATTATCCATCAGTAGGTGGCGCTGCAGACTGAATGATCTAAATGTCCAGTTGTACCTGTACTGTGCCTTGCCTTGTGTGATCTTTGTTGTGCCCCCACCGTGACGGAGTGTTGGCAGTGAAAGTCATAATGAAAAGCTGATTTATTTTAGCACTGTTGTTTTTTTATAGTTTGCATGTTTTTTTCGTTTAAGTAGGAATGGTGCTTTGCGAGTGGGTGGGTGGTTGACTGCGAGCATCCGTCTAGTGACATATGGAACCACGATGCTGGAGATAAAAGTTGTCAGAGGTACGATTTATTGTTTAAAACGTTGAGCCAGGGGGAAATACATTTGTACTTTGGTGGCAGTTTCTTTTTGGTTATGGACGAGCAGGCACGTGCCCACAGTGAACAGCTTTAGCTGCAGTGGGAGCCATAGACTGCCGTGCTTGAGAAAACCTTTTTTTTCTCAAAAATAAAAACAAATGTGGGTTCTTTATGTAGTTGTACAGCGATGGCTTAGCATGAGGAAGACGAACTGAATGGATGACGGAAGGAGAAAGTGTGTGTGTGAGTTTGGGGAGGCACACATTACGATGAATTGGTGTGTGTGGGGCGGTAAAGCTGTGAAGGGTCATGTTTGGTCATGTGGGCATTAAGCGGGCAGTGATTCCTGTTTGGCTATGCGGCTGTTTTGCTGCCCATCCTTGATACAGTGATGTTATTGTGTAATTACATCACTGTGTCTAGGACTCAATAGCCAATCAGCATCTTTGATTTTTCCTTGCCATTGTATAATATAAGATACCTGTGATGCAAATCACCCAACAAGAGACCTGTGTGTTGAACCATTGAGCTTAGCCATTTGTCATATTTCTTCTTCTTCTTCTGCTAAGCAAACCCACCCAATCCCCAAAAGAGATTGAAGCCGCCCTTCTGAAAATTCCCCAAAAGCTCAAAACAAAAGATATTTCAACTGATCATGTAATGGCCATGTGCCAACTGAACTCCACCAATCACACTGCAGGATTTCTCTTACCATTTTCATAAAAAATTGATTTTTCAAAGTCAAAAGCAAGTTAACTGTTGGGTCATACCTATCTTTATTATTACAACCATGTACATGGAAACAAGGTCTTTGTCCCCTACAGTTTATCAGCCCTGATGATTATCCCCTAGCTGAAGTCATAATCCCCTGCTTTACACTATGTTGCTGTAGAAATCATTGTAGAGTGACAAGGATGAGGATCTCATCTAGGGAATAAACAAAAGGAACAAATGAACTAGAAGCAGAAAAGTTCTGGCATAAGTTTGCAATTTATATTTTTGGATACAAGTCTTAGTTGTGTCTGATTTTAAATATGTTATGGGACTTGCTCATAAAAATCATTATTTTAAGACACATGTCCAAGAGATGTCTGCTAGACCACTTTGCACAAGTCTAGCATGCATTCATTTTGCAGTTATTTATGTTCAAATGTAGATGCAAGCTGCCATTGTACAAAACTCTTCCAACTATCACAAAATCAATAGCTGTTGGGAAATCTTATGTGGGTTAATGCAAAGGGTAAGATGCCCTGTCAGTATAAAGGTCCCTAGTCAACATCCAAGGGAAATTCAGAAATCAGGACAGTGCAAACGAAAGAGGATCTGCCCCCACCCCCCCAACAAGCAGACAAATGAGAAATACAGCTGTACTCCTGCAAAACCTCCATTTTGCAGTGCACAGGAGGATTAAATGAACCCTCTCCCTTCACTAGCCCATTAAATGTAGTGAGTAAGTGTCCTTTGTTTTGTTTTTGTTGTTGGGGCTCCACAAGTTTGTACAGAACTTATGCTAACACATATCTATCTTAGGCCATTCTGTAGATCAGGGCTAATACACACATGCTACACGGGCCTTATAGATACTCAGAGATAAACTTAGATAGTGCTCTCATTTAAGGGTCTGTGATATCTGTGGGTTGACTTCAAAAAATATACAGACACAAACTTCTGCTTATACGTCAGACATTTTCTGTAGTTCTCTTTCCCACTTACTTTATTATGAAGGACATCTGCTTGAAAATAGGATCCTTATCTGTAAGTCTTCATCAACTGCCTGACTATGCATGATCTTGTAACACTGTTAGTTTACTCACCTGATAAAACGGATTATATGAGCATCCCTTCATAACATTTCTAATCCCTTATAACCTGCGTTATGTCTACCTGATACACTGGTGATGCACATGTGACTTGAAGTTTATACAACTTGATACCCCCTCTCACCCTGCCTTACCCACTTTCCTCACTTTGAAGCTTTGCAATCTTTGCTTTATTTTGCTTAGTACTGTGGAACGAATCTTGTTGAAAGTGTTAGTCATCTGACCAAAATGCAGTATGTACTGTCACTCATGAAATTAATCTACATAATGCCTGGAATGATTACTATTTTAAAGATGTTTATCGTAAACATACATTGGAGCTAGCCATGCGGAAATGCAGTCCCACAGATTCCTGCATGACAAAAGGGATTAACTGCCATTGAAATTTCATTGTTCCCTACAGCAACTCTGCAAAATTCTGCAGTATTCTGTGTTGCAACCTGGCAGACTCCACTGTATTTTCAGTTAAACTGATTGTGACTAAATGTTTGTATCATCCAGCATCTGTGTCTGTCGGTCTGTCTGTCTGTCTGTCTCTCTCTCTCTCTCTCTCTCCAGGCTTGGTCAAGGAATGATGTAATGGGGTGTTCATATAATCACCCTTCTTAAGTGAGTAAACTAACATTATATATTGCAACCCTTTGCAGCACTCCAGATCCTTTATGACTTGGGTATCTCTTTGTAGTAGAAATTGAGAGGGATAGTAGAGAGAGACAAAGGCTAAGACCACATACAGTAGTTACCATTAAATCACACTGTTAAGTGCTTTTCTGCTGAAGTTTGCTCTTTCTGAGTCTATTCAGTCTGTACACTAATGGTTCATAAAGGTGAATATAGTAGTCCAAGTCGATCCAGAACAGATCTCAGCTGATGACATTTCATTTCATTCTGCTGAGGAACTAGTTACCATTCTTGTTTAATGGCCTTTGATTCCATTTATGGGATCCTTGTTCTAGGCCTCTACATTTGCCCTCTTGTGCTTGTGTTGGCTATGGTGGCCTTGGAGGCCACTGTGCCTGCCTTTCTACCTTTGAGATGGATGAAGAGTCTGTCCTCTTGCTTCCTCTGTTCTCTGTAAATGAACTACCATAATCCTACTTACATTCAGTGTGTGCGTGTGTAAGTATCTGTTTTGGTCATTGCATTCATGAAAGATCAGTAGGTTAAGAGTCTGTGCATTGTGGAAGTGTGATGACACCTTCGGTCTGAACAATGGTCATGTATTCAGTGTGACCCTGTTAAGGTGGATTACTAGAAAGGCTCCAGTAGGATAATGTGTTGAGCTCGCTGATCCAGAGGGTTGAACAAATTGCCATATGAAATAGCATGTCTACCATATATAACAGTTCCAAGGGATGGTTTGTCATTGCTCTCAGGACTAAGTTAAAATTGCAGGGAGAGCTTGTTTGTTTTAACTTTAACCTGAGGTTCCTTGCCATGCTTAGGAACCTGATGGCATCTGGATAAGCTCCAGGGATGTGTGCACCTATTTGTCCACATGCTGTACTAATGACTGACAGTTGCACCCTAAGCAATGCCACTGATTGTTCCTTATCAAACACCTGTTGGAGGTATAGTAGGATAGTTATGGATGACTCAGTGGGCTGTAGATCTCTCTTCGAGTACTGCCTTCTAAATGTCAACCACTGTCTGTTATATGTGTCTGATGTTGATGGCCTAGCTGCATGGTGTCAACCACTTTTGTGTCATACCCTGCTTTCAGCAGTTTTTTTTCCATTCAGGAGCCATGCCTTTACTCATAGATTGCAGGGTTGGGATGTTGACTTTGGCCCTTGGTCACTATGTCTGACTAGTCCAGAAAGTGCCATGGTTGGTTTACTGCCATTGTTTCCAGTGACCCACACAAAACTAGAAGGATGTGATGATCACCACAATTGAACATGCCCTTTGGATTTTGTGAAAGACATGCTGAATTACTGGGACTAGCAAAAAGATGTACAGTAGAGCCACCAGGATGTAGCACAGTGCAACAGATTCCTGCATGAACAAATGGGTTAACTGACATTGACATTGCATTGTTTCCAGTAGTAGCTATGCAGAATTCAGCAGTATTATGCAGTGTATCCTATTAGTAATTGAACTTTTTTCTCCAGTGCCATGAGGTACTCCTGGAGCGGTCCCCATTTGGCATCCATCTGCTAGAATATTGCTGCATGCAGTTGCCATTATCCTGGGTTTACTGCCTGTTTTGTGAGCCGGTTGGCTTGTGCGCTCAGTTTTCCTACTAGATGTATCACAGTGATGTTGATCAAGTTCTTTTATACTCACTTTAGTACCTTTATTGACACAAGCAGCATCCCCTCGCTTTTGGTTTCCCCTTTTGTTGATACTAAAGATCATGAGCCTGTTGTTGGACCATAGCAGTGTTGATTTTCCTTTGATATGGGGTGTGAAATGTCTGAGTGTTAGAAACACTGCCATCATTTCCAGCACATTGATGGGGAGTTTCATTTTCAAGTGTGACTACTTCTTTTGTGCTATTTTGTTGCACAGACTTTCACCCCTCCCTAGCATGGTGGCACTGGTGTCTACTGATTCTTTGTGTTGCTGTTCTATTGGGATGTCTTTTAGAAGGTTTTGTGATTGAGTCCACCATGCCAGGGACCTGTATGTTGTTGGTGTTAGTTCAACCTTCTTAGACAGGTCCTCATCCTGTACATTCTAGCTGTGGATTGCTAGTGATTGCAGTGGTCATATGTTCCATCTATCCCATGGTACAACTGCAGGGATAGACATGGTCAGATATTTCCTGAAATGTTTGTAATATCTGTAGAAAACATCGCTCCTGCCTGTAGTACCACAGTACAGCCACCAAAGAGAATCTCATTAGAAATAATGGGAAATATCTGGGACTATCTGACCATGTTAGCTGCTGCAACTGTACTGCATAAATACATAAGGACAAGGAACCCAGAAATTGAAGAATACTTCAAGTGATGGCTTTGTTGAGCTTCTACTACCCTTGCTTATGTGATCACCTTGTTGGCTCTGTTGTCCAAGGGATGCATTTATTTACTTTAGTTAGTTATTTATTTAAAAATTGGTTACCAGGAGAGGCACACTGATACAAGGCTTATTTCCATGTGCAACTCGGGGAAGGGGAAGGGGAGAACACAATTGCAAAGTTTACAGCAAGTCTGATGATGTGGTTAAAATGACAATAAAGTGCAATAGTAGAGTGCAGAATAAACAAAAAATTAAGATTTTTGCATATAACAGGGGACAAATCAGCATACAAATCAGCTGTGCAATTGGACATGGTCATAAAGTGCTTGGTCCCTGAATAAGAATAGACTGACCTAGTCTTGAGGGGAGTAGTGAAACAAGTCGATTAAACTACAGTTGAAATACCCATAACAATGCAGTTAGGGGGGCAGACGGACAGGTAACATGAGAGCAGAATCACTGAGGAAGTGTTAGGAAGGGTTCAGGTAGAGGATTGGCAGGAGTAGGGAGAAGAGGGGAGTTGTTTTATCTAGCTTTTGACAAAATGAAGGGAGGTGGTGAGATGGATGGAGGAAGGTAGCTGGTTCCAGAGGGAGGTGAGGCAATATGAGAATGCAGATGTCCCAGCTGAGCAGTGAGGGTGGGAGAGTGAGAATATGTGAGGGTCCCTAGGGTGTAGGGAGTAGAAGGAGGTGGGGATGAGGGAGAGGTGTGAGGATAGGCCTGAGGGGAGGGACCCAAACCTGTATTTAGAAATGACAGAAGTACAGTGTGACTGGTGATGTAAAGGAAGAGGAGGATGGATAAAGAGGAGTATAGAGAGCAGTGGTGGATACAAGATGGTGAGTTGGTAGCAAAGTGGCACAAAATGTTGCACAGAGTGTCCAGTCTGGTAAGGGAAGTGGAGGGGGCAATGCCATGGACCACATCTGCATAGTTGAAAACTGCAAGAACCATTTTAGTGACCAGCTCTCAGCAGAGCTGAGAAGAAAGGTAGTCTTTATTGAGGTACAGGACACTGAGTTTGGAGGGGAGTTTGGTATGGATGGAATCAATGTTGGTAGAGAAGTCAAGCTTGTTATCTAACTATGCACCAAGGTACTTGAAAGTTAGGACTACTTCAAGGGGGATGTTATCCATCGTGGAGAAAACATGGTAGGTGGAGAGCCTGGCAAGCTTCTGGTTGGTATGAAACATCATTGACACCATTTTTTTAGTGTTGACCAGAAGCTGGTAAGACTGCAACCAGTGCAGAGCATTGTGGACTTCTTGCTGGAGTGAGACCTCCACAGATGAGGCCATTGGACCAGAAGTGTAGAGAACCGTGTCTTCTGCAAGCAGTATATGTGAATATGCGAGTTGGCACAAGCAGAGGGGAGGTAATTTAGGAAGATGGAAAATAGAAATGGACCTGGATCCCAGTAGGACCTTGGACTGGATAGGGAGGGTCAGAGACTGGGCGCATTCTACCTGTACTGACTGTTGATGGCCCATGAGATAGGAATGGAAGCAGTCAACAGCAGGAGCTGAGAGGCCAGCAGAGCTCAGCTTGTCCAGGAGGAGTGGATGGAACACAGAGTCAAAAGCTTTGGCCAGATCAATGAAAATAGCCACCGTGATGTTTCTCTGATCCATCCAAGAGAAAATGGAATCAGTGACCCAAAGCAGGGAGGAGACAATGGAGTGGTACTTCCTAAAACCAGACTTGAAGGGGGGGAGGTGAAGTTAGAGGAGTGGAGGAAGTCTGCAAGCCATGAGCAGACCACTTTCTCTTGCAGCTTTGCAAGACAGAGGAGGAGGGAGATAGGGAGAAAGTTGTCAGGGGTGGAGGGATCCCCCAGTTCATGGAGGTGGAGAACCTTGGCAATCTTCCAAGACTGAGGTTCAGTGCAAAGGGTGAAGGAGAGATTTTGGAGGTGAATAAGGGGGGAGGCGAAGGCAAGAGCTGACAGATGAAGACATGGGGTCCAAACCATCTGGACTAGATTTGGAAGAGTTGAGTGAGGAAAGGGTAAGCAGGGTTTTCTGTGGAGAGACAGTTGTAAAATCAAACCCCAGACTAGAGTGAGGTAAAGGGGAGAGAGGAGGTGGGGGGAGAAGAGAGGATGCATGACTCCCAAATGTGTATCAACCAGTACAACCAGATGTTCTGTTCTTCTGTTTCATATTAAGCTGCTGTTGTGCTGTTTAATTATGCATCTATGCACTGTTAGCACTTGGAGTACTGTTGCCATGGCATTTTCTGATTGTTGTGTTAATCTGACCCTCATTAGTCAGTTGTCCAAGAATGATATTACATGTATTCCTTGTTCATTTAAGGCTGCTACTAGGACTATAGCTACTTTTGTGACTACCCTTGAAGCTGATGCTAGTCTGAAGTGATAAGCCTGGTACTGGTAGTGATGACCCAGTATGTTGAACTGCAGAAATCTGTGTTGTATTTGACACAATAGCATGTGTAGATATGCATCCTTAATATCTACTGATGTGAAGAAGTCTCCTTTCTGGATAGACTAGAGAGCCAATCTGGGGGTTTCCATTTTGAACATCCTTGGTTGGACAAATTGTTTGACATCTTTGAGGCTGAGCACCAGTCTAACGTCTCCCATTTTCTTGAAACCATGAAGAAAATGTGATATATGTCTTGCCTTTTACGATGTTTCAGTACAAGGGCTATAGCTCTGTTGATAAGGAGCTTGTTTAGGGTCGCTCCCATGTTCTGAATTCTTGAGTGATATGATTAGCCTGTTTTGCCTTCGTCTTTCCACAAATTCTTCTGCATAGCCCTTTGATAGTATCTCAAGAACCCACTTAGCCTCTGTTTTCCTTGCCCACATATGCCTGAATTGTAGTAGGTGCACCTCTATTGCCATGTTTGTATGCTGGGGATCTGGAGTTCATGTGTTGTTCATTCTGTTTTTAAGTCTTAAAACTGAACTTGCCTTATTCTCAGGATGATTCGCTTATTAAATGGTTTTGGTTCCTTTGACTGAAGAAGGTGAGCTTGAAGATACATGTTTTGTATTGAGTTTGGCACTTGTCTCTGCTGGTTTTGTTACCTTGAAATTTATTCTGAAAGGAAGTAAGAAATGGTGATCTTCCTTGCCTGTTGTTTGCAAGATGTCTGTTAGGCCTTCCCCAAAAGGGTTCCCCTTTTGAAGGGTAACTTGTTCAATAATGACTTGGAGTCCATATCCACCTCCCATAGCTTGAACCATAGTGATTGCCGGGCTCTGTTAGACACCACTGCCATTCTGGTAATAATTTTAAGGGCATCCGCTGACATGTTAGGCATGTATTTTGTGGCCTGAATGGCACATTTTGGTAGGCTGGCCAGTTCAGAGTCTAGTGGTATAGATAATTACAGAACTTTTAGCCATCTGACTTGTGCTCGGCTAGTGTATATAGTGGCAGAAGCTGTTCTGTTTGACATTCCTGCAAGCTCAACATTCTTCTTGAGCATGTCATCTAACTTTTTAGCCATGGGTTCATTCAGTAGGGCCAAGCCTTTCATGGGTAGGTCCATCTTAGTACTGCTATCTGTAGGTCAACAGTCAGGGATGAGCATCATATTTAAAAGATCCCATCCTGTAGTTCAAAGCTGGGCTGCCAGACTCCTCCCCCATCCTACACACATATACACACACACACACACACACACACACACACACACACACACACACACACCTTCCTTTGCTAGCACAGTTTCTAGTTTGGTGCTTACCTCTGTGTTACTTGGCCTTGCTAATCTGCCTCCCATGTTTCTGCTTCTTTTTGTGTCCCTTTTCTTTCTCTTTCATTCCTTGTTCTGCGTTTGCTGTGCTCCTAGCTGCCGTTCTATGTGCCTCTTTCCCTCCCTCCCTTCTTGCTTGCTTTTTCTTCCCCCTTGTGGCTTCACCACCTCTAGTTTTCTGCTTCCTTTTTCTGTGGCTCTGCTGCTTTTTCTTCCTCCTTCTTGAACTCCTGTTTGGGGTCCATCCCTCCCTGTAGCTCCACTGCACTCCTCTCTTCGGTTCTGTTGCCTGCTCCTGTCTGTTCACTCTTATGTTGCTCAGTCATGATTCCTGCCTCCACTTCCTGTTTCCCTGTGCTCCCTCTGTGGCTCCTTCACTCCCCACTTCCTAGTTCTCTCTCTCTCTCTCCTGTTCCCCTGGTTCACCATCCTTCCACATGCAGCTCACTACCTTCTTGCTGTTTCCTTTCCCTGCCCCTTGTGGGGGCTCATTGTTGCTACCTCTCTGCTTTTCTATCTCCCATTGACCTTGGGCTTGTGGCTGACTTGTTCACTGATGCTCCTGACACTCCTGGCCCCTGGCTGGCTGTGTCTGTTTCTGAAGTTGCCCTGCTGTTAGTTTCCTCAGCTTCCCCCACCTTGTGGCTACTTTAGGTGATTGCTTTTTCTCAGTTCTGTTTCATCTGTTCAACCCTTCATTTCTTAACTGTTCTCTCTGTCTTATTTCTCTGCATTTTAGAATGGAATTCAAGTTGGGTGTTCCATGATGTTGCCCTTCTACTGGACCTTCTACAACATGCTCTGGTGGATGCCAGTCTGGAGACCCTTTTCTGTCTTAATTTCATGTCTCTCTGTGCTTAGTGTTAGGGCCCCTAGGAAAAGTGACATAGTGGTAGTGCAGCAGCCATTGTAAGCACTACTGTGCAGCCATGTGCCTAGCCTAGCCTATACTTGGAACCGGTCACACTTCGAATATTGCCTGGGGCATCGGGGATCATCCACCCTAAGTGGCTACCTTCTAGCTGACATGCTCTTTACCCTAGGCATTCTTGCTCAGGTAGTATTGTTCTTTTTTACAGTGATGTCTTCCACTAACAACATCCATTCTGATTATTTGGACCAGGATTCAGATCTTCCTCAGTCTATCCACAGAAAAGGAATGGCTAAATCCCCAACTTCAGATTAAAGGATGGAGGGTACCTAAGCTTTTGGCTGCTCTCCAAACCTTAAAGATCTCTTTTTCAACATCTGCTAAGAAGCAGGAGCTATTTAATCTCTACCACCTCTGCCAATCCTGGGCCTGAAA
Source organism: Neoceratodus forsteri (assembly GCA_016271365.2). Classification (NCBI taxonomy): domain Eukaryota; kingdom Metazoa; phylum Chordata; order Ceratodontiformes; family Ceratodontidae; genus Neoceratodus; species Neoceratodus forsteri. The sequence goes on from CM028136.1 coordinate 660,142,430, forward strand.
CTCCACACTCCAGAACCCTGACTCTGCTTCCGTCTATGACTCCTATCACTTCCCAGTTTTCAAAACTTTGGGATTTTTTACTTCATGTCAATTCTGTTATTTCAATCTTGGACTCCAGGGTCACTGATTTAGAAAGCAGGTCATCTACAGCTCCAGAGCCAGAACTGTTGCCAATGCCTTTTACTGTTCCTGAACCCCTCCATTGGTGCTGCTGTCTCCAGGTCCTTTGGGTTCCCATGCCACCATCACAATACTCCCACCAGGTACTAACCTCTCAGCCTCACACCTTCCCATTCCAACCACAGCCTGTTCAACCCATCTGTTACCAAATCACATGAGGGAGAACATTAATGAAGGCAAGGGTGTGAACCTTGTAGTCCTTCTTATCTCATCTTACGAAACCACTGATAATAAAATTGTCTCTATGGGGATTTTTCTGTGGTTCTGACAGCAAAACATACTCACCTTCTTAAAAAAAATTAAACATAGCAGAATTGTTTTTTTTTTTACTTTTGCTTCCCTCCAGTCACCAATCCCTGAGATTCCCTCATACATCACCTGGCTTTCCCCTGCCCAGCCTGATAGTTGACCAACCTGAGTCCCCCCTCATGCTCCAAACCCTCCACACCTACCTGCAGTGAACCCGTTGGCTTGCACCCCCTAGGGCAGGGCCACCTCCACTTTACATTGGTGCTCCTTGAAATCCAGTTTTCGGCAGGCAGGGTAAGGGTCAGAGGATAGTGGGGACTAGGCAGGTGGGATCCAGTGGTGGGTGTGGGGACTGTGGCATGTCATCTACTCAGGGATGGGGCTTTTCCCTTGTTCTTTGAGCATGTTATTATCTTCAAGGCATGGTCATGCAATGATGTCTAGTGCAAGATGAGTGCACTCCTGCACCCAGCCAGTGGACATGTGCCATCACCTCCACCCCATCCTGACGTGATCCCCATCTGTAGCATACCTAGCCTCCACTGGGAATGGCTGATGCCAGGGAACCATAACTCACCCTCCCTAGGAGGGAAGAGCAGTCCTCTGGACACTCAATCTTCTCCTCCCTGGCCAACCACCAGCAACCTGAGCTCACTCCAGAGCTTGGATCGCTGGCATGGTGCGAGGTGTGATATACAGTGACTCAACCCTCAGTGCCACTGGGTCAGTTACAATAGCAGAATTTGTTGTGACTTTTAGCATTTACAACAAAGTTGTCTGTGAAGCTCATTCAGCTCGATGTGAGGAGCTTGATTCCTATCTCTGTCTTGTTGTCAACCTAGCTGTATGATATTGGGACACCTATTTATATGATTACCACAAATCATTTTCAGCCAAAGCAGCAGCAGCATATCTATCGAGGAACAACTTATGCATATCCTGGGCATCACTTGAAAATAAGCTGTTCTGTAGGCATTTTGCCAATTAAAGAGCCTTAACCTGTTCTATATATGGAACTTTCTCCCATTTCTCCGCCTTGTGTCCCCTCACGATTCACAATTCTCAGCCATCTACCAGTACTGCTCCTGCTCACACCTCTTCTACTTGCATTCTATGCTGCTAAGAATCTCCTGGACAAAACAGAGCATGAAACTGTATTTTCTGCTGGAACAGCAGTATGAGTAATTTTAATGAATTGGCTTGTTTTGCTCCCTCGTGTAGCCTTTTATACATTACTAGCCACTGTGGAGAGGCCCATTCCAAGTTGGTTTGTCACCAGAAACTGTCCTTCATTCCAAATCAAGACCACAAATGACATTCAGTTCATCCATCTTCTCCAGTTCACATCTAATGCCTTCACCAGCTTTTGTCAACACATCCTGTCCAGCAGTTCATCCAGTTTTTAATTACTGGCCTTTCACATGGTTTCTATACTGGTCTTCTTGCAGTTCCTACCACATCAATCATGTGCCCTAATCTTAAATCACCTACATCAACACCTGAAGTTGTTTATGCACTCCTGACTAATAAACTGGCTAAATAATTCCTTACTGGCACCTTTGCAGTTCCTCCATTTACTTATTCCCATATTCGTCTCATCGGGATAGCTACCCAAAAATATTTCTGAATGAAACTACTCATTATTGATTTGTCAGTCCCTCATTCTATTACAAATCCTAGCATTATTTTTCTAATTTCTTCTGAAAAATATTCCCTGACCTATGCATAAATAGTCAATGCCATCAAATTCATAAAACTCACAGGACCTGGTGCTTGGTTAACCAAGGCAGACATCATGGATACCTTCAAATTGTTACCTATGCATCCTTCCTTCAGTTTGTATGTGGGATTTATTTATTTTTTTTATATTCTATTTATTCCAGTGAACCAGGGCATCTCTGGTAAGTGCCCACTTGACCTCTGCCTCTACTCCCCGCTGAGACCTCCCTCCTCTGGGACCCTCTCCCAAGGATCTCCCAGCCCCCCAGATCACCCCCCCCGGGGAGGGGCCCATCCCACCTACCTGGTGGCCTTTCTGTAATTAGAGGGTCAGTCCTGGTTGAGGGCCTGGGGGGACCATTGGAGGATGGTCCAGCACTGTGGATATGGGCTAGGTCCCTGGAGCCTTCGTCACCTCCCTGGTCCTCTGGGGTATTTTATTGTGATGGTTTCCCCTCCTGGAGTGCAGTCATGCAATGACATTCTGGTATTAACATACTGACATCTGCTGCTGCTCCAACCCTAGTCATTGCACCGTGAGTTCCTTGTACTGCCCCCGATCTCCATCAGGGACTGCTAAGGAGCGGTGCTTGGCTCAGATCCCCCTGGGAAGGGAGAGCAATCCTCTGGATGCTCAATCCCTTCCTTTTCCTGACGACCCCCAGTGGCCCAAGTCTGTTCCCGGACCCATGTTGCTGGTGTGGCACGAGGTGTGGCATCCAGCACCTCAATCTTCAGTGCCACCGGGCTGGCTTGTATGTGGGATTTCATGGAACAACCAATATTACCAGTATTGCTGGCAGTATTACCAATGTTGCTGGCAGTGTAGTCTAGAGGTTAGAGTAACAAGCTGTGAATGAGCAAGGTACACACAACAGACCTGAGTTTGATTCTCACAACCTCCACTTGCATTCTGTGCGACTCTCAGCAAGTTATTTAACCTCCCCAGTGCTTCTGGATCACCCCTAAAATCTGCTGCTGAACTCAGTCTTCAAAGTATTTACAGATGCCACACCCACTTTTAGTTTCTCCAGTATATTTGGTCCTTCTTAGTTTGCTTGTCCATGGCTATCCAAAACCAAAGACTTTCCTTATCTTCATTCTGCTTCCTCTTTATTCAAAATCTATCCCATCATTGCAGTGGCCCTTACCTGGAGATACCTATGGAGCAATCAGTTTGTAACATTCTACTCAGATAACCAAGCAGCAGTAGCCATCATTAACAAGAGGTGGTCATCCTCCCATTCCATAATGAACTTCCTGAAATGATTGACATGGACCTCTTTAACTCAGCACTTCAGAATACACTGTATGTATATACCACAGCTTTTTCATTTTCTAACTGATTATCTTTCCTGTTTTCATTTTCAACAGTTCAAATCTACTTGTCCACAAGACGCAAAGAGATGACTCCTCCTCCTCTGCCATTTCAAGAGCTTTAAGTGACCTGGCTTTTTACTTTATCATGCCTCTTTAACTGTCTAGACTTCTTTAGCTGCTTCTACTGAATCTGTCAACAAATTTGCATGGAAGAAATTCAATACCTGTTGCGCCATCAAAAAAATGGCTCCATTGCAGTACTCAGTTAGTCATGTGCTGACATTTGCTTTTTACTGCTCGCAGTCATTCTGCTTTATAGCCACAACAATCAAACAACATATTTCCAGTTTTCAATTTATTATGATGGCCATCCTTACCAATACTTCCTGCTCCTTCTTATTTTGTCCGGCAATCAAGGCTTTTCTCCATGGATTATTAAAACCCACCCCTCAATATCCTCCAAACAGAAAGCCCATAGATTGCAACCTGTATTCCTGAATGATGAACACTGTAAAAGGTCGTAGTCTGTTAATGCACCAACTCATTACTAGTGTGGTGATTCTGTTGCTGGGATGTTGTGACAGGCTTCTGAGGCTAGCTTGATTTCTTGCTGCTTGGTATGCTGAGTGTAAGCAGAGTCACAGCACTGGATTTTTAAGGTGTGTGACTGTTGCCAAAAACAAAGCATATGGGGCTCCTGTAACTCTTTTCCTGTTTGCTTATGTCTCTTCTTTCCAATTAACTAGGATGTGGAGTTTGTTATAGTTAGTTGTGGGGGTGCTGGGGCAAAGTCCACCACATGGGTGTGTGGGGGGGAATAACCCCCTACATAATACAGTTTGATTTTGCTTTGTCATAGTGTTGCTGTTCAGTTGGTGTGGCAGTAATTTGTGGAGGTTACTATGCTGTTACCTGACTTTCGTTTCCCGGTACTGCACTGCAACTCCCTGGTGACAGAATGTCAGGGTGCTGCACTTGCTGTTGGCAAATTGCTTGCACTCTACTTTGCATCACTTTGTTAGATGTCACTGTGACATGGGTGAACCATGAAAGATGGAGTCTTTGAATCCTTCTCTGATCTTGACATCCAAGCAGCCATGTCCTTGTTTTACAACCTAGAGAATTTACAGCAGTATCTTCCATCTTAAATCCCACAATTCTCCTCACTAACAAGAAAATATCTGTGGATCACTTCATCCTTACCTTGCCTAGCTCAAAAACTGCCAGAATGAATAAAGCAGTCCATGTATCTTATCATTTGACAAACTCAACATCATGTCCTATATAAGTCCTCCACCATCTGCAATCCATGAACAAACATTCTGATTCCATTCATCATCTCCTCTTTTCTGATAACTATTTCATCATAACTACTTCTTGGTTTATCCTTCATGTCAGAATGTTACTATCCCAACTGGGTCTCAAGGCTTCACAGTATTCTGGTCATTCCTTCAGAATTGAGGCTACTACCACTGCTTAATGTAACAACATTCCAGCACACATAATCAAGATCATGTGATTGCTGGACATTATCGTGCTTTGAACTATATGTTAGAGAACTAAATTCTGAACTCCATCAAGTTTATCAGCAGCTAGTCTCTTAATTTGTAGAAGCCTGGAGGGAAGGCTATCCTGATTACCTTGGTTCCCCAGAGGTTCCCCCCAGTTTTTTTCTCTCCTCCATGTTACCAGGCCTATTCCATGAGTAGAAAAAGGATGGGAGGTCCGTTACACCGCTCTTTGGTTCTTTGGCTCTTTAGTTATCATTTACTTTACCCGAGATAAATCCTTTTCCTGGCACCTCTACTGAGAGTGGCAGTCCAGAGGAAAGAGACATGTTAAAGTAAATCAATACAGTTGCACAAGCACTCTACACAGGCAGTCACAGATTCAATTAAAAGGTCATGTCCTGCAGAATAATGAGGAATTGCCAGACTCCTCCCCCTGTCCAACATAAGCGCGCACACACACACACATGTGCGCACGCACACACACACACCTTTGTTGCCTAGTACATTTTCTTGCCCTCCTTCCACCCCTCCTCCTTCTCTAGTGCTCATCCCCTGGTGTGCCTCTTTAGCTGCCATTTCTTTTAGCCAAGAAAAATAAGGATGGAAATCCAGAGGACAGAGACAAGCCAAAGTAAATCAATACAGTTGCACAAGCACTCTATGTAGGCAGTCATACACTGAACTTAGCTTTGTCTTCCTGGACAGGATAGAATTTGTCAGATGTCCTCATCTGTGGGAACCTTGATGGATCTGGTGCTTCCCACTGTTTGACAATTGTTTCATTCATGGATAGGCATACTGGGAAAAAACTCTTCGATTTCTACTTCTGTCTTATCATTGGGGTCAGTTTGTAGTCTGGTTCCAAGGCTTGTTTTTCTAACCCTATGGTTTTATTGATTCTGTGGACCAATTCTAAGACTGATTCATATGGACACAACTTTGCCATGAGGACTTGTTCTTTCTCACTGTCACTTTTGTCCTTCTAACCAGATTTGCTCTTGTGTTCTGTACCTGGGATCTTATTGCCACCTGACAGTGTCCCTGCATGCAGTGGCTGTGCTCCACTGTTTGACAGAGTAGTGGGACTGGGGCTTTTATCTGCCTCCAGTACCACAATCAGTTTCAACAATCTTATTAGCATTGGTTGTGGCTCTGCATGAGTGGAGTCATCTTGGATTGCCATACAGACTGAGATGTGCCTTCTTGTGAGTCATTGATTTTGATGTTGTCATGCAGCAAAGAACCAAACTTTTTTTCTATACAGCATGTGGCATAGGTAGAGCCTTCCTGTGATGGCAGTACTGAGATGCTGCATCCTTTACATTTCTTGGAAATAACAATGACTGTGTGTACAGTACAGTTCATGCTAAACTTATTGTGCCATCAATTTACAACCCATTCTGTTTATTTGACTGCAATGAGTTGCCAATTAGTTGGGTGTTTTTTTTCATATTTTTTTTCATTTATTTAAAATGAAGGTCTGTGGACAAAAATATGCCCATTTTTATAGGTGATCATACATAAGAACAAATACATGAACAAACACATTTATAAAAACTTATTCAGTCTAATCAAAACTAGTGCAATAATGCAATGTGTTCAAATATGACTTCAGGATTTGTGCAAATTACAAGTAAGAGTCAGTACAGGTGATTTCATGAGGTAATGAATTCCAGAGGCAGTCAAATCTGTAACAGAAAGAATTTTGACCATTTTCTACAGCATGGCAGTTTCAAAGCTAGCCTCCTTGATGCTCCATTAGCAATGAAACTTTATGATTCTGATTAACCAACTGACCCAAGTTTTGCTGTGCTATACCATAATTCATCTTCCAAACTCAACATCCAAGTAACTAATCTGTCTGCTGGCTGAGTCAGCAGACTTGGAATAAAATAAATAATACTTGTATGGCAATCTACTGGTAGGTTATAAGCAAATCAACATGCCTTATTCAAGAGTATTTCAACTCTATGCAATGCAATCTCCCCAGCAGATGAATATACCACTAACTGATACTCAGCTATTGGAATAATATGTGTCAAGATCATTTGTTTGTGAGGTTCTGTAGTTAAATTTGATTTATTCCAAAAAAAAGAACACCAAATTTCACATTTACAGATTTCACTAGGGCATCTATATGCTGTAAGTATGATAAACTGGAATCCACTGCAACTCCTAGATATAAATAAGAATCTACTTGTCCCAACAAGTGAACATTTAGTGTCTTAATTTGTAATGACTGTTCCATTGAAATATTCTTTTTGCTGTAAAACTGCATACATTTTGTTATTTTTTTTTTATTTGGGCATAACTTCATTCCCTCAAACCATTTTTGGATATTGTCAAAGCCCTTTTGTAATATATCATTTACAGTAGCTAGATTTTTATCTTTGGCAAACAGTATAGTATCATTTACATACAGCAGAATCTGTGTTAGTTCAGCAGCCCTGGGAGAGCGTTCAGAAATAAACTAAATAATAACAGACCTAAAATGTATCCTTGTGGAATGCTCAAATTTACTGGAACAACAGCTGAAAAATTACCGGTATTTTTACTTTTTGATGTCTATTGCTCAAGGAGCTGCCAAACCAGCTCACAACAAACTTTCAAAAAACAAAGTACCTCAGTTTTCACAATAACAAATTATGATTAACTATGTTGAAAGCTTTCAACAAATCAATGTAAATTGCTTTAAACCTGTCTCCACTGTCCAAGGCCTCATGAATCATATTGGTAAATTCAGTGAGCAATGTAATAGTGCTGTGTGATTTTTGAAAACCATGTTGTTCTTTGATCTGCAAATGAGGTTTATTTAAATATTCAACAGTCTGATCATATATTATTCTTTCTAAGGCCTTAGATAGTGGGAAAAGTATGGTAATGGGCCAATACTTATTATGAAATGGGTTTAAAGAATGTTGGATCCGATTTGGTCCACAGGTACTTTCAGCCAGACCATTATCTCAGCACAACAGCCAGGCTGAAAGTGGCACCTGGCAGTCAGGACTTGCAATATAAGAAATGCCTCTCTGCTCCTTTCAAAAGACTCTGTCCTTGAAAGAGAGATACCCACAAAAAATATGGCTGCACTTCCCCACACAACATTGTTACCGTACTTTATGTTTCTCACAGCAATGACCCGGCTCCTGTCTCCCTGGTCTCATATATCCTGCCTTGGTAAACAGCTTTACTTTTTTTTTGTTTTGTTTTATTTATTTTTTTATGTTAAATGCTGCATTTGTGTAAGTGAAGCAGTTCTGCAGCTGTGTCTTAATTGGTTTTGACTATGTCTTGAACATGCTGTACCAAAAGAAAGCATCAATTACCATTATAATCTTTTTCTTTTAACAACAAACAGCCTAGCTCCCAAACTGCTGACTGCTCTTGATGCTAGACAGCAGTTACCTGCCCTACCCAAGGGACTGTGCTGATGAAAGTAAGCACCTCTGGCAGGACACACTAGCAGCTAATGACACATATGCAGCATTGATGCCATCTGCTGGCAATGAGAAAAATGCAAAGTTAAAATTGAACTATTTTGTGAGTTGGAAACTTTTATTTTTCATGTTTTTAATTTTTCTAAATCTAATAATCCAAAATAATTTTCAAATACTGTGTACACTTTACTAATAGGGACCCATCTCATAACTGCAATAAGGCACTTCATGGGTACATTATAGTGGGATGATGGCCCTTCTTGTTTGGTGCAAGCACTCCACTTCTCCTCATGCTTCAACCCACCCGAGGTGGTCCATTATCCCACTGTAATGCACCCTCTGTCATGTCTTATTCCTTAAGTAACATCTTACATTGAACCATGATTATAGACATGAGTAACATGTGCATGTTTCCATAATCTTGGAACTTCATAATGACACAATGAAAAGTTAAATATTTTTGTTACTGAAACTATCAGTTCCTCTAATATGATTCTAAGTAACTTCATATTAGTTCCATCAGTACCCACCCAGGTCTTGAATTTTAACTTTGGGATATTTGGTTAGGTAGCCACTATTTTTTCAACTGCATTTGCAAAATTTCCATTAAAGTGATCAGCTATCTTTACAGGGTTAGAACACAGTAAACTTGTAACATTCAAATGATTACTTCCAGATCCAGAAAGTTTATTAACCCCATCCCACACATTTCAGGAGTTTTTAATTGCAGTATTTTGCTCATCACAAAAATACCTGGATTTGTCAAGTAAGATTTGTTTTTTTTGTACTTGTTCAGGTGTATGGGATCTTTTGTTTGCCTAAATAACTTCCATTTTTGATCCTTGAGTTTCATTTATTGCCTGAGTTCTGATATTAACCATTTGAATTGGTTTCACCTAGACCTAATTTTCCTAAATGGGGCAAATCAGTCATATATTTTAGTAAATTCATTAATGAAAAAATTGAGCAAAAGATCAGCAGATGGTATTGCATCCATATAAGACCAATCAAAATCTAAACAGGCTTGTTTAAAGGCCATTAATTTATTCTTCTGCAAAATATGTGCATGTGACAAAGTTGGTGGCACTTTTACCACCTTCCCTGACCATTCACAGTACAAAGGAAGATGGTAAGTAAGTGTATGCATTAATAGTACAAAGGGAGATGATCACTGTGTATCAGATAAAACAGAAGCATTAACAATGCTGTGTGGTTTAGAAGAAAGTAATACATCCATTAATGAATCATTTTCACTTCAATCATTAATTTGTGTGGGTTTGGCCATCATTTATATAAGATTAAGGGTATTAATTTTATCCTGGTGTTTTTTTATCTGTCTTACATAACCACTTAATATTAAAATCTCCAAGAACTATCTTCTCTTAACTTGTATTCAGATTTTTAACACTAGAGACAAAATTATCAAAATCAATAGAGGTATCTTTTGGAAGCAAGTAAACTATGCTAGCATTCAATTTTTTTTAACCCCTTAGAGTAACAGTTTCATTTATGAATTCACAACTTTTGTCAATTGAATACACAAGATACCCCCTTACCATCCTCTGCTGGTACCATCCTCCCCCTTGCCTCGGAGAATTTCAAAATAAAATAGATTAGATACCCCTTCAATCTCCTGTTGGTATTCTCCTCCCTGTTCTGTCCTGGTGAATGTCAAATTAAAGTAGACATGACTCAAATCGACAACCCCCCCCCGCCCGGATGCCCAATCAGGTGGACATAACACAGGTTACAATGGATCAGGAAAGCTGTAAAATGATGAGATACACAATCCTTTGATTATGAATCACAGTTGGTTGCTCTAGAAATGAATTTGAGGTGACAAACAGTAGATTATGACATCACATGCAGCCATAAAACTGTACTAGATGACATTCAAAGCACAAAGACCCTGTTTTCATATGATTTCCCTTAGTAGTAAAAAATAAGTGTAAGATAAAAACAATAAACATAGAAAATACAATGAAAACTCTGTATGTCCAACATCTTATCAGAGTCATTACAGGGTTCTTAACTTGAAAGGGGATAGCACTGCTGGGACCACAAGTAGAGATGCAGTGCAGTTTTAATTCACTGGTTGTAATGGCATGAGTTTGCTAACATTAGCACTTCATGAACATTGTGAATTATGTGGCAGCCACACTATCTTCACCACACTAATAAAAAAAACTTAAACTGTGTTAAAAAACCTCCTTACATCCATTTCACTGTAATACCCCACCAACAACCACAAACTTCCTAGTCATATACCCATCTCCAATCCCCTCACTGGTTCCTGCCTCTCTCCTTCACACCTGCCCTGGCAAATTTCAAAGTAAACTAGACTAGATACCCCCATCCCCTGCTGGCACCCTCCTTCCCCTCTGTCCCAGTGCATTTCAAAGTAAAGTAGACTAGGTACTGCCCTCCATCCCCTGCCGGCACCCTCCCCCACCCTGGTGAATTTCAAAGTAAAGCAGACTTAAGTCAAGATAACAACCCTTCTCCCCACCCGCACACCAAGCACACTCTTCCACTCCCCCTCAGTCCTACCACCAGGTCAAGTAAGACCCATAACGTCACCCCCCTGGGTTCCTACCACCCTTCTCACCCCACCAGCACCCAGAAAAAATGTGACCTGTAATAAATAAAACAGTTCCCCAGTGCAGCGTATCTGCTCTATTCAGTGTCTACCTAACTTATGGTTCTGGCACATTAATGAATGGTGATGTCTGCCCCTAGTCAGCTTTTACTATGAACAAAGTCACCTTTCATTTGTGCACCATAGCCATTACCTAAATGGAATGAACTTTGGTTGTTGGCAAAGTGAAGTTGTTAAAATTCACACATTTCAGCATAAAGCATCTTTCGGCAACTTCACCCACCTTTAACCTCTGTCCCTAGCCTACCCCTCTTTGTCTTCACTGATGCATCAATATTTGTAAGACTGTTTCAATCTCTAGTTCCCTGATTGAGATGTCTATCTCTTGTAGTCCAGTGGTTGCAGAGAGTACAAATATCCATATGTGCATAAACACACCACCATGGCTGCATTTTATTGACAAGCCCAGTCCTGTTTTTACAGCTTCATAGCAGAGCTATGCTGACATATTGCTACTACATAGTAGAGAGACAGGACTGTGGAAACATGTGACTAGATACTTACATTGTGTCCTTCTACAGTGGAATTGAAGTGCATACAGTCCTCTCCATTAACCAAAGTGCTGTTCCACCCCCCACCACCAGACACACTATTTTGCTATTCTGTGCTCACTTCCCGTTCACTTCAACGTTCAGAAGTATCACTTGTTTAGGCAGTCTGGGCAACTAGATAATTTAGAATGCATCCTTTATTTTATTCAGTTTAAATGTAAAAAAAGCAGCATGAATAGCTATGTAAAGAGCTGCCCATCAATTTCAGAGTTTGCAATCTGATCATCTCTTGGCTTTCTGTGTCATTTTCAGACACCACTTTTTTTTCTGTCAGAAAGATATGCTGTCAGTACTCTGACTACTGCTGGTATCTGTTTCTTTTTAAGTTAAATTTAATGGCAATATCGGTGATTTTCATGCAACAATCTGTACAGCTAGACATTCCCAAAAGAAAGAAGATCTGACTGAACCAGTCAGGGACAAAACCAACAGCTGCTACATCTGTTCAACATGTGGGAATAGAGAAAACCAAAGCAATTACTCTGTGAGCCAAATCAACTTGGACTTCAAGATCACTGGCAAATGTTTTACATGTTTTTAGTTAATTTCACTTCATTTCTATTTGTTTGAACTTGATAAGCATATTTGTAAATAAAAGATGTGTGTTTTATTTGTGTTATTCGAAATTTGTGTTTTATGTAGAAACATGCAGAAAAGCTGACTCTGTCTCACTGATGGTCTGGGCATTCTGCTGAAACAAGCTGTTAAAACAGCACATCATAGGAGGTGCTCATTTGCATTTTTAGTTTCTATAGAACCTCCAGTGATGTGGCACAAACTCCATGTTTTCCATTCCAGCTGTCATCACAGGACTCACTGGAGCACTTGTGAGTATTAGAGTTATGAACAGGATTGCTTTTCAGGGCATTTAAAAAAATTAAAAAATGTCAGACATGTGCAAGGCAGTGTGACTCAACTGCTTACAACTCTTAATCTGTTTCAGTAATGTGTCTGTCGGAAAAACATCACAAGCATCCACATAACATTTTTATCATCATTAGTTTGTTACACAAAAAATTGCTACCTTTCATTATAGCAATAACAGCAGACCAAATATTACAATTCTATTATGTTCTATATGATTTCTTAAAACCAATCTATGCAGTACATTCTTTTATTCCATAATTTGGCAGTTACTTAACTGCTCATATTAGTTCCCAACCTTGGGGAGCATCCCTTTCCTGATCCTCCCATGTTTATTCCACTAGTTTGCAGATAAGCACACAGTATATAGGAAATAAAGTTGGATTTCAATTCATTTGAATGTAATCAAGTGTAAAAATAATGTATCATCTGCACAAATATTACAATAAATTTGTTATTCTTGTGGTATGAGGATAATCTGGATAAAGACTGTTAAGGGGATGAGAAATTTGAGTAAATTGGGGAGGGGTGTACCATTATTTTAGTGGTATGCAAGAATGAATTTTAAGACATACGAGGCCCATGTAACCTTAGGGTACAAAATATGTATTATTAGCATCATCATTCTCTCCACCTCTGAAAAACTGCTAGTGTAGTTGGTAATAGTATACAATAATAGAGACATCCCAGCATTACTATAAAAATGTCTAGACAGAGGTGAAAAGATTGATGAGGCAGCATACTGTATGTGATGGATGTAAAGTGAAGATATATTTTTATATATATGAAAATTTATAAATGAGGCATAAATCTTTAATAAGAATACATGTTTATGTTACCTTGGGGAGAGATGGCAGCCTAACGAAGCATTCCCCAGTAGCCAAATTGAAAGGTACAGCATAGGTCTGAAATGTACCCAATGGGAATTTAAAAATTAAAAACAACATGACGCTCATATTTTATGTGGGGGACAAAACAGGTACAATGAGTGATGGACATCCACCACCACTTGGGTCAAACCAGAGACTGCAAATGCAATAGTAAATAAAATAGTAAAGTGGATATTCCAGGTTTTCCCCATAACAAAGAATGGACAGAGGTGGAGTGAATGATGCAGCACTGAATGTCAATGGCATTTATAAAACAAATACATAGAGAAAATAAATTTAAAATCTCATAACTATTTTTGATCTTAACTTGACGTTGATTGCTCCTCCTAGTGAGGTACTGGCTTGAAGTAATATTCCCCAGATATTATTTTAAATGTTTACTAACGGAGGTGAATTGGCAACAGGGAAGAATGAACTCCTCTCCCCCACCCGCCTGCTCCTCGAGGTCGTGAATTGATATGAGTGTGATGGTGTGGGTGTAAGGAAGACACCAGATTCCAATGTAAATCAAAAAAAATATATATTTATTTACTAACAAAGGCGTACTGCACGACAAAAGAAAATAGAGGAAATTAAATAACAGGCAAAATGCAAAATAAAATGAAGCGATTCCCTTTTGTTGTTTTTGGTAGAGGGCCTACTATATCCATTGCAATTCATTGAACGGGTTCAGTTATTAAAGACAGGGATTGTAGGGGTACTTTATCCTTTCTGGAAATAGGACATACCTTTTGGCAGTGTTCACAGGATTTACAATAATTCTTTACTTGTTTATGTATATCTGGCCAGAAGGATCCATACAAAAGTCTATTCAAAGTTCTTTCTACCCCCTTGTGTCCTGCTAATGGAATATCATGGGCTACATACAGTAATTGCTTTCTATAACTCTCTGGAACCATCAGTTGAGATACTATTTCCCCAGTCTTAGGGTTGACACATTCCCAGTATAGTAAGCCCTTTTGTAACACCATTTTTGGTCCCTTCCCAGTATCTTTTCCCATCTGTAAAAAAAAAGATTTTAATGTTAGATCATGCATTTTTCAGTCCCAAATGATTTTTTAGTAATGTCCTTCACGACATCATTGTTCATTTCTGTGATGTCATCTCTCATTAATTGTCCCTGTATGAGGTTCCATCTACTCTTGTCCAGCCTCTTCTCACATCTAGGCTTACGAGACTTCCCCAGTGGTGTATATATCTCATCTTCAAAAGGAAATATTTCATTCAAATCCAGAGTCTGTTTAGTCTGTGTCCTGGTGGCAAAGGCTCCCACCTGTGTAGCCTCAGTCAATAAGGTATCAAAGTCAGGATGATCGTGACCAATAATAGTTGGCACTGGCAGATGGGGCACTAAACCTACTGGCATTTGCTGGGTAGTTCCTTGTACTTCAATGAGTAATGTCTGTACTGGGTAATAATGGGCATCCCCATGAATGCAAGTAACTCCAGTTATAGTATCAGGTTCTCTGGTAAAGGGTATCAAATTGGCTTTTATCAATGTTTGATGACTACCAGAGTCCAGAAGACTAGCTACCTTTTTGACCATTTACTATAACAGATGTTAAATATTGTCCCCAATTGGCTAAGGCTAAATGTATAGGTGCTGACTTTTTCTTAGGACAAAACCTGGCAATGTGCCCTTTTGCTTGGCATATATGGCAAATAATGTCAGTGTTATGTGGTCTATCAGGTTTTGTTATTCTGACACCCCTACCTGTGTCATTTGCTGTAGAAGTATAAGTTCTTACCGTGGGGGTTGATGGACTTGCAGTGAAATGCCCTTTTTTGTCTATGAGATCTCGCTGCCAGATAGTCTTCAGCCAGGCTGACTGCCTTTGAAGCAGTCTCAGGTTGATGTTCTCTTACCCATACTTGTACATCCTGTGGCAAGATCCTCACAAATTGTTCCAGTACAATGGCCTCTAACATCTGTTCTTTCGTATTGGACCCCGGGCACAGCCATTTTGTACACAAGTCCTTTAATCTGGTATAAGCTTCTTGTGGGGTATCAATGGCCTGAAACTTCAGGGCTCTAAATCTCTGTCTATAAGTTTCAAGGCAGATGTTGTAGCATTTCAAAATGGCCTCTTTCACTGCTTCATAATTCTCACTCATGCCACTGTCCATATGTCCATAGGCTAGTTGTGCTTTACCAGTCAGATAAGGGGCAAGTCTTATAACCCATTGTTCTCTAGGCCAATTACAAGCATGAGCAATTCATTCAAATGTTGTTATATACATTTCAATGTCATCTGTCTCTGTCAATTTAGTTAGTTTGATATCCTTAGGGCCATCCACTGGTACAGGGGGGTGAATTGTTCCTAATGCTTGGATGGCTCGCAAAGTATCCACCCACCTGGCCTCATTATGCTGGTTGTCTGTCTGTCTCTCTCTCTCTCTCTCTCTCTGTTTTTCTAAAGCTATTTGTTTCATACAGAGCCATTGTAATAGTTGCTGAGAGTCTCCCACAGGTGGACTCACCATTTTCTCTTCTTCCTGTACTGAATCCTCCTCAATTTCACCTCCTATAGCACCTTCTTCCTCTGTCTAGGCCATCTAATGCCTGACATCCCCCAGTCCAGGTGACAAGATTGCTCCAGTCTTGGCTGCCATGGTCCTAGTGTGAACATCACTAGTCAATTCTCCTTCCAGCATCTGGTCCTTCTCTGATACTTGGCAGTATTCTCCAGTCTGATATATCAAACCTTATCTCACTTCTGACACCATATGTGATGGTGTGGGTATTAGGAAGACACCAGGTTCCAATGTAAATAAAAAAAATGTATTTACTAATAGAGGTGTACTGCACGACAAAATAAAACAGAGGAAATCAAATAACAGTCAAAATTCAAAATAAAACAAAAATAGAGATACACTAGAAAACAGCTAGTGTTATCCTTTAGACTGGACAGTGCAGATTTAGTCCCTTCAAGCTCTACCTAAACAATGAAAAGGAACTCTGTTTATACAGACAAATCATGTGATCCATGAAGTCCCAACCTCTTTCTAGAAGCTAATATAGAAATCAAGTAAATAATCAATTGTTTTACTTTTCACACTCAAAATACCCTTTATAAACTTAATACAAATGATACAAGGGCAATGTCATCAAATAAAACTCTGGCTAAAGACATTTAGAATCATTATTGCAAATCTAACCCCTATTTCTAGACTATAGAAAATGCAGAAGAAGGGCCAGCTGGCTCTATAGAGACAAGGCAGAAGAAAATAATTATGGCTTCCACCTTTTTCTGCAACCAAGATCAGGTATACCTCCTTATCTCAGGATTCATTTTCTCTCTCATAGTAGCTACTTTAGATTCTGGTAATATCTTTCCTAGGTTTGGGAAATATAAGACAAAACAGAAAAACAACACAGTGTCTGGTGTTTTTTTATAACCCCTTTTCTGTTTCAGGGCACATAATGTTACTGTCTTTTTATTTCAGGAAGACATAAAACTCTTTCTTTTAGGAGCAGGAATTATGTTGCAGCTTGCACTCCTAACATATGCTGCAAAAGCTTCCTTTTCAATTCAGAAGCTAACCTGCTGTAAAAAAAAAATAATCAGCATGGAGTTAATCCAAGCCGTTGGCTTAAGCAGTAGCCGAGCGGCTGTAGAAATCCTTCTCATAGCGCTTTTCCCGATCATGTGCACAACTGAGAAGGAGTCTCCGTAATTACAAGCTTTTCTAAAATGCTGAAATATGGCTTAAAAGCTGAAAACATCCTCGGAGAAGGGACAGAAGAGCCCAGACTTGCAAAGGCTCGTTCTCCCGGTTCTCTCGATGTGCCTCTCAATATTGCCAAACACATGGCAGAACAAGAGCACGGAGGAGGAGGCAAGGGGGGAGGAGTACCAACAAAACAAAAACCCTTCATTTTAAACTATTAAAGTATTCGTTTTTATTTTGATACCTGGATTTTTAAGCAGGCAATGTATTGTTTTAACTAGGAGGCATTAAAGAAAGGGGGAGCAAGAGAAATTAACTCCATATGTGCATGTTTTATATATAAATGGCCAGTCTGTATATAATACTTAAAGGGGCATGCACATGTGAAGTCAAGCTCCCATTTTCAAGGAATAGAAAAAGAAAAGAAAAAAAAAAATAATATCTCTCACAGGACCCAAATGTACACACAAAACACATGCTGTTGCAACAGATTAAAAAAAAAATTAAAGGGGGGTAACAGATGTAAAGAAGACACAGCAGACAGTAAAGAAATAGGTGCCCCAAAGTGTTTAACAACATCACCACACTGAGCAGTTAAATAACTGCCAAATTATGGAATAAAACAATGTATTGCAGAGATTGGTTTTAAGAATACATATAGAACATGCAGCAATAGAACTGTACTATTTGATCTGCTGTTATTGATACAGTGAGAGATGATATTTTTTTCATGTAACAAACTAATGATAAAAAATGTTATGTGGATATTTGGTATGTTCTCCATACAGGCACATTACTGAAATAGATTAAGGGTTGTAAACAGATGGAAATCATGGAGTATTGAGTTAATCAATTTACATTATGGTATTAAAAGCAGGTGGGACAGCATCTCAAACACCCTCCTTGATGAAGAAGCTGATGTGGCCTTGAAACACTGAAGATTTTGTTCCTGGCATTGTAGTTGTCTTTCTGCAGTGTTGGTGATGGATTTCTGAAGGCAATAAAAAGGAAACTGTAGCATCACCCTGATCTATGAGTGCTTAGTGTTCCCTGCCAAAGTGTTTTATTCATGAAAGCACCTGGATTTACTAAGAGTGCTGATATCATTTACAGGACAGTGTTACTCAACTATCTGATGAATGGTATATACAAAGGATATGCAATGGGCTTGATTCAAAATATGCAATTTATCTTCAAGTGTAAGGAGGCCGGACCATATCTCACAAGTGGCAGAGTCACAAGTGAGTTATGAAACTCATGCCCATTTATAAGTGATGATAAACTGCCTATTTTGAGTCAGGCTATTGTATATTTGATATATACAGCAGCAGGTTACAAGTTAGAGCTTTTAAATCTGCAGTTTGTCTGAAGATTTTGCTTCCTTTCTTTGATTTAACCAACTGGCTTCAGTGCTTCACTAGGCATTATGATGTCATCAGCTTTGTGAAAGCTGCTCTCTGATTGGTTCAATATTCTATTGTGACGAGAGTAACTTAAAAAATATCTATTGAGACAACAGTAACAGCAATATTCTTTGATATGTTGCTGTTACTAATGTCACTACCTGGGATATATTTTTTATCTTGTCAATTTTACCCCCACTCCTGTTATGTGTGTGTGTGTATGTATATATATATATAATGTATGTTCTGCTTGTTGATTTAAACATAAAATAAAGTTGCTTGATTCATGACTGGATTTACAGTCTGTGAACACACAAATTAACTTTTTTTTCTGGTGGTTGAATGTCTCGTTTAATTCATGTCACTTTTTTTTATTTGTTTCACTGCCATTAATATTTAGTCTGTTTTGTTGAAATGGGAAATCACTGGCATGCTGACTATTGATTAGTCCAGTCTGTTTCTTTAGCTAAGTAAAAAAAAATGCCTATGATTTGCCAGGTGTGGTGTAACAAGTGGTTTCTGTTTACTTACAGGATATATAAGAACAGTACAGAATATATGATGCCATCGTTCCTAATGATTATTCTACTGGCAAAATGGAATAATTTAGTTTTGAATCCTACTACAATCATTTTTATATATATATATATATATATACTTTGCAAAAAAACTTTTATAATACATCAGTTAGGGTTCCAGCAACAAATGTTTGGAAATGTGGTGTTAGTGTTTCCAACCCTAACACCCCACCCTCACCCTGCACACAGCAACACACATCGGGGTGTGTGCCTCGGGGTCATCAACATTATTACTCACCCCATTCCATGAGTAAATAAGCTGAGATGGGTACAGTATAGTAGAATGAGGTGAGTATTAGAGCTGATGACCCCGATGCACACCCTCAACGCCTGTTGGTGTGTGCATGGTGGGGGTGGGGTGTTAGGGTTTGAAACCCATACATCACATTTCCAGATGTTTATCACTGGAACTCTAACTAACATACTAACATACTATTTGCCAGCAGATTAGGCCTTATGGTCTATCAAGTCTGCTCGAACCTAGATCCTTAGCTGGGTGCCGAGACCCTCCCATCCCTTGTGCTCCAGAAACCCCTATCATCCATCCCCACCCCCCCCGGGACAGGCCATCATCTGATACATCCACTTTCTGTGTCTGTCCCACCCTCTCTTAAAGCTCTCCACTGTGGATCTCTGAACCAGCTCACCAGGCAGAGCATTCCAAGGGTCCACCACCCTCTCAGTGAAAACCTCCTCCTCTTCTCCCTCACCCTTCCACCTTCCAACTTCAAACCATGCCCTCTGGTGATGCCTCCTGCTTTAGTCTAAGATCCCTCCATGTTTACCCTATTTATTCCCTTGAGGTACTTGAAGACCTCAATCATGTTCCCCTGTCTCTCCTCCTCCAATGAAAACAGGCAGAGCTCCTCAAGTCTGTCCTCGTAAGTCAAATCCCTAGCCCTCGTATCATCTTTGTTGCCTCCTCTGCCCTCTCCAGGAGCTGTATGTCCCTCTTCAAGTGTGGTCTCAGTACTGTACACAGTACTCAGGTGTGTAATCTAACAGTCCATTTATTACAGCGGCAGAATCACTTCACTTGCTCTAGAGGTGATCCCCTTGCGATGCATCCCAACATCCTGTTTGCCTTGCTAGCTGCTCTCCTGCACTGCTCAGTGTTATTCATACATGTATCCACCATAACCCCTAGGTCTTTTTCCCTGTTGAGGCTTCCAGCACCTCCCCTCCCAGGGTGTACCTGTGTTTAGGGTTTCCACGACCAAGATCAACCTTCTTGCACTTGGTGATATTGAAATTTATTTCCATGTGTGAGCCCAGCTTCCAGGGTGTCCAGGTCCTCAGGGCCAACCTCCCCTTTCTCCCCAACTACTGCTCCCATCTTGGAGTCATCCGCGAAGAGACTCATTTCACAACCTATACCATCCCTGATGTCTGATATGTATGCATTAAACAGGATTGACCCAGGACCGAGCCCTGTGGTACCCCACTACCAACCTCTGTAGGGTTCGAGAGCTCCCCACAGACCACTACTCTGAGTGCGTCCAGCTATCCAGTTTTCAATCCATCTGACCATCAAGGGCCTACTCCTAACCCCATCAGTTTCTCCACCAGACCATTGTGGGGACAGAGTCAACGCCTGCTGAAGTCCAAGAATAATACATCCACAGGCTTACCTCTGTCCAGTTCTGATGTTACCCATTCATAGAACTCCACAAGGTTGGTTTGACATGATCTACCTGGCACAAACCCATGCTGCCACTATCCAGACCTCACCTCCTCCAAGTAAACCCCCAATCGTTCCTTTAGTATACTCTCCATTAATTTTCCCACCACCGAGGTTAAACTGATGGGTCTATAGTTTCCTGGTACTTCCTTCGACCCCCCTTTATGGATTGGTACCACATTTGCCTCTCGCCAATCCCTAGGTACCCTCCCTGTCTCAAGTGACCTGTTGAAAAGCTCCACCAGGGGTGCAGCCAGTATGTCCGCCAATTCCCATAGTACTCTCGGATGAATGCCATCCGGCCCAGGAGATTTGTCTTTCTTTAGGGCCTTGAGGGCAAATCACACCTTTGGTGGGGATGGCATCATCCGTCCCTCCATCTTACTGGTCTTTTATCCTTATCCAGATGTGACACCCCTGGGGTACCTTTCCCTCCCTTTTGCTCCATTTCTGTTGCTCCCTGATCCCACTCCTGCCGCTTCTATCCCTTTGTGCCTTGCTTTGTAGATATCCCATCCCCTCCCTAGTGAACACAGAGGCAAAGTACTGTAAATACCTCTGCCTGGTCCCTCGCCTCTTCCACCCACCTCCTTCTGATCTCAATCTGCTGAGATGGCCCTTAGTTTTCTCCGCTCCCCAATGTGCCGGAAGAACCCTTTCCCTCCATGTATCCCCTGTGCCAGCCCGTTTATCTTTACTGAACTTAGCTCCCTCACCATACGGGTGACTTTTCTAGATGCAAGCTGGTACATTTCTTATCCCTATCCCTCTTGTTGTTTTATATTTTTGTAAGCCGCCTTCTTTCTCTGACTGCTACCTGGACCTCACTGGACCACCAGCATGGTTTATGTGACCTTGCTCCTTACGTTTCAACTTAGCGCAGATCCTGACTGCCTCATGAAGTCCCCTGCTTTATGACCTCCCATCTCCTTTCCACACTTGTTGTTGAGGTAATCCCTTCAAGTGATCCTTGAGAATATTTCCCATGCCCATAAAGTCTGCCCCCGAAGTCCACTGCCAGTGTCCTAGATCTCACCCCACTCCCCAATGCTTATTTGAAACCAGACAGTATTATGGTCACTCCCAGTCAGGGGGTCCTGTACAACCATGTCCCTTACCAGATCCCCATCTGCCAGAACCACATCCAGGACATGCCCTCCCTTGTGGGCTCCATCACATGCTGTGTTAGAACACATCCTGGAAGCCATCCAGCAGCCTCTGCCTTGCCACCTTAGAGGACATGGTTCCCCAGTTTGTACCTGGCATATTAAGGGTCCCCATCAACACCACTCCTTCCCTTTTGGACCACACTGGGCAATGATGTTGTCCAGCAAACCATCCTCTAGAACATCACTCATCCCGGGGGCCTATATGCTACTCCAGCTTGACCTTATCTCCTGCTGGGGATCGTAAGGTGACCCATAAGGCCTCCACATTTCCCTCTGCCTCTTCTACCATAGCAATTTCTATGTCATCTCTAATGAACATAGCCACTCCACCCCCTCTGCCCTCCTTTCTATCCTTCCTAAGCATAGTGTACCCCCGCACATTTAGGTCCCAGTCCTGGTTTTTGTTGGCCCACGCTTCCGTGACTGCCGCCACATCCACCCCCTCGAACAGCATGGCCTGGAACTCTGGCAACTTGTTTCCCAAGCTCCTGGCATTTACTAACACTAACCCCCACCCCTTATCCCTGATCCTTTTGTCGAACCCCACCCAGATTCCTTATACTTCCATCCTCCCCCTGCTCCTCCTGAAACCTCCACCTCCAGTCTGTTTCCCTCCCCTTGGGCTTGAAGGCTACTCCCTCATCTGGAGAGGAGGGCTTGGTCAGCCCTCCCTTATCCCTCCCCCTTACAAGTTTAAACCCCACCTTTCTTGTATGTAGTCAGCCATCCCCTGTTTAAGGACTTCCTTCCTGATAAAATAATCAAATTTTTTGCAAAGAATTTCCTTACTTTTTGAGACAGTATAATCATATCATCATTTGGCTGTAGACCCTGCGCTCCCATCCTTCCATAGATGCATACATGCATATTGCCGTTAAAGAATTTCAGACAAAACAGCAACCAAATTGTCAGCATAGCCTTGTTATTATCCCACCTCATCAATGCTTTGCTGAGAATTTTCAAATCCCCACTGAAATGTTATTCTGCACCATGCAATGTCATTCCATGCCACAGATGAGAAAACACATTTTGGCCAGGATTTCAAAACTGATAACTGTCGCACTCTTATGGTGATGTAAAGAAATGGCTATATTGAAAATTTGGGGTGAAATTATTGAAAATTACAAAAGTTAGGAGTTAGTATAACAAAATGTCAACAGACGCACAGAAAGTTGCCATTTTAACATACTGTGACCCTAAATGTTCAACATACCTTCTTATGACCCCACCTCATGAACAAATATGGTCAAAAGTTTGAAATCTAGCCCGAAAAGTGATGTCACCAACTGACCGGGAAATAACATTTCTGGCAGGATTTGTGAAAAGACACCGGCATTGTTCATGAGGAGGTGTCTCCAAAAGGCTATGTTGAAAATGTGGTGTCCAAATCATTAAAAATTACAAAGTTATGCACCAAAGTTGAAAACCCCATTGAAATACATTGAACCACATTTACCTTAGTTTCTCAATTCCCTGGTAGTCTAGTGGCCCCTCCCCTGTTCTCCAATCACTTTTTGATTGTATAAAATTAATTGCCTAGTAGTGTGGTGATTCCTCCACATCCTACGATATCATATCGCCATCCCCATATAAAAAATATATATATTTCCATGGTACTGTAGCTGTCCCTACCACCTCCCCCATTCACTGATCATCATTCCCATATAAAAATAATATATTATTCCCTGGTAGTCTAGTGGCCCTTCCCCATCCCCAGTCCCCATCCAAAGAAAAGACAGTGACATCCCTGATGTTCTAGTGGACCCCCAACCCATGCAGATAGTCACCCACCACCCCGCTCCCCCCATCATCCCCACTGGCAGCCAGTGACCAGCACAGCCCTCCTCTCACCTCCACTGCTGGTCACTGACTGAGCTGTAAATGAGTGCATACTGTACACAGTACGTACTCATTCACAGCTCAGTCGGTGGCCAGCCACGGAGGTGAGAGGAGGGCCATGCTGGTTGCTGGCTGCCAGTCAGGATGGGGGGAGTGAGGTGGTGGGTGAGTACCTCAGTGGGTGGGGGATCCACTTGAACAACAAGGATGTCACTGTCATTTCATGGGACCAGGATCGGGGATGGGGAGGAACTACTAGGCTACCAGGGAAATAGAAATAAAATGAATGGGACATGGATCATCTTCTGGAGGGGTGGATCACTAGACTACCAGGAAAATAAAGTTTTTACATTGAAATGTGTTTTCTTAACATGCTGACATTTTTTTTTGTAAATTGTGAAAAAATCATTTTCTGCGGTTCTTTTTTCGTAATTTGTGAAACAATCCTTTTCCACGGCTCAGAATCCTTTTCCATGGTTGCTTCTTCACAATTGATGGCAAAGGAACAATCTGAAAATTGCAAAAAAGGATCCTGTTTCATGATTCCTTTTTTGCAATTTGCAAAAAAATAATTTTGGCATGTTGAGAAAAGACATTTCTGATTAATTTATGAAAGAACTAAGCTCAGAATCGGACTCTACAGACCCAATTAGGTAAACACAACTGTTGGTGTTTTCTAAAGCCCTCAATTTTTTTGAGTTATTTCATTTTGCTGCCACTGCTAACTGAAAACAAGATGGTGGATTTCCCATATGCGACAAAGTATTACCCATTTGCGACAAAGGATCCTTTTTCAAGTGGGACATCTAACTGCTGCCCTTGAAAATCATGGGAAATTTAAAAATGTAATAACTTTTGAACAGATTAATATTTTTTCACTAACCCTTCAAAAGGCACATCTGTGACACAAGATCTTTGTACCCTAAAAATGTAAGACCAAAATCTAAAGCCGTTTTTGCACAGCGGCATGTCAAAGAATTTCACATAAAAATGGTAACTTTCACAGTTTGTGACACTCTGTATCTCCGCACCCACACATCCGACCAGAATGAAACTTGCCACATCAAGAGAGCCTTGCTCCCTAATGGCACATGCCTACTTTCATATGAGTCACTTGGATGGTTGTGAAGTTATTGAAGTGCCAAATTTTGAGTTTGATATAGAAGTGAAGACTGAACCCTAACTATAGGGGCACGACTGTGCCCCTATAATATATATATGTGTGTGTGTGTGTGTGTGTGTGTGTGTATGTAAATATATATATATATATATATAAAATGTATAGATATATATTTATTTATTATTTATTAAATTTTGATTACCAGGTAGGCCCACTGAGTCCCGAAGGTCCCTTTTTCAGGGGCGACCCGGGACACAATACAGATGACAGGTGTCAGGTACAATTTGTTACAGAGAGAGAGTACAATTGCTAACCAGGTTACAGTAAAAGCAGTTAAACAGTCACATAGTGAGTCAGTAAGTTAGAAACATATACGACATATAAGTAGTGAATTGACTGAGATAAGGCCAAGCCTTGTAGTCTGTTTGGGTAACAAAGGGAGGGGGTAGGCATTGGTTGTTGGAATAGAGGGAAGACTAACTTATTCCTAGACAGTGGCAAGTGCTGGTCTCAATCATGTGGGCCTTGAGCCTAGTGCAAAAGGTCAGTAGAGAGGGGCTTCCTGTACAGAAGGAGGAAGATTATTCCACAGGCAGGTGGCCAGGAGAGGAGAAGGATCTGCCACCGGCATTTATCCTGACTCTGGGGGTTATGAGTAGAGTCTGACCAGAGGTCCTGAGCATCTGAGCATTGTGCATGAGGGAGAGAGTCCCTTTTAGGCTAGGGGGAGCAGCTGGACTCAGTAATTTGAACAAAAGGCAGAGTAAGGGGTACTGAAGTGAGAAGCAAAGGAAGGCCGCTGCAGTTGGGCAAGCATGTCACAAGGGTGGCTTCTTGGGTGATTCTGGGTAGCAAACCGCACAACCTTGTTATACAGAACCTGTAGCCAGTTGAGCTCTTGCTTAGGCATACCCTGTAGTACTGGGGCAGCGTAAGTAAGTGTTGGGAGCAAGACACTGGAGGCAATTGCCCGCCTTGCCCCGGGATGAGCTGGTCTTTTAGACTGTACAAGGTGCCTAGTTTACAGTGGATGGTCCTGGTTACATGGTCTACATGGGACTTGAAGGTGAGACCTTGATAGACTTTTAGCACAAGGAATTGTATGGTGTCCACCACATCTATACTTTTTCCTGCTATAGAGGTTAGCTGTAGGAGTTTGGACCTGTCCTGCCCAAGGGATCTAGGACCAAACAGCATAGGTTTCATTTTGCCTGCATTGAGGACCATTCTGTTGGATGTAAGCCAGGCCTCCAATGCCTTTAGATCAGCTTGGAGGAGTGGACCTAGTTCTGGCAGATTTTCCATAGAGTGGAAGATTACTGTGTCATCTGCATATTGAACCACAGAGCTGCCCCCGCAGTGAAGGTTGAGGTCATTTGTAAAGAGAGAGAACAAGAGAGAGACGAGAATTGAGCCCTGAGGTACTCCCTCTTTGATGGGTAGGGGATCTGATAGCACTCCCTTCCAGATGACCCTTTGAGAGCGACCAAAAAGGTAGCTCTTGAACTACCGAAGGGCTTGGGGATCAAGACCTATTTTGTCAAGTTTAGTCAGCAGGAAGCTGTGGTCCACGAGGTCGAAAGCCTTAGACAGGTCAATAAAGATTGCACCTGTCGGTGTATCTGTGTGCATTGCACCAAGGATGTCCACTGTTAGATTGGTGAGGGCAGTCTCAGTGCCATGGTTTGTCCTGAAACCATGCTGGGAGGGGGCAAGAAGGTGGTGGGACTCCAGGTAGTCCCTCAGTTGCCCACAGACTAGCCTTTCCTGCACTTTTGCAAGAGTGCATATCAGGGAGATTGGCCTGTAGTTGCTGATAAGTTCAATCGTGCCACCCTTGTGAATGGGGACCATGTTAGCCTGCTTCCACTGGTGAGGAACAGTTCCTTCCAGTAGGGATCTGTTAATAAGACAGGTCAAGGGTCTAGCAAGGAACTGGGCACCTTCCATTAGTAACCTGGGGCTGATACCATCTGGACCTCCTGAGCCTTTGATTTTAAGAGCCTTAAGAGGAGGGAGGACTTCTTTGGCCTTGACAAGTCTCAGATGGAATTGGGGTCTTTTTTAGGCAGCAGGGTTCGTCCGTGATCGGTGCCGGTGTGGAAGGAGGTAGGCCATTCGTGTATTCTTTGAGGTTAGTAAAATGGCCTTTTACAGTATTTCTGAGGCAATTGTCTGACAATAACTCTCAAGCTGTCCATTTATCTCTATTTGGTCCAGTGCCTCCTTGGATTTGTCCCTAAGTAGTTCATTTATGTGGGACCAGAACTGCTTGGGGTTGCCTAGGTTGGTCCGTTGAAGGTGTGTAACGTACTCCTTCTTTGCAAGTTTGATGGATCTCTTACACTCATTTCTTAGAGATTTGTAGGTCACCAGGTCTGCTGGGAGAGCAGACAGCCAGAACTTCTTCCAAGCCTTATCTCGGCTTTTCATCATGGATTTAACTAAGAGGGAGATCCACCTGTAGCAACTTCCCTTCGCTCTGAGTTTCTTGAGAGGGGCGGCCAGGGAGGCCACCTTGAGGAATGTGTCTTGGAAATATTTCAAGGCCTCTTCCACTCTAGGGAGGAGCCTGACAGGACTGCAGTCCAGGTTACTCAGATAGTCATTAAATTTGACAGTAGTGAAGTTTGAATAGTCACAGGTGGTAAGTAACCTGGGTGGAACCTTTGGTGCCCTGTTCTTCCAGATGCAGAATATAGGGGAGTGGTCGCTAAGGGTGTCTGCCATTAACTCAGCTTTCTGGATGTTGCAGAGATTAGATACCAGAGCCCAGTCTAGGATGGAGTGGTTCCCAGTTTTGTGATTAAGCCTGGTTGGTTCAGAGACAACCTGTACCCGGTTTGCCTCATGGGTCACTGCCGAGAGGACTTTGTTAGGGTCTGAAGCCCAGTTAAGGTTGAAATCTCCCAGGATAAGGAGTTCCGTGTATACTTCTTTACCTGCAGTTTTTCTAATACACTCCAAGACTTGGAGAGCAGTCTTAGTGGCGTTGTAGATGCAGCCAAGGGTGAGGTGCTTAGCGTGACTAAGGGTTAATTGAATGAAAATAGATTCCCCATCCTGGCCATTACCAGGGTTCAGTGTCAGTTGCAACACTGTGAGGGTGTCCTTTACATAGATTAGGACCCTGCCACCTCTCTTACTCACCCTGTCCTTTCAGAAGGTGTTATAACCTTGGACCATGATCTCATAGTCTAGGATGTGGACCTTGAGCCAGGTCTCTGAGACAGCAAGGATATCAGGCTTGTATAGGTCAGGCCAGGCTTGTACCTCTTGAATTTTTTTGCCTGAGGCTACTGACATTCATATGCGCAACCCTTAGACCCTTGGAGGATGTCCAATGAGGGTCCTGTGGGGAGGAGACTAATTGATTAGCTATAGGAGGGCCAGGGTTAGGCTGTGCATCTCCTGCCCTAGGCAGTAGAAGGGCAAGAAGGCATAGTAACATTGGGCATTCTAGTGGGATACAAAAGCCATGGAGTCTCCTGCAAGTAGCATGGAGTATCTTGTAGTATGTGCCCCTTCTTACCAGCTCATGGGCTATCAGAAGGGCATTAGTGCTGGGGGAGAGGTCCAGTTATGGAGACTGTTGTGAGATGGGTCTTTGTGTTACAGCTTCTTAGGGTCAGAGTATCCTTGTTCTATGCTCTTGTCCACCCAGAGGAGGGACAGTATGTAGAGAATAGCCAAGAGTACACCCCTATTTAGAGAAGAGGCATGTGGCTTGTTTGCACAGCAAGATTTGTGGGAGAGGATGCCTTGGCCTAGGTACAATCTCTCCGGAGCCATCTTAAGAGCGCAGTAGTCGACAGGTTGGGGTTACCTACAATTATGTATATACTGTATATACCATATATAGAACAGTGGGTGATAATATCGTAAAGAGCTGCTGATTGCCCTAGTGACAGCACTGAGATCTAACAGAGAGATGTTAATCCACTATCACTGATCATGACAGATTGGGTTTTCACATAAATTGTATTGCAGAGGGTGACATTTTGGTATCTCACACAGTGGAAAAACTGGACAAGAACAGTCATAGAATGAGACACAAATTCATTAAAACAACACATACAGATATGAACTTTTAACATGCTACACCATATTAAACAAGTAAGATTGTGAATTTAGTTATTCCAAGGAAAACTGTAAAATGCACACATAATGACATAGTTACTAAATTGCCAGTCTCTCGATACGCCGATTCAGCTGTGTGATCCTCACGATAATGAGTATATTTGAACAGAGTGACAAATGGACATTTTCAAACTGATGTTGCCATGAAAATAATATTAGAAATTATGTTACCATACAAAGAAACTATTAGTTTAGATGAACAGATAACAATAAAGACTGACAGATTGCTTGAGAGAGTGAGTGAGGGAGTGTGGCTGCCACAGAGAAAATGGATGAATGCTGCAATAGTACTGCTGCATTGCACTCCAATTCCGAAACCACCAATGACGTGATACAGTCTTGGTGAGCGCTGACACAGATTCAGATATACCTCAGCTTCACTGAACCACAAAAAAGCAAGACAGTAGGCAAAAATAAATATTACTAATGTTTATTTTTGTGTAAAACAGCACACAATGTGAGGCCTTAGCACTTTTAGGAAACCTAAACATCTTATTCTGCAATACAGGATATTTGCCAATGATCTTTAAATGAACGTCATCTGGTATTCCTATTTGCATAAGTACATTAACTGCAGTTTCATAAATGGAGTGCCATTGCCAATTACATTTTCTCTGAATAGTGGTTTTTGGTGCCCTCAAGCATTTGCTGCTGTCAATCTGTGTTTCTGATTTTACGACGTAATAACAAACAAAGCTAATTTGATCATTAGTATGATTAGCATTTTTTTAAAGTGAAAACTCATGCTTTTGTTTACGTATTTTTCAATTATTCTGTTTTTCAGTGGTGACATCATTTTGTAATGCTTTTGACAGCAGTATTTAAGTCCCTGGTTTGTATTTCATTGCATATTTTCTTACAAGTTTAAATGAGGATAAATGCAATCTTTTCACAGTGAATTATTATTGCTTTTGACCACATACTTATTTCAATTCTCTTACCATTTAGTGTGCAAGATTTCCATTTAAATGCACACTTGAATGTCACCAGTACTGTTCTGTAACCACTGTTCTCCCCCCCAACTCATAACCTTCTCCTTTTTTTTTCAAAGCGCAAGTGGCAGTTTTGCAAATATCTTTGCCCCTCCCCCAAAATGCTTACCAGTAATGTAAAAAGTAAATCAACCTGACAATGCTCTCCTTATTTCAGATATGAGCCACTATTATCGAACCAATCACCAAGCTTTGAATATTTTAAACAGCGAAAATAGTTGAAAATTTAAAGCATATGTGTGTCACTTGGGTGATTGCTTGTTTTTCTTTTTTCTATTTGTTGTTCTTTATATGTCTTGTTATAGATTTTTATGTCATATTGTCACATTATAGCTGCCAGTCTAAAGATCACTGGCAATATTTTATTTGTTTTTGTGAGTTTTACTGATTGTTTTGTGCTGTGTATAATAAACCGTCTGTGCTAAAATAGAATCTACATGTGCGTTCTTTTTATTTTACCCATACTATCCACCCTGACAAGTTTTATTCTGCTGCCTGTAACTGAATTTCCAGTTTGCCCCTCCCCCCCAATCCTGTCTGTACAGGAGCAGCCATTGTTGTCATTACTGGAGTCACGATAATGGCTGCAGCTCATGGTATCTATGATCAATTGATCTGAACAGCTGTTTCTAGCAGTGGCATTTCTTTTCCTGGTGAGTTAGTCTTCATTTTTCTGTTCTGGGGTTTTGAAAAATAATTTATTATGTTGCATTATTTCATTTCATTTTTTTTTTTTTTTACTAAGAGATGGACTGGGCACAGCCCTTTTTTCAGCCATGCCTGTCATTTAACATCAAGTACAAAGAATACAAGTAACATATGATAACAAACACAGTTATTACATCTACACAACATAACACAACATTATTATTTTTTTTTTTATTTTAGTCTTTGGTAACCAGGTAAGGCCCACTAGGCACAAGTGCCTGTTTTCAGTGGTGACCTGGGAGTACTGGGCGGATAAGTGACTTGTTCAGAGTCACACAGTATGCAAGTGGAGGTTATGAGACTCAAACACAGGTCTGGTCTCCTGGATGTATCAAGATCGTTCACACCTCATTCCTCTAACCTCTAGGCTATACTGCCAGCCCTACATTATGGCAACATAGATAAAAAAAAAAACCCTCAATCACATACTCCACTCCCCATTTAGTTATTGTATAGCTAAACCAAACTGAAAGACCACTCTAGGTTAAACAAAAAGTCAAGCAGTAAACTGGAAAAGCATGGAAATAACTTTAATGAGCACAGAAGCCAATGATCCAACAGTCTCCTCAGTTTCTGTGCTCATTAAACTTATTTTATGCTTTTCCCTTTTACAGCATGCTTCTTTTACATGAGACTGCAGTCTTTCATTTTGGCTTAGTTTAACTGCGACTGTATTCTGCTGTAACAATCCCTTTCTTGGAGTGCAACCTGGATTTCTGTTTTAGCAGTCTACAGGAAGAGTATGCTGTCTATGTGGCATGAAGTATGACTTTCACAACAGAACCCTGTAAATGCCATAGTGAACTTACCAAATTTACAATAGTTCTATTTAAAAAAAAGTACCTTTCAAACTGTAACTTTTTTTTATATACAGAGTGAGGCTGGCACAGTGTGAGATCATATCAGGGAGTGATCAGTGTGTAACATTGACTGAGGCATACAGGCAAGGCATTTACGATCATTTTGTTTATTATTCATAATGTTCTGTGCATTGTATCCATCTTTATTTTAATCTAAAGAACTGTTTGACAGCTAAGTTATCCTTCCCAATTAATTCATAAAACAGGAAAGCAGTCCTAACCAAGCCCAAAAACAGAGAAACATAAGACTGCTGATCTTTAATATCATCTTACACCATGTGTAAAAATTAAAAAAAATGAACACTTCAATAATATGTTAAATGAGTTTCATCCCACCTAAAAGTGACAGCCCAAAAAATAAATATGTAAATAAAAATATAAAATTGAAAAAGTCAAGGAAGTAAAATGTTGTTTATACACAGGTTTGAACTTGGACTGAATTTGGGGTAGGGACTGTTAATTAATATGGGGTGTAGTGGAATTGTTATACATGTTTTATATGAGTGGGGCCCAGGCACAGAAATTTGGACCAAATACATCAGTGACATACATTGCTGCAGCAGCTGGTACAGGTTTACAGCTAGCTTTGCTGGCTGGCACTGCATTGTCTCCCTTTGTTGTGCCACTCTCCTCAGATCAGCACAGGCATTTTCATCTATAATGGTCCCCCGCAGTGCCACTAACTCTCCTATGGCCTGTCTCTGGAGGGTCAGATGGTGCTTGAAAGGCTTTGAATTTAAGCACTGCCTGTAACATGTTAATGGAACCCCCTATCCTACCTTCTACATTCACAGTCACTGTTTCGTGTGGCTATTTTAGCCACTGCTTAGTTTGCTTTCACATCACTGGCCTCTGACCCCCTTCCCCCACCGATGCCAACGTATATGCTTACATGTGTCCTTATAATCCAAACACTGGACTGGTGGGGGGCCCTAATTTCTGGAGCCACGTGCAGACCAGGTGGTCTGATCAAGGATGTTGGAACAAGTACAATAGGGGTGTAGTCCCCCCCCCAGGATCAGCTCATGAATAATTGGTCCATGTCATGTGATATTTCATTGTTATTTCAAGTTTCACTATTTTATAAGTGCACCCCAGTGTTTTGTAGCAGCCATTGTTTGAACTTGTAGGTTATCAAAGTTGCCTAGAGTGGCCATAATTCTGGAAAAGCAATGACAGTACATACAAATGTTGGAAGTGGGATTTAATAGTCATCCCTCACATGGTCTCACACTGTACCAGCCTCAGTCTCTATAAAACAAAAAAAAGTTAGTATGAAAGGTACTTTTTTTTAAAATAGAACTGACATAAATCTGCTGAGTTTGCTATGGTATTTACAGGGTTCTGATGTGAAAGGCATACTTCACGCAGCACAGATAGTATTCTCTGCCTGTAAACTGCAGAAACAGAAATCCAGTTTGCACTCCAAGAATGGACTTGTTACAGCAGAAGGCAGCTGCAGCTAAATCAAAGTGAAAGACCGCACTCTCATGTAAAGAAATCAAGCTGCAAAAGGGAAAAGCATAAAAATAATGTTAATGAGCACAGAAACTAAGGAGACTTTTGGATCATTGGGTTATGTGCTGATTAAAGCTATTGCCATGCTTTTGCAGCCATAAACGTCATTCCAGGAATGATGTCAATGGCTATTCCTGCACAGATTGGATCAGGGGGAAACAAACTGGAGATTCAGTAACAGGCACCAGAATAAAACTTGTCAGGATGAAAAGTATGGTTAAAATAAAAACAACACACATGCAGATTCTATGCTAACACCTAAAGCTTCTTACGAGCAGCACAAAACAATTAATAAAACACAAAAACAAATACAGCATTGCCACTGATCTTTAGGCATCTTACCGTATGCTACCACAACTAATTAACACTGAGAGGACATTACTGCACTGAGCCCCCAAAATATGTATTCTAGTGTTTCTACCTTTCAAAATAACTCCTGATTTACTGCAGCCCTGCCCGCCTGCCCCACCCCAAATCCCAGGCAACAGATGGCCCATGCCAGGGAGGGCGGGGGGAGGGCGATCCTGGAAACTAGCAGCAAGGAATGAGAAAGAGAATGAGCAGTGCAGTATGAGAACTCCCACAACTCCTAACAGGTCCACTGATCTCCTATATTATTTGGACAGCAAAGTTCCCCAATGCAAATTTAGTCTGGTATGTCACTAGATGAAACATTCTTCCCAGAAAGTAACACTTGAGTCCTTGCCAACAGCAATTAAAAAAATATAATTTCCTTCCTTGTTACCAGTGTTTGGGGTTCAGAGACAATGATCAGTTCTAGTTTATAACCCTATCCCATTTTAAAATCCACTATAACAGCAACCAGTAAAACTGCATATGTTATATGTTATAAAACAGTCAGTCCCTGTGCCTGCAAATCGGTACTCTACATAGCGCAGCTTTTGTGCATGTTGTCTAAACCACTCTCCTAAGTCTTTACTTTTTAGACAGCTTTCAGATGGGCAGATAGGACAGATTTGAGACATGCTACATTCAGAAAATAAACACATAAATGAATCAATTCCTAAGTGGGGGGGGCTTAGATACTTAGTTGGAGCAGAGCAGCAGTGCAGGGAGGGACTCAGTTCTTGAGCTAAACAGCATGGCGTCTGCTGCTACATATTCAAAGTGGGACTGAAAAACAGTTAATGCACCTGTACAGGTCACAGCAAATTGTTGTCAATTCTAGTTGTCAGAACTGGGAAGAGTGCGAAGTATATATTGTCAGTAAAACAGAGCAGGAGGGCAGAAATGCATGCAGCTCTTCAGCATTAGAAAGATTGAGGAGGCAGGCAACAGAGGAGCTCATGCCAATTATTCAGCTGACTGCAACTCCCACTGGCACCACTCGCTCTGCAGCTGTCTCCTGTCAATATTCTTGTCTCGTGTAGGTTCATTCTGTCTGTGGGCCTTGCATTATAAATATTCTCTAGTTTCACAATACATGTTATATTTACTGAAGAAAAACACAAGCTTAACCTTTGCATCACAGAACTTGTATACATATAACTTTTTCTATGGATGAAAATACTTATAAAGAGGTTTTTCTCCAATTAAGAATTGCCACAGACATGCATTCTATTAAAGATTTTTCTCAATCAATTTACTGGTATATAATAATTCAAGTGCCAAGTAAGGACTTAATCAAAATAGGATAACAATCATGTTTAATTCCAAGGGGGAATGGCACAAGTTTGGAATGGATTTTAAAACATTAACAGTCAACATCAGAAAGGGCTATTTCTCTTTGAAAGTTGTATTCTGTTTTAATAACAAAAGTTTACACTGTGCTCGCACTTTAAATTCAATTGAAATAAATGGTC
Organism: Neoceratodus forsteri; assembly: GCA_016271365.2. Taxonomy (NCBI): domain Eukaryota; kingdom Metazoa; phylum Chordata; order Ceratodontiformes; family Ceratodontidae; genus Neoceratodus; species Neoceratodus forsteri. The sequence continues at coordinate 660,177,313 of CM028136.1, forward strand.
CTCACTGAGAGTAAAGTAATAGCATGGATGTCAGAATTTACTAAAGTACTCTTAGTTTTAGCTTTTCCTGTAGGTGGAGGGATAGTCTTGTTAGACAAATACATTAAACTGCCGCCTGAAGGAACACTGGGGTGAAAGGTAGTACACCCTATACCCCCCACCTCATAACAATATTTCTAGAATTTAGCTTAATCAGTATTCATTTGGTAATTAATTAGTAGCACAGTATTAGTCACTGCTAAGAGGTTAGAACACATTGTAATGAAAATGACAGAACATAACCTAACTGGGAACTGAACTCAGGTCCCTGGAATATTGGACAGAAAGAGCATTGAGATGGTACTCCTGGGGCTTGGCCTAAGTTCCCAGTTAAGCCACATTATTTCTTTCTCATTTAAGTATTAATATAAAACTGCTATTTGGCTGGCAACTTAAAATAAACAAGAAAAAGCTGTTAAGAATTAACGGTTTCTATTATTGCTACTACTACTACTACAACTACAACTACTACTACTACTACTACCATAATTGTCAACTGTCATTAGCTGTTACTTCCTTTCATTGCTTTTTATGGTCTTCTAAAATTGGATGAGACATAATTTTGAAAGAGAACCCCTGTGCAACATTAATTTCTATGATCCAGAATCCAACAGATACAGAACACAAACTGAGCGACCTCCGCAATACTGTATTTTCATGCACCATTGTAGCAAAATATATGAGTGCTTCAGCAATGGAGATGAAATTTAGCAATTAAATGTAATTGATTCTAGTGTGGTAATGCGGGAAGTTGCATTCTTTTAAAATTCAGTGTGTTGCCTTGATATATAAGGGTAAGTGGGAAGATTACCATGTAAACCTGAATTGGAGTAAAAGTCACATTTGAAGAGTGCCATCTGGATGAACATGGTCACCAATTCCTGAAGCTCTTGACAGTATTTGGTTTGTCAAAAGTAACTGAAAGAATCTGGAGTGACCCAAAAGTTTTTTTTACACATTTAGATCCAAATAGAGTAGCTGTGCTAGATTATTTTTGAATATTTATTTATTTGTTTGTTTGTTTGTTGGTCAGGAAAAGGGTCTATGGAGTTTTGTCTATTTTCAGCCTTGGTGGGGGGGTGATAAAGATGTATGGCAACCAAAACTGACCCAGATTAAGCTGTTGGTGGTATTTTTAGTAAATGGGTGAAATCCCCCTACTATTTTTCAGAACTCCCATGGGATCTTTAACATTCACTTGAAGAACCACAACAAGCAGACAAGACCTCAGTTTAACATCTCATCTGAAAGATGGCACCTTCGACCTCAGAGGCGAGTGTGCAACCTGTTGAGCAACTGACACTGATATATTCCTTGGTCCTTAGATTGGACAATAGTAACTGATTTCTTTGTACTAGTGCAGCTTGAGAGTGACTACCTCCTATTAGTTCTCAACCTACTGCTTAAGAGCTATGAAAGAAAAATACAGAAAGAGGAAGTGAAGGAGACAGGCAATATTAAAAACACCGGCACCCAAGTGCAGTACTAACTAGGGGATCTGTACTGTTGGGATGAAACATTAAGCTAGGCACAGTTTTTGGGTGATTGTTCAGATGGACATTAAAAATCTTATGAATTTTCCCATTATTCTGACAAATCCCCTCTTCAGGAGGCTGAAAATAGGCAGGTGTCAAGCCCTCCTTTCCCAATTAACAAAAGTTTAAATATATAGATACAGATCTGTCACAAAAGGCTAGTTAGATGGGGCAAAATACAGATAAAAGAGGAGATTAGTTAGTGCATCAAAGGAAATATCCATTCAGATTTGGGATATACAAAATTATTGACAAAGTAATATCTGTTCCTGGCTAAATGAGATATATAAACATGTAATTATCAAAATAATATATGGGCACATAGTACACCATATGGCTGGGGCTAACATTTCCAGTAATCAGGGTCTGACAGTGCCCTGAAAAAATGTAAAACTTTATGGGTAACTAACCCCTCCCCCCCAAACGTAAGTCATCCAAAAAAGTGTATGTGCTGTGACTTAGTTTTTTTCAATGCCCTTTTTCCTAGCACTCATAACATTTACTTATATATATATATATATATATATATATATATATATTACCACAAGTTTGAGGGATCTGCTACATGCCCTGCCCCACAGAAGACACATACAACTACTCATTGTCAACTTTCTGGCCTGTCCATGGGTCTTCAGCTTCAAGGTCATGCCACATGGATCTGCTGTTTTGCATTGGTACAGAATAAAAACCAAGGCATAAGCTGTCAATGTTTGAAACAATTGCTTGCGTGACAATCACAAAAGCAACATTTTTCCAGGAAAAATTAGATAAACAGTGGGAATATCAGCTCATGTGGTAGGTCACCATTGTTTCATAAAGATATGCCTGTTCAACATGTATACAACCTACATAAGTTTGCACGGTGTCCAGTCTTACAGTATTAGTGGAAACTTAAGAGTAAGATGTGTCTCCATTGTGCTTTGAAGAAAGTCAGTCAAAGGCTGTTAGAACTCAGGTCTAGTCAGAGCCAATATGGCTGCAAAGGGATGTTATTGATGGTAGTTGCATCCTAGCTGTTATGCTGCAGGTACCAAATAATTTATTTGAAAGAGTAGATATTACCCCATGACTATTTATGAAGGCTATAACAGCTAGGATGCCACAACCATCAATAATATCATTTTGCAGCTGTATTGGCTCTGACCAGATTTTGTTATCATAACTGTAAGAGCAGGAAAATCATGTTCCTACCATTTACCCTGTCATTAGTAAGCCATGTTACTCATAACTGACAGAAACCAAAGTAAACCCTTTTGGTTTATGGTATGTTTTTCAAGCAAAACAGTTTGGCAGTAGGAAATTGCTTGCTTTGTTCTGACAAAATGGGACTGCTCCTTTAGAAAATCAGGCCCTTGGGATTTTGTATAAGGACACCCACAAAACAATAATAATAATAGCCTGAATTTGTATCACAAGGAAATTGACTAATATATTCTACCATATAAACCTGCAAATCTCTGAAAAATCTAACTATATTTAAAACCTCCATGCATGCCTAAAAATAACATTTACTGGTGATGTTTGAAGTGTGAATACAGTCCCCAGGCAGTAACAAGGTGCCCCAACTGACAGACATGAACACTTAGTTTACATTAAAAAGGCATAGATATAATACAGCATTATGCAGTTAGGTCATTGTTCAGATGCTCTCATAACATCTACCTGCACTAGAGATTCATAGCACGGCTTTACTAAACATACTATAGTAAAAACCAAAACAATAAAGCTATCCAGTTGAAGCTATTATGTGCTGTTATATAGAAGCATTGTCAATGATGTCATGTTGGCTGTGGCATAAATGATTTGATCCCTCTAAACTTGTACTTGTGTTTGCCAGAAAAAATATATAAAACAGTTTAATAAAGGACTATATATGATTGGTGCGTTGTATCCATGGCACCATGTTGTAGCTGGGAAGAATTATGTCTGTTTCATCACACATATCAATTTAAAATTATATTCTTCCTATAGAAAAGTGCCTGTATCTTTACAATACTTGTATTATTGGGGCGTGACTAGTGCTCAGCCAAGATGGCGGCTTCAACCTTTGGCTCTTACACCAACTTCCCTATTCATCAGTCATCCACTCCTGTCTAATGGTCTATCCCCAGAAAAATTGCTGCCCCTAGACAAGGAAACTTAAGGGGAACTACCTGGTGTAAAAATGTTCTCCTTCGGACTTACCAAATTAGGCACAACTATGGTTCCAGCTAAGGCCCACTCAACATCCGAGGCCCTGATGGTAAGGAAACATGGAGTCCATTCTACCAGTGGAGAAAATAGAGGTGATGTTCACCCAACTCCTGGCTGAACTCAACGATATCAGACTAAACACTGTGTTAAATACTGAGCATATTACATAACTAAATGCTCGAACTGCGACAACTGAAATTAAAATTGAAGCTAATGAATGCTCCTGCAATAATTTGAGGGCCTGACTGCATGCACTAGAAATCACTATTCAGACTATACAGCACAAATCAGATGATCTTGAAAACTGAAGCCACCGGAATAATACATGATTTATCAGCCTTCCGGAACAAGCTGAAATGGAGAATGTAGTGACTTTTCTGCAGCATGTACTCCCTCAGGTCCTCCAGCTCCTGGGAGACACATGTTTCTACATAGCATGGGCCCACAATTCCTTAGCCCCCGCCCCCAAGGTCGGTGAATGTCCACAGACCATACTTGCTTGATTTCTCCATTTCCCGATAAAGGAAAATATATTCTAAATCCATCTCAAACTATCAATCAATTGCTATCCTCTCAGTTCTAAGTAAGATTCTTGAAAGATTAGTCTCCCTTTAAACTATTGCCTTTCCTGTTGAACACAACCTTCTCTCTGACTCTCAACATGGCTTTAGGAAAGGGCAAAGCACTGCCACTGCTCCTCTGAAGTTCACAAATGACGCTGAAGTTGCCATGAACAATGGTCTTCTAACAAGGGCAGTCTTTATAAACCTGACCAAGGTGTTTGATCTGGTCATTCGCCCTCTCCTCTTAGCCAAAATGGGATCTGTAAGTTTCTCTTCTGATGTAGTAGCCTGATACTCTAGTTATTTGTCAAACAGGAAACAAGGGGTTAAATTTAAATCTTCTGTCTTTGATCTTTCTTCCATAAACATTGTTGTCCCTCAGGGCTCTATTCTTGGACCTCTCCTTTACTCCATCTTCATTAATGACATCTCACATAACACCTCAACTTGCTCATCCCTGCTTTACACAGATGACTTAGTACTTTATCACATCTCCAAAACCATCTCTGTTTTAAACACCTATCTCTCATCTGACTTCCTCCTTATCCAACACTGGCTCACTAGAAATAACCTAGTCAAATGATAGTAAAATGCAATCCATGCTCTTTGGTTCTGCAACCAGGATAAGAAATTGTAAGGAGAAATTATCAATTATTAGTGTTGACAGCTCCCTCCTGGAGAATGTAAACTCCATCAAATATCTTCGGGTTATGCTTGACCTTGCACTAGACTTCAACCATCACATTTTTATAACATGCAAAGCAGTAAACTCTAAAATTGGCATTGCCTACAAAACCAGCTATGCCTTGACTCCATCTGATAGAATTGCAATTTCCCTAGGTGTCCTACTCCCTGCCTTTGTCTATGGCTCTGTGACCTATGCTGGAGCAGATAAAACCAGCCTCCATAAATGGGATACCACTTACAACAGCATATGACACTTTGCTTTAGCATCTCCTTGCCTCGCACACCACTGTCAGCTTTATAGTAACCTAAACTGCCCCCCATAGCACACCATTTTCTCTCCTTTGGCTCCCTGATAGATGGAATACAGTAATTTGTACAGGTGCTCCCTCCTTACTTGCTCTACTGCTGTCACATGCAAACCCTTGCTATAACCTACGGTCTGGAGCTCAAACCCTTTTACAAGTCCCTAGATGCAAAACTGACATGGGGTCCCAGGCTTTTTCCTATGCCACACCCCATTTCTAGAATGTGTTACTGGTTGCCATCAGACTCTCCTCTACACACTTCTGTTTCTAAAGGACGCTACACACTCACCTTACAGCATCTGACACTTGCAACTGCTTCTATCCTCCTTGACTTTCCCATTGATCTGCTTTTCTGCTCTTCTTCTCCTCACTACCTTTTCTCTTCTCTTCTCTCACTACTCTGCTCTTCTCCTGAGGACCTGCCTGTTCCTTTTGGAAGCTGAGAAATTGGCTATACTGCAGAGAACAAACTAGAACACATTTGAGGAACTGGTAACTTGGTAAAACATAATATTGTAGGGGACTATGAAGGTAAGCTACACTTTCTACAGAAAGTTTCATTATTTTCTTATTGGCATTAAGAATTGCAGGATTCCATTAAAGTGTAGTAATTTTATAACCAGAAAGGTTGTAATACAACTGAAGTTGCTTGATTTCTGTGCTAGACACATAGGATTTGGAAGGATATTTGTGCAATATTTTGGAAGTGTCCTGCTGGCTGAACAGTGAGTTTTTTTATCCCTGACTCAGTAGAGTGGTTTGTGTAGGAGCAGTGGTCTAGTACATTGTGGTGTTGTTGACTTACTATAAAGGGCAGTACTCACCAGGGTGGTGGAGCAGTAGTGTAATTGATTGTTTCTAACAGTCACCAGTGGTTGTGACCTACCCACCCACCCTACCCTCACCCCACCCACCCCAGATGTGGCATTTCCTTTATAGCCAAGGTTCTGACATCACTTCCTCAATAGGTCTTGGAGCAGAACTGTCATATTCTTAATTACCCAGCACAGAGCATAAAGCGTAAGTATACACACACCCAAAAAAAAAAAAAAAATAAATTAATTGTATATTACTCATTGTATATTATAAGGAAGAGGGACATGTGGGGAGTGGTGCAATGCACTGGCTGTGGGCCAGAAATTTTCTGGGAAACATTCTGGAACCTGCGTTGCTGCCCTATTTGCAGGAAACTGTCAGCTCTGAGGGAGGAGGTTGCCCACCTCCAGGCTGAACTTGCAAGGACTAAGGAGGACTCCCCCACCCAAAGAGCACCAGTTCCACAACCACTGCCTCAGAGGTTGCCATGTGTGAAGAGCAGATGGACCACAATAGGTTCTGGGAGGGTGAGGGTGGTGGAACAGAGGCGTAGCCCTCGAGTTGCACCTTTATACAAATCATATGTTGGTCTGGCAAATCAAGGTTCATCTATGATGACACCCTCATTGGAGACCAAGAAGAATGCTGGGGACAGCCACAAGGGAGACCCACAAAAGAGTGGCAAGGGACAACACAAGGGAAAGAAACAGCTTCTGATAGGGGACTCAATTTTTAAGGGTGTAGACCTGGGGAAGGGAGAGGAGAGGAGAGGAGAGGGAAGTAAGGTGCCTGCCTGGTGCCATGGCTTGGAGGGACAGGAAGCGAATCCTCAGGATTGCAGAAGCAGCATCACAGGAGAGGAAACTAGATATCATTGTCCACCTCAGGACAAATGACCTAGCTAGGCATGAGATCAGTGCAGTGCAGGATAAATTTGTGGAGTTGGGGAGGGGCCTCAGACAGGTAGCAAGCACGTAACCTTCTCAGAGGTGCTGCCAGTCCATGGCAGGGTGGAGGCTAGGTACTGCACACCATGCAGTTTAATGAATGGTTGCAAACTGGTGCAGAGCACAGAGCTTTGGCTTCATTGGGGACTGGGGTCCACCTGGAGAGATGAAGGTCTATACTAGCATGATGGTCTGCATCTGTCCAGGAAGGGAAACACACTCCTAGGTGACAGGTTTAAAGGCTTCCTTGGCAAGCTTTTAAACTAGCCAAGGGGGGAGGTGCTGATAGGAAACAGGAAAGTTCAAGCCTCCCCCCGTAAAGCATGGCAGGTAGTAGGGTAAACACTGAGGTACAGAGCTTGACAGAGGGCAGGACAGGAGTAAATGGAAAAATGGACAAGGGCAATAAGAGCAGGGATGGGGTAAAGAAGGATAAAGCCAACATTAAATGGAGGGCAATGAGTACCAATGCCCATAGTCTGGGAAACAAGCTTCCAGAGCTAGTAGCCCTGACGGAAGTGGAACACTTGGATATTGTGGCAGTCACAGAAACATGGTACACGGAGAACCATGACTGGGATGTCAACATACCAGGGTACACAATCTATAGAAGGGACAGGGAGGGTAAAAGAGGAGATGGAGTAGCTCTCTACATAAGGGAAGGGATCAAAGTAACAGAACTAAAAGGTAAAGGGGAGGACAAGAGGAACTCTAGGTCACATTGGAGACAGGGAATGGCATCACAATCCGCACAGGGGTTGTATACAGACCCCCGTCTCAAGGGGAGGAAATGGACAAGAAAATGATAGAGGGGATTCTCAAAATGGCTGAAAAAGGGGAGATACTATTGATGGGGGACCTGAATATGCCAGATGTTAACTGGGCAACATGGACTGCAGCCACATCCAAGAGCAGGGTCATTCTCAATGCCCTACAGGGAGCATGCCTTAGACAGCTAGTGGTGGAACCCACTCGGGGAGGAACACAAACTTAGAAGTCAGTAGACACCTGGTAACAAGCGACCACTGCACAGTGTGCTTTACAATAAACACAACCATGGAGACAAGCCATACAAATACAAGGATACTAGACTTTAGAAGGGCTGACTTTGGCAAAATGGGTGAATACCTGAGGAATGCATTAGCAAATGGCCAGAAAGGAGGGGTGGAAGAACAATGGAGAAAAATCAAAACTGCCATCATGGAGGCAACACGCCTTTGTGTGAAACAAATAAAGAAAACAAAACGGAATAAAAAACCACTATGGCTCTCAAAAGAAGTGTCAGGAAAGGTTAAGGAGAAAAAGGCTGCATTCAAAAGTATAAGGAATCACAGACAGAGCATGACGGGGAACTGTATCAATTAAAGGAGAAAGATGTGGGGAAGGCAGTCAGAAAAGAAAAGGCCCAAACCGAGGAAAGGATAGCCAACTCAGTTAAGAAGGGGAATAAAACCTTTTATAGGTACATTAGGGAACATAGAAAGGTTAAGGGAGGGATAGGGAAGATTAATAAAGGAGAGGGGAGGTGGGCAGAGGGAGACAGTGAAAAGGCAGAGATAATGAATGAATACTTTTGCTCAGTATTCACAAAAGAAGAAGAGGAGGAGTTACCTAAACCAAACAGTAGAAGCACTCTGGATAGTGGGGTTGATACCAGTCCATTTAAAGAAGAAAGAGTACTGAAAGAACTTCTAAAACTCAAGGTGGACAAAGCAATGGGGCCTGATGGGATTCACCCTAGAATCCTAAAAGAGCTAAGGGAGGACCTAGTGACACCACTAACCACACTTTTTAACAAATCATGGGAAGATGGGGTGGTACCTGAGGACTGGAGGAGGGCAGATGTGATTCCCTTCACAAAAGTGGGAGCAAGGCAGAAGCAGGAAACTACAGACCTGTTAGTTTGACCTCAGTGGTGGGGAAAATGATGGAATCACTTCTGAAAGAAAGAATTGTTGAGTACCTAGAGGCCAGCGGGCACTGGACCCAAAGCAGCATGGATTCACAGCAGGAAGGTCATGTCAGACAAATCTAATTGATTTCTTTAACTGGGTGACCAAAGTAATAGACCAGGAGGGGCTGTGGATATGGCCTACCTAGACTTTAGCAAGGCATTTGACACAGTCCCACACAAAAGATTAATAATCAAGTTAGCCAGCCTGGGAGTGGGTCCCAGGGTGGTAGCCTGGGTAGAAAACTGGCTGCACAACAGGACACAGAAGGTAATAGTGAATGGAACACATTCTGAAGAACGGGGGTTACTAGTGGAGTACCTCAGGGCTCAGTACTGGGTCCAGTCCTCTTTAACGTCTTTATTGGTGACATTGCAGAGGGTCTGGAAGGAAAGTTATGCCTCTTTGTGGATGACACAAAGATCTGTAACAGAGTTGATACACAAGGGGGGGTAGAAAGGATGAGAACGGACTTGGCAAGGTTGGAGGAATGGTCAGACATATGGCAACTTAGATTCAATGCAAAGAAGTGCAAAGTAATGCACCTGGGAAATAAAAATCCAGGAGAAGAGTACACAATAGCAGAGGAGGTACTAACAACAACAATAATGGAAAGGATCTGGGTGTAGTCATATCAGATGACCTAAAGGTGGGTATGCAATGTGAGAAGTCAGTAGGGAAAGCCAGGGGATACTGGGATGCATAGGGAGGGCATCACAAGTAGAAAAAGGGAAGTGGTTATCCCTCTATACAGACAGTTGGTGAGACCCCATCTGGAGTACTGCATGCAGTTTTGGAGACCTCATCTACGCAAGGACATAGACAGGATGGAAGCAGTCCAGAGGAGGGCAACTAAAATGGTGCAGGGTCTACATCAGAAACAATATGAAGAGAGACTGAGAGAGCTTAATATGTATACCCTTGATGAAAGGAGGGACGGGGGGACATGATAGAAACTTTTAAGTACCTCAAGGGAATCAACAAAGTCCAGGAGGGTAGCATCTTTCAGAAAAAGAGATGTGTAAGAACAAGGGGGCACAATTTAAAGTTAGAGGGGGATGGCTCAGGGGTAATGTGAGGAAATTATTTTCACGGAGAGAGTGGTGGACGCATGGAACAGCCTTCCTGGAGAGGTTGTGGGGTCTAAAACAGTGGAGGAATTCAAACATGCATGGGACAAACATAAGGCAATTATAGTGGGGGGTTGCAGGAAATAGGCTGTTGGTTAACTAGAATCTGCAGCTTATCCAGTAGGTAGGGAAATGGGCAGACTGGGTGGGTCAAGTGGTCCTTATCTGCCATCAAAGTCTATGTTTCTATGTCTATGTTTCTCCTTACTGCCTTGCCTAACTTACCTTAGCACTCTCCCTGTACTTAATACTCAGCTAGCTTTCCTCATATTTTCTCCCTAAAAAAAATGCCATTTCTTTTTTCTCCTCCTCAGCTCTTGTCTGTACATTGTTTTCTCTCTGAAATCTTATAAATTGCTCCTTTAAACTTCTTACCCTCTTATATTCACTAGAACACTTAGGCAGTTCTCACAGCTGAGAACTCCTCAAATTACTATTGATTTTTGTCCAAATGTATTCTGTGTAAAATTGCATACCTCTGCTTTGCTTTATGTTGTATTTTATCTATTTTTTCTACTTGTTTAATTGTTCCCCTGGGCTGTTCTCACTAATGTAATGACTTGTACTGTTTGTTTCTGAACTTTGCTGTATTTTTGATTGTTTCACTTGTACTCTCCCAGGTTGTGCCTGAAAATAGGCATTTCTATGTCTTGTATACATACCCAGTTATCAAAAACAAAACAAATAAATAAATTCAGTAGTGCAAGAGAACTCAGCAACATGGATTGGCAGGAGCATAAAGTCATGGTGTTCCTGGGCTATTCAAAAGACCTAACTGCCAGGAGAAGAGCATTTACCCAGGCCAGGTAGGGGATTCCATTTACATTCCAATACCCGGCACAATTAAAAATTATCAGCAATGGAGTGGGCAGGACATTCCTTTCTCTGGAATCAACCATGGTCTACATATCCCAACAATGGATGCTAGAAACTCACCCTATGAACAGTAAAGCTTGAGTAAGACCTAGAGACAGCCTAGATTCCTCCCCAGGAGGATGGGCACAAGACCGACCCAAGTCTTACCTAAATTGGCTAAGCCCCAGGGGATGGGAAGTGGCAAACATGCTAAACAACTGCCATCCAAGCAAAACTGGCACAGCAGGCACAGAAGGCAATCTCCCTACTACCCTCTGCACTGCACAGCATCATGATTAAGAAGTGCCAGAAGAAGTGAGGTATCAGAAGCTCCAGATGAGGATTTAGCTCCTTTCATCTCCTCTGATCAACAGGTTTGCCCCACTCAGAGATCACCTGACCACCACATCACCTTCCCAAATCCATGAGCCACCAGAGGCTGCCAAACCTGAACCACCAACACATGTTTGAAGGCTCACTGAAAACCAGCCACAGCTGAAAGCAGAGAAGAACCCTCATGCAACCCACCTACACCTATGTCCCACAGAAGGTCCCTTGACGGACATAATGGATCACTCAGTGAGACCTGTCATAGAGTTCTTGCCAACACCGCAGCTAGCAACCTGAGCTGCTCCGCTAATGCAGAGATGGAAGCACTTAGCCAGGATCTCCACAGTTCATTGAGGTCGGTGTGTAAGTACCACCCTAATCCACAGCCTGGTGTGTTTATTTTATTTGTGGTCCACTAGGCCCAAATGCAACTGCGTAGGTCAATTACTCCTTCTCCAGCTGAATTATTGTTCCTGGGCTATGAGACGGACATATGCAGACTATGATAGAAGCATCGGCCTTCATTTTTTAGTTTTCCACAGGCAACATTATTATGCTATGACAGTGTGTAATAATGACAGTTTATGGACCCATGCCTAATATTCCAAAAATGTACATTCTGAGACGCATTACTTAATAATTTTGCTAGCTGCTACATAACTTGTAGCATTTGTTTAAACAGGAGGGGACTCATCCATACTCCTAAAACATTGGGGTAAATATGTTTGCTCACTTTATTAAATACAGGATTTCAAAGCAGTGTTCCCCTCATTACTAAATCCAAGCAGAGGGCAGTAAAGATTGTGTCTCACTAAATATAGAGGTCCTTTGAGGTTACCCTCGAGCAGTAATGATACTGTTTAACTTTACCCTGGATCTACCCTCCTTAGAATTGCAACCAAGCTGTTAATGCCAAAGCACAGATTACAATGCAACCAGTCTCAGATAAAGTAGATGGCATTTGATACCAGGTCATGCATGATATAGTAAGTATGCTACACATTCGAACATTTCCTGCCTGTATACTGGTTTCTTTCCTGAACACAGGCCCCCCCTTCCCTTATTCCCCCTCCCCATCCCTTCAGCATACTATCCATTTTCCCCATCCTTATCGCCTCCTTTCACTGGATAAACTCTACCACTTCTAGTTATGATGGGGCCCTTCCTGCTTCCAAATGTTTATTACTCTTCCCTCTCACACTAAATGTCTAGACTGGGAAGTCAGCAATGCAAGTTCCTCATGTTTGACACGAGAACATACATGGAGTAACAGAGCATATTGTATTAGTGGAACGCACAGACACAGGTGCAGGCTTTTGGATCTTTTCCCTCACCAAGGATCCACCTTGACTGAGTGGAGATCTGAGTAGCAGATACGGCCTTATTGGCTCAAGTGAGTCTGCACCAGTGCACATCTACTATAGCACCATATATATATATATATATATATATATATATATGGCTCTTTTAATAGCCTCTACAGTGGGTAATTATGAAGCTGTAGTAGCCACGCAGTAAGCAGTGCAATCAGACTTAACTCCCAGTACTTCCTTTAGTGAAAGGAATAAGGGTGGAGCCCATCATTTTTCAAGTCCTACCTGGACTTCCTTCCAGCATAGCTCTCCCTTTCCCTCTTCTATCCTTCCTCCCTCCTTCTTATCCACCACTTCCCTGCTACCTTCTGACTGGCTCAGTGTACAGGCACTACTTAAGAGTCCAAAGCTGTTTCTATAGGTCCTGTTGTTCATGAAATCAGCTACATGAATCATGAGTAGATAGGCAACATGCTTGGATATACATCTCATAACCTCATTTTTCCATGAAGCATAGAAGGGACAATACAGTACATCCCTCCACCCTCCCTTAATCTAGTTATGGGGTGCACCGATTGTTTCCGCAGATCTGGGAACTGTTAGATAGGTCATGTCCCAGTTGTGCTCCTATTTTATGAAAAATAGGGAAGGGCAGATGTAAGCCCCTTGTCCTTGGATCAGTTTTTCTACAGGAAGTAGTGCACTTTTGTTTTTCACACTCGGCTGGACAGATTCAGCAGTGCATTGCCTACTAGCCACTTTCAGTGCGAACTGAGAGACCATGAGGTGCCAGCTGACACCTGGTCATGATCTCAGTTCCCATGCACACAAAAACTGTACACATATCGTGTTACTATTAGGTACCCTAGTACAAATATGTCTTCAAGTCCATTCTTGTGTGAGGACAATGTACTGTAAATAGTTACATTTCTTGAATTTACTAAGTACTGTTACAACGTGTCACTAACTTATGTGAGCTTTCCAAGTTGTGGGTACATCTAGAGGGGGCAATATGGGGGGAGTGGATCTCTACAGGCACTAGTCTCTCCTACCCACCTTGATTACTTAGAAATCATATCACCTGCTTGCAATTTAGTCATAATCCACTACTACTTGCATAAGCTCTTTAAACCTCCAAAATTATCAATAATAGATGCCATAGTTGGAATGTTAGGGGACTAAATTCCCCTGTCAAGCACAAGCAGGTTTTAAATGACCTCTGTAAGATATGCACAAAACTGGCCCTCCTCCAGGAGACAAAACTTATGGATCTTGAATCCCAAAAATTGTCTAAAGGGTGGGTAGAACAAGAATTACACAGCTCCGTCAAGTCTAAATAAAGAGGAGTATCTATACTAGATCATAAAACCTTGAATTGATATCTAAAGAAAACTACTCAAGATACATATGGCCGCTGAATCCTGGCTTTGTTTCACACCCCCTCAGGGCCCTCTAGTGCTGGGAAACTCATATACTCCCAATACTGACTTACACCAGTTTTTTCACTGAGTAGCAGCCCAACTGGCTGCATTTAATGACTCCAGTGCCCCTCTGTTGCAAGAAGGTGACTTTAATTTAATATTAGACCCTGCCATGGATAGAAGTCATGGCAGACCAGACCCCCATGAATGGGCCTTATGGGCTGTTAAGCTCTGGATGGAGGATCAATCCCTATCAGATGTGTGGTGTATCCATAATCCTAAGGTCCATGATTGTACCTATCACTACATGGTACTTATAGTAGGTTGGTTATGTGGCTCACTTCCCAACAACTTATACCTATGACAAGCAATGCTCACATAACTCCCTTAGTTATTTCAGATCATGATCCCCTTCAGCTAGATCTAGTAAATGCCCCCCATAACTCCCCCAGTTGGCAGATGGATCCACTTTTACTGTTGGATCCACAGATTGAGCCATTGTTAAAGGACACAACAGAGAAGTTATTTTAAATAAATGATACAGGAGACACTTCACTATCTGTGTTATGGGAGGCTTTTAAAGACATAATCAGAGGTTCAATCATAGTCTGTTTGGCTCAACGTAAGAAAAAAAAAGAGAACAAGAGCTAGCCGACATGGAGAAACAACTGGCCCAAAAGGAATCTGTTTACAAAACTAACTGCCAAAGCCAAGGTCAATTCCCCACTGTACCATGAGATTTTAAATCTCTGTCAAGCCAAAAAAACACTCTAACAGCCAGGAAAGTGGAACTGGCTGTCTTGACACTGAAACATACATTTTGGGAAGGGGTGAAAAATGTGGCAAATTACTTGCTTACCGCCTTAAGAAACAACAATCTAAGAGAGCAATTTCTTCCCTATGTAATACCACATGACAACTTTGTACTTCCCAAACTAGTATCAATGCTGCCATGACAGAAAGCTACACAAAATTGTACTTGTCTGTAACCACTTCTGATTCTAACAAAATGGCAAGCTTTCTGTCAACAATTAACCTTCCTAAACTTGACCGGGAGCAGGTCAACCGTTCAGATCTCCCTATTACTAAGGGGAGATCTGCATCGCAATTCATAACATGAACCCTAAAAAAGCTCCAGGGGGTGATGGACTCCCAAAGGACCTTTATCAAATATTAGCTTCATAAGTTTCCCTGGTACTGGAATGGCTATACACTGAAATGAACCATACAGGTCTGTTCCCCCCATCATGGCCATGACAAGGATCACAGTTCTCCCAAAACCAAGGAAAGACCCTGAGATGCCTGCTAGCTATCACCCTGTATCGTTGATTACAGTGGATAGTAAAATATATGCTAAAGCTATGGCAAGTAGCTTAGAAAATCTCCTACCCTACCTGATCCATCCTTCACAGGTGAGCTTTGTCAAAGGGCATTTAACCTCGGACCATATTCATACTTTAACAGATCTTATGCAACTAACTAGAAATACTCTCACTCCATCTACTGCAATTACTTTAGACATCAAACTTTTGACTTGGTGAAGTGGGAGTATCTCTATGCAATGCTAGTGTATTTAGGTTTCAGGGAACCATTTATTACAGCAATTAAGGCCATGAACTCAGCCCCTTATGCTCAAGTCCTCACTAATAGCACATTATCCACTCCCTTCTCTCTAAAGAGGGGTACCAAACAAGGATGCTCTTTCCCCATTATTATTCATTCTAGTGATAAAACCACTGGTGGCTGTGATAATACATCACCCACATATAACAGGCATTCAGGCAGGTAATGACCAATATAAAACCCTGTTGTATGCAGATGATCTCTTAGTCCTGACCATTGAAGCTAAAGTCTATTCACTCCCTGGTTCAATTATTGAACACTTTTATATTCCTATCAGGGCTAAAATGTAACCAGAATAAAATAGAGGTTCTTCCTCTTAACCCATTATGCCATGCTGCAGATTTCACCACACTGAACCTTCATTGGACACCAGAATTAATCACCTGTCTAGGTATCAAAATCACCCCCCAGATCAAACATTTAGGTGAATTAAACATAAAACCTCTTTTAGACAAAATAAAAACAGAGCTCAATAGATGGAAACCATAACAATTATCATTGATAGGCAAAATGGAAGCTATAAAAATGATTAGAGCTCTGAAATTACTCCATCTAATATTACACCTCCCAATAGTCATTTCCAATGAGAGGTTTGCCCCCATAGATAAGATTATAGGGCAGTTTCTTTGTGAAGGTAAGCAACCATGATATAGTTGGAACAAGCTAGGACTGGCAAAAAGGAGGGTTAAACCTTCCATGGCTCAAAGGATATTGTTGAGCATTTAAAGTGTCCCAAACCCTGAGATGGTTCCCTGATCCTGAGCAAACTTGGCCATTGTGGACAGAGATAGAAACCCATTTGCTAGGGGGTTGTCCTCTGCACACCAGCCTGTTTGATGCAACCCAGATCCCATATCAGATCCCTCCCTCCATTTATGTATCACAAACAACCTGGAACCAAGTGAGAAACTGATTTAAGTTAAAGTTCTTACCCAGCTTTTACCCCTGTCTGGGGCACTAAATGGATCCAAGTGGGAGGGAGACCTCCGAATTGGTCCACCTGGAAGGACAAACACATTTTAACTACTGCAGAACAGATTAAGTTTGCATCCAAAAATGTTTGTGATTCAAGCCCTGGTTGTTATATCATGACCTGTAATGTTTGCACTAGCTCAGCAGAGGTGCTAATCGCACATCACTGTGAGAACTAGGTGATAACAGCAGCCACGCAGGATGCTCTTTGTTTTACTATCGGCTGCTGTTAATTGCTGCATTTAATCAAATCACCTGCTGTTGGATACTGTAATTGGTGTAATCGGTGTGCTTAATAGCAGTCTCGAGTAACTGCCACTTACTAACACCAGCCCTGACTATAGCTAATGCTGCTGCATACCTTATCTTGTGGCTTTTCCTTCCGGCTGTTCATCATGTCCATCCTCTCCTGGATCAGTGCTAGTCATGCAAAAAAGAGAGAATACCTCCTCAATCTGACTGACGTCTCCTCTGAGCAGCTGGCAACAAGAAATGGCCATGACATGGACACCGCCAGTGCCGTTGTATAAGAGCTAAGTGCTTGCCTTCTCCCACCTCACAAAAAGAGCCACCCATCTACCTACACATTGTACACTGGTGAAGTCCGATTTGAGATCAGACGTTATGCATCAGAAAATGGGGTGATGTCTACGGTCCGATACTACACCAGCAAGTATGGTCGCATGCTGGCAATGTTGACACTCTTTTCATTACCGTGAAGAATGAGATAATAAAAAGAGAGCAAATAATACCGAGAGTACAGTATATCAGATATCTTGCTACCCAAATCAAATGCACTAGACTCATTTCAAGGCCTCCAAGCCAGATTTGATTTACCAAAGATAGAATGCAGGAGGTACTTACAAATAAGATGTGCTCTTACACCCCTTTTAAAACAGTTAAAAACTACATCAGTTAATATATATTCACATCCACTTACTAAACTGACCACCCAATGTAAAGGAGTAGTCAGACGTAACTATTCCACTATTATGGACAGTATACTAGACCAAAATGCTTGGCCCAGGGAATACTGGGAGAAAACCTTCAAATTAAACCTAGATGACCAGAATGCTATACCTGCTGGAAACCCACCTGAGCTCCAGCAAATAACAGAAGTGGCAGACTCATACAGAACAAAGTCTTGCATTCATGGTGCTGTACACCTGCAGTCTTACATGCTGCACATCTTATCCCCAAAATAAATGTTGGAGATGTTCCCAACCAAATGGTGACCTGTATCATATATTATGGGCCTGCCCCAAAATTAATCCTTATTGGCAACAAATCAGAGATACCCGGCATAAGATTCTCCAAACACCCCTCCCTAATGTACTCAAATTATTCTTATTAGGAGCAAAACATAGGACACCTTACCTTCATAAGCACCAATGCAACCTAGTAGTCCTTGCCAGAATAGAGGCAAAATGACTACTACTTTATAGATGGCATGCTACTGAAACTCCATCCATGCAGTAATTTCTGAACTGTATGGTGCAGTTGGCCGGTACAAAAGACTCTTACATCTGGCCTGAAACTCTACCCGGCTCTTTGATAAAACATGGTCCAATTTCAACCAGTATTTTAAACAAACCACTTTAACTGCTATGCCACTGCCTAGGACACCAGCCCCTCTGCCTTGTACTGGAATAGGCTAAGTATTGGGTGCTTCATCACTTCTCATAACTGGTATTATGGTTACTTTTACCTCTTCTAGTCAACCTTCCCGCCCCCTCAACTAGGCCTCCTCTGGAGTAGAACCTGACAAAAGAATCAGATCCCCTTTTGGAAAGCTCAACCCTAGACCAGCTTATTAAGAGAGAAAAAGTGACTATTAGTTTTTGTAAATAAGTGTATAATGTACATACGTACTCAGATCTCATAAAGTACAGCATACTAATCTATTGGGAAACTACTGTCTGCTGAATCCGAAGTAATATATATTTGGGTGAGTTTCAGGACCTGTACGCATGGATTAATAACAGCTATGCTATAAACTTTTTGTGATTCTTCCTTTTAAGATTCAGATGCTGCTTTGATATTTCAATTGTATAAAAGATAAGGAAATAATTTATTTTCTTCTTAATTTTAAGATAATAAGATGTTCTGTAAAACCACTAATGTATGACAGTATGTAACATAAAGATTATGCCTATAACCATAGACAATCCTTGGAGCTGTAAGTATGATATTTAAAAAATGAATAACTATAACCAACTGCAAAAATGCTTGTCTTATTGTGGTTTTGTTATAATTCCTTTAAACTCATCAAGCGTTTCCCACTGATAGTAAGTGTAACTAGACAACACAGTTGAATTTATTAATTTATTTAACTTCTTAAATAGTGATGATTTTGTTTGGTAGAAGAAAATGGGAGTCAATTTTCCTCTTAAAATATATCTCAAACAGTCTAAAATCTTTATGGTCTATTGTTTTAGATAGGTTGATTGAATCAAGTATTGTATATGAAATTAAATGTTTTATTTTACATGGTGTCTTCCATTTTATTACTAAAGTTCATCACTGAGCACCCCTTAGGGTTTTTTGAATTGAGAGCAACCACTCTTAGAAAACAGTCATTAGGTTGTCTGGATGGACAGATGGAAGGGAAGATGGATGGAAAACAAACTCATCCAAGTGCTTTATTGGCCATTCCATTCTCTTAATGGCAGTCAACAATAACAGCATTGTCAGTCAAGTGCTAGAAACCAAAAAATATAGCATAGAAGCAGGGACAGCAGCTGGGATTTTGGCATTTTGGCATTTTGTGTAAACATGATTCTCTTGAATAATAAAAATATAATTCAGATATGTAAAACAAAAATGGTGTGGTTCTAAAAATCACTAGATTAATACATTTTCATTGCATATTGTACATATGCAGACATATCTAATTGAGTTACATTATTCCTATCGGGAAGTAAAAAATCTGTCAACCTGATTATAAATATTTGAGACTTATTCTTACACATAGCATATTATTTTGCTTCATGTATATTATTCTAAGGGCTTGCGTAAAGCAACAGTTCATATTAGGGTGAACTTTTTTCCCCACCTTATACCCTTTTTATTTAATTTCCAGATCTCTTTTTAACTTTTAATGTAAGATGCTCATTTTCCCCATTTTGAGACTGCTCTAGCATTATTTTTAAATTCAAGTAATTAGTGGTGAACATCATTTAATATGGTTACAACAAGGTTTCTGGCAATAATTCCAGCTATATTTAGACACCCAGGGCAGCATTTTCAAAAGTTATAACACAGGCACAGTTCTTGATTTTGGATGCAGCCTGCATCATGTAAAATGTGTCAAAAACATCTGGGGCCACATATTCAGAACTGGCAGGCTGCATCGCTCAAGTGCTTGTGTTGTGCAACTCAGCTGCATTGGCACAAAACAAATGGTATATTCAGAAAATAAGCAGTAATACACAATCACGCACGGGTGACTAAATATATCAAACATGCGAGATCATGCAGTGGGAGATACACAGCGTGGCAGGTGCCCAGAGTCCAGTGCTGAGCATACAGAAGTGCACAATGGAAAGCCAATTGTGCAGTGCACAGATTTGCAATATTCAGCCAGGATACTCAAATGCCCTCACTGCACAATCAGTGCCAAAACAGCACATTTGCATCTCATTATTGGAATGTATTCAGGCAATTTGCATACCAGTGGCATGCGCAGTACCAGCACTGCAGGACAGCACCACCACTCCATGAAGGTGATCAGGAGGTATTGCAGCCTAGCAGGCAGATGAGAATGCATATCTGTGTGTGGGTGGATTGCACGGCCTGAGTACAGTGCTACATAACCCCCAACCCTTTAGCACCCAAATATGTGCCAAGGTGTGTGACAACTGGTCAGAATGTGTGACGCAGCAGCAAATGACAGTGCAAGCTCAGAAGACTGTGGAAATAAGTGCACCATTGTTGCTACTGCATGCTGATACCTAACATCCTGTATTATCATGCAATTCTCCATAAGAGTCTCAGTGGTTGGTGTGTAATGTCACCCACTCTATGTGGGTCAGAGGGTGTCTGAGTGATAACATGAGTGCTGTATCATATACTGTGTGACATTTGAGAGATTTTCAGTGCTACCACCCATGGTCATGTCCATCCCCTAGGTGGCCACATGCACAGCACTGGTAGGGTCCAGTGTCCTTGGGGTATGGCCCTGCTGCCTCCAGGCTGCAGATGGTGCCACCCCTGCCTCATGCTGCTCACAGTTGTGCACTGTTCACTACCAGTACACCACAGTGTCCTGAGCCCATGGCCCCTTTGGCAGTGTCTCACTGCAAGGATGGCATCACTGACATGTATGTGGTTCCTGGTGGTGTGCGTCTGGCACAGGCCTGTTGTATACACCTCTGCTGTTCCACCATGGGTGTGTTTGGGCTGTTCTTGACCCATGCCATGCTGCCACTATTACTGCAATGCATCCTGCTCACTGTTGTACCAAATGCCACCATGTACGCAGGCCGCCACCAGTTGGCACTCTGATGGCCACATGGGTGCCGGCCAAGGCACCTGGCACTTTAGCTGCAGTGTAGCTGTCTGCTCTTTTGGTGTGCTAGGGGGGCTCCTAACTAGCTTGTGGCAGCTGGGTGTCCCCAACCTGGGTGTGGTTAGGGGTTGGCTGCCTGGGCTGTGCCAAAGGTGTCACCCAGTGGCACCTGGCATGTGCCCAATAAGCAGGCACAGCATGGCTCTTGCTTTGGGTACTACAGTCCTGGCATGACTGCTGTGTGTGGGTGCCTGGATCACATCCTAATGCACCTCCGAGGGCTGTCTCAGGGTCACCTGTCTGCAGTTCTGCAGCCTGCATGTGGATGGCTGACTGATTTAGGCCATCCTCTTACATACCTAACTATGCGCAGCACAGTTTTGTAATGTACAACACATGCGCCACACATTTTGGCTGAATATACACTTGCACAGCATATTCAGGTGCCAGTCCCCTATTTTTGCACCACATACATTATTTCTGCATGATTGTGCATTCAGAAATGTGTGACATATCTCTCCCTTTCAAATATTGCATGTCTGCGCATTTTCTGACATGTGTCGCACATCTCCATTTTGGGCTGTGCATCTTCTTTGAATATGTGGGCCCTGGATGCTAATGTCTTATGCATTTGAGACTGTTTCCTTGGCTTATAGCAGTCAAATGATGCATATGCATTTTTTTATGCAGGTGCCATTTTCAGTCAATGGACTCAAAAGCTAGATTACCTCAAGGGGTAGTCTAACTTTAAGGCACAGATCCTTGGACTGCACTTGAATAATGGTGCAAAGGCCATCATGGCTTTAAAAATTCCACCAAAAATCTCTAACTTGACAAACATAAATGGAAATATGGCACCATATAAAAAGATTTATAACCAAAAATGAACATCATAGATTCAACTATTGAATGCAAAGAAGTGTGCCAAGTATGAAAAAAACAATTAGCACAAACTGTTGCTTTACCATATCTGAGAACTATGTGATTGTCAAAATGTACTGAAATGTGCTAATTAGGTGGGTACAAAGAACTGCTTACATTTGAAAAGGATTGGATTATATTTCAAACATGTCACCCTACCCTTGAGAGAGTTTGCAAATATTGTAATAGGGAATTAACATTTCCATAATAACACAAATGTAGTAGAACTGCAATAAATAATTATGTGTTTTAAAGCCATATAAATTTCATATTGCATGCCAGAATGGTTTGATCCCCTCATATAGTTTATTAAAATTCAAAGAAGGGATTCTGTTAAAAGAGTTCTCATGGATAGTAAATGATCAGGATATTATTCACTCCATACTGAATAAATGTATAATTTCCAATTAGAGAAGGCTATCTCCTGTGAACCGGTGAATATGACTGGAAAATGGTAGCATAATAAACATTTCTGGTCCCTTCTTTGCATTGATCTATGTTTAAAAACCTGAGATTACCTTCAGGTGTCAAGCTTGCTATAATATTAACTGAACTTATTCTCATTATTGGGAACTCCTGCTTTAATGAGCCTTTCAATAATTTTGACAAATTTCCCTGAGCCAGGCAGTTGCTATGAAAGTCAGCACATACTTTGATTAGCTAGCATATGAATGTTAGATGTTTTATTTGAATATTGAATGCAGTGGGATTTTAAGTCATTAAAATGTATCTTTTTATTATCCAAATCTAGCACAGAAAAAAAACAATTCAGTAATAAACGTGGCATACAAATTCAAGAGTGTGAAATCATGTTTAATTTTCAGGAAATTTAGTATAGTACTATACGTGATGCTAGACAGTAAGATAAAGTAAGGCAAATGTAGTACCACACAAAATCAGTAGTAATAACAATAGTAAAAATAAAAATAATTTAAAATACCAATCTACATACCTGTCCCATCAGGCAGTCCCCCTTCTATAAATTTTTCATTCATAAGAGGAAAGGCTATTTGTTAAACCTTTGTATATAGAAACATTGAATTTGATGGCAGATAAGGACCACTTGACCCATCCAGTCTGCCCATTTCTCCCTGCCTACACTATTACTGCAGACTGTGCCAGATCAAGAGTTTTAGTCCTCCCTTCCACTATGGATTCCTTGTGCTCATCTCATGCATTCTTGAATCTACCACTGTTTTTCACCCTCTGTCACCTCCACTGGAAGGCTTTTCCAGAAATCCATCACTCTTTCAGTGAAGAAGTTCCTCACATCTCTCCTGAATCTACCCCCTCCAGTTTCATAGCATGCTCCCTTGTTCTTGAGTACCTTTTCCTCTGAGAAATAGTCCTGTCCTGTACTTTATATACCTCTGTAAGGTATTTAAAGGTTTCTATCAAATAATCCCTTTCCCACTCACACTCATCAGTTTCAGAGTGTACATAATGAGGTCTTTTAGTGTCTTCTCAAGGGGCTTTTGTTGCAGAACTTGCACTCTTTTAGTTGCCCTTCTCTGGACCACCTTCACTTTGTCTATGTCCTTCCAAAGATGTGGTCTGCAGAACTGGACACAATACTGTAGGTGGCGTCTTACCAGCCATCTACACAGTGGCAACACCATCTCCCTCTTTCTTTTGGTGATAATCCTCCCTTTGCACCCCAGCATCCCACTCACCTTCCTGCCCTAATGCCTTGTCACACTGCCTGGCAACCTTTTGGACATCCAATATGATTACCCCGGGTCTCTTTCTTGCTTGGCGGTCATCAATATCAGTCCACCCTTTTTCTTCTCTGCCCCTGGGTTTCTGTGCCCTAAGTGCATTATTTTGCACTTTTTGCATTGAAACCACCTTCTATACCCTTGAACATTCCTTTAGTTTTCTCAGGTTTATGCTCATTCTTTCCACCCCCCTCAAGTGTCCATCTTATTGTAGGTTTTGGTGTTTTTCATAAAGAAGTAAACTTTCCCTTCCAGCTCTGATGCAATGTCACTTATACAAACATTAAAGAGAATCTGTCCTAGCCCTGATCCCAGAGGCACCCCTCTGGTCACCATCCCTTCCTTGGAGTGAACTCTGTTTATAACCACCCTCTGTCACCTATACTCTAACCAATTGTTATCCATTTTACCCCCTTTGGACCCACTCCTAAGCTACTCAGTTTGCTTACTAGTCTCCTGTGTGGAATGGTGCTGAATGCCTTGCTGAAATCTAGGTAGGCCACATCCTCTGCTCTACCCTGATCTAACTCCTTGGTCACAGGTATCAGAGGATTACATAGAAGACTGCTGTTGAGGAGTGCTGCTAGTGTGATCTGCTGTTTTACACTTTTTTGCCTCAAAAAGAAGTTAAAGCAAATGGGATAAGTCTTCAGATGTATTTTGTGAACTGTGGTGTTGAGATTGCCTAATCTTCTAATACCTGTGACTTTCTGCATGCTGTGGATCCACCTGGTCATTCTGTGCAGTCTCCTTTTACCTAAACTAGTCCCTTGGTCACTCAGTCAAAGAAATCTATCAGCTTTGTTTGGCAGGACCTTCACCCTCCCACCCTGAAACCATGTTGCCTCTGGTCTTGTAACCAACTGGATTCAAGATATTCTACAATCCTTTCCTTCAGCAATGATTCCATTAACATTCCCACCACTGATGTCAGGCTGACCGGCCTACAATTGCCAACCTCCCTCCCTGTTACCACTTTTGTGTAGTGGGACTACATACAGTACACCCTCCTCCAGTTCTCCAGAACTAATCCTGTCAAAGGTGCAGCCAGTATTTCCCTGAGCTACCTCAATACCCTTGGATGCACCACATCTGGCCCCATTCCTTTGTCCACCTTCAGATTAGCAAGTCCCTTCAGGACTCACACCTCCAGAAAAGGACTAGTGTCCACCTCCCTCCTTCCTTCCTTCCTTTAAAGATTCTGTTACTTTGTTGTGGCCCCTGCCCTTCTCCTTCCTCTGTGAACACTGAAGAAAAGTTTTTGTTCAGAATGTCTGCCTTTTCTTGGTCCACCTTCACACAGTCCCTCACTTCCCTTTTTAACCTTACAATCCCACCCTTCCTCTTTTCACTTACTGTACATATCTTAAAAATGTATTTTCCCTTTTATTACTTCCTTGGCTATTCTGTCTTCAGTTTGCACCTCTGCACTCCTTACTGCTCCCCTCTGTTTCCTCTGATACACCTCCCTATCCTCCTTCCTCTGTGTCAGCTTATACCTTTTGAATGCTACCCTTTTAGCCTTTACCATTTCAGCTATGTCCTTCAAGAACCATAGTGGCCTCTTTTTCCTCTTGCTTTGCTCACATGTGTGACACAGAGATTTGTTGCCTTCACTATGTTCCCTTTTATCTTAACCCACTGTTCCTCCTCCCTACACAGGTTGCACCCCCACTACTTTAAGTCACCCCTGAGGCATTCACCCATCTTTATAAAATTTGCCCTTCTGAAGTCCAGGATCCTCCCCTTGTGTGGTTTGATTCCACAGCCATCCTTATACTGAACTGCACTGTATGGTATTTTATGGTCCCCAAGTGGCCTCCCTTCTTGACATCTGCAACACTGTCCCTGTTAGTGAGTACCAAGTCCAGTATTACCCTATCATGAGTGGGTTTACTGACTAGTTGCCTCAGGAATGCCCCCTGCATAGAGTCCAGGAATTCCCTGTTTCCTGTAGCTAAGCCTCCTGCACTAATCTTTATATACAGTAGCTCAATTCACTATTGTAAAATGTTGCTGTATAAGCCATTGCACACATCACTGTCAGCCATGTTCTCACTGATATAATCATGGCCTTGTAAATATGAAAAATGTTGACCTGTGTCACGTTATTCTATCACTTCAAACCTTTGCACCATGTACAGCATTACTATTTTACTGTTCATTCACTGTACTTGTGAATACCCAGGTCATGCCTGAAAAAGATGTCTGGTGCCGGTGCACCTACCAGGTCATCACAGCATTAATAGCACACCTCCCAGGTTATGAAAGTATAAATAAATAAATAAGCTTAGTTAGCAATATTAAGCATATTAATTGCATAATACTGAAAGGCAATGAGCTGAAATCTATAGACTCCCCAACAGTAGGTTTTTTACCAAGTTTGCAAATATGTTTCCAGGTTTCTATTTGCAAGTAGATGTTTCTCCTTTTTTGGTTCCAATCTACTCACCCCAGCCAACAAGGATTTTCCTTTTCACCACCATTGCATTGGCTTAGGAGATATATAGTGAGTCATTTTTATATACAGTATATTCTGTTCTAATATAGTGAGTCGGGCAGTGTGGCAAGGCATCTGGGAAAGCTAGTGGGATGCTGAGTTGCATGGGGAGAGGGATATCCAGCAGAAGTAGGGAGTTGTGTTACCACTGTATGAGTAACTTGTGAGACCTCATCTGGAATACTGTGTACAGTTCTGGAGACCACATGTATGAAAGGATATAGACAGAGTGGAGGTAATCCAGATGAGGGCAACTAAAATGGTTTGAGGTCTTCAACAGAATACCTATGAGGAGAGACTGAGGGAACTCAATATATACACCCTGGAAGAAAGAAGAGTGAGGTGAAATGGCAGAGACATTTAAATACATAAAGGATATAAATAAGATACAGGTTGGGAGTATTTTGTAGAAGAAAAAATGCTCAAGAACAAGGAGGTATGATATGAAGCTGGAGGGGGTAAATGCAGGAGAGATTAAGAAAGGAAAGTTCTTTTTCACAGAAAGAGTGGTAGATTCCTGAAACAGGTTACCAGCTGAGGTGGTTGGAGAGAAAACAGTGGAAGGGTTCAAGAAAGCTTGGGATAGGCATGAGAGAATCTTAGTGGAAGGGAATACAGGATAGGTGAAATAACTAGAGATCAAGTAGGATCTGCAAGGATACTGTAGGTCAGGATACATGGGAAGGCTGGCTGGACCAAGTGGTCTTTATCTGCTGACAAATTATATGACAAAGTCTGGCATCAATGACCCATGGAAAAAAAGTTCACAGAAGAAAGGCGACTGATTTTTTTACTATATTTTCTTAATGATCATTTAATTACACCTTTATTACTCTTCCAACTGATGATTGTCAGTGGACAGCAGAGATTAGCTATGTCTTTGTAAACAGTCAACGTGTCTGCTGTTTTCTAAGTAAAGTGATATCCAAAGCTGAAGCACTTCCCCCCAACCACTAATCTGCACTATATGCAGTGAAAATTGAGCTTACTAATATCATGTATACATATCTAGCAACTAGCAGCTTTATTTTGTTAAAACAGACATACTGAGGAGATGCAATCAAGCCTATTAAGATGTGCTGGAGCTATGTATTGTCTTTTGTCTTATGCCCTGTGTTATTAGGCACAGTGCAGATTAATGGTTGGAGGCAAGTTCTTTAGTTTTGTATATCACTAAGCTTACATTTGCTATTGAGCACCTCTGGTCCCATCAGTGGAGTGGTTAATCTTTATGACAATGTTTCCTAAAGAAGGAGCTATTTGTATACCAGGAGGCTCTGACCTTCTCCCTTCACTCACAGTTTGAACATGGTGCCTCCTCCTGTCCCCCGTGACACAACTAAGATTCTATCCATGCAATCTGTAATCCCTTTGAGAGCACAGTTGAATCTCCTGCTGAAGAGTACAATTCCATAGCATCATTGGGTCAGTCACATTTGCTCTGTGGAATAATTGTTACTAGCACTGTACCTCTACCACCAGGATGCAATGGACAACAAAGCTGGCTATAAACCAGTGGTTGGAAATGGAGCATTTTGATTGGCAGACAGCGTTCTATAATGGTTAGGTTTATGACCGGAAACCCTTATGTACAACAGAACAGTTAGAAGTGTAACTGTTCAGACATTGTTTGAAAAGTATAAAACATTTCAATCTAATAATAGCATTAAGGTACACCAGGGGTTGGATTACCTTTGTTAACCTAACCCAGGGGGTCACAAGACACACAGCTATGCTTCATATCTCATGACTACCACAAGGGTAGATTAACAGATTGTAACAGGTCATGGCTTATTGCTTAAGTAATGCATTAGACTCACACTGTTAGAGCAATAATTCCCCCTAGCAGGCACAGGAACAAGAATCAGTCACTCAATACTATTTTAATGTTATTTCTATTTTATTTGAATAGGCACCAGATCACTGTGCATTAATCAACATTTCAGAGGTTCAAACATAACGTCCCAGGACACAAGGCAGTCAGAGATCCAAACAGCAGATGCCAGAAGAAAAGAAAACTCCACTAGAATAATCAGTGAATAGCGTGAATAATTTGATAATAGCTGCAAAATAAAAAATAATTAAACTATCCACAGAGTGATATAAAGAAGACAAGATCCAACCAGATGTGCTGTTTCACTCAAAGGAAGAGAGTATGTTAAACCTCCAAAATGTTGGTGATTTTCCACACAGTGATCTTCTATCTATTCAACATAGAAATAACATTAACATAGTGAATAGCTGATTGTTTTCCTGTGCCTGTTAGGGATTTGTATGCAATTTACAGAGGAACAGACTACTCCCTCAAAAAAGAGTTATTTATTCCTTTGAGTACCGGAGGCATCCAGACAATTTCAATAACAATGATCCCCCCAAATCAATTCAATTTGTGACACTATATCCTTTCTCCTGCAGAACCATGCATGACAAGAAACCTGCATCTCTTACTGTCAGGCTCCTTTATCTGCTCCCAGCATTCTGCCATCTGTGTAAATGTGTTCAGTTTTTGAAGGAGACAACATTCTCTCTTCTTTTTACCATCCCATACAACTTTGTCTCTAATTGTCTGCAACTACTAGTCCATATACAGTATCTGAACCATAGCTAATCCCTTATCATAAAATG
Organism: Neoceratodus forsteri; assembly: GCA_016271365.2. Classification (NCBI taxonomy): domain Eukaryota; kingdom Metazoa; phylum Chordata; order Ceratodontiformes; family Ceratodontidae; genus Neoceratodus; species Neoceratodus forsteri. Next base: position 660,206,268 of record CM028136.1, read on the forward strand.
GCTTCAATCATGCAGGCAATCCGACTGGTCAAAACTGGTCACAATACTGTGCATTAATTTCAGTTACCACACAGCTCAAAATGTACTTTTTTTTTCTTGTTTTTTAACTCTTGAAACCATTTTATAAGTGCAATATCATACAATGCCATGAATTACTGCACTTCATAGGTGGTTGAAGGCACTTGGCTGTTCGTTGTGCCTCACAGTCCACCTGGGGCATGCGGTAATTTAACATCACTGCACACTCTCATGTGTTATTGCTTACTTGATATTTTCCTGACAAACTCAAAAAAGATGGCTACAACTCAAATCCTAAAAGAAAACTTCACTCAACCCTAATGCACCTGTTAGTTAACAACAAAAGTACGAAGAGATGGCTCAGAGCACCGAGGGATGGAGCACAAATAAAATAAGCAAACTCACAGGGAACACACATGTTTGGCTATGCAAACCAAACTCATGAATTTCCCAAAACCTTGGAGCTGATTATAAACTTTATTGCCAAGTCAAAATCAAAGCAACTAGCGTAGCACCCCCACACATGTAGGTGTCAATGTTTCATGTCATCCTGATGCTTTTTCTAAGATTTGAGATGTCTTTAAAAAGTGTCAGGGTGATGTGAAGCATTAACGACTATGTGTGAGGGGATGCTACTCTAGTCATTTTGATTTCAACTTATAATACAATTCAAGATTTTGGGGAATTTGAGAGTTTAGATTGTATAGCCGAGTGTGTGTGTTCCTTACTTGTTAGCTATCATCCAGTATCTAACCAAGTATTCCTGGTTAATGAATGAATACCAATATCTTTGCTCCAAGTAAAACTTGATTAGATGAACTTTCAGCCAGTTAGGCTTCATTATGAGCAGACTTCATCACTATTCATTCCTGGGGGTCCATTACTGAGATGGGCACTAACAGAGCAAATGCTCTGCACCAGGGACCATTTTCTTCATTACAGATAACATATTTTTTGGGTGCTGGTGGGAAAGGAATGGTGGTGGGGGCCAGAGTGGTTTGGGTGGCTGGGCCCTTATATGGCCTGACCTGGTGGTGGGACTCAGGTGGGGGGAGGAGGGGGAGTGTGTTAGGTGTGCGGGAAGTAAACTGTATATTGAACTAATGTTATGTCACTGGTCAAAATTGTCAGGGCAGGGAGGAGGGTGCCAGTGGGGGATGGAAGAGGGTATATGACTACAAGGTTTTTGGGAGATGGGAAGGTGTGGCATTACAGCACAATATGTGGAGGAAGGTTTTTTATTACAGTTTAAAAGTTTAAAAAAAAAAAGAAATTTTCACAAAGTTGGTACACTGGATGGAAAATCTGCAAAATTTACAAAGTGCGAATTTGCACAAACTTGCATCAACATTTCTGGCAAATTAAAACTTCAATGCATCTCTATTTGTCATTATAATCTAGTTTTGTGCTATAAGGGGACAATATTATTATGTATTTACCCATTGCATAAGGTAATTTTTACACAACAGGTACAAGGGATAAGGAAACATGTCCAAACCAAAATTAGAATCAAACAAGTATTTTTTTTTCTGTTAAAGAAATGTGATCTAATCCAATAAAACCGTAATAGCCATACTGTGAAATAACTGAATGAACATGTTTAAAATTTAAATACTAGAGTTTCATGGTTAGGCACTTGAACATTCAGTGCTACTATGATCAATGTTATGAATAAATGAAATAACATAAAACAGAACAGTTTCCTGAACTATATATACATCGCTTGAGATAATCAGTGACTTAAGTACAGATCATGAAGTCTTTGTTATTTAAATATATGACACTCACCTCCACCCCAAGCTTGAATATCATAACCATTCAGTCTTGAGTCTCACTTATATCAGGTAAGAATTATTAAGGTCATCTCACCCGGGTTTTTTAGTTTGTTTAGAATCCTCAGCAGGCTTCATGCCTTCAGTTTCTGGGTAGGTTACTTCCTAATGACTGAAGAAAATGAGTTTAAAGTTCCCTGGTGAGACTGTTCTGCCCTTAAAAGCATTTCTCATGTACTAGTCCACTCGTTTGCCTGTTTGGAAAAGTAAGACTGTACTGCAGTCAGGTTTCTTGCTGCTATGGGTTGTACATTTTGACAGGCACATGTATCTTCTTTTAGGTCTGTATCCCACCTTAACCTCAAGAAATAGTTAATATATATTGTTCTTTAATAGTAAACTGATAATATGAACATGGCTGGACTAGTTTAGTCTGTGGTAAGGCTAGATTACTGATACTGAAGTGTTGATTTAAAGTGTGTCTTTCTTGCAACAGGTTTCATGGATTTTCCCTTTGCTTCTCAGAAAGACCTTGCCACAGATCAAAGGTCCCCTGATAAAGTTTGTAACATCCCTTTTACACTTTGGTTGCTCTATTTGCTGTCATTATCTTTAATCCTGTTTTCTCCATTGTTGTGCCCCAGCTTCTGGATCTGGAGACATCACTGTTCAAAAAAAGTCTGATTGCAGCACACTTTCCAGCTTGTTCAGTCTCTGTCCCAGCCTCCTATTTTTGCATGATAGTTGTTGCTGACCAGTTCTCGGAGTCCAATCAGAGTAACTTTTTGTATAATATTATTTCTCTCTTTCTTTCTCCTCTCTCTCTCTCTCTCTCTCTCTCTCTTTCTCTCTCTCTCTCTCTCTCTCTCTCTCTCTCTCTGTCTCCTTCTGTAAGAAGGAAAAATTCTAGAGACAGCAGAATTCTGAAAAAAACACCAGCCCAATCTATGTTCTGTCCAATAGAATCACAAAGGTTTATCTCTATGTGGTATTCTCTACAAGTCAGGCATAATTTATAGCCTCCCTGCCACCATGGTGCTGAGGATAAAATAAAATGTGTGTTAGTTTCTCTGTCTCTCCTTTTTCCACTCTCTCTCTCTCTCTCTCTCTCTCTCTCTCTCTCTCTCTCTCTCTGTCTTTCTTGCTGCAGGCTCAAGTTGTCCCTTACAACATTATCCATGAATTTACCACCCTAAGTTTCTGAGCATGACCCCTTCCCACGTTCTGCACAAGATCAAACATCATCAACTGTTCAACCTTGTTGATAACCTTTGAGTATATGAAAAGAGATCATGTCCTGATTTACCCTCCTTTTCTCCAGAGTGAACATGTTAAAGGCCTGCCACCCATGCTCTCCCTAAAGCTTTTGTCTCACATACTACTGATCATTTTGGAGGCCCTGTGCTGCACTCAATGATTATTTCAATATTGTTTTCATATTAAGAAGACCAAAACTGCACACAGTACTCCACATAGGTCTGGTCACAGGCCTCCTAAAGTGGCAGAATTATTTCCCCCAATGTGCTTGTCACCCCCATTTTTGAGACACCCAAGCATTTTCCTAGCCCTTTTGACAGTGGCTATGCACCATTTGTTCTTCTGCAGCATCTTGTCAATTATGACCCTCATATCCTTTACCACTTCAACAACAGTAAAATGAGACCTACACAACGTGTAGGTCCTACATCTGTTTTTTCCTCCAGATGTTTAGCACCTTGTGTTTGGCCACATTGACTCTGAGGCTCCAGGAATCAGACCAGTCACCCAGCTTGTTCAGGTTTTGCTGATGTTTGCACCAGTTCTCAAGTGATTTCACTACCCTGGCTAGCTAAGTGTCATCTGCAAACTTATGAAACCTGTTGAAGACCTCAGTTTTCAGATTTATTATGATGTAAAAGATCAGTGGACCAAGCACTGATTCCAAGGTGAGGTGACTTAGTACTCCTCTCCAGCTGGAGTAGTTTCCATCAACACCACTCTGTTTCCAGTCCCCAAGCCACTTAGAAATCCACATTGTGTAGCAATCCACCTTGTGTATGTATTGTGCTGGTTTACTTTTCCAAGAAGCCTGCCATGCACCACAGTTTCAAAAGTCATTGCTGAAGTCCAGATGGACTAAATCCACAGCCTTGCAATTGTCTACCTTCCTAGTCATCCCCTTGAAGAATGTATTCAGGTTGATTTGGCCTGATCTGCCCCTCATGAAGACCCAGGACACAGGGGCCCTCACAGAGAGGGTCAAGACCTTAGCCTCAGCCAAGTGATCCATTCTTTTATCCATGATAATGCCCTCCTGAACCTTGTAATGTGCTTTTGTTAGGCTGACTGACCTGTAGTTGTCCAGGTTTGACTTGTCCTCTTCTTGACAATGGGGACCACATTTACCAATTTTCAGTCTACTGGCACCATACATGTCTGAACTGACTTCAGAAAGATTATTGCAAGTGACACTACCAGTTGTTTTTTTAGTTCACTATGTATGATCCAGGAATGTAATCTGTCTTCCCCTCTGGATTTACCTGGCTGATCTTTACCAAGTAGTCAACTACCAGGTCAGGTATGATGTCCAAGGCTGCATTGTGTCTGCCCCTGATATTATATGCCTTCTCAATGATCCTCTCCCCCAGGCCCCAGTTGGACACTGTGGTGAACATTGAAGCAAAATAATTGTTTAGCCTCAAAGCCATTGCCTCTGGCTCTCTTGCAGTCTCCTTCTCCAACCACTGTTTTCAATGACTCATTCTCCTGTTTTACCTTCCTTCTTCCATGTAAGTACTAGAATATGACTTCTGTGTTATCTACAGCCCCCTGCTGCAATCTTGCTGGCTTCCAGCCCTTTCTTGACTGTCTTCAGTGTAGTATTGCAGCTTCTCAATGCTGCCCTATACTCTTCACTAGCCATGAATCAAATGGTCTCTTTATAGCAATTCCACCATGAAGCGGTGACAAGAAAAACAGTGACCATCATTAGGGCACCAGCACAATGCCGATGGTGAACATCGCGCCTAGTAATTGTGCTGTTCAACCCTCATCATGCCCAATGCCCTGGGGAAGGTTCTGCAGCCCCCTGCACACCCTTTACTTTAATATAATCTCCTCCAGGTTGGAGGTGTATGAGGCAAGGAGCACAACACCCAGATGGCACCATTCCTGCAGAATGCTACAAAATCCAGTTTGCCAGCATGACCGGCAGACTGGTTGTGTCACCCTAATTGTGGTGCCCACTTAACAGTATATGCTTTACTGAAACTGTAGACCTTTGTCTTGTTCAGAATCAGTTATGTTGCATCCTTGCTGAGCCAGGGGGACACTTTAGGGCCACCTTCCCTTACTGCATACCTGAGTATAGAACTTTGCATCATCTGTGAATACCTTCTTCAGAAAGTATCACATGTGCTCGGCATTACCAGTCTCCTACAGCCAATCCAGATTCTTGGACACCATGTCCTTCTACATGACAAAGTTTGCCTTTCTAAAGTTCCTGATCCTGGTGGCTAAGGTCCAGCTAGTTTTACAGTATCTTCACCAGGAAAAAGATAATCCAGTTGTGGTCACTGCTTCCTACTAGTTCCTTGACATTTACACTGGAGATCCCATCCATACAGATAAGAACAAGGACAAGGGTGGCCTAAACATTCAATCAGTTTAAATGCTTCATTGGCAAGCTTTTAAACTAGTCAAAGGGGGAGGCACTGATAAGCAACAAGAAAATCCCAGCCTCTCCCTACAAAACAGGGTACTAAATGAGGAAAAGACTGAGGTAGACAGGTCAGTGGGGGATGCTGCAACAGAAGGTAATGCCATCAAAAAATGAAGAGCAATGAGTACCAATGCCCGTAGTCTGAGTAACAAGCTTCCTGAATTAGTGGCCTTGATGGAGGACGAACATCTAGATATCATGGCAGTCACAGAAACATGGTACATATAAAACCATGACTGGGACATAAACATACAGGATACACTATCTACAGGAAGGACAGGCAGGGTAAAAAAGGAGGAGGAGGAGCTCTTTACATAAGGGAAGGAATCAAAGCAACAGAACAAAAGGGTAAACAGGGAGGAGAAGAAGCACTGTGGGTAAATTTGGAGACTGGCAATGGTACCACAATCCGCACAGGGGTTGTATACAGACCCCCTTCTCAGGGGGAGGAAATGGACAAGGAAATGATAGAAAGTATACTTAGAATGGCAGAAAAGGGAGATATTGCTGATGGGTGATCTGAATATGCTAGATGTTAACTGGAGTGCAGTTGCAGCGTCACTAAGAGTGGGGTTATTCTAGATGCCCCAAGGGCATGCCTTAGACAACTAGTATTGGAGCCCACTCAAGAGGGAGCAATCTTAGATCTGGTTCTCTCAAATGGAGATGAAGAGAGGATCACAGATGTGAAGTGGGTAGCCATCTGGGAACTAGCGACCATCGAACAGTATGGTTCATAATAAACACAGCAATAGAGTCAAGCCACAAAGGCAAAAGTACTGAATTTAGGAGGGCTGACTGCGCTAAAATGGGTGAGTGCCTAAGGAATGCACTAGCAAATGGACAGGAAGGAGGGTGGAAGAACAATGGGGAATAATAAAACTGCCATCACAGAGGTAACAAGCCTGTGTGAAGCAAATAAACAAAATGAAATGATGTAAGAAACCACTATGGTTCTCAAAGGAAGTGGCAGTGAAGGTTCAAGAGAAAAAAAAGCATTCAGGAAGTACAAGGAATCACAGAAGGAGCAGGACACAGAACTATATCAGTTAAAGCAAAAGGAAGCTGGGAAGGCAGTCAGAACAGCAAAGGCCCAAACCGAGGAAAAGATAGCCAACTCAGTTAAGAAGGGGGATAAAACCTTTTCTAGGTGCATCAGAGAGCGATGGAAGACCAAGGGAGGGATAGTGAGGCTTAATAAAGGGGAGGGAGGGAGGTGGGCAGAGGGTGACTGTGAAAAGGCAGAGATACTAAACAAATATTTTGCTCAGTATTTACAAAGGAAGATGGGAGGTACCTAAAACAAACAGTAGAAACACTCTGGATATAGAAGTTGATACCAGCCATTTATAGAAGAAAGGGTTCTGAAAGAACTCTTAAAACTGAAGGTGGACAAAGCAATGGGCCTGATGGGATTCATCCCAGAATTCTAAAAGAACTAAGGGTAGAACTAGTGACACCACTGACCACCCTTTTAACAAATCATGGGAGGATGGGTGGTACCGAGGACTGGAGGAGGGCAGATGTGATTCCCTTCACAAAAGTGGGAGCAAGGCAGAAGCAGGAAACTACAGACCTGTTAGTTTAACCTCAGTGGTAGGGAAAATGATGGAATCACTTCTGAAGAAAAGAATTGTTGAGTATCTAGAGGCCAGAGGGGCACAGGACCCATAGCAGCATGGATTCACAGTGGGAAGGTCATGCCAGACAAATCTGATAGATTTCTTTGACTGGGTGACCAAAGTAGTAGATCAGGGAGAGGCTGTGGACATGGCCTACCTAGACATTAGCAAGGCATTTGACACAGTCCCGCACAAAAGATTAATATACAAGTTAGCCAGCCTGGGAGTGGGTCCCAAGATGACAGCCTGGGTAAAGAATTAGCTGGAGAATAGGACACAGAGAGTAATAGTAAATGGAGTCCACTCTGAAGAAAGGGGTTACTAGTGGGCATCAGGGTTCAGTATTAGGACTGGTCCTCTTCAATGTCTTTATAAGCAATATTGCAGAAGGACTGGAAGGAAAAGTATGTCTATTTGCAGATGACACTAAGATCTGCAACAGAGTTGATGCACAAGGTGGGGTGTAAAGGATGAGAAGGGACTTGGCAAGGTTAGAGGAGTGGTCAAAGGTATGGCAGCTTAGACTCACTGCTAAGAAGTGCAAGGTAATGTACCTGGGAAACAAAAACCCAGGGGAAGAGTACACAATGGGGTGAGATACTAACAACAACAAAAATGGAAAGGGACCTGAGGGTAGTCATATCAGATGACCTAAAGGTGGGCAAGCAATGTGAGAGGGCAGCAAGTAGGGCTGGGGGTATACTGGGATGCATAGGGAGAGGCATCACCAGTAGAAAACATGAATTTATTATCCCTCTGTACAGACAGCTGGTAAGACCCCATCTGGAGTACTGTGTGCAGTTCTGGAGACCCAATCTCCGCAAAGACATAGACAGGATGGAAGCTGTCTAGAGGAGGGCAACTAAAATGGTGCAGGGTCTGCACCGGAAGACATATGAAGAGACACTTAAGGAGCTTAATATGTATAGCCTCGAGGAAAGGAGGGAGAGGGGGGACATGATAGAAACTTTCAAGTACCTCAAAGGAATCAACAAAGTCCAAGAGGGTAGCATCTTTCAAAAAAGAGTGTGCAAGAACAAGGGGCACAATTTGAAGATGGGGGTGGCTCAGAGGTAATTTAAAGTATTTTTTCACAGAGAGGGTTGTGGATGCACGGAACGGCTTCCGAGGAGGTTGTGGAGTCAAAAACAATAAATGGAATTCAAGCATGCATGGGACAGTCATAAGGCAATTCTAGGGGGTGGGGTTAGGAAGAAGTAGGCTGCTGGTTAACTAGGATCTGCAGCTTATCCATTAGGTAGGGAAATGGGCAGACTGGGTGGGCCAAGCAGTCCTTATCTGCCGTCAGATTCTATGTTTCTATGTATACCGTGTTGGACATGCTACTCTTGGAAACAGCTCTTGAAGGTGGACAGGGACTCAACCTTTGCACTGCACCGGGGTCATACTTCAGACAGCTAGTGTTGGAACCCACTCAGGAGGGAGCAATCTTAGACCTGGTACTCGCAAATGGGGATGGAGAGAAGATCTCAGATTTAGAAGTGGGTAGCCATCTGGGAACAAGCGACCACCAAACAGTGTGGTTCACAATAACACAGTTGTTGAGTCAACCCATACAAAAACAAGACTGTTGGACTTTAGGAGGGCAGATTTTGGCAAAATGGGAAAGTGCCTCAGAAAAGCACTAGCAAACAGACAAGAAGGAGGGGTAGAAGAACAATGGGGAAAAATTAAAACTGCCATCACAGAGGCAACAAGCCTTTGTGTAAAGCAAATCAACAAAACAAAAGGAAGGAAAAAGCCACTATGGATCTCAAAAGAGGTGGCAGGGAAGGATAAGGAGAAAAGGATAGCATTCAGGAAATATAAGAAAACATAGAAGGAGCAGGACAGAGAACTATATCAGTTAAAGCAAAAGGAGGCAGGGTAGGCAGTCCGAATAGCAGAGGCCCAAACTGAGAAAAATATAGCCAACTCTGTTAAGAAGGGGGTTAAAACCTTTTATATGTACATTAGGGAGTGAAGAAAGACCAAGGGAGGGATACTGACACTTAATAAAGGGGAGGGAATGTGGGCATAGGGTGACAGTGAAAAAGCAGGGATACTGAACAAATACTTCTGCTCAGTATTCACAAAAGAAGAGGAGGGGAGATACCTAAACCAAACAATAAAAACACTCTAGATAGGGGGGTCGATACCAGTCCATTCACAGAAGAAAGGGTTCTAAAAGAACTCTTAAAATGGAAGGTGGACATAGCAATGGAGCCTGACAGGATTCACCCCAGAATTCTAAATGAACTAAGGGTAGAACTAGTGACACCACTAACTACCATCTTTAACAAATCATGGGAATATGGGGTGGTACCGGAGGACAGGAGGACAGCAGATGTGATTCCACTTCACAAAAGTGGGAGCAAAGCAGAAGCAGGAAACTACAAACCTGTTAGTTTGACCTCAATGGTAGGGAAAATTATGGAATCACTTCTAAAGGGAAAGAAATGTTGAGTACCTAGAGGCCAGTTGGGCACAGGACCCAAGACAGCATGGATTCACAGTGGGAAGGTCATGTCAGACAAATCTAATAGATTTTTTTGACTGGGTGACCAAAGTAGTAGACCAGGGAGGGGCTGTGGACACAAGCTACCTAGACTTTAGCAAGGTATTTGACATAGTCCCACACAAAAGATTATTATACAAGTTAGCCAGCCTTAGAGTGGGTCCTAAGGTTGTAGCCAGGGTAAAAACTTGGCTGGACAACAGGACACAGAGGGTAATCGTAAATGGAGTCCACTCTGAAGAAAAGGGGGCTACAAGTGGGGTACCACAAGGTTCGGTACTGGGACTGGTCCTCTTTAATATCTTTATAAGTAGCATTGTGGAGGGACTGAAAGGAAAAGAATGTCTATATGCAGATGACACAAAGATCTGCAACAGGGTTGATACAAAAGGTGAGGCGGACAGGATGAGAAGGGACTTGGCAAGGTTGGAGGAATGATCAAATGTATGGCAGCTTAGATTCAAGGCAAAGAAGTGCAAAGTAATGCACCTGGAAAACAAAACCCCAAGGGAAGAGTACACAATGGGGGGGTAAGATACTAACAACAACAAAAATGGAAAGGGACCTGAGGGTAGATATATCAGATGACCTAAAGGTGGACAAGCAATGTGAGAAGGCAGTAAGGAGGGCTTGAGGGATACTGGGATGCATAGGGAGAGGTATCATCAGCAGAAAACAGGAAGTTGTTATCCCTCTGTGCAGACAGTTGGTGAGACCCCATTTGGCGTACTGCCTGCAGTTCTGGAAACCTTGTCTCCACAAGGACATAGACAGGATGGAGGTAGTTCAGAGGAGGGCAACTAAAATGGTGCAGGGTCTGCACCAAAAGACATATGAAGAGAGACTAAAGGAGCTTAATATGTATACCCTCAAGAAAAGGAGGGAGATGGGGGACATGATAGAAACTTTCAAGTACCTCAAGGGAATCAACAAAGGCCAAGAGGGTAGCATCTTTCAGAAAAAGAGATGTGCAAGAACAAGGGGGCACAATTTGAAGATGGGGGGGATGGCTCAGAGGTAATGTGAGGAAGTATTTTTTTCATGGATAGAATAGTGGATGCATGGAACGGCCTTCCTGAGGAGGTCATGGAGTCAAAAACATGGGAAGAATTCATGAATGCATGGGACAGACATAAGACAATTCTAATGGGGGTAGGAGGAAGTAGGCTGTTGGTTAACTAGGATCTGCAGCTTATCCATTAGGTAGAGAAATGGGCAGATTAGGTAGGCCAAATGGTCCTTATCTGCTGTCAAATTTTATGTTTCTATGTTTCTAACCTTGTCATGGCAACAGTCTATGCCTGGGAAACTGAAGTCCCTCAGGTCACTACTGCATCTTATTTGGCTGCTCACATGGTTTCCCAGATCAACCTGGCACCATGCTCTGCTGAGCTGTATGGGATCCTATGGCACCCCACCCTTAGAGCTCTTTTTCCGCTCCTTTCCCCTAGCTCAAACCAGATGGGCGCTGTGATGATGTTTGCTTTGCCTGATCTTCTTCTTACCCTCCAAAGTGACACCTTTCCCTATGAAGAAAGTCACCCCACCCATTTCCTGTTATATATATCCCACCAGAATACCCTATATCCCTAAATCCTGGTGTCATAGTCATTTTCTTCTACCTAACAAGTATCTCTGTGGGCCACTAAATTCTAGACTTTTGACTAGGTAGAAATATTATTTGTTTGACTGAAAAAGTCTTTACAAAATAGGAACAATTTAAAAATAATTCAAATTTCTATTGCGCATTAAATTAGCATCATATAATTCAATGCAAAATTCTCTCTACAATATCATAAATACCTAATTATCTCTTTACAAATGAATCATTCTTAATAAATTGACAAGAGATGAAAATATATTCCTATGAATTGTATTAAACAAGAAAATAATTGTTCGGAGGGGAGACCAATGGTGGCCAATATTGGGGCCAACCATTTCTTTCTAGGAGCCTCAAATGTTGGGCACTGCAAAACTATATGCTTAAGATCATCCCATAGCCTAACAAACAATTGCATTCAGGGGTCATTATTCCAGAGTATTTTTGATCATGGAATATATAATTAGCTGCATATAGCTCAAACCTATACCTAGTAAGGAGTCTTCCCTCCCATGGGTCAGTCAAAGCAGTTAGATAAAATTCCAGATTATGTTTTGTTTTCATTATTTTAAACCACTGAAAATGTCTTAATTAATCAATCCTTTCTTGATCTATTACTAAAAAGTGATCTCTGACTCTTTTCTCAATTTGTTCCACTATCTTAATGAAATGGACTAATATAAATTGCATATAGTTAATTTCCTAGACCCCATTGTAATATGGTTTCCTCAATGGTTTTAATTATACAAGACGTAAAGTTTATATTATGATATCTTATCTGCTCATCCAGACACAATTTAGGAATTCTGAAGTCTGAAAGTAAAAACAGCTGCAATATAAAGGTAATTCTTCGTTCAGTTGCCAAAGTTAATAAGGAAAACTGACCCAATTCTTTTCTCAATATCTCAGCCGGGACAGATTATTGAACTTTTAATATAAAATGGTACATTTTGTTTATTGATATCTCCAATAGTTTTATATCAGCAGGGGCCCATACTTCTTTAGCATATAAGATACTTGTTTTAATGTTTGTATTAATGACTTTTAAAAGTCCTAAAATAGAACTTTGGCCATTTTTCCACTAAATTGCTTAAAGGCTCCACATGCTGTTTTTAATTTTTGTGTCATAATTTTAATATGTGGATTCCAAGAAAGATTTGATGAGAATCTTAGGCCTAGATAATCATAGTAAGTTGTGTTTCCACTTTATTTTTCCCCTATAAATAGTGAAGGAACCATTTTTCTTTTTTGACCAAAAACAACCACTTTTTTTTTTTGAAGATTAATGTTTAATCTGTCCTTTTTACACAGATTGGAAAACACATTAATCTTTCACTGTAAACCTAACAAAGATGTAGATATTAGGACTGTGTCATCTGCATATGCTACAAGAGGGATTTTCTCCGCAAAAACAGCAGAAGAATGAAAATTCTGACTATTTAGACTATGTAAAATGGAGCCGATGTATAAATTAAATAAAAGGGGAGCCAGCAAACATCCTTGGCGTAATCCCACATTGGTGTATATTTTGTTTGTTAGGTCCCCTCGTTGATTTCACTTTACTTTGAGCAAAGTATTATTATGCAGTCTTATAAGGATGTCTAAAATGTCCAGGTCTATATTGTTTTTCTAGTTTTGACAATAACATTTTCCTATTTATGGAGTCGAATGCAGTTTTAAGATCAATAAATTAATTCACAGAACTGCAAATAAGCATTTATTGATTAGATTAGATAGGGTGCAACATAGAATAGCAAGATATTGTTTAAAGTGTACATACAGAACTCATCATTGTAATATGTTTAAAAAATTAAATTGGCATCCTTTAAAAACAAATTGCTTAAAAAATTGGTTTACATTAATGCATAAATACTTAACATCTTATCCTAAACATTATATTACACAAACTCTTTTTCCAAAAGATAGTAAGGGTAAATGTGAATTAACACAATCGGTGCATAGACACAGAGTTTGCCCCATTAAAAGCAACAAATATGGTGATGGTACTCTTTCATACCAGACAGCCAAAGTCTGGAATATTCTACTCCTTCCAAAAAGATCTTTAGATAATCATGTGACCTTTAAAACTGAAATTTTGAATTTTATCAGACAAGATGTTGCTGTATATGATTTTTGCTTAGTATGTTAAGATTCATGGATAAACATATGATTCTTACCACTAAATCTTAATTCCCAGTTATTGGCTTAGTAATAGCTGTACATAATTTATGTTTGGTAAGGATGTTACTGTAAACTATTCTGCACTCTTTTTTAGTTTTTTAGAATTTTGAGATTGTACTTATTGAAAGTTAGTGTAATTTTTGTACTGTTTATGGTGTGTTTTATGTTATATGTTTAAGAGTAACTTAAGTGCAATATAACAGGACTGTCTTGCGAACAGGATTGTATAATCCTAATGACTAGAATTCCTGTATAAAAATAAAGTTTTTATCTATCTATCTATCTATCTATCTATCTATCTATCTATCTATCTATCTAAAACAGCAGTATAGTTTGCCTTTTTCTAAGATTATGTATTTCCAAATAATATGCTGTAACACAAAACAATGCTGTACTGTTGACTGTTTTACTCTAAAACCATTTTGTAATTCTATTATAATTTTATGCTTTTCTTCCCATTGTTGTAATTTGTTCAGTATTATTCTGGAGAATATTTTCTGCGAGGCATCTATTAAACTAATAGGCTGATATATTGCAGGGTTATTAGTATCCTCTTTTTTATGAATTGGGCAAATCATACTCCTGTTACATGAATCTGGATATCGTTCCAGTTGCATACAATAATAGAATAGGTTCTGTAAAACTAGAGTCCACCATTCATTAAAGGATCAATACAAATCTGACAAGATTTGATCTGCGCCAAGGGCTTTATTTACTGATATTTTATCTAAAGCCTCAATAATTTCTGAAGCAGTTTCATGCATTGGATTGGGAAAAACTCTTTTATTAATTTTTTTATTGAAGTTACATGCAACTTCTACATGTGAGAAATAGAGCCCTAAATAATATTGCTCTCAAATTTGAGAGGTAATCCCAGCCTCACTACAAACAGTATATTTGTCACAGCCTTTGCAAACCAAAGTCCAGAATTGTTTAATATCCTTCTTGATAATGAAAATTCTGTTTTTCCCACATATTCCTTTGGTACCTTAACCTCTGTTTGGATAATGTTTCTTTATAATATGTCCTTTCTCTATTTATGATATTATTTGTTATTACAAAGTTCCATTTTTTATATTGTCTAATAATCATGTTAAATTTGTCTCTACCCTTCTTACATTTCATATTGAACCAAGTTTTATTTTTCTTCCTTAGATCAAATTGAAAAAAGAAAGGTCTCAAATAGGAGATATTCTCCCATGCTTCCATTAAATTTGTTGTGTGTGCAATTTTTAACATTTCAGATCTATATTTTTCCATACAAGAGCCATTCACAATTTCTAGAAATTGAACAATGCTTGTTTGTTGCCATCTTATATTGTTTTGTTCAAAATTTCAATACAAGACTGAATCTGTTTCTCCTTTATTACCTTTACCTCTTTCCCTAACTGCCATTTTGTCATGACAGGTAAATGTCTAGATTCTGGTTTTAAGATTACTTCTAAATCTATTATTTTACCAATTGCTTCTATAGTTCCCCATACCTGATCAATTGCAGAAGACCATTTTGACCTATAAATGTGTATTCACCTTGTTGGTCACTTTTTGTTCTTCCATTAAATATTACATAATCCAGTTCAGACATAATACTAAACAGAGAGCCACCATTTGTATTGCTAATTTTATCCTTTGAAAGCTGTTGCCAAGATATGTTTTTAATTTTTGAAATAATACTTTTAGTGCATTTTTCAGAATCAGTTCAAGACATGTACATAATACATTTTCAGACAAAATGTACAGCAAACAAACTTAAGACAATCACAAAACAACTGTAAAGAAATAAACACTAACTTAAATGCACACAAAAATTGGATAATGGCAAATTCACATATTCAGTTCATATAATCATATTACCTACAGTCCATACTCCCACTAGAGTCAACCATCTCATATGGTCCATAATATTTCATAGCAGAGATACAGGTCCTGTAATCAAAATTGTATTATATTTGGTGTGCCCCATGCTTACTGTACCTGCTTTAGGAGTTCCTCCTCCTCACCATTCTCTTCACCTTATGAGGTTCAACACATACATTACATAATATCCAACTACAAATTAAGCATGCCATGCCATAATCTCCAATACATTTATTCATTCCCTTTCTGCTTGCTAATGGAAAAGGGGTAACCATCTTGCCCTGAATTTATCTGTATGCAGTCTAAGTTTGGCTATAAGCTCTTCCATATCCAGTATAGTTAAACAAACCTTATACCAGGCCTCTAGAGTTGGAGGTTCCAGGGTCATCCATCGTTGAGTAATAGACCTAAGGGCAGAGACCACTAAAATATTAAGTAAGTATTGTTGGGCTTTGGTCTTATTCCTCTGAGGGTATCCCCTAAAATCCAGTATTCTGGGTCCTCTGGAGGGGTCACTTCAAAACATTTCCTTATGGTTTCCCTAATCTGATGCCAAAAATTCATACATTTAGAGTAGGTCCAAAACACGTGTGTGTGAGACCCCTTCTCCCTGCATTCCATGCAACAACTAACAGAGGGGTAATGACCATAATGTTTAGTAATTACAGGAGTATGAAAGTAACGTACCACAATTTTCCAACAAAACTCCCACCAAAAAATTCAGGGCCATGGTGCTATGGATGGCTCTCCATATGGTTGTTCAGGCTGACTCCCAATTCCCTTCCCATTTCAAGACACCATGTACTCTTAATAACTCCCATTGATTCTGGTTCTAGGGCAGCCAACTGTAAAACTGATCTTAAGATCTGACCCTGTGATATCCGGAGAGCAACTTCCTTAGCCATAAATTCTACCAGCTGGTTTGTTCTGGGTGTCTCCCCCTATCCTGCCCTCTGTCTTTCTTAAATAAAAAATGCCTTAATTGAAGGTACCAAAATAAGTCCTGATTTGAAAGCCCGAATTCCACAGCCAACTGATGAAAAGATTTAAGATTGTTTCTGTAATACAATTGGCCCACTCTCACCAAATCCTTCCTTCCCCATCTCCCAAAACCCAAGTCCCAGGTAAGGGGGGGGTGAAGTCTAAGCAGGCCTTAATAGGAGGATTATTACTCAGAACCAATTGTAAGCCCAAACTTTTATGTACATCTACCTAGATGGATTTAATAACTTCATACCATGGATTACACAGGTCCAAGTGTTGGATCCCTTGTTTATCCATATATACTAAGTCCCTGATATCCCCTCTCAAAGATTTAGGTCTCTCTATCTCCACCCACAGAGGAGGATCTCCCAAGTCCATAATGGTTACTAGAGGAAGTATTTGGGCCACTCAGTAGTATTTTCTGAAATGGGGAAGACCTAAGCCACCCTGTCCCTTAACCTCTGTCAAGGATTTCCATTTTTTCCTCGGGTGTTTACCCACCCAAATATATTTATGTAGGGAAGACTTAAGAGATTTCCAGAAAGCAACCGGGGGTCTCAGGGGTGGGGTTTGGAATAAAAACAAAAACCGTGGGAGTACATTTATTTTGATACTTTCAATTCTGCCCATTAAAGAGAGGGGAAGTTCTCCCCATCTCCCCAAGTCCTTCTGAACCTCCTTCAGAAGCCTCCCATAGTTAATGGTGTACAATTTTTTGTATATCTCTTGGGACCCAAACACCTAAGTACCTAATATGATATTTGGCCCATTTATAATTGTGAATGTTTGGGAGTGCTCCATTTGGAATCCAATCCAAAGGTAACAGCTCTGTTTTAGAGTCACTGATTTTGAATCCCGATGCCCCGCCATATTCCTCTAACAGAGAGTCAATCTGGGGCATTTGGTTTACTGGATCCGCAATGTAGAGAAGGGTACCGTTGGCATACAGGGACACCTGTATCTCAATTTCATTGACCTGGATAACTTTATACTCTTCAGACTACCTGATAAGGGCTGCCAAGGGCTCTATACACAGAGCAAACAACAAGGGTGAAAGGTGGCATTCCTGCATGGTCCCTCTTTCTATCGTCTCCCTCCCTGAGACAACTCCATTAACCTTCACTCTGGCCCACGGATCCCTATATAACTTTGATATCCAATTTCTAAATTGGGCCCCAAATCCAAGTTTTTGCAAGGTATGCTCCAGAAACACCCAGTCCAAGTGGTCAAGCACCTTCTCTGCATCGAGAGCCGTCACCGCTCTAATATCTGATGGAGTGCAGGAATTATCGACCCATCTCTCTAATTGACCAAGATGCAAAGATTTTTGCTAAACTAATTAGTACTTATCTCCAGAACCTCATTTCTGGCTTGGTCCATAGGGATCAGACCAGTTTCATACCTGGTTGTCATATTCAGGACAATGTCAGGCTTTTACTTAATGCCTTTTCTGCCTTGAGGGCATTCTCACACAGGATGTATCTTTCAGCCTCTTGCTTCCTCAAACATAGCACCAAAAGATGGCTTGCCCTCTCCCTTGTTTCATAATATTTTTGTTTGGTATACCTAAGATAATTCTCAGTTCTCCTTTTCATCTCTACATTGTATTTTTCCCTGATGTCTTTCAGTTTGGACAAAATTGAGGGGTCACTATGTTTTATGTTCTACCTCCAATAAAGCTATTTCTTCTAAAAGCCCTTTTAGTGTAGTTTGATGCATTCTGTTCTTTTGAGCTGCATAATTGATAATGTGTCCCCTCAAGACAGCATTTAAACCATCACAAATATATCTAATATGAGTGTCCTCTTCCTTATTTTCCGTCATATACTGCATAATAGTATCTCTGATTTGATCCACAAACACTGTGTCATTCAGTAACCCCAGATCAAATCTCCTGGACCCCTTTGTTTTCTCTCCAGGCCAAGTAATCACTGTGCTGATCATCATGTGATCTGAAAAGGTTACTTGGTGTATAATCATATCGCTCATGCAATGAGCGCATGCCATTCCGAGAGGAAGTGGTGGGGGCTGAAACAATCACGGGATTTAAGAATGCATGGGATAGACATAAAGGAATTCTGGAGGTCAGGGGTAAGGGGCATCAGACTTCTTGGAAAACATAAACTGAACTTATAAGCTCAAATGGGCAGACTGGGTGGGCCATAGGCCCTTATCTGCCGACACTGTCTATGTATCTATGTATGTATCTATGCTTGTATATAGAACCTGTCCAGCCTGGAGTACATTCCAGCAGAGTCTGAGAAAAAAGTGAAATCCCTGGCCTCTGGGTTCTGGAGCCTCCAGGGATCCACCCAGCCCCCTTCCAGCACCAAGGTTCTGAGCAATCTCGAGCATGCTACCCCTTCCCTTCTTGTTGGGCTTTTATCTAAAAGAGAATTTTTGACACAGTTCCAGTCGCCCACTAGCACCATTCTGCCTGGCATCAGAGAGGTCACCATCACAAACAGATATCTGAAAAAGACACCAGAAGGTGGGGTAGGCTCATAAACTGACACTACATGTAAAGTATGCCCCATGTATTCCCCTGACAACAAAACACATCTGCCTGACCCTTCAACTTGTACCTTATACACTTTGAATGGGAGCCCCTTATGAACCAAGATAACGACCCCTGCTCTCAAAGCATCTGGGTGGGAATCTGAATACACTGCACCCACCCACATCCTTCTCAGCTTGGTGTGTTCCACCTGAGACAGTTTCATCTCCTGCAGAAACTCCAGATCATATCTCACCCTCCCCAGTTCTTGTAGCACCCTTGTTAAGTTTGAACACACCATTAATACCTTTGACATTAATAGAGGTTATTCTAAGGGATACCATTGGAAATAAATTGCTTGTAATTTTCATACTATTCTTGTTTAGTCTCCCATGAGTGACTGTAGCACATAGTACTTGCCATATATATATATGAACATCACCACATCCAAGTAAAAACCAAAACAAAATCAAAAGGAGAAAAACTTAAACACATATAAGCTTAAAATGTACCTACGTATGGTAAATCAGAAACCTGGTATCATCCAAAGGCTGAGTTAATACACCCAGCAAAACCCAATAGGGTTGGAAAAGAAAAATACAGGTCCCAGTTACCTTACTAGGAATCTGGAGTTCAACACAGATCTCAAGAAGTGAGGCTAAGGTGGAGAGGCCTTTGCTGCCTAGGATCAAAAGTCCTAGAGATGTAGGAGAAAAGTGCTATTTTGCACAAAAGGGAGTGCACACCCAGTGACCCAGGAGCTTAAACCCTCTCCTAATCCAATGAATTCTGGTGCAGACAACAGTCTTAACAAAGCACCCCAGACCATGGCAAAAAAAAACATTCTGATAGCCCAAAACAGGGCTGGGTCAACACCTTATATTTCAGTCAGCAGGCCAGAGGAAGCCGTAATGGAAAAAATACTCCAAAATAAATTTGCAGCATATTCTCTACTTCTCCCCCTCCCAGTTAGGTGTAACTCCCTCCCGGTCATGATCTCTGGTTTCCATGACCCATGTGAGGATAGTAAGCTCCTGATTTCATAGTGTTACTATGTAACTCAAGGAACACAGCAGTTGCCGCTCCAACATTTCAGTGTAAGAACCCCCCTACAATGCAATCACAATCCAGAGATAACTGCTTGAAATAAAGCCCAATTTAGTGAGCAGATTAACATAAACTCAAGTCCCTTCATCTGCTAGACTGCAGAAAATGTCCAGGGGAAAACACTTGCAGTCAGTCTGCATATTGTGTGTAATCATCAGGAAATCCATCTCGCCAGAAACCACTCATGGAGAGGGCGGTACTGTAAAGTTATCTTGTTACATGAATTCTTCTGCACTACAACTATTTAAAGTGACTTTCTACCTCTTGTAGTCCCTTTAAGGTCCTTTTTTATCAAATACAAAAGCAAAATAATGTAACAACATAACACCATTGAAGCCTGGCAGCTATAGGCAGAAACCAATGATAACCACCCTGGTGAATGCCCCCTTGCAACACATAGAGTAGGACCAAAAATCCTTCTGTGTCCCCTCTCAAATCAATTCACTCACAATCCAGTGAGTCCAGTCAGGTTTTCTTAGCCTGAAGCCATCTCGAGATGTCAGCATGAAAAGGTAGCAGGACATCTCCTCTCTTTCCCAACAGTTTCTGCATTTGAGATGCAATAGCCCATAGTAACTCCTCAATGTCTTGCTCAGTTTGTTCCTCCTTCATATCTGGAATGGAGATCCCCTGGAAATCAAGATGGGGGTAGCAGCCAGCAGTGAATCAAACACTTTCACCCCTTCTTTATCCTGGACCCAAAGTCTGGAGGGGTGTTTAAAGTACACCTTGCATCCTTTTTCTCTTAAGGCCTTCACAACTTGCAGAATTATTTTCCTCTGCCAGCATTAAGGAGGGGAAATCTTGGTCCACATATATTTTCTGACCTACCAAGTTCAAATCATGTTTTTCCCAGGCAAGTTTAATTTTTTTTTCCATTGCCAATATTTTGAAGAGCATAAGTAGGAGGAGAGAGGGTGGCTAAGGAGGAAGACAGGTAGGAGGGGAGGGTATGTGACCAGAACTTGACGGAGGTTTTAGCGCAGTGGATCATTCTTCTGTTATGAAGAGACGGGAGGTCCAAGGATTGGTAGAGAACACAGTGGTGGGTATTGGGAGGGTGGTTTAATGAGAAGCAGCAAAAAGAGTTAAAAAGGGGATCTAGCCTAGCTAGGGAAGTTTGGAGGTGGCACAGTAGACGACATCCCCATAATCAATAATAGGTAGGATCATTTTTTGTGCTATTGCTTGTCTAGTTTGTAGAGGGATGCAATTTTTATTCCAGTAGAGGGCTCCCAACATAGGGTGCAATTTTTTGTGTAGAGCATCAATATGCACTGAAAAGTCAAGATGCTGGTCAAGCCAGACCCCAAGATAACGATAAGCGGTGCAGGCCTCTAGTGGGGAGCTATCCAGAGTATAGAATGTAGGAGGTGCGGGAAGCCGTGCTATTTTGGACTGGGAGCCGAAGGTGAGGGAGACTGTTTTTGTAGGGTTTAGGTATAGCTGGTTTAAGGTGAACCAATTTAATGTATTGACATCTACAAAATAGATGCCATGAATATCCAACACTTTAGTGGTATTTAAGACCACAGCTTCCAGCTTACTAGACTGGAATGCAATATCAATTTGGGGTGTATTTGAATCTGAATCATGTACATATATATATTTTATAGTTGAGTTACTAATATTCGGGCCTAAGGCACAGGTAAGAAGAGTTCCTCTTTCTCTTTTTAGAGCTCCAGTGGGGTAACTTTTAGGGACTTCCCAGCCCAAAAGGGTCAGAGTTTTGTTTTCCCATTCAATTTTCTTTTGAAGAATTATAGTTAAAGATAGTTCTGTTGACTTCAGTAAGCCATTGGGAGTTTTTTAAGGCTTCTTTCTCTTTTACTGGAGGTTGGTCATTGTGTAAGATTGGGACAGCTTGTGGGGGAAGTATATATACCTCTTTTAGATAATTATTTTTGAGAATTCCAAATTTCCTCAGCTGTTACTTCCTTAGCACAGTAAACAAGTATGCAATCCTTGTAATCTGAATTTGGCAGCTTCATTATAAAAATATCTCCATCATTAGGGGAAGTTTGAAGTAATTTTAGTACCCATTCAGTTAATAACTATGAAGTCTCATGGCTCAATGTACCAATCCCATACATCTCTATCATAAATTCTTCAAAATTAGATTGTGGAAATTCTTTAGACTGATTCCCATTCTGTGACATACTAGATTGTTGGGGCCCTTCATTGCCTCCCTTGGGCTCCCCTCTGGCACCTTGCAGCACCTTATTAATAAAAACATTGGATTCAACATTAAATTCTACATCAGATGGTGATTCCACTATCAAGATATGCTCTTTTGTTTTCAGAGTTAAATCGAGTGAAACATTTCTGGTACATTTACTCCAAGCAGTTTGACTATTATTACCTGACATTTCATCCAAAGGTACATTTAACAGATGCTTTTTATTTCCCTTAACCCTTTTCTTTCTCATCCTCTTTGATTGTCTTTTATGATCCAGTTGTACCTTAATTGTTATTTTTTCCATTTAAAACCATCTGTTTTTTGAAGATGGACCTGAGTTTCTTTGCTTGCTAACTCAGGTATAACTTCTCTACCCTTCCGAAATGAGGGTGGTAAATTTACTTGAATTGCTTTGTTACTCATAGCAATAGGGACCAAATTCGGATAGTTCTGATTTTCTATTATGTGGTCTGTACTATTGTTAACTTTAGGTTCTAATATCCTATCCAACATAGCTCTATCATAAGCAACATCACCTCTTAAATTATCCAATTCTTGTTTAACCACCCAAATATTTTCCAATAGTAAGATGTTTGCATAATATTGGTTCTTAATCATTTCCAATATTTGTGGAGATAACAGAGAATTGGACGTAATGTCTCCTGTATTTGCAAAACAATTCTTTATTATAATCAATTTCCTCACCTCGAGGTTCCACTTTATTTTTATTGTTTTGATTATCATCTAGTAAAGAGGATGAAAAAGAAGGGGTAAATCTAAGAGAAGGAGAACTTGAACTATAATCACCTATGCCACCTATATTTGTTTGATCCTGACTTGAGTCTAGCTTTTTAAGCTTATGCAGGGTATGGTTCAAATCCTTTAACATTTGGGGAAGCAAATGATCCTTAGGTTTGCAACCCTTTGAGGACTTAGCTCTTTCATTATCTGACCTTATAGAAAGCAATTCAAGGGTGGGGCCAGTATTCAACAACAAAGGTGAATTCTGCCCCATCGGTTGATTTACAATTATCTCAGTCTGAGCCTCTTTCATAACTGAGGGGGAACCTTTTTCATAAGAGACAGAAGATGTGGTCTCCCAAGATGACATTAAATTGGGGTCTAAATCATCACCTTTTGTTACATTCTGGCATGAAATATATCCAGCTCTAGATCTAGATTGTTCTGTCTGGCTACTATTAGTGCAATTATCCAGTGAAATAATTTCCTTATTATTTAGATCAGATGAGTCAGTGTGTCTACTGTTGGAATTGCACACCAGCACATCTTTTTCAAAGAATTCAATAGGCTTCTTGTTTGTTGATAAAAAAGGGAAACAAAAACCCTCCTTCTCAAATTTTGGTGTTGAAGTATCAGGTTCAATATTTTTGAAGAAAGCTGTTATTAAGTTTATTCTCCAATTTTGACTTTTTACCCTGCATTACCTTGTCTCTGCCCTTTGAAATATCTAGTTGACCCATCAGTATGAATTTGTTAGATTCTCCTTCATCTTTTTTCCTTAACAGTTTCTTGCTATTTTGGTCTATCTGTGGAATTCCAGACCTCCCGCTCCTAGTAATAACCATTATACTCAGATCTTTATATGTTTCAAATGAATTCACTCTCCTTACCCTAATTACTTTAGTTAATATACCCAGTTATTTATTCACTTATATCGGCTGTCTAATTACCACTTTACCAGTTCAGTAAATCAATAATCAAATGATATACTGTGAAAAGTGACCTTAAATAACTTTAATTGATAAATAATTCCTAGATAAAAATAGGAATAAATTAGTGCCCCCATATCACCTTTCGGAATACAATCTCAATATAATCCTATAACATAAAAGGAAAATGAGAAAAAGGTCATACAGAATATCCACACAATCCTAGTTAAAACAGTCAGAATAACCAAGTTGAAAGTCCAAAATTCATTATGTCCAGGTACTTTATGAAGGAGTTTTGGAAATGTGTTACCATGGTTGCCTTAATTTAACTTTGTTAGCTTCATTATTCCACAGCAATTCCTTCAGCAGACGCTTAAAAAGGTTTTCAAATTTCCAAAGTTCCAGGCAATTTCTGCAGACCAAATCTTCAAAAGTCCAATTCCAAACCCTTTTAAAATCCAAGGGGGAAAACCCTCCAAATCCTAGATGTAATGCTGTGCTTACAAAAATTTTCACCAGGTCCTTAACTCCGTGTTGGCCCTTTAAATCTGTAAAATCCTTTTCCACTAGAGGAGAGATTATAAAAAGAGCACAATTTATAAAATCTTAATCAGCTGAAAATATTAAAATGTAGCTGAGATACAAAACAGCTTAAATGCAGTTTAAATACAACAGCTAAGAGCTTTATAGATACCACAGGAGCTAAATAATACAGATTCAATGCGGTAAAAATAAAACTGCTAAGCACTCACAATACTGCAGAACTAGAGAGAAATTTAATTAATGAAGTTCCTAAGATAATAAAAATTGAAAACACTACCAATACCCAATTTAGAATTATAATATACCTTACTTTTCCAGAGCTAGTTTGTTAGCGCAGAAATGCTTCTTCCCAGAAAGATTAGGGCTACAAATCTCGGAAAGGAAGAAGCTGTTTTTATAAACCTGGTATACCAGACTGTAACCTGCCACTTGTGGATTTTCAATTTGGAGTCTGTCGCACCCAACTTACACCCACCGGTAACTGACTCGTCCAACAATTATGCCGCAATTACTCACTCAAGTGAACTGCTACTAAAATTACAAGAAAAAACACAAAAGTTCCTCAGAGCATAGCATATATATGTGGTTAGAAAGACTATATGTGAGAGAGGTTGGGTGCAAAGCTGGCAGAAAAAGTGTCTGGTATGTTTAAGCAAAACGCTGCTCCAACAGCTCTAAAGTTTGTGGCAGTCTGGCAGTCTGTCTACAGTAGGTTGCACATGCGCTTTTAAAGTAGTGCACAGGTCATGCATATTTGTGTATGGCATGAAAAACAAAACAATTTAATAACAAATGTGTCACAAAGATTTCCAATAAAGCAACATAAAACATAAAAGAAGAACTACAACTAGCCAAGGCAAATTTACTCTATACCCAAAAAGCTTTTATCAAAAAGCCAGAAAATTTGATAAGCAGTGAATGTCCAAAGCCAAAGCTGAAACACTAAAATGCTGTAGATTTACCAATTATATGTAAGGAGCAAAAGTAAAATAATTCTGGCTAATATGGTTCCCAATGCTCAAGTTAGCAGGATAATTCTGGACTGAACTCCCCTAGGTCTGTATAGGGAACACTTCTTCTTGCAGGCACAGCCTTCTACCCACTCCAAAGTCATTCTGATGACTCCATCTCCACGCTCATAATCTGGCTCTGCAGCGGGGGAAGCCCCCCAGGCCACCAGCAAGGGCTTCACCTGTGAAACAGGAGAAAGGAAGAGCAGGAGAGGTGCACAACAGGGACAGACAATAAGATGGTCTGATAAGGAGATGCAGCTAGACAGGCAAAGGTGGCATACCTGTAAATA
Source organism: Neoceratodus forsteri (assembly GCA_016271365.2). Lineage (NCBI taxonomy): Eukaryota > Metazoa > Chordata > Ceratodontiformes > Ceratodontidae > Neoceratodus > Neoceratodus forsteri. The sequence continues at coordinate 660,231,819 of CM028136.1, forward strand.
AAATTTCTAAAGCAAAGTCTCCCTGATTCTCTACTGTCCTCCACAGAATAGAGACAGCATAGTCGGCAGCCATTCCGTCAGTCCACGGATCACCAATTATAGACGTTGAAGTATATTAGGCCCTCAAGCTCATGCACTTTTCTAGGTGTGCTTCTCATACTGGCCTGCTTGAAGGTGATTATAGTCTCTTTACTGCTTTCTTGACCACCAGAAGGATTCTCTTTCTTGTGCTCAACTGCTCTACTGTCATTCCCTCTTTGATCCCCTGTACCTGCTTTCTGATCATGATGATACCCTGCATCAGCCCTCACCATTTATCCTCTAGTTGAAAATGCCACGAACTGCCCTGTCCATTCTCTTGATCAGTACTCCACTCTCTTTAGAAGCAGGTTAACCCCATCTTGGGTGTAATGTCATCCCTTGCCACACAAGACCATTAAGCTGTACAGAAAAAAACCCTCCCCCTAGCATCAGACCTTAGCCAAGCATTAGACTGCCTAATGGTCTGCTGCAATTCCTCACTTCCCATGAACTGGGGAGATCACTATGCATGCTTTTCCATTTAGCAGCATCCCTAGTTCCATAAATGACCTTCTTATGTCCTTGGAACTTGCACTTCCTATGTAATTTGTACCTATATGGATGATGATAGTCTGCTGCTTTCCCAGTTGCATTGCTTAGCCTAGGAGAGCACGTGACTCACTCACCCTCAAAGCAAGCAAATAGCTTCAACCAGCCTACTATGCTGATCTAGCAATGCTCCTTCCACATTAACCACTGCCTTAACAATAGAGTCCTCTATGATTACTATCCTACTCTCTATCCTCCCAGTCTTCTCCTTCCTCCTATTTATCAGGTTGGGTATCATGCTACCAGGTGGGTACCACCACCCCTAGTCACCTGTTGGCTCCCTCAGTCTGGCCAGCCAATAGCTGTTACCTTTTGTTGGTGTCCACTGGTAATGGTGCCCACTTATAACCATGCCTAATGCTTACCTTCTTCATTTTGATCCATCCATCTCCAGGGACAGAGCCATTTGAATTAACACTCCCATGAAGAACTGGGTTTTAAAAAAGGAAGTAGAATTTAGATTAAGACTGGCAATAGAAGGAGAAGATTAATTGCATAGCCTTTGGTACACTAAAATAAGCACCCTGTCAGAAGTATGAAATAAACTAAGTCTGATTCAACCCACAACTTCGTTCTGAACTGCTACATAAATTAAATTCTAAGCAGTAGATTTTAAAGAACATTAACTACTTATTGCCCCCAGATTTTTCCAAGATTGGATCATTCCACTATTTGAGTCTGTGTGCTTTTAAAATTTGCACTACTTAAGCCAGGCCCAGTGGTGTGGAGGGCTAAGACATTGAATGCCTTACCTCCTGCCACTCTTGTGACCTGTGTTCAAGAATAAGCATGAGTTGGATTGAGCATCCCAGAGAGTGCTGTCTTCTCCTCTCCTGGGGGGGGGTGAGCAGCTGGCTCAGCCTTTGACTGCTACCAGGGGAGTCCCAGTGGTAGTGCAGTCAAATGAGCAATGCAATGGGAGGGGCTGCAGTTCTGCAAGGTGTGAGCACCCCCATGCTCATATCCTTACATGCCACAGTAGTGGGGTGGCACCTAGGAGAAAATAGAAAAGGGAACCGAAGGTGGACCACTTCTATATGCATCTCCCTGGGCCCACACTACCCAACCCCCAGATGCCTAGAGCAACTCTGGATCATGGACTTGGGGAGGTGGGCCTCCTTCTCCAACCCTGTCACAGAAAAAAAGCTGTGGGGGCTCACTCCAGGTAAGTCTGGAGGAAGTGGATGTCAGCCAGGGGCAGGTGGGAATGGATATGGGGTCTCTTGAGGGGTTGAAAAGGTATATGATAAAAACTGCACTTAAATATGAAATTGACTTAGTCTGATCCCCACATCCTGATGAAGATTCAGAGTGAGGTAAAGCACTGGTGTTATCTGACCATTGTTGAGTCTTAGTCTGAATAAAGCACACTGATTTCTGAACATAAGCCTCATATTTATAAGTGTGTCTCCTTATTCAGTCAATGTTTTCTGCATTCCTGTGTTGATTTTATCCTCATTCCTAACCTATCTGCCATACCAAACATTCCCCCTGCCAGGCCTAGTGTCCATATCCACAACTTTCTCTACCCAATCATCCCCAATTATCCACTCACCCCCACTCTTTCCCATGGTGCCTGAAACTACCACTCCAGCCTTGCAATGCAACTCTTATTATCAACCACCCCATGTTGGCTGCAGATTAAATTCACTGGCCAGGTTGCCACTCTGGTGACCTGTGTTCAAGAATAAGCATGAGTTACTGGGGTTAAGCAGGGTGGAGCTTGCAAAAAAACTTACCCTATTACACGGTAAATGGTTCATGTGGGTGGTGTCTACAGATGGACTCTGCCATCTGTATGTGTGGTGTACATTGCACAGCTCTGGGAATGGTGTCCTTCCAAACCAGTGTCCTGGAATCTAGTCATTGCTCCCCTACCCTCATTAGAGCCCCTCTCAACAGCCAACACTCCTCCCCATAAGCCCACAGTGCAGCGTTGCTATTTCAGGCTGGCAATATGCCTCTCCAGAGCAGCAACTGGCTCAAAGCAGCTGCAAATATATCCCTCTGACCCCTGCAGGAAGGATGTAATACATCTTGTAGGCCTGGCAACTTGTTGCTTTAAAGCTGCTAGCCCTTTGGTCCACTCCTGTTTAACACAACTACTACTTCATCCAACTCTGGCTACCTTGTAACCACTCACACTGACTCTCATAGTGTCTGACTTATAAGGAAGGGAGCCCCACCTCCCAGTTAACACCTTATTGAAACATGTTCCCTCAGCACAATAACCTCAGCTTCAAACACTTTAATACCTGGTTATTTGTACACATGACCCAATTGCCCTTAAAATTCTTAGAACCTCAGATTTAAAAAGAGAACTACCTGGCCCCTTACATTAAATAAGACCCTCTTCAACCTCTAAATAAATACATTTTCTCTTATCTCATAAGGTCTATTATCCCTCATAATTCCTTCTTGCTGGCCTATTTTAAACTCACTGCTCCACAAACTTCAAATCTGTTTCTCCGTAGATTACACACCACTAAAGATATCACAAATTTTTACTTTGCCAACAAAGCTGCAAAATTCACCATCATGAACTACTTTGAGAATTTCCCTCTATGGCATTCTACCACTTCACAATGAGTTTTCCTGGCAAAGTAACACATTTTCAGGTGAATACTGGTGAAATTGTGCTGGAGTGGCAACCTGGCCAGTGAATTTAAGTCACTGTGGAGAAAAGGGCCACTTCACAGGTAAAACCTTTGTGAAACCTACACTTAGCACTGTGTGGATTTTGCCAGCTTCAGGAATGAATTAGCAAAATGAATTTTGGCCACTTAGTCCATCTGTGGGCACCACCCACATGAACCACTTCCCTTGTAATAGGGTAAGTTTTTTGCAAGCTCTTCTGTGCAGAAAACTTACATCATATGCACTTCCATAAATCAAGGTCCTCCCTCATGGTCCACTATTATAAAAGGGAATGACATAGGTTACAGCAATGGTAAATGTATTTATTGCTACATGAAAAGAATCCATTTCAACTCATCAATGAATATTGGCATGGATTTCTTAGACTCTTACCTTAACATCAGATGATTGCAATTTGATTATTGGTACAGCTTTTGTAGAAATTAAGAGAGAAGGGAAGATTTATAAAGACTGAAGTTTATTTTTCATACACGAGTGCAGAATTCCACCCGAGAAGTTACAACTACAAAAAGTTGGTCTAACCCCTGGAATGAAATTCCTCAGTTGCCTTGGAAAAAAAGGACACAAGTACTGCACCTCATTCAAAATCCTGCCCAGAGTGTTGATGCATAGTATACTGTACATGTTGCCATATCATTTTTGTATAAAATGTAAATTAATGCAGCATAATATAATTTTTATGATCCTTTCAGTGAAATTATATTGCCAAGTTAAATTCTATTTGAGGTTCTGCTTGTTTTTGTGAGCCAGATATCAATTTATTTTAAGTATTAAATGTGTGTTTAGAGTTTGGGATTCCTTCCTATTAAAAATAATTAGTAGAGCTGCCCGTGATTGTGTGCATATAGTTGTGGAACCTTTTTGAAATATTTGCAATTTACTGTATTTACCCATGATAGCTTATCTGATATCAGTTTTATTTAAGGTCATATACAGTATGTACATACTGTATTTTTGGCACCACTCCTCTGTCCAAAAAAGAATAAGAAGACTGGTGCACCCTAACAGAGTAAAGTCCATAGACTATCTACTTTTTAAAGTGTTACATTACAAAGGTACCAAACATCAAAAGTCAAAACAAGCTTCCAGGTTGGAGGCCAGCACCCCTATGTATCACCTCCCAGAATATGGCTTCATCATGTGGCCTCAGTCCTTCCTTGTCAGACTGAATCGCCTCTTTCACCCTTTCTGCCATTTAATCAATCACTGTTCACTCCATACTCACCATTGCTCCAATTTCACTACCCTCTCCTTCCCCTCTCTGGAGGTAGATGTTCTTCCTTCCTCTCCAAATTTGGGTTTGGTTCTTTTCCCTTTACCTTTTGTCTCCCCTTTTCCCTTCCCTCCCATCCTTCCACTCCCTCTGCTTTGCTGACTTATGTACATTCTCTGTCCCTTGATACAGAGTCTCTGTGGGTCAGGAAGCTTTCTTCTCTTGATTTTCCATAGTCTGGAATAGCCTCCCTGTCACCCTTTGTTTTCCCTCCAGCTCCTTTTTCCTTCAGCTTTATCCTTCAAGGTCACTTTACAGGTAACACTAACTTGCCACTTACTTCCCATCCCTCTATAATGCCCTTGGTCTTCTTTATGCCTCCATGGACTTCCCTGTTGTTTCCTGTATTGGAGCTTATCCCCCTACCCCCTCCTGTATGCCTCCATATCATTGCAATTTGCAGTTGTGCTGTCTCAAGGTCCAACTTTTCCCAACCACTGCCCTTGGTGCATTGCATGGAGGCTATTGCCCCCGCCCCCATCTTCTATGTAGAGTTTTCACTATTTTGTAACTTGCACTTCTATTTCTTAATTTATTCTATTCTCCTAATTGACTGTCTAATTGCAGCCTGTTTTTTGTAATATTGAATTTGCATTATTTGCCTTTTTTCCCCCTGTTGTATATTACCTCTTACCATATAGCATTTGGAAATGAGCCTAGGCTCACTGTAGTTTTCCCAGCCACTACATTTGAAATAAATGAAAAAATATTGAAAATCAGTGAATCTCTTAGTTCACAGCTCTGTGATCTTAAAACTTGATCATACATCATGTTTTTCTATGTGTGATGCAAAGCACTGCTTTGCTGTTTAGCAGGATATATACCTTTTCATTTGACACAGGGTTCCCTTCTGGCTACTTATTCCCTAAAGTGTTCTTTCATCTTGCTGCCCCTTTCTTTCTTTTTTTTTAATAAGTATGGGAGGCTAACCCATTATAAACTCAGAGATAATGTAAATCTTAAATTCTGTGCATACAGAGGGAAAATATAATGCGATTAATTGCATTCACTTTGAAACTTTTGAGCACATTGTCCTTTCCAAATAAAATATTTGCCAATTGCAACTTCATTGACAAGGTTTTAAGTAATGGGCTGGATTTTTCAAAAAGTGGTCTTGGATTTGTACCAGTGTTGTATCAAAATTATGCAACTTGTGACAAAAAGTTAGTCCAAATAAAATGTTTTCTAACTTCTTGGTGCAGCTGTAACAATTTGTGTTACGTCAGCTCTCACATCGTCAAAAATGTGTCACATACATCAATATAGTGTATGACACACATCACTTTTGTTTGCTTAAAACGGGTAAAATTATCAAAAACATGGCAAGGTTTTTGAAAACAGCATTCAAGCATGTTTGCATATTTTGTTTGATGCAGTGCCATCTCAAAATCAGGAATAACACCTGTGTCAAGACTCTTGAAAATACTGCTGTCCTTCGTGTCAAGTGGTTTTTGTTTTGTTTCTTTTCTACCCATGCCATGAACGAGACAGAGGTTATTACTGTTATAGTGTAATTTACTCTAATTTTCATGAAGCAGTTCTCATCTGGTGTGATAGTTTAACAGTGTTATTACTTGAACAGTGCTGGATGCGCTCAAGGTAGATTAATCAGCAAAAGCAACTAAATGTAATGAGAAGGAAGTTAACCTTTCACATCAGTGAAGATTTTCTTAATAGAGTTGGGATACAGAGCATCCAAACAGCAATAAACCAATTTAATGTATACCTTTGTAAAATATATAAAAATAAATCCCAGTATCTTTTAAACATGTTTCAACATTTATTATATTAGTTTTATGTCACCAGTGGATGATTTCCATTCTAAATTCCTGCTAATCACAGAGCTCAGAAGGTTAGAGCACTAGCATGTAATGCTAGGGGCTTGGGTTCAAGTCCTAGTGGAAGGCACACTTTTCCTTTCACATTTTCCATCTTGTTCCCATCAAAGTCTTTAAACATGAATTTTACAGATAAAGTAAAAACAGTATTTAGATTCATATTTCCTCTTCTACCCCCCCCCCCCACACACACACACAACTAGCACTGGGCTTCATAGACATTCCCTTTAAGTTTAGTACTCCAGGCATGGAATGTATAAAATGCAGTAGAAGCCTATCCAGATTATTGTAGTTTTCTAGCTTTTTTGTTATTGAGAGTTTTATTTTTTCTGTCCCACCACCTAAAGGTCAGAGACATATTGACAACTTCGGTTTCGCTTCAAGTTAGGGCCCATACATTAAATGTGGTTTGGATTCAAGAATTTGGATGAACTGCTCTGGCAACTGATACAGTAATTTGCATGGGGTAAAGCAGACCACAAATAGTGGGGTAACAAGTCTTGAGGACAGCAATGAATATTAATTGCTGTAGCTTACATATGGCAGGTGCTGTTAGCATGCATTTGTTGTGGATTACTGTTTGTGGTATTTTGACAGAGTCTGCAACCCACTAAGACTGCCATGGCTCAGAGTTAGCTGCAGTTATAGTTATTGTTCATTGCTGTCATCAAGGTACATACCTCCTGAGGTCTCTGCTTAACCTCCAGTTACTATACTCTAGCTGGCTCCATTAATTTTGAAATTATATAATAACATTGGACAAAGAGAAACAAGTTAGGCACCACACAAAAAAAATGAAAAGTCATTAAATGTAGGCTATCACATTGCTGTTCACAATATTTTCCAACCACGGGTGAATACTATTTTGTTTCTTTTTTTTTTCATATATAACATTTCTTTTTTATTTTACATTAATTGAACTTAGTTTGAACACAGACACTGACCACAGGCAGAAACAGCTGTAGTAGTTATTCACTGATTAGAAGTCAGACTAGAGAACTATGCATGACTTTGTGTGGCTGATCAGGTCACTCATTTCCTCTCCATCTCATTCACAGTATGTGCAGTGGTGGGCCTTATTTATCTGACACCTACTCAATGGACTCAGTAGCACATCTGAATGTACTGAGCTGGTTAGTGATAAAAAAATGTGTAGTTGTTGTAGTGTCATCAGGAGGAGGAGTTGCATGGCTACTACTGGGAGTGGTGAGCTGGGCAGTGGTGGCCAAGTCAGTGGGAGGAGTCCAGGGAGACTTTTCACCAGGAAGTATAGGAGTAGAGGTGTGAATAGTAGTAGATTTTGTTTTTTGGACATGTAAATAATCATATAGATACTGCAGCTAATGTTTATCTGTGGCAAGATGTGTAAGAGAAAGACTAAGAATTCAAGATTCTCAAGATCTAGCCTTGAGCTGGGTAGTGAGGCGATAGCCCCAGCTATGCTGAAACATCTTCAAAAATGACTGATTTTGGAAAGTATCTAAGAAAATACAAAGCTGTTATAGTCGTTGTAGGCCAAATGGATTGCTGTGTTGCTTGAAACTGACTGGAGTTATTTTGGATTGTCAGTGTCTCTGCTAGATTATTGCTTGATGTATTATGGTAAAAGGTCCAAGCCTTCCTCCAACATGCATGTGTGAAACCAGTATTAAGCATTGAATAGCCCCCAAATGTCCTTGGTTGTCTCAATAGCATTGCTATCCAACCCTTTTTCCCATGCCATGCTGATGCTAGGTAGTGGCACCAAACAAAGTCAGCAGAAGAGAAGGAGCAGTATGACTAGAAAGTTGTGTATGATATTCTTGCTAAGTTCTTCAAGCTGTTTTCTGTTCCATCATAACTGTTTGCAACACTTTCTGCTTAACATAATGTTGCCAAGCCATGTAGCATGTGCAATATAATGCCACTTTATAATGTGTATTGCATCATACTAAGGATCATACTGAGGATACATGGGGAGCGAGAAGGCTTATACAGCCCAGGAATGCTCCTATGCTAGCTCATAAATTAGTTTGAATAACATGATAGGGAGATGCCAGATGTCAAAAAGATATCTAACTTCCTTTTAAATTATTTTTTTTGTTTTACTTATCACAATATTTAAAGGTAATTTGTTCCAGGTTGGATTATCCTAAAAGTATACAAATATTTCCTGGATTTATAATGAAACTTTCTCCCAGCTAGTTGTAAGGGTTGCCTTCTGGTATCCTACAGGCAGTCTTTAAATTCTAGACCTAATTCTGTCATAAGGTATGGATCATTAATGATATCAAAAAGGAACAATAAATCACCCCTAAGATGCCGCGTCTGAAGTGACATAGAATTAAGGGAAGTTAATCTGACTTTGTAAGGTATGTTATAGAGTCCCTGTATTTGCTTTGTATAGTTTTGTTGTACCCTTTCCAGCTGTGAACAATTAGTTTTTTTTTTTTTTTAAATGGACACCACAATTGGGATGCATATTCCAGGTGGGGTCTAACATAAGCTTGATATAGAGGGAGCATAATATTAGGGTCCTGAAACTTTATATTGCTTCATATGGACCAGGTAACCTTATTAGTTCTACTGATAACTGACTTTATGTGTTCTGAATGCCCTAAATCATTTGATATGATAATGCCTCTCTCTCTTTCATCAGTTGTAGTATTCAAGATCTTATTTCCAATGGTGAAAGTGGTCTTAGGGTTACTAATGCCCAAGTGCATAATTTTACCATTCCAAAATGTGGTTTAGGTTTCATTGTATTGTTTTGACCTGATCTGAGTTATTGCAGGGGCCACCGATTTTTATATCATCTGCGTATTTCATGGATAAGGATATGCAGTTGGTGGTGAGATCTGAAATAAAAGCCTGGAACAAACAGGGACCCAAGACTGAGCCCTGTGGCACTCCACTAGTGACTGATCCTTCCTTAGAAAGTTCTCCATTAATAACTACTCTGTGTTCAGTTTGTTAGCCAATTGATAATCCAAGAGATAATAGTAGGGTTTATATTCAGTTGTCATGATTTTGTGTGTAAGGCCCAGTGTGGCATGACATCTAATGTCTTCCTGAAGTCAATGAAAATGATATCATAGGATTTTTTTATCTAATGCTGCGATAACATTCTCATAAAAGCACATAAGATTGGTTAAACAGCACTCTCCTTTTCTAAACCCATGTTGTTCTTGATCTTGTTCTGCAAGAATGGGAGAGTCTTACTGCTATGATGCCAAAGCTGAACTAGTGGTGTCAATACCCCTCCTCCACCACTGTCATTGCTGTCATTCTTGCCCCGCCACCAGTGCTGAAGTACAAGACTGCAAATAATGAAACATGTTGTGTCAAGTAGCTTCACCTTGGGAAAGACCATGCTATGGGTTGCTGATTCTTCACTGATATCATTAGTGGTCTGTTCATATGGTAGCAGAAGAAGAACAAACTTCTGCAGAACACATCACTGCACGCATGGTGGATATCCCCCACAGGCTACATAACTGAATCCCATAGCCCAGATCATATATTTCTGTTCTGTGAGTCTCTCCACCATACAGAAGATGGCATTCCCCATTGTGGAAACCACTTTAATTTAGCAATGTTGAGGAACATTGTGCTTCAGCTGGTAATGGAGGAAGAGCTCAGTTCATTTGGGGGAGCAATGAAAATATCTAGTTTTGTTCTGTACAACGTCAAGTGTTTCTTTTAACTTTGCATGTTTTCAAGTAGGTGATATACTACCAGATTTAGTACATATTGTGCAAAACAAGCTGTGGTGGGATCGCCATTACTCATCGTCTTTGACACATTACTGATACTATCCATCATGAAGATTCCCATCCTCAGATTGTGAGGGTATATGAGGCAGTATAGCAGTGACTGAATGAACCGCAGGATGTATTCCTTACCACACTTCCACTTCATGACTTGCACATTACATTAGGCAATTCCTCTGCTTGTGTGTCTCTGTGAGGTTCTTTGCCACAATATAATTCCTAAAGTGGCTGGTGGGTGCAGAGGTAGAGGCAGGACATAAATAGTGAAGCTTGATTTGGACACAACCTAATGGTCAGTAAGATTTAGGAAACTTTGCTTTGCACTACTGCTCCAGATATTACTAGTGAAAGGCACAAAATCCCCTCTGCCTCCTTCAGAAATCTTACCATTTGCATACATACTGATTGCCTCATAAATACTGGGGAGAACAAGCCTGGAAAATGTGAAGTATGATGGAATATTGTATTTGGGCTTCACTTCATGCCGAAGTCTCAAAATTTTGTATTTTCTATGATACTGTAGACAATTGCTGAAGATCAAGGGCCGTCATTTCCCCCAGTGTGTTGTGTTTTCTTGACGGAACTTGGTTGAGTAGGTGGCAGCTTAGTACAGCCATGTAATGACTTGGGCAATGTAGTTCATTTGGTCGGTGGTGGTTCGAGTGGTGCTTTTGAAGCAGCACAATTACCTGGGAATGTATCAGTTGGCTGCTGCTGCCATGGTGACTGCATTGCTTTGACAAACTGTCTAATTGCACCACTTCCCACGTCAAGCAGTATTTGCTGCTGCTGCTTCTGCTAACCTGTCTTACCAGAATGAGAATTGGGAAAATATGTGGCTGTAAGGAAGAGGCTATGTTCGCATTTTAAATGATCAGCAAGAACACTGGTTTCCTATCTTTGTGAAGAATGACCTCAGTTGATCCTTCTACCACATTGACTTTCAGTGGATTTGTGGTGCCATCTGTAAAATACTGCCACACTGCAGATCCTTTTTTTTCTTTGTCTGTTTGCTTTTCGCTATAAGTGGACTCATGTGGCAGGGCAGGGGAGCTTTGCAAAGAATTTGTAAAGAATTTACAGTGACTATGAGATAATTTTTTTAAACACTGTGGTACAATGTGTCGGGGAAAAAACAGGCAGGGCAACAGCAGCTGGTGGTGCAATAACATGAGGCTGATCATTCCATGGGGGATGGTTGCAGGGCTAGTCATTAGATGTCCCTGCCTCAGAAACGTATTTTCTTGCTTTTCTCTTTTCATTATCTTTGTTATTTTGTCATCACCTCCTGTGATGGCTTCCTTTCTTCAGTGTCACACTCATCATCAAATCAAATCAGTTTTATTTATAAAAAGGAGCCTTTCTAAAACCAAGGTGCCTGTACAATAAAATACATAAAATAAAATAAATTATTATAAAACAAACATATAATTTCCACAAAAGGCAATATAATAGCAGCATAATAAAGTAAAATAACCCCATCAATCAACAAAAGCCAGGTTAAAAAAATATGTTTTTAAAGCAGTTTTAAAACTCTGGACGGTTAGGCAATCTCGTACCCGATGAGGTAGAGAGTTCCACAGCAACGGAGCAACAAAGCTCACGATGTCTGCAAACGTACCCGAGGAACCTCTAGCAATCCCTCTTCAGTGGATCAGAGAGGACAGAAGGGACATTAGGGACAAAGGAGATCTTTCAGGTAACTCGGTCCCTGGTCGTGTAGGGTCTCATAGGCTAACAAAGCAACCTTAATGGTGATCAGCCACTGTATCAGCAGCCAGTGCAGATCACGGAGCACAGGCATTATATGACTGGCTCTCAAAGCACCAGTCAATAGCCTAGTGGCCACATTCTGCACCAGCTGTAAGAGGCAGATATCAACACCAGGCAGCTCTAGGTAAAGGGCATTGCAGTAGTCAAGGCGGGAGGTAATGAAGGCATGAACCAACATTGGAAGATCATCAGGAGGAACCAGATGTTTCACCTGGGCAATATTTCTCAGATGGTAAAAAGAAGTTTTAACAACTGCTGACACTTGTGATTTCAGGGTCAGACAGTCATCAAATATAATGCCCAGGTTCCACACCCAGTCTGAGGTAGCTAGCTGGACACCTCCAAGCCACAAACCCGAAGGTGAACCTGCCGACATACCCGCCTCACGACGACCTGGGTTTACAACCAACATCTCAGTTTTTTCAGGGTTCAACCTTAGCCAGCTCACATTCATCCAGGCCTGAATTTCAGTTAGACAGCTGTTGAGCACCGAGACAGCATCATTTTGTTCAGGAACAAAAGACATGTATAGCTGAGTATCATCTGCATGGCAGTGAAAACTCAAGCCATACCATCTAATAATCACTCCCAATGGCAGCATATACACTGCAAACAACATGGGTGCTAGAATGGATCCCTGCAGAACCCCACAGGGCATGGAGAATGAAGCTGAGGAACAAACCCCAGACACCACTCTCTGAGTCCTGCCTGTGAGGTAAGATCGAAACCATCTGAGGACAACCCCCGAAATTCCACAGATAAACCGCAGATGATCCAACAGCACACCATGGTCCACAGTATCAAATGCTACAGAAAGATCAAGAAGGACCAAGTTAGAAGGAGTCTTTCGATCTTTCACTATCAGGAGGTCATTTAGTACCTGCACAAGAGCCGTCTCGGTACTTTGTCTCTTCCTGAAACCGGACTGGAGAGAATCATAGATATTGTGGCTGGTCAAATGGTCCTCCAGCTGTAAAGGCACCACCTTCTCAATAACCTTACCCAAAAAGGGAAGGTTAGAGACCAGCCTGTAGTTTTTAAGACAGTTGGGATCCAAGGAGGGCTTCTTAAGAAGAGGCCAAACCATGTCCTCCTTAAGGGAAGCTGGAAAAATTCCCCTCTCCAAGGATAACCAGACTATCTCAGCAAGGACCGGGCTGATGACATCAACGCATCCAACAAGCAAGCGCGTTGGGCCCGGATCCAAACTACAGTTAGTAGGTTGTAAAGGCTGGATAAGCAAAACAATATCACCGATTGTAGGCTGGCAAAAGTAGCACCCCTCAAACCGAGAGTCCGACATCTCCTGCCAACCACTGCTACTCCCTAGAGAAAGGGTCAAGTAGATGTCAGACCTGGTCGTGGCAACCTTATCCATGAAGAATTGAGCAATCTCCTCACACTGCTCTTGTGAAAAGGCATTTCTGGGCTGAAGACAGAGGGGATTGCAGTCTGTCCACAGTCCAGAAAAGCTGAGCTGGTCTATTCCACACAGCAGCAATTTCCCTGGATAGGAATTCTGCCTTCTTATGGGAAATTGTTGATTGATAGACCATATAATGGTCCATCAAACTAAGCCTGTCTCACACCAGGCCAGACCTCCACCATCACCTTTCTAGCCCTCGTCCAACTCTCCTCAACTCCCTTAAGTCCTCACCAAACCATGGAGCCCTAGGGTGAAGGGAGAGTGGATGAACACAAACAGGAGCAATGGAATCCAGTACCTCTGTCACCGCCTTATTATAGGCGAGTACAAGATCCCCTGGATCCACGCATTCCCTCGGCATGCCCGATAGGTCCAGCACAGCAATCAGGCCATCTGGGGAAACACCCCTCAACGTGCGGTACTGGACCATCTCCATGGGGCAGACCTCTTAGGAGGGGCCTCAAAACTGAAGCTGATGGTGTGATGGTCCAACCAACTGACTGGTTCCACCACCAAATCAGATATCTCCATCCCCAGGAGAAACACCAAGTCCAATGAATGACCACCAGTGTGGGTCGAGGAGGAGGAAACAACCTGTGTGAGGCCCAGTGAACTCATTAGTGAGAGGAAGTCTTGTCCAAACTGCGAGATTTCATCGTCAGTTCAAACATTGAAATCCCCAAGGATCAGCCATCTATGGGGTCCCAATGTTAGGTCAGCGATGAAGTCCGCAACTTCCTGCAGGAAAACATTCCAGTCTCCTGGTGGACAATAGACAAGAAGAATCCTGCACCCCACACCCTCACCCATGATACATTCAAAGGAGTTGGTGGCTCCCACTAGAATTTACCTCAGGTTCAGTTCTGATTTAAAACAAAGGGCCACACCCCCACCCCTATGATCGATCCTTGGGCAGGGTATCACTGAGTACCCGGGTGGAACCACTGAAGCCAAAACAGGGCCAGCATTTCCCTCCAACCAGGACTTGGTGATGCAAGCCAGGTCAGCTAAATTAACAAGATCCCCAATTATGGTGGAATTGTTTTTAATTGACCTGGCATTGCATAACACCGCCTGAGTTCGATGAGCAGCCGAGGAAGACCGAGTTTTCTGTCTGCAATGAACAGAACCCTTGGGTATGGGAACCAGACAGGGAAAACCCCTTCCAGGACCCATTTCACCCCAGGGCACCTCCTTGTCCCCACAATCCCAATCCGCCCACTCCTCTCCATTCCCCCAGCAGGCCGAGTCCCCGCCCTAACCCTCCTTGGTATTCTCTATCCTCTACACCATCTATACACCTCCGTGGATAGAGGGGGACAATGAAAAGGGTGAAGATCCCTCAGTCTGGAAGGGGAATTATGCCTACCCGTCAATCCTGGCCAACACATTTTCTAAAATAAATAACCCAAAAAATAATATATAACCATATAAAACAACACGATCTAATAAATACAACCCCCACACCCAAAATTAAAACAAACTAACTAAAGCAGGGCACAAAGGCTTTAAAGCAGCAGAAAAATAATCCAGAACTAGCAATTTGTCTCTATCTAAGGAACTCCCACCTCCCCAGAAGATAACACAACTAGATTTCCCAAACAATCTCTCTCACATTTGTCAGGGCAAAATCTTTAAATGAAGTGAGACTTTGACACTGTCACTGTTCAAAGTCTAAAATTTAGGCTCTCTCACTGCCCATAATCACAATGATACTCTGCCCAAAACATTAGAAAATGAGGGAAAAAGTCAAACCAGGCTGTAGTCCGACCATCCAGTTCAAATCCAATTAGGCTTCCAGGGTCTCCAGAACAATTCAAACAAGGAACCTTCAACCTTCATAACGTCAAGATATAGTTATCCTGAACTGGGCTTACAGTATTCCACAATGGTCCTCCTCCCTCCCCAATCATCAGCACTCCACACCTCAGCACACCTTAGACACAGCCCACTGGCTGAATCCTTGGAGAGCTTAGGGATGACAGGTTTAGGGCCAACCTTCAGGTAGCATCCCAAACCCAACCCCTGTGTGAGCACCGATAAGGGAGAGAAAGAAAAGAACAGGACCCCGAATATCAGAGCCAACCACAGTCCAGGAAGAAACAGCTCCAACACAGGCTCCCTCGATTTTCACAACAGCCCCGGAGTCCCTCGGAAGCAGTTCCAGGCCAAAATGTGGTCCAACAGCCAACCAAGTCCCAATTGCACACTCTCCAACATGCTCCACCACCGACCCAGTGCCGCTCCCCCAATAACAGTTCCGGTGCAGGGCGTGAAAATAGAAGCAACAACAGACTCCTCGACAAAGTCCCAGTGCAAGTCATCGAAACCACAGGATCAAACAGCCAGATAGATGGACAAAAAAGGTAAATAACATTTGTCCAATTACGCCATCTCTTCCATTTCCATTATATGGGCCAGAGAACTTTTAAACAGTAGACTCCAACTAAGGAGTCATTCATGTAAATGTTGCTAGCTAAGCCGAAAACGCACTACAATAGCTACACTCACTTTTAATCCCTCACTAAGTAAACTAATCACTAACTAAAGTCATAATGTTAAAAAGAAAAAGGAAAAAGAATAAATAAAACAAAAATAAACCATAAAACTATGCTGCTACTCCAGCGTTCAGACGGTCAACCCAGCGTGGTTAAATCCAGGTAAGCCAACCAATCTCCCTTCTGAAGGGTTACTACTAGTCAGTGATGTAACTGACAGCAGACTTACAATATTCTCTTGTTCTTCATCCTCTCCTAATGCATCTGCTTCTCATGATCACCTCCTACCCTGCTTCTTTCTCCTGCTCTGCCTCTTCTCATATTTTTTCTTCCCCCGCCCCTTTTTCCCCTTGTATGGATCATACTAAAGGATCATACTAAAAGGAGTATGGGTCTAGGGGGCTGTAGAGGCCTATTAACACTCCTCTGTTAGTAAATATAACTGAGTTGATAGCCAGATAGAATTGGTTTGTTGAGCTATTGGTTGAACTCAGTTTTATATTTACTAGCAAGGACGTAGAACGGCAATCACTTCCAAGGATTAACGATCCTAAGAGAGCAGAAAAATTTGTGACTTACATGATTAAGTTTTCTACCTGAAAGCTGGAGCAGATGTCCTCTGGTATTATGGGCATCAATTTTAAAGGTGAAGCCTAATTCACATAATAAAAAAGGATTCTGCATTATGTCATACATAAACAAGAGGTATCTCTTTAAATGTCGGGTGACTAGAGGCAAGAGATTTAAAGCTGCAATTTGGTTTTCATATGGCTCATAGTACATACCAGTTAGATGTTTAGTGTACCTTCTTTGGACCCTTTCTAGCAATGTGTTCTCAGTTTTTTTTAAAGGGGCACCATAATTGCAAAGCATATTGCAAGTGAGGTCTTGCGTATGCCCTGAACAAGGGCATCATTACCCTGGGGTTCCTAGGTTTTATATTTCTTTTAATGGACCAAATTATCCAGGTAGTTTTTTTATATAAACTCATTAATCTGTTTAAATTGTCCAAAATCACTACCCAGGTCTCTTTCATTGGTAGAAGTTGTTAAGGGAAAACCCCCAAGTGACTATACCACACATGAGTTTTTTTGTCCCAAGTACATAACTTTACACATATTGATGTTCAGTCTCATACCCCATTTGTTTGCCCACAATGTGATATAATCGCGGTCATGTTGGATGGTACAAATGTGATCTGGAGCAGCACAGTGGACACCAAGCTTAATATCATTAGCGTATTTGATTGAAAGGGACACGCATTTTGATCACATGCATTCCCCTGTCCCTTCTTTTCAGCATCATGTGCTTCAGTTCTGTTTCTTCCTCAGTTTCAGTCACCTACTGTAACAGCTCCTCTTCCATCTCATCCTCATTGGTACTCTCAATATGATGCTTTGCTGGTGGTGCCACAGGCTTGCTTTTAAAGAACTGTAGGATTGGAATACTATGTTCTGCCACAGCTCTGCCCTGTATTTCCATGAACAACTGTACTTTGCCTTCTGGTGTCCAGATAACCATAGTGTCTGTGCCAGATCCAAACTGACTGCCACCATACTTATGTGATGACTCAGCAGAGCTCTGGTTTGGGTCATACTGCTGATGATGCATGATTTTGTTGCAGGAAGGGCATCATGCAGTACTTCAAGATAGACTGATAATTGTGCACACCTACACACATGCACAGATGGCTGCAGTGTTAGCTGTTGGCATGTTGTTCATACATGATGGTAAGGTAAGGGCTTGCCATTTACAAATCTGAATGAATCTTGTTGTTCCCAGGTAGAAGCACTGGAAGAAGGCAGAGGGGAGACCACTGTGCTTCTGAATTGCTCAATGTTATTTCTTCACCAGAATCACTGGATGACAGGCTGGGAAGATAGCTTGCAGTGAGAATGGAACCATTGGACTTCTGGGGACTAAGGAACCATGGTTTATGCAAGCAATAACACACAGCGAGGTGTGGTTTATTGCCTGATAAAAGCACACCCAGGGGTGTACTAAGGCATGAGGCACTTGCACCGAGTGCCTTATGCCACTGGGCGTGCTCTTATCAGGCGATAAACCACACCTCAGAGTGTGTTATTGCGCTTATAAAATGGGTCCCATTGTAAATAAAATTCTATTTTAAAAAAACTAAAATAAAAAGTGTTGAAAAAAATCAGAATTTTGTTTTAATACAAAAAAATAGTCCTTTAATCTGGTATGGTTTTCTTTGTAGATCAGTCACTAGAAGTCACTGTTATCTGTGTTTGCATAGGGTGTCTGCCTGTTTGCCCCTCTCCCTGTCATCTCTCACACTAGCAGCATGACAGGTGAAGTTGTATAGCTTGCCAACCCTTACAAGCTATAGAACTGTTTATGTAGTGGTGTCTGTATAGCTGTCATTCACAGCATTCTCAATATCACTGGAAACCCGCCGGAAAAAAACGCGATTATTGTCGATCGTTATCGAGTTTAGCTTCACAACTTAAAGTCAGTGAGACACAATTAAAACAAAACAGAATCTATCTCATAGCTGCACAATCAAAGAAAGTTATTTTCGTACCCCGACTGTTGCCGCGGCTTGAATATCGGCGATAAGCCTGTTCATGGTGGCCCCTGATGGACACGCTCGAGTCGCAGGAAGCCAGCCATTTAGCAAATTTTTTTTTTTAAATAAAACTGCACCAAAATAAAAAAAATATTTTCTAAATGGCTGGCTTCAGTGGGAGCGAGCGTGTCCGTCAGCGGTCACCGTAGACGGGCTTATCACTTCACGGTTTTCAAACCACAACGGATGGTCAGCGTACAGAAACTAACTGCTTTTACATTGATTGTGCAGTTTGTAGGGATGGATTCTGTGTTTTTGGTTTACTATGTGCCTCACTGAATTTACAGTTTGTGGAAAGGAACCGATAACGATCACAGTTTTTTTCGGCGAGTTTCTCGGTGATGTTGGGAAGGAGAGCTATACACTGGTGGCCAGAGGCAGACGAGCTGTGAAATTTAAAACAGGTACGAAGTCAAAAGTCTTATTAAAAGTAGAAGAAAAATGCAACTTTGCACTTGGTGGGGGGAGTCACAAGGAAGGAGGACGGCTGTTTGTCTGCAAGGGAGGAGAGCAATCAGCGAGAGAGCCCGACAGAATTTTTTTCATAACTGGCACGCATGGATCTCTGGCTTCACTGTGTCTTGCTTGGCGTAACAAGTACCAGTTGCCATATATATCAGCTGATAAGGACACAGCTACTGGTACTTGTTAGCCATTCAGGATGCAGGCTCTCTCTTGCCCATTTTATAAACTTACTTAAAGGGATGCACTTACTTAAATGGGTTTCTGAGATTTGGTATTAGGATTTTAGTATTATTATATAGTAATCAGTAAGGTGACAAACATAGAAGGATACAACTCTCTATCTGAAGTATGACTTGAAAAGAAATAAGTGTACAGTAGTTTGTTTACCGGGGGGAGTCAACATTCTTTTTAGGGGTACAGCACTAGTTTAAAATAATTGCAGCATACCTTGTTTGTCAGGGAGGGTTGCAGCAGTCTATTTGGGGTAGGATGTTAAATATGTGTATAGCACTGTGTTTAACAGGGAGGACATCAACACTATATTTGGGGTAGGACTTTAGTTTGAAGTAAGTGTATAGTACTGTGTTTAACAAGGACAGTTGCAACACTCTGTTTGGGGTAGGACATTAATATTTTATAGATCGAGGGAGCAATGCTGACCAATCGGAGTGTTCCTTTCCCCTGTGCATGAGACACTCTTATTCTGAGAATAGTGTCTCACAAGCAGATGCTCTGGAAATGGGCATGTTTTGGGAACAATTTAAAAAAATACATATTATTAATCGTGCTCGAGCCGATCGTGCGTGAAACCACTCATATAGCAACGAGGGACATATTAACATATAAAATAAGCATATACATCTATGTTTAACAGAGAGGGTTGCAACACTCTGTTGGTAGGACTTTAATATAAAATACTTTAAGTGTATATATCTGTCTTTAACAAGGAAGGTTGCAACAATCTTTTTGGGGTAGAACTTTAGTTCAAAATAAGTGTATAGTACTGTGTTTAACAGAAAGTGTTGCAGTACTCTAACTGGTGTAGCCAGGCCTTTATTTTTAATAAGGGTGTGGTTGAATATTTAACAGGGAGGCCCTGAAATGTAGATAGGGGATTGAATGGAATTTAATAGGAGCAGAAGATTAATTGATTGTAGAGATTACAGAGCAATTTTACCCTGTATTGTGTTATGGAGGTCAGGTTGCTGACTAATTTGTTGAAGATTCAAGAAGCTCCAACTAGTTATGGACATCATGTGAGTAAATACTAGAGCTATGTAGGCAGCTAGTTAGGATCCTGTAAAGGTACCCAGCACCTCCCTTTCACAGAGAACTATTTGTTAGGGGGGTAGAGGGTAGTAGGAAAAGGAGGGGGAGTAGGAGGGGATTAGAAAAGGGGATAGAATGTACAAGACACAGTCTGACAATAGTAACAGCTAATCATTTTGCATCACTAGATAAGGTGCACTCACTGGACTCTGATTGGGGGAGCCGAAAATCAGAAACTGATTTTGATTTATCAGTTTGGTAAATTCAGTTACAAGACCAGGGTGTTAGAAATGTATCAAACAGGGACAAGGGAAATAATGAAGAGCTACGAGAGCCATCACAGTGGCAGATTCAATAGTAAGAAGTGTGGAGAATGTGCTAAGTAGGGATACAGTAGGTTTTCAGAGCAGGAAGTCAGGTGTTTACCTTGTGCATTGGCCCCAAGGGATGAAGCCAGCATAAAGAAATTGCTTGATACCATTAGGGAAGTGCCACATGTCATAATTCACCTGGGAAGTAATGACTTGGAAAATCACAGTCTAGATGATACGAGGTCCAATTCTAGAAGGCTGAGAAAGTTAAAAATAGGAAAAGCAGCCAAATTGCCTTTCTCTGAGGTTTTGCCTGTAAGGAACAGAGAATGAGGAAGAGTGAGGCAAGATGAAATGTAAACATTTAATTACTGGTTGAGAGACTGGTGTAGGGAGGGAGGTTACAGATTTGTGGTGGACTGGGGAGGATTCTGGAATAGAAGACTTTTTAAAAGAAATGATCTACATCTCACTAGAGAGGGTGTTAGTGCATTGATGCAGAAACCAGATGCCTACATGGATGGTCTTTCACACTGAAGTGGGGGTAGCTGAAGCTGGAGGCATCTTTGTAGGTGGTAGCTACAGGGTGGCTACAGTGAGACTACCCTGGTTACAGAAAAGGAGCAGTTGTATTTTTTACACACAGGAGTGTGGGATTGGATAACAAGAGAAATTTTAAAGGAGGAATGCTAGAATGGCTGGGGAGGTAGTAAAAAGCAAACAGAAAAGAACAGGTGAGAAGAGAGGAAATATGAGGGATATTTGTAAGTTGGTACTGTATGCCTTAATGCCAGGAGTTTAAATAACAAGACTGGTGAGCAGCAAGCATTAGTGGCGGAGTCAAAGTTAGATTTAGTCACCATTATGGAGACATGGGCTGGTGGAAACAATGGCTGGGATTTAGTCATCCCAGCATATTACTTACTTTGGAGAGATAGGGGCATTGGGAAAGGGGGAGTGTGGGAGAATCAATCAATCAATATTTTTATTTGTAAAAAAGTGTTTTTCCCATAGACTAAAGCATTTATACATACCTAATAAAAACAAAGGGTAGTGGGTTTGCAAGAGGAAAACAGACATCAGGTGTCAGGCTTAACATGCAGCCAGTGTGGTTTTATTTGACAAAGTCAATTTTTAGAAAAAAGGCAAGTCCATACCTTTCTACCTCTCAGCATTAACAATCATAGCACTTGCCTTCAAAAATCATAGTAAATGGGCAGAATGTATAGCACTTTCTTATTTTAAAAACAATATGTCTATAAAAAGTGGGTCCCATATAGTTAGTAAAAAATGTTACTATCAGCTTAGTTCAATGATTTAATAATTTATGTGTCCAGAAATAGCTCTAACATTATTAAGAACATCAGTAAACCAATGTAGAACAAAGGTAAATTTGAATATGAAAATCATAGCACTATGGAAAATTCATAGCAGTTCAGAGGTGTGGGCATGTCTTTGAGACCACAGTACAGGCAGTGCAGACAGTTCTTTGTAGGAACAGATTAGGTCAACAGACTAACAAGGTTAATCAGCAGGAATCCCTCTTTCTGGTACTATCAGCCAAGTCTCACTTTGAAACCTGTTTCTTTTCAGCAGTGAGGTCTTTCCCTCACCCAGACCAAAGACAGACTGGCTAGCTTCAGTTTCACAGGGCTTATATATACAATTCCCCTCTGGGTCACATGATGTGTCTCACAGGTGTCAGCTGTCATCAAAACCTCTTTTTACCATCTGAGGCAGGACCAGCTTTAGGGTGTTGGGGGCTCCCAACAGGATTAAGTGAAGTCATGGGGCCCCCTACCTAGCCTACCTTCACCCCCTGTGTTTGCTGCCCATATGTGCATTATTTTTTAAAAGCTTCAGTGCAACTAGTGGTATATTTAAATTTTTAGAGGGGAGACAGCAGTGTTACTCCTTGGAGCTGTTCTTCTCATCCATTGCTGCCCATCTGCCTCTTATTGACTGGGTCATAAATTGGTGAGACACTTCATGATATCATGAAGCCACATCAGAAGAAATTGCACAGTCCTGTCTTGCTTTTTTAAGAAGATGATAGGAAGAAAATATTTAAAAATTAATAAGATAAATTGCTGTAGTGGGGGGTTCCCCTATAAGCAGGGGGGCCCCCAGTGACCACAGGGTTTGCTGATGCCTAAAACTGGCTATGATCTGAGGAATATCGCCTGGGTGAAACACCTGGTTCCTCACAAAGATCTTCCAGCATTGGTCCTATGCCTTCATTACCTTTCACCTTGACTATTATAATGCCCTATACCTAGGGCTACCGGGGGTTAATGTTCACTGCCTTCAGCTAGTGCAGAATGCAGCAGCCAGGCTATTGACTGGTACATCTAGAGCCAGCCATATAACACCTGTGCTCCGCAGACTGCACAGGCTTCCAGTGCAGTGGAGGATCACCTTCAAGGTTAGTTTGCTGACCTATAAAGCCTTACATGCCCAGGGACCTAGTTACTTGCAAGATCTCCTTCACCCTTACTGTCCCCTCCACCCTCTTGGTTCCACCAATGAGGGATTGCTAGAGATTCCCAGGGTCTGTTTAAAGACATGTGGGGCCCGGTCCTTCAGCTTTGTGGCCCCAACCCGTGGAATTCTCTACCTCATCAGATACAAGATTGCCTAACCGTCCAGGAGTTTAAAA
Source organism: Neoceratodus forsteri (assembly GCA_016271365.2). Lineage (NCBI taxonomy): Eukaryota > Metazoa > Chordata > Ceratodontiformes > Ceratodontidae > Neoceratodus > Neoceratodus forsteri. The sequence goes on from CM028136.1 coordinate 660,254,964, forward strand.
CTGCACTTAAAACGTATTTATTTGAATTAGCATATGGTGGTTTTAATTGATAGTATTTTAACTGAATTTAAAATATAAGATTTTATTGATGAATTTGAAATCATTTACTGTATTGGTTGTGCTATGTACAAGTGTCTTGGTTGTAGAAAGGCACTTTTTATAAGTGAACTATGATATGATATGATATATGATACTTCCAACACATAGGTATATAACGACCTGTTTCTACTTTATTTCTAATGTAATAGACACTCAAAACAGGATGTTATATCACGCAAAAGGCATTTAACATATACAGTAAACTTAACATACATCACAACAACCATTTCCTCCTTATCACCTAGTGTGTGTGTGTGTGTATGCTTAAACTGTGACTTTATACAATTACTTTTATTTATAGGATGCTCACATTCTCTCACCATGAAAGAGAGCCTCGCCATGGTGGTGCCGCTTTAAAACTAAGTCCCTTTTTCCTTTTTAATCAGAGACAGGTGCTTAAACCCAGTCACACAACTCCATCCTGGCTCTACTTGTTGGTACACACATCCTGCATCCTGGAGGCCAAAAAGAGGGTGATTTTATTAAGAGCCCAGTTTGGTTGGCTCTTGATTCAGTGGGGGGACTAAAAAAAAATTAGAAAAGCGAGATTAGCCTGAGGTGATATCCTGGTAGGTGGTATCACTAATGGTACATCGCTACAGGCTCTAACCTGACCCTTACCTGTGATAGGTCACCTATTGACCCTATCACAAGGAGGGGTAGCCCTGTACTTTAGGAATGGAATAGAGATGATAGAAGACACGTATTTAAAAAAGGGGGGGTTTGCTGGCAAAGGCACCTAGTTACAGGGAAGACTAGGTTTGCTGGCAAAGGCACCTAGCTTCACCTGAGCTTCTTTTCTTCTAGGTTGCTAGTAAGGACAGAGCAAGGAACCTTATAAGAGCAAGGAAAAAGATTAAGGTGTCTTTTGGCTAGGCAGATTTACTGTGTGTTATTATTTTCTTCTGTACTCAGAGGGGTTGTTACTGTTTGTTGCTAACATTTTACTGTTTTATTTTTCTCTGATTCAAATTGCTGTTGCAGGGTATACTTTCTGTTGCATTATTACAGGGTGTGCCTACAAGTTTGTGATTATAGATTACTGCTGTAGTCTTCTCTGATTCAAATAGTTTTTTGCAAGGTATATCTTCTGTTGCTGCTTTATTGTTTTCTGTAGCAAAGTGATTTTTACAGGGCATATCTTCTGCAAAATTATTACAGGTGGTGCCTTACAGGTTTTACAGTTGTATCTATCATTAGGATAAACTTTCAGTACTACTGCATTTGTTGTTGGTTGATTGTTTCTGCTCTTACCTCCTTGTTTCTTTCTTCTGTGGTTCTTCTTTTTGGCAGGGGAAGGGCCCAGCTACTCACCCCCATCCCCAACCACCCCATGCTATACTCCTTTTATAGGGTAGCACAGTCATGACATTTCCTGTAACAAAGCAGGAAGGGGAGGATCAGAAGGGTATCCACACAGTGACTTCATTTTCAAGGGCATAAGTAATTTAACTTGTTATAACAAGTTATACAAAAAAAACAAACAAACAAAACACAAAATCAAACTTTTGCTTTCATTTTCCTCCTTCTAATTACTCGGACCAGGTTATAAACCCAACAACTCATCCGGAAGGGATATTATTAACTGCAGCTACTGTAGCACACTTTTCAAAAGGGCAGTTATACAGGATTTAGGACACTGTCCTACATGCTGTACCATTGGAGATCTAAGGGCTCAGCTCCAGGCAGCATGGGCAGAGATTGTGCACCTCAAATCATATATTCAGGAGGAAGAATATTATGAGACCCACCCTTTTCCCCAACTTCCAACAGAAGCACCTCGACTGCAGAGGGTAGTTGGTCTGGGAGGTTGGCAGGTGGTTAGGTGGGGCAAATCGGGTGGCCCATCACTCAGTGCTCTCCATTGTGTCACCTCCATAAACCATATGAAAACTACAAACAGGTATCTGCCTCTATCTCTGAAATCAAACAAAGGGCAGAGGACACTGCAGAGCAGGACACTGCAGCACAGGAGCTAGCACAACAAAACCTGCCCAAAACAGGGACCAAAACAAAAATGCAAAAAGGGAATCCAAAACATTTCTGATCATAGGAGACACCATGATTCGGGGAGTTGATACCTACCTCTAGCTGGGGGTAATGGTAAGATGACTCCCAGGTACATCAGCATAGAGAGACACTAACCACATTGCTAAAATAATGCAGGAAGCAGGAGAAAACATTGATGTCCTGTACACATAGGGACTAACGATCTCACCAACCGGTCAGTTGTGGAGACCAAGGAACACCTGACCAGGCTGGGTGACAAAGTGTCATCCATTTTGTGCGGCATCTCCGTCTCTGAGATCCTGCCTGTCTGGGAGAGGGGGGAAGATGGACAGAAGGTCAGAGAAGGGGAGATAGGGGAGATAAACATGTGGTTCAAAGGCTGATGCTAGGAAAAAGGACACAAATATTTAGGTAACTGGCAACAGTTTTGGGAGTTAAAGTTCTTTAAATTTGATCTGACTAAGGAGGGAGTCAGTGCATTGGGGCAGAAGTTTGACGCCTTTGCAAAATATTTAAACTAGCAAATGGTGAGGGGGTGCAGCACCTGCTACATCGAATGGGAAGAACACCCCTCCCCCAACTAGTGATCAAACAGGAGTTCAGCATGTTTGTAGTTCATTTGCATCATCAGGTAAGGAAAAATGTCTGGCTCCCAATATGATGCACAGGGGAAATGCTGGACCTCGCCCAACAACTAACAAAACGACATCTGGCCAATGCAAAATCATGTACACAGATGTTCACAGTCTGGGAAACAAGATCCCAGACCTGCAGGCAACAATGACAGAGGCTAAACTGGACATAGTAGCCATTAGCAAGACATGGTTTACCAGTAACCACACTTGGGAGACTTCAGTACCCAGCTATGTACTGTTCAAAAGAGACCGAGGTGCAAAAAGGGAGGGTGGAGTGGCCCCTTATGTCAATGAAAATATCAAAGCTACAGAAATTCAGAATACACATAAGGAGCCAGAAGAACTGTGGGTCACCCTGGGAACAGGAAATGGGACAGCCATATGAACTGGGGTTGTCTACAGAACTCCAGACCAGGAGGAGGACATAGACACATTACTGTTAGAAGATATACAAAACATGACAGCGAAAGGGGAGGTTCTGATAATGGGAGACTTCAACATGCCAGATACAGATGGGTCAATACTAGCAGGAACATCCCCCCAGAACTAGACACATAGTGGAGTCCCTGCAGGGGGAGGGCCTCAAACAACTGGTAGAACAACCACAAGAGACAGGGCTATCCTAAATCTAGTACTGACTAATGGGAAAAGAATCACAGATCTCCAAGTAGAAGGTCACCTGGGGCCAGTGACCATCACATGGTATGGTTCAATTTGGCCACTAGAATTAAATCATCCCATTCCAAGGCAAAAAGATGGAACTTCAGAGGAGCTGAATTTGATAAGAATGACAACAAAGTTAAGTTAGCCCTGGCAAGGAGAAATACAGGGTGAGGGGGTACAGGCAAAGTGGGAAAGCATTAAGGATGCAATACTTGAAGCAACATCCCATTGTGTTAGAGAGAAAAGCAAGAGCAAAAGAAGAAGGAAACCACTTTGGTTCTCAAAAACAGTAGCAGAAAAGGTCAGAGCCAAAAGGCTGACCTTCAGGAAATATAAGGGAACGCAGTGGGACGAAGATAGGGAAGTATACCAAACTTTGCTAAGGGAAGCAGGGAAGGCAGTAAGGCAGGCAAAGGCACAAACTAAGGAAACACTAGCATTAACAGTAAAAGAAGGTGACAAGACTTTTCTATAGATACATTAGCGAAAGGAGAAAGTCCAGAGGGGGTATTGCTAAAATCAAAGGGGATAAGGGGGAGTGTGAGGAGAAGGACCAAGTAAAAGCATCTATCCTAAATAGATACTTCTGCTCAGTATTTACAGAGAGGGTAGGGCAGGGCCCACAGCTCAGCACCATGGACACAGGGGGGGGAGGGAGGTGTGCACTACTGCCTTCACAAAAGAAAGGGTCCTACAAGAGCTCGCTAAGCTCAGGGTGAACAAGGCAATGCAATCTGATGGCATACATCCTAGGGTATTAAAGGAGCTAAGGGTGGATCTAGCAGAGCCATTAGAAGAACTCTTTAGTGAGTCTCTGAGCACAGGAGAGGTCCCAGAAGGCTGGAGAAGGGCTCACGTGATCCCGCTCCACAAGAGTGGTAGCAGGGAGGAAGCAGAGAACTACAGGCCAGTCAGTCTTACCTCAGTAGTTGGCAAGATTATGGAGGAACTCCTTAAGGAAAGGATAGCACAACACCTAGAATTCATAGGAGCACAGGATCCAAGACAGCATGGGTTTACAACAGAAAGGTACTGTCAAACTAATCTCATAGATTTCTTTGACTGGGTAACCAGAGTGGTGGACCAAGGGGGAGCAGTTGATGTCACCTACCTTGACTTCAGCAAAGCTTTCGATAGAGTTCCACATAGAAGATTGATTAGTAAGCTGGGTAGGCTTGGGGTGGGTCAGAAGTTGGTCAACTGGGTGGCAAACTGGTTGGCATGCAGAAAACAGAGAGTGGTAGTAAATGGTATACAGTCAGAAGAGATGGAAGTCACAAGTGGGGTACCTCAGGGATCAGTCCTGGGGCCAGTCCTCTTCAATATCTTTTATTTATTTATTTAGCTTTTGTTGACCGGGTAAGTGCACTAGACAAATCCTGCCTATTTTTAGGCACGACCCGGGGGGAAGGGGATACAGATGAATGCCAACTGGCCTTGAACCAGATTAAGCTGTTCATCAGTGACATTGCAGATGGACTGGAGGGTAAGGTTTGTCTGTTTGCCGATGACACCAAGATCTGCAAAAGAGTAGATGATCCAGATGGGGTGGGCAGAATGAGAAGAGATCTGGATAAACTGGCAAAATGCTTGGAAGAGTGGCAAATGGGGTTTAACGCAAAGAAGTGCAAGATCATGCACATAGCGAAGAGAAACTCTGAAGCCACCTATAGGTTGAGAGAGGAGTTGCTGGCAATCACAAGGAAAGAAAGAGACTTGGGCATCATCATCACAGATGACCTAAAATCATCCAAGCAGACCATTAAAGCAGTAAGTAAGGCTAGAGGAATGTTGGGGTGTATTAGTAGGGGTATTACAAGTTGTAAGAGGAAGGTAATAATCCCTCTTTACAAGACACTGGTTAGGCCCCTTCTGGAGTACTGCATGCAGTACTGGAGGCTGCACCTGCACAAGGACGTAAACAAAATGGAGGCAGTCCAGAGAAGTGCAACCAAAATGGTGAAGGGACTGCATCAGAAAACATATGAGGACAGATTAAAGGAAGTTCAATATGTATGTCCTAGATCAAAGGAGGGAGATAGGTGATATGATCGAAACATTCAAACATCTTAAGCACATTAACAAGATGAAAGAGTCTAACATGTTTTAATATAAGAAAAATAGCAGGACAAGAGGACACAGCATGAGATTAGAGGGAGGCCGATTAAGGGGGAATGTGAGGAAGTTCTTTTTCACAGAAAGGGTGGTGGATGCATGGAATGGCCTACTTCAGAAGGTGGTAGACATGAATACAGTGCAGGGTTTCAAACAGGCATGGGATAGGCATAAGGGAGCAATACAGATGAGTATGAATAGATAGGCCATTGACAGAGTACAAACCTATGGCACATTCATAAGGTAGAAAAAATGGGCAGACTGGATGGGCCTTGCGGTCTTTATCTACCATCAACTTCTATGTTTCTATATGGGTGCACCTAATGACATCCGTTTGGAAGAGGGTTTGATTATGTGTGGTCTACAGACCACTGGGATGAGATGAGGAAAGGGACATAGCACTGATAGAAGACATTAGAAAAGGAACAGCAAAGGGGATATGGTGTTAGTTGGGGACCTAAATCTACTAGATATACTGTAGATTGGGACATTCTGACAACTAAGAGCAATAGGAGTCAGGAACTGTCAGATACCATACAGGAATGTCTATTGCTGCAGATGGTCAAAGATCCTGCAAGGCATGAGGCCATACTGGATTTAGTGCTCACCAATTCAGAGATAGTGGGGAAAGTAGCTGTCAGGGAATTTCTTGGGTCCAGCAATCAAAATATGTATGGGTAGAAATAGCAATTATAATATTGTATGGGTGGAACCAGTGGGAAAGAATATTGGATCTTCCCCAAAAACTCTGGTCATTGACTTTAAGAGAGTAAATATTGGTTAAAATAGAGCATTAGTTAGTGAAAGGTTGACAGATGTGAACCAGATAGAGGGTGTGGAACAACAGTGGAGTAGTTTCAAAGATGCAGTACTTGAGCAATAGAGATGTGCAAAAAAGGTCACAAAAATGAACAGATGCAAAAAATATTGTTTTCGAAGAGGATGAGGAAAACAGTGAGAGCAAAGAGAATGCTCTTCCCTGAGTACAAATGGGCAAAAGGAGAAGATACCTGGCAGGAGTTTCAGGCTAAACTCAAATAGGCCAAGGTGGAGGCTAGGAAGGCAAGGGCAGATACTGAACTGAGGATTACTGAGAAAGTAAAAGGTGGGGAAAATAATTTTTAGATACATTAGTGATGAAAAGAAAATTGGGGGGTAGTTAGGCTAGTTGAGGGAGGAAGGGTAGTGGAAGATGATGAGCAGAAGGTGTGTGTTCTTAACAAGTACTTCTTCTCATCACTTATGATGGAGAATAATGGTCCTTGTCCAAAGAGCAGCATAAAGGCTGACAGAAGGGGGTCAAAATATGGGTGGGGTGCACACTTCAGTAGGCAGGGTGAAAAAGGGCTAGAGTCTCTTAAAATAGGCAAGGCACTGGGCTTGGAATGTCTGCATCCTTGAGTGCTTAGGGAATTTGTCACAGTATTAGCAATACTCTTAACCAGTATCTTTAATAAGTCATTAAAATCAGGAGTGGTACCAGTGGATTGGAGGTCTGTAGATGTAGTGTCACTTTATAAAATTTAGAGACAGGGAGAAACTGGGCAACTATAGGCTTGTCAGTCTTACTGTCATAGTATGCAAGCTGATGGAGACTATATTGTAGAAGTGTTTGGTGGCCTGTCTGGATGAACATGAACTCCAGGATATGAAAAACAGCATGGCTTTGTATCAGGGAGGTCATGCCCTGACTAACCTTATAATGTTCTTTGATTGCATCACTAGTGCAAAGGACAAGGGCAGGCAGTAGTTCTGCTTTACTTCAACATTAGCAAAGCTTTTGATTCAGTACAGTCAACTCCACCTACAGCGGACATAGAAACTGCGGACAATCAGGAAACATGGACAAAACACGGAAACTCAAACCATTGCCATAGGCACCAATAATATTTCTACCTGTTTATGTAGAACTTGCCTGCCATCACTTGCAGACGGCTGATGCAGGCAATTAATACTAAGTGAGCCATTCAACCCTCTGTATCCAGCACCCAGGGGTGTTAACAGATTAATTTAACAAATTGTGAAGGTGCGAATCCTGGCTATTAAACAAGTATTACTTAAGCACTTCAGCAGTTAGCTAGCTCTCTCACTTGCTGATTTTTTTATCCACCACCCCCTCCTCAAAGTTTAAGAAGCACAAGTACAAGAGTAATGAAGCTCAGTAGCAAAATAGAAACAAAAACCAAAAAAAATTAAATCTCACAACACAATAAAAGATCCTGTGCTGTAGCTAAAGATTCCCCCTGTTCTGTGTTGTGTCACTCTGGCAAAGCTTTCCACATTTCCCCCGTTTACTCCATTTGATACAATATTGTACCCTGCCAAGACACACACACAGGACTGCACAAACAGCACATACAGCACATACTTTAATGACTTCTGTACTATTTCATGCTGCATCTTTGTAGTTAACAGCTTCTTTCTATGTGGTTTTGTTATGGTTTAGCAACAAATATTGCAATCTGCATTTTGTTGGGCAATTCTGCCCCCTACTGGCAACAATGGACATTGCCTTAGGCAGACAAAATGAAGCTGCACAAAACTGTCCATGGTAAGTGGCTTATGCTGTACCTTATAGGAGGCTGCCGAAGAAGATGGAGGATTTGAAAGTTGATCAGGGTTTAGTTAAATGGGTTGGAAACTGGTTAAAAGAAAGGAAACAGAGAGTAGTTGTAAATGGAGCTCAATCTGGGGGATAAAGAGGTCCTATGTGGAGTACCACAAGGATCAGTTCTGGGAATGTAATGTTATGTATTGGGTACACATAATCATTGCACAGAATATTGCATAGGAGAAGATAAACTGTCTTGTACAACAGAAGAGAAAGATTTAGGAATCATAATTAGTGACTCCCTTAAACGAACTAGTCAGTGTAACAAAACAAGAGCAAGGTTTCAAGGATGCAGGGTTGCATAGGGAGGGGTTTTGACAGCAGGAGAAGTGAGGTAGTTCTTTCACTTTACAATCCTTTGTGACACCGTATCTTGAGTATCTTGCAGAATTCTGGAACACTCATCTGAGGAGGGATAATGATAGTCTGGAATCGGTGCAGCATACAGTCACTAAGGTGATACAGGGGCAACAGGGGCAATCCTGTAAGGAGCAGTTGGGGGATCTGAATATGTTTGTTCTAGAGACCAGATGGGGGATATGACTGAAACATATAAGATTCTTAAGGGAATGAACAAGGTAAACAGCATGTGGATATGTAATAAGAAATAGGGATGTAGTCACTAGAGGTTATGACTGGAGGCTGGTGGGTGGTAAATGTAAGCAAAATTTAAGGAAGTCCTACTTTACAGAGAGATCAGTGGATCTTTGTAACAGACTACATGCAGAATTGGTGGGGGCATCAACCATTAATGGGTTTAAGGATGGTTGGAAAACTGACAAATAAATTAGGGAAAGCTTTTAATAAATTAAAAAATAAGCAGGAATTGGAAATGAATCAAGCTATTCCAGAACAAAATTGGAAGCAGTTAAGAGCGAATGCTAATAAATTATGCACATATGCCAAAAATAAAACAATTCAATATAAAATAATTGACAGAGCATACATTACACCATATAAGTTAAGTTTCATCTCACAGCAGAATAAATCTTCCTGTTGGCATAACTGTGAAATGAGAGGTAACATTGATCATTATCATTTACTTTGGGAATGCCCATATATCTCACAATGGGGGTGAAAACATATGTTGAATTGGAAAACATTTTGGATAAGCAAATACCCCTTCTGGCACAAATATTTTTACTTAATTATTTCAAATCCTTGAATTTTAATTTAAGACAGCAAAACATTTTAGACCTGGCCACTATTATGACTACTAAAAGAATGATACTTAAAGAATGGAGCTTGCCTAAACTACCAGATTTCAATCTAAATAAATGTAGTATCTGTATGAAGGAATGTTTATTGATAGAAAGGTTGATAGACCATATTAATACACAAAAATGACATCTTAGACTCAATGTGGAAGAGTATTGTGAATTTATTACCTCCTCGTTATACATTTAAAATTAAGTTGTACAACTGAAATGCTAATACAGAGTAAAAATATGAATTTAATGTTATATGTTACTGTACCACCTAAGAGTAATATGGGAGGGGTGAAAAGATATGGGTAGAGGGAGGGATTGAAAGCATATTTTGAATGTAAATACTATAAAGAAAAGGAGGTTAAAGAAATGTGTTAGTTGTTGGTTAAAACAGATAAAATGTGAAAGCTATGAGTATAGAGCTGTACATGTATGTGTATGAATTCTAATATAATATGACTTAAATGTTTTCTATGAATACTTTGGGGGAAAAAAATTGAAATATTAAAAAAAAAACATGATTGGGAGAGAGCAAAGGGACAACTAAGCAGAGAGATGAGTAATAAGGGATTGTCTGAAACCACCACTAGGACAATAGGTCAGTGAGGTGAGACAATTTTAGTAAGGACAGAGTAGATGGACCTTTCATCTTCTTCTGCCATCAGATTTTGGCTGCACTATCAAACATCCGTCCTCCTCTCAAGCAAAGCCTCTGCCCCACCACTATGACTCCAAGTTTCTGTCCTGACTCTTTCTCCACTACAGCTTGCAGAACTGGTGCTTAGTAGAACAGACAAGGTTGAACCTTTCCATGCTTGCTGCCTCCTCACTGAATTCCATTTTGCTCCAGTTCATTTCCTCATGGTTTTAACATTACACCATTGCAGACATCTACACACATGTCTATCATCCATTCTGACACACCCTGCTCATCACCCTTACTGAGAGGCCTGGTATTTCAGCTCAGCAGCCTAGTTCACTTAGTTTTCACTCCACCAAAACAACAAACATAAAGATGGATTTATGAGTCAGGAATTGACACAGCCTACAGTCAAATTATTTGTCAAATACATCTTTTGAACTCCCCCAAGCACCTATCCCAGTTTGCTTTATTAGCTAAGTCATGCTCCTGCTGCAAGAGGCAAATAAATAAATAAATAAATAAATATGGAATGCTGTGGCCTCTACACCACCAACACTCAGTAAATAAAAATGTATTTGTAAAATAACAACTTTTAAAGATCCCACTGCACTTTTGCTAGTTTGCTAAATTCCTTCATTTTTGCCTATGGCTAGTGTACCTTTGTAGGATCATACTGCACACTTTCTCCTCTGCCTACCTTAAACTACAGTAAAATGTAATCTTAGTTAGCCATCTGGAATGATAAAGCACAATTCCTTGATGATTGTAATGTTTTCTGATCAAAAGTCACTCCTTTTTATGCATAAAAGGAGCTCCTTCAGTAGCTAGGTCCTTCCCCTGTGAGAAAAAGCTGGAAATGGTAACGAAATGCATGCAGTGCAAGGAGTTCATGATCTCCAGAATCACTGATTAACTGCTACAGGTCACGAGTCTTGCCAACAACTTACACTTGCTCAGTGTGTGCTGCCTGGTAAAAGTACGGTAGCATGACGTCAAAGTGCTGAAGTGCCAAAAGGAAACTGAGTTCCTTTGGAACTACTTCACTGGTGTCCAAAATACCAAATTCAGACATAGTCACTGAATTTAAATTTGACGTTGAGTCATCCTTACTACCTCCATGTTTTCCTTGGTGTATACTGGGCTCAGAAGATTTAACATTCTTCAGAATTAGGCTACTGTCTTATCATTCCTGTTCTGTTTACAGGGCAACACTTTAATAAAGCTGCATAAGATATGCATTAGTCTTCAGAAAGGCAGTTTTGTAAGGCTGTCTTGTCAGATTTTGTACTTCATTTTTATATCCAGCGCATACTGTAAGCAAAGTTGAAGGACACAGAGTAAAACAATGTAGGAATATTAGGTCAGACATGATGAACCCATAGGGGAGAATTTTCAAAACTATTCCCACAACCCGTGAAACATTTTTGGTGAAATCCAGCAAATTGTGCATGAAAGTTAGACCACCAAAAAGGTAGTCTAATTTGTGTGCAATTGCTGTAAGCTGTGGCATTTTGAATTCCACTTGAGTCAAAAAAGGAACGTACTGTATGCATCACTTTTTTGATCCAAGTTGCCATAAAGCAGTGAAACTGTCAAAAACACAACATGCTGGAAAATAGCAAACAAACACCTTGGCACATTGTGTTTGAGGTAGTCAAAACTCAAAATTGGGAGCTGTGGCTACATCATCCCCTTTGAAAATCTTGCCACATAATCTTTAATGGTCTTTAACCATTTATGTAACTGTAACACATATAAGCTGCTTGCTTACTTTATATAGTTTTGTAATTGGTTATAAAATGGGGAAGCAAAATCCTGCACCCTAATTAACTGCCACATATCTTTGATCTATATAATGTACAGGAAAATAGTGCTGGCAATCAGGATAGCACATTAACAATATCAATGCCTATTTTAAAAATTCCTAATTGGCATTGCAAACAATGACTGCCATTTAGGCCCTAAAAGTAAACCCACAACAAAATTAGAAAAAAAGTTGAATAAATGCTCTTTCATGTTATGTATTATTTATTTATTTTTTGAAAACTTCAGAGAATTACCATTGTGCACAAGTACTCATTTACAAATGTTCCACATCAAATACATAGTCACAAAAAACATTACAAGTACAATAAGCAGTTGTAATGGAAATTCAGTTGAGAAAGCACTTAAGGCAGAAAAAATATGTACAGTTTTGAACCAAAAAAAAAATCCATTATTAATTAATTGTTAATATTATATTCCCTCCTTATACACACATAAATTTAAAAAAAAAATAAGTGCTGCTCACTGTAATAATAGTTGGAGCTTCTTTTCTGACCCTAGACCCCCTTTCTGTATACCGGAGAAACCTTTACTGCGTTCCCTGCTGCAGATGCAATGGAATCCCTGGCTTTACAGAGGCCTTCTGTTGTATGTATGTATGTGTGTGGTAGGAATCAAGGTGCTACACCATGGTGCTCAGTCATGGAAAGAGTAACTGAACAAATACTTACAAGGATCTACACCCTAGAGTAAGTAAGTAAGTAAGTAAAATTTATTTTTAAGCACTTTTCAATGCCAAAGCGCTGTACAAATAAAACAATTAAAATACATACATATAACACAAACAACAACAATAACAATATAATCACAATAAAATACAATAAATCACTCTCCGTATGCCTTTTGAAATAAATAAGTTTTTAATTCTAACTTAAAGCTCTCAAGGGTCAGGCAGCTTCATATCCGATGAGGTAGAGAATTCCACAGGGTAGGAGCAGCATAAGAAAATGCCTGTGCTCCAGATGTTTTTAAATGAAACCTGGGAACCTCTAGCAATCCCTCGTTGGTGGAGCGGAGCAAGCGAGAGGGACAGTAGGGAACAAGGAGATCTTGAAGATACCGCTGTCCCTGTTCGTGTAGGGCTTTATAGGTCAGTAACCCGACCTTAAAGGTGATCCACCACTGAACCGGCAGCCAGTGCAGTTCACGTAGCACAGGCATAATATGACTTCTCATAGATGTCCCAGTCAAAAGCCTGGCTGCTGTGTTCTGCACTAGCTGCAAGCGGCAGATATCAACCCCCAGTAGCCCTAGGTACAGGGCATTGCAGTAATCAAGGCGAGAAGTAACAAAGGCATGGACCAATGTCGGAAGGTCAGCTGGAGGAACAAGGTGTTTCACCCGAGCGATATTCCTAAGATGGTAGAAGGAAGATTTGACAGCAGATGACACCTGAAATTTCAGGGTCAAACTGTCATCAATAATAACGTCCAGGTTACGCACCCGGTCTGAGGTTGAGAGCTGGGCACCATCGATCCATATGCCCGAAGGAAGTCCAGCCCTACAACCCGCCTCAAGGCGACCTGGGTCCACCACCAACACCTCAGTCTTATCCGGGTTAAACCTTAGCTAGCTGGCACTCATCCAATCCTTGATCTCGGAGAGACAGTTGTTAAGTATAGAGACTGTATCTTCCTGTCCGGGACTAAAGGACAAATAAAGCTGGGTATCATCTGCATAGCAGTGAAAACCCAAGCTGTATTGCCTAATAATGTCTCCCAATGGCAGCATATAGACAGCGAATAACATGGGTGCCAAAATGGAACCTCGAGAACCCCCAGGGCAAAGAAACAGCATCAGAGGAATACATTCCAGTGATAACCTCTGTCTTCGCCCTGTGAGAAAGATTGAAACCATTGCAGAACCGTACCAGACAGTCCGCAATAAAACCGCAGTTCCAAAAGCACACCATGGTCCACGGTTGTCAAATGCTGCAGAGATCAGAAGGACTAGAATAGTACGAGCCTTCGATCTCTCGCTATCAGGAGATCATTTAGAACCCGGACAAGAGCAGTCTCAGTACTATGTCTCTTCCTAAATCCTGATTGAAGTGTATCATAGACATTGTGATTTGTAAGGTGGTCATCCAGTTGCAGTGCAACCACCTTTTCAATAACCTTGCCCAAAAAGGGCAGGTTAGAGACAGGTCTGTAGTTAGCTGGGCAGTCCGGATTTAATGAAGGCTTTTTTAGGAGTGGTCGAATGACCACCTCCTTTAAGGGTTCAGGAAAGATCCCCTGCTCCAAAGATTTCCAGACAATTTCAGCAATGGTCGGACAGATAATATCTACACAACCCAATAATAGAGGCGTAGGGCCCGGATCCAAACTACAGCTGGTTGGACGTACAGTCTGGACAATCCTCACAATGTCCATGAATTCTGGCCTACCAAGTCAAACCAGGTGATACAGGTGTTTGTTTCCCCCCGACGATCGCTGCAAACCCTTGAAGAGTGAGCCTGGCCGATATCCGACCTAATGCTGGCAATCTTATCAGCGAAAAATCGAGCAAGCTCATCACACTTTATTTGAGAAAAATCTCTTCCAGACTGTAGACAGAGTGGATTGCACAATCCGTCAACAGTCCGAAAGAGTTGAGCTGGTCGGTTTCGCGCAGCAGCAATCTCCCTGGACAGGAATTCTGCCTTCTTACGGGTTATTGCCGATTGATAGATAACATAATGATCCATCAATCTAAGTTTGTCAGCATCCAGGCAAGATTTCTGCCAGGCCCTCTCTAGCCTTCGCCCCACTCTCCTCAGCTCCTTTAAAGACTCATCAAACCATGGAGTCTTTGGGTGCTGAGTGAGTGGGCGAACACGAACAGGAGCAATTTGGTCCAAGGCCCTGCTCACTGCCTTGTTATAGGCAACAACAAGGTCCCCTAGAGTCCTGCGGGACCTAGCTGAGGTCCTGGCAATACTATTAGCAGACTTGTTCAATACCTTCCTGTAGACTAGGTGTGTGTCTCAAGACTGGAGGATGGTGCACGTGGTACAACTGTTTAAGATCTGCCCCAAGGACATGCCGGGTAACTATAGGTTGGTCAGTCTTACATCCATTGTGGGTAAACTCATGGAGACCATCCTATAGAAAAGGTTGGTGACATTCCTGGAGGTGAACGGTCTTCTGGACAACAGGCAGCATGGGTCCATCTCCAGAAGATCATGTCAAACTAACCTGGTTGACTTTTTTGACTGGGTAACAAAAGCACTCGATAGCGGTTGGGCGGTTGATGTCCTGTATCTGGACTTCAGCAAGACCTTTGACTCAGTGCCCCATGACAGATTAACTAGTAAATTGAGGAACTTGTGAGCGGGGCAGAAACTGGTTAAGTGGGTTAGTAACTGGTTGAGGGACAGACAGCAGAGGGTGATGGTAGGAGGGGGAACTCTCAGCTCCCAGAGCAGTCATCAGTGGAGTCCCACAGGGATTGGTGCTGGGGCCAGTGCTGTTAAACATCTTCATAGCCGATATACCTGATGGGGTTAAGAACAAGATCAGCCTGTTCGCTGATGACACCAAGATAGGTGCGGTGGTGGATGGTGTGGAGGGAGGAAAAGATCTTCAAGAAGATTTGGTAAGGTTTGAGCAGTGATCAGACACTTGGCAGCTGGGTTTCAATGCTAAGATGTGCAAAGTCATGCACTTTGGAGCCAGGAATCCAGGGTACAGTTACCACTTGGGAGGGGTAAATCTATCCATCTCTGAGGAGGAAAAGGATCTGGGGGTAATGGTCACAAGGAATATGAACCACTCATCTCATAGGAAAGCTGTGGCCAAAGCCAATAGAATGCTGAGGTGCATCACTAGAGGAATCACCTCTAGGAGGGAGGAAGTCATTCTGCCACTGTACAGATCACTGGTGAGGCCTCACTTGAAGTATTGTGTGCAGTTCTGGATCCCCTACTTAAAGAAGGACATCCGACTATTAGAGGGGGTCCAGCGGAGGGTGACAAAGATGATCAGAGGTATGGTGAGGAAACCTTATGAGCATAAGATGCATGAGCTTAACATGTACTCATTGGAGGAGAGGAGAGAAAGAGGTGATATGATTGAAACCTTCAAGTATTTGAAGGGCATGAACAGGGTTAGTACAGAGGGCATGTTTCATTTATAGGGAGAGGGAATTACTGGGGGCACAGTCTGATGTTGGTGGGGGGTAGGTTCAAGAGAGAAATGATGAGGCACTACTTCACGGAGAGAGTGGTAGCGGGATGGAACTCGTTGCCTGAAGGAGCGATATCTCTAAAAACAGTGGGGAGCTATAAAAGGGGATGGGATAGGGTAAAGGGCAAGGTACTAGTCAGTGGGAATCTGAGCAGGGTAGGGAATGCAGCAGGGGGTAAGGAGGATAACAGTCTGACAGGGTGTGAGGGGGGCAGCAGCAGTTGTCTAACTGTGCTGCACAATCAAGCAAATGCTGTAGACATTTGTCCTGTATCTGCTGGCATTTTTATATGTTCGTATGATCTGGGGCCCAATATTCAGAAATGGGCAGTGGAGCACAAAGTTTTGTGCTGGGCTCTGCCCTTGCCCAGGAGTACAAGGATGCTATATTTAGTCTCTGGCACTATCCAATTTAATACAGGAGCATGTTGGTGCAGCACTAAGTCAAGTAGCGCTGCTCCAACATGGATCCTGCTGAGCACAGTATACACAGTATAGTGCTGTATGCAGTACAACAGATGCACACCCTATGCTATACATAGGAGCTACAAGCCCAGCGTTGACATATGACAGCCAGCAGCTGAAGTGTGAGGAGGGCTGTGCCAGTCACTATATCTGTCCACGGCACCAGCACTTTCTGGCCGGGGCAACTGGGCAGGCTGGGGTGATGGTGCCTGCTATGCATTGTGGGGAGGGGGATGCTAGACACTGGGGGCTATGTAGTGCTACAGGAATGGTCATTGGGGGGTGGGGGGATACTACAGGACATCAGGGCATTTTGTAAGTTCTTCCACTTTCATTACAACTGAGCCAGCTTTGGAAAACAGTGCATGCAACATTGGAACTGTTGTATGCGTACCAAGATCATGGATAAGACACTGGGGGGGTGGGGCCATGGGCCACCAGCTGTCAGCATGATTGCACGTGGCTGGGGATTGGAGAAGGGAGGAGATCGCTGGGCACGGGACTTCATGTGTCATAACGGGACTGGCAAATTGGCAGGGGGGACACTAGCCACCAGGAGATGTCCAGGGCTTACTGGGCCAGTGGTCAGATGGTGGGAGGGGCCATTGGTCATCAGGGGCACATTGTTGGATTACCAGACTGGAGGTCGAAAGGAGGGGGAACCACTAGGTAACATGGATCGATGAAGGCACTTACTGGACAGCAATCAGAAGGGGGGATCACTAGTCACCAAAGATTACTTCTTGCAGTACTGGGCTGGGGATTGGAGGGAAGGTGGGGACCACTAGGCACCAGGGATGTCTCTGGATGACTGAGACAGGGTTGGTGGTTGCAGTACCTTTGGCCACCACCAGGGCCCTGTGCCCCATTAAAAGTGGGTTTGCAGTTGTGGTAATTTGTGCCCTTTCAGGTGGAAATTTCTGCCAGTGTAAATCTCTGATTATACAATAGGGTATGAAAATCCTGTAACCTCATTGATCAAAACACATTACATGACCATGGTATATCCTGTAATAACCCACGGCTGAAAAATGGCATTTATAAAAAACATACTTAAACATGTTTAAAATTTATTTTACACTAGGGTCCATTGTATAATCACAATAAGGCACTCCAGGGTGTGGGTTATTGGGGGATTTAACCCACTTCTTGTGTGGTTAAGTCACTCGGCTATGCCTCGTGACACACCACACAAGGTGTGGGTAAATCTAATAACCCTCTCTGCCTATTTCTTAAATAACTGTGCCCATATGCTGGAAGGGCCCCCCTCTTTTGCATAGGCAGCGATACCTTAGTGCTGTGGTGCTAATGGGGTTTGCCAGCGCTATGGGGCTGTCTAAAAATAGATCACACCCACACACTGGGCGCAAAACCCAGTTTGTACAAGCAAACACCCATTTGCACCCATGAAAATATTTGAATCTCTGTCCCCAGACCATTATACACATTTGACGCATCATTTAGTCAACCTTTCTGAAGAACAGCCACTATATTTGTTTCATATACATGCTGTCTACTGGACTCTTGTTATGAGTGAGTGCCACTGTGCAGCACCTCGATACCTTGCTTCTTACTTTTGTCTGATAGTGACAACTGCACCAAATATTACTAGTTTTTTTTTTAATTCATTGTATAATTATATTCATACAGGTTTAAATTAAAATAAAGTTATGTAACCCCTAGGCGGTGCTACTCCTAGAGTTACAACCCCTGCCTTGCCTTGCCAGACCAAGGTTGAGGGGCCTGGATTTTCAAAGTTTACTTTAAAACTGATTCTTTCCACGTTTTTACCATTTGTGCAGTGCATCCACCCAGATTATAGCTTTAAGTTGGCTAGATAATACCTGGTACAACCCCCTTGGATGTCATACCACCCACTTCAACCATTAGCCACCCCATCACATGACCCAGTAACATTTCCCCACATTTCAGACATTTCATTAATTAATGACTCTCTCTAATAATATGCTCATGACAACACATTTGCAAAACAATAATAACAATATTTATTTAGGGGGCATAAGGATCAGGAATGGGGAAACCTAGGGAACAGAGGTTATGCAGTGATTATTATTTACATATTTACATTGTATTGGGTGTGCTTGGATTTGGTGCTGGTGAAAACCCTCCAGCTGGGTAGTTACCTATTAACAAACATAGAAGAAGCAACCACTTGGTACCAATGTGGATATCCAGAGCCCTGGCTATCTACGCTGCCTATAATTAGATGGAATACATTATAATTTTTTACCCACCACTGGTACCAGTTCCCCAGACTCAGTATGAGACCCCACAATCCCACACATTTTACTCTGGTTACCCAGTTACCAAAGTCCCTTGATGGTCACAGGCATGGTGGATGGTGTAGCTGTACATTGGCCAGCTTGATTTAATGGAGAAACAGTGTTTAAACTAGGAACAATTTAACAAACAAATGCTTATCAGACCCTTTGGGGTGTGCTGGGGTTGCCCTGCATGTTTCAGTCAAAACATTTGGTTAGATGTAACCAGTCAGTCACACCGTTTGATCTTAAACTGTAATCCTGAATATCCAGCACATTTATATGCATCAGAACATTCAGCACATTTATATACATCAGAACATTCAGCACATTTATATACATCAGAACATTCAGCACATTTATATCCTAGAGACAGTTTGCACAATTGAAGAAAGTAGAGCTTCTTCAACCAGGGGCCCAGCTGGCCTCCCTGGTCAGGTTGCTTAGAAAACGGTTCTTTCCAGGTTACTGAAGTCAAATTCCAACTTCGGGGTCTCAGTCCATGTTGTGGTATATGGCTGTGGCTTGCAGTTCCACTGGACAACTTCACCAGATAGTTAGCACAATACTGGACCTCCCAGGCAAAGTCAGGATAAGCCCCTTTACTGAATGCTCCCCATCCAGTCTTGTAGGCTCCATAGCAGACATTACATATCAGCACATTTACTATGTTCTGTGCTCACATGGGTCCCCCCAGAACAGTTACATTCAGCAAAAGTTTCAACATAAGGGTCTACCTGCACTGGGCTAAGGTTAGACACAGCAGTTGCTGGGTGCAGACCAAAGAATGATCTCACATAGCACAGGCACTTGGGCATAGGCTGCCCCAATTTAGCAGGTTTTCTTTTGTTCTTGCATCAGGGATACAAGAGTACTCACTCAGGCTCCTCACGGTAGAATCTCCGCTATCAAGGTTACTGAATTCTTCAGTCCTCTCACAACTGAGGTACAATCAGGTCTCTCACAGCTGGCTTGATATCATCAGGTTGCAGGTCCATGTCTTTCATCAATGTGGAAGGGAGGGCTAGTACCAGGAGGACATTATGGCAACCCTCAGGCTAGCAAGTACTACATTAACTAAATCACTTTAACTTTTAACTGCTAAAGAAAGGCAAACACCCCAACCTGGATGGAGAGGATCAACTGGATCACCAGGCTTGGTTGCCTGGCTGGGGGCCTGAGCCCCCACCCCAGTAGAAGTTCCTGCTTGAATCTGGAGAATTGCTGAAAAAACACAGTCTTTTATTGGGCCCTCCTGAGGCTCCTGATTGGCTGAAGCTATTGGGTGATTGGCCGCCGATTGGTTGGAGGGCCTGTCAATCAAGAAAATGAATTATGCTTGAACCTCACTTGATGCAGTTGGTTTGCTGTTTTGGCAACTGAAATTAGGTCCCTGCAGTTCCCCATGAGTACTCAGAAGTTTCCCATGAGCTTTGGCTAATGTCCCACAAGTCCTGGCTTTGATATCCTACCTTTCCGATTGGCTGTGTTGCTCTGTAATGGCTGCTGAAAACACACAGCCCCTTAACCAGATCAATACACTCTCAAACAAAGTCCTGGTGCAGCCAGAATAAAGTGAATATCTGCCCAAATGCCCCACAGCTCAGTAGCCCTGGTTGTATACTTGCTATCACTGCACAGATTTTGTAAATTGTTCAATCTGTTAGCCTGTCACTACTGCCAATATTTTAACTCCCTGACTTGCAGCAGGCAGGCTGTGTCTCTGAGTCACAATGTTCACCGGGTGCAGCCAGGAGTAAAGCAGTTAGTTATTTTAAACATTTCCCTCTTCTTAACATTTGTTCCCAATCAGGCACAGCAAGTTACATTTATTTATTTAAACATTTTCTTTCTCTTTCAGCAATTACCAAAATACAGCTTCCCCAAGGACAGAAGCACCCTCATTAATATTCATGAGCCCCGATCTCAGACACCTTGTGGATTTCTTTTATGTTTCTAGAAATGCGGGCGCTCAGGGCCCTGCCAGTGGTCACCAGGTCCCACTGATCAGGTGGGAACACCGGGACCGCTGAACTACTCTCCCAATCGACCACAAGCTGAGCAGCTGGGAGATCAAACACACCACCGGTGCATGCACGATCCTCGCTGATACCAGAGTGCCTTTTGCAACACGGAGGATCGCAGTTTTGCTTTATGGATCCCTGGAGGGCTGGATTAACACTAGGGCTGAGGAAAGGGGCACAGAAGAGTGCAGAAGGTCTGGGGGGGGACAGAAAAAAAATGCAGGCACCTCGGGAGGCTCCCAGGAAGATAACAGGAATGGGAGCTATGGGCTGAAGGTAAGCCCCCAATTTAGTAGGGAGTTATAGTTACATAACCTGACATCATCTTCCTGCTCCATTTCAGGCCAATACCACAGCACTGTAGCCATGCCCCTAATGAAAAAGTGCTGGGGCTTGCTGTATTGATGGTTAGCTGTTTTTTCGTTATTTTTCTACCTGCTATAATCCACCGTGATACACTCTGCACCTTAACTCTGCAATAAATTCTGGATGGTGATAGTGCTCAGTTTATATGCTTTTATTGTGGACCCTTTTATATAGCACCTGGTCCAACTTGTGAGTGCTGTTGATTGTGTTACATAGGTGCCATATATATACAGATGTATACTATACCACAATGCAGACCAAACCAAAGTGATGAAGACTGCCAAGGTACCAGAACACAGATGACACTGTAGATAAGGATGATGCCAGTTTGCTGCTGGTGTCTGCCAATGAGTACTGTATGTCACACATGGTACTACGCAGAGCTGTACTGGTAACATGGTGGCCAGGATATAGCACCAACAGTTAGGTACATACAGCTATACCAGTCTGGCCAGTCCCGCAATCCAACAGACAGTTAATAACAGCATGGCACACAGCAGTATTAAGTTGCTGGCCATATCAGCATGATGATAAAAGGCAAGGAAAATGCTGCATACCTTTTATGGTCTATATTTTAGGGCACCGCCACATTGATCAGGGCTTCAGAACCACATTTGAGCATGCTGTGTGGGCCACATTGTACTGGTTTTCTCCAATGGATGTGGGATGTAAGACAAGTATCAACATGAAGGGAGATGGAGTATGCACTGGCCCTATGCATAGAACATCTATTGGTTATTGTCATCTGTCAGTTACATTCTTCATTATGGTTTTTGGCATGTCCTATCAATGAGGTGCCTTCTTGGTATGTCTCCTTACTCAAACTTCTGTCAAAGGTGAAATTGTGCCAGATGAAGGTATCATGTACACTTCCAGGAACCTTGATACTGTGCACTGCAGCATAGCACACCACCTAGACATTGATAGAGTGGTACACCTTGCAGTTATTGTAGGTTTTCACCCCTACTCCAGGTGGTGCACAAACAACCACGTGTGTAATCACTGACATTCTAGCACTAATGGTAAGTGCACATCCTGACAGAACTGCTTCATAACAGATGTTTGGTCTGCTGTGTGCTACAGAATGTTATGTACTCCCCAGCATGGGGCAGCAGTGCAGTCAAGAACTGTCTCAGCAGATGGGATGTGGCAGACTGCGCTATCCCAGTGGTGTCACTGACAGATATTTAGAAACTCCCTGCAGCCAGGAGGCAGTGCAGTGCTGTGACCTTGAGCTGCACTGACATGGCATAACTGTTGTAAGGAAGCACCAAGTTTTGTCACCAGCGACAATACCGACCTCCCCCACAGCAATGGCACAATACTGATGCAGGTATTGTGCCACCTGTTCTGTGGGTGTTTTCTGTTGGGGGGCTGCACCCCCCCCCACCATCCCATGCTGGGGTCTCTGCTCCCCGCACCCCTTGGACTTTAAGATTCCAACTCCAGGTCAGAGTTGGTCCAGGGAAGGAGTGGAACACTGGGGAAAGGCAAAACACAGAAAAAGGACCATTACCATGAATGTCGCCATAATGGTCTATTTTTCTGTTTCACCATCGGGGTGTCGCTGTAAAAGGGTGCACCGCTGTTGTGAATATCGCTCTGTAGATCATCATGGATCACTTCACAGACCTGCATAGTATGGCCCTGTTAAGCCTGTACTGGCCCAAAATCTGCTCATCTCTGAGCTCCATAAAGGTCAGTCAGGCCCAGTACAGATGATTTTCAGCATAGCGCCTTCTAGGCCTGTGATGTGCTGGGGGAGGGCACTGTCCCTTTCCATGTCAAACATAAGCTGTATAAGCCTTGTAATGTGGGCCATTTCTTCAGTTTTGCCACTCAGATGAGCTTCTGGAATGTGAATACTGTGTGTTTGCACTGAGATTAGTACTGCCGTTTATAATCCTTATTTCTCACCATGTGTTTTAGTATACATGCCCATTTGCACAGTGCTAGTCTTTGAATATTGCTGTGCATATCATATTCAGGCACTCACTCCCTGTATGCATGTTGCATACATTGATTAAGTCCAGTGCTACTGCCCTTGCATGGCACACCATGCCCCACTAAGCATGGTGTCTATATGCTGAGGTACAAATAATGGCCTTTGTGCAGTGCAAACACTTTTTGTGCCATGCAATTGCTCTGAATATGAAATGCATCTTCTGTCTCCTGCAACATTCATTGACATGCAAAAATTGTTCTGCTTAGGAAAAGTGGGTTGCTTGCTAAATACAAAAATAAAACATTTTTATTTTGTCCATGTAAGGTGTTATTGTACACATGCAACCTTAAAAGTAAATCTTAAATATTACAATTTATAAATTAATTTATTCTAAAATAACTTCACTATTCATCTGTCCACTAATCTTAATAACTTCACTGCTCATTTGTCCACTGATCTTAATACTTAAAAAAGTTCATCAATATATTATTTTTAAGTTTCTTTTTGACTTTTGATAAACCCAGAAACATTTCATAGTTTTTTTCTGCATGTGCTTCTGATTTATATTTGTCTGTGTCTATTATAGACTCCAAATAGTACAAGTTAGAAATCTGAAACATGATAAATCTAGGATAACTTCATATATTGAGGCACAGTAAGCTAGAGTGAGGTACCCAGGTGTATCTTCTTCCTTTGACATTATAAGATTATGATTTTATGTAAGTAGACAAGGACACTGATGTATTGACCTATGCCCGCAATGTAGATCAATCATATAATAAGTTGATAGAGTTATTGTGCTGGCATCTTTCACATATAGATTTTGCCCCATGGGTCACATCAGCAGTGATCTGTAGTACATTCATTTTTATTTATTTCTATTTTTAGCTTTGAAAATTGAATTGCAGTGACTTCACATGACTTTGATATAACAGACATAAAATGTTATGGGCACTTTGCTTGTCATAATGTTTTTGGTATTATGTATGAGTTCATAAATTGATGGCACCAGCCCAATTAGTTTACGTGTTAGTACCCAAGCTAAGAGGCTAACTGAGAAAATTATTGAAATCAATAATGTGTCATAAACCATAACACATAGTTATCATAACCTATGATGGTTGCCTTATTCCTTTGCATATCTTTAGGTAAAGTTAATAACATTTTATGTTTTCCTTCCTGCCAATTTAATTTTAACAGATGTTATCAGTGGAAAAGAAATGGTTACACAACAGTCATTTCTATATTGTTAACTGTGTTTTTACTAAAGAAAGGGAAAGGATTTGGTCTAATTTAGTTTAGTGTCAGTGGCTCAGCAGGTAGCACACCCACCAATGAGGCCAGGAGATCAGAAGGCTGTGGATTCTATCCCCACAGCAGGCACTTGGGTTAAATCCCAGTACCGACACTGTAGTGCAGCATGAGGGGGATGCTGCACTCCTGAGGTTCTGTCTTTCAGATGACACATTAAACCGAGGTCCCATCTGCCTATTCTGGTGGTAGTTCAGGTGGATGTTAAAGATCCCATGGCACTTCTTGAAAAGAGTAGGGGGATATTTTATTGTGAAATCATGACAAAAATAAGTACAATAAAAAAATGATATAACAGTAATCAAAGAAACTATATTCACACAGTAAGGAAATCATAAGGCCCATCTTGTATCCCCTCAAATACCACTCAAAAAGGAGAAAATAACAAAATGTACTTTAAACAGAAATTAAACAAGGAATATTGAAGAAACAAAAAAAAATATACAATAATAACCATGTACTTATAGATGCATTTCGTCCACTCTTATCTTCCATGAATGGGACATTATTCCATCTTGTCAAAACACACAGAGTGAGGTTTATGAGACTTATCATACATACATTGGGAATAAATTTCACTTTCCAGAAGCTTAATCACCTGTAATAGTAGAAGTGTTATCTGTTGAAATAACAGTTTACATCTCGTTTGCCACAAGAAAAATATAATGCAGGTAAAAATTAGTCTAACAGTCCCTGGGTCCATTTCAAAAAACTTTAAGGTAAAGCCTCCTGCAATTCTATATATGTAGTATGTTTCCATCTGGCATCCTTCCATGTTTGTGACAACAAAGATCAAAAGTCCCTTGCAAATGGGCAAGCAATAAAAAATATTCCATAGTTTCTTCAACTGTGAAACAAGTATCTCTTGGACAAGTCTGTTCGACTAGACTCTTGTGTTTGGCATTCCCCTTTACATTAAGTCTACTGTGACAGCTTAGCCATAAGATGTCCCACATTCTAGGGGGGTTTCTTGGATCATTTAAGGATTGTAGGACTTTAGGACAGTGTGCTTCTGGTATTCCTGTAAAACTGGGTGTAATTGCAAACACCTGATCTTGGATGGTTTGGTAGACTGTTTTTCTGGGTTTACTGACTACATGTACAGGTTCTAATTTCCATTTTCTCAATTTTGAGATTACAGGTTTAAAAAACAGAGGAGAATTGTGAAATGCAGTAAGAAAGTACAGAATGTCTTGACCAAAACATATGGAAGGGACCATATCGAGAAATAGTAAATACTGTCCAAATAGAATTGGAAGGAGTGGTAAAATCCCAGAGATTTGCACCAAAAAAACATACTGTAAAAATAAGCAATTGGATATAACAGGGCTAGTCCTCCTTTTTGCACCGGTAAATAAAAAAATTCCCTTTTGATGGGGTTCAAATAGCTACCTCAAATGACTTGGAAAACTAAACTTAATAAGGTTACTTTCAGAGTTTGTGGGATAGGGTAGACCATACTTAGATAAGTAAAGATAGGGAAAAAAATGTCTTTAATAAAATTACCTTTTTTTCTTTGTCTGTTGCCATGTTTTCCAAAGTGCAACTTTACATTTACCAATTTCTAATTTTTCAGTCCTATTCAACACTGAAGAATCACCTCTACTAAATGTTATCCCCAATATTGTCAAAGAGTTACTAGAGACAGGTATTCCTTGTAGTTCCCCCAATGGTGCTGTGGAAGAGCTAAGTGACTAGCCATTGCTCTTTCTTTTTTTATAGATGCTCCTGCTATATCAGAAAACTGCTGTATTAATGACAAAGCTCGTATCTGTGAAGGTTGGTCAGCTAATAAGAGGCAGATATCATCTGCATAGGCTGCTACTTTAACTTCCAGGGCACCTGCTATTGGATGGATGCCTCTGTTAAAGTCTAACTGTTGTATATGTCTCAATAATGGATCTAGGTGGTATATATATAAAGAAGGGGGCTCATCGGGCAGCCTTGCCTGACACCTCTACAAATGGGGACTTATGATCCTAGGTGGCCATTAATTAAGCGGATAGCTGTGGCCACTTGATGTAAAGTAGAAAGCCAGGTACCAAATTCAGTCAGTATGCCATAGTATTCCAATACTCGTGACAAGAAGGCATGAAAGACAATGTCAAAGGCCTTCTCTTGGTCCAATGAAAGAAGATATCCATGCAACAGGTCTTCTTTCCCATGTTCCATAAGTTCCCTGATGAGTGAAAGGTTCTCAGAGATGGACCTGCCGTGTACTGAACAAGTTTGTGCATTGTAAATCAAATATGGGGTAATTTTAGCCAAACATAAAGTTAAAATCTTCATCAATATTTTTAGATCAGAATGCAGGAGGTTTAGGGGTCTCCAGTTATTTATATTGGTCTTCTCACCTTTTTTATATAAAAAAAAATCTGAATTACATTACAAAAATGAAAATCTATAGTTGAGGATGTTAAAATCCAATTAAAGACTACATATAGGATCTCTACCATCTCTTCCCTAAATTTCTTATAAAATTCAGTAGTTAGGCCATCAAGGTCTAAAGCTGTGCTATTTTTTAGTGCTTTTACAGCTGTGTCTATTTCCAGATGAGTAATAGCAGCAACCAATTCAGCTAATTTATCCACTGGGGGTGGGGGGGTTGGATGAGTGATAAATAAGACCGCATATTATTACCTTGTAGTGCAGATGGTGGATACATGCCATACAGATGTGTTTGCACTACTTTCAGAATCTCTGGAGTTGTGGTGGTGATGATATTACCATCTGACTGAGATAATTTTGTCATTATTCTTTGTTCTGACCTTAATCTACAACTAGAAAAGACATCACCAAAACTATTTTTTCCTGGGGTACAAATCCTAAGCTCAAATAATAAAGAGGTCACTCTGGAATACTGTAAGGTCTCCATTTCTTTCTTTACTGCAGTAATTTATGAGGAGATATTTTGGTGTCTTTCATTTGCATGAGAATACAGTGTGGCCAAATTATTATGTAATGTTAAGTATTGTTTATATTGAGTAGTATGTTTGTTTAGAGGCATGTTTCCTAAACAGGGCTTGTAGGTCTGCTTTTGTTTCTACCCAGCAAGTACTCAAGTTGTCTACCATACATGCGATGGACATACGGGCTTTTAGCAACTCCTGAACATCAGTACATAATTGGGTGGACTCCAGTAAAGCATTATTAAGTTTCCAATATCCTTTCCCTATGGGGACTTGTTCCTCTAATCCTATCTGTGCAGTAACAATCTCATGATCTGATATTTCAAGTGGAATATTCCTAGCTTTATGTACACGAGTGTAGTGAGTAGTAAATATAAAATCAATTCAGGAAGAAAGACACCCTTTATAAAAGGTACATCCTCCCTGTTGATGAAGTACCCTATATGTGTCTATCAGTCCAGATGTGTATATAATGGATTTTAAGCAGTTGGTATCACAGTGATCTTTTTGTGTCAGGCCATCCCTGTCCTGTTTAGACAGAATACAGTTGAAATCACCCACCCATATGACATGTTTAGTGGTAAAGAGGTATAGCTTATTAGTTGTAAAGAGCAGAACCCTGTGGGGCATAAACACAAATAGCTCTCCAGGCTGTATTACAGGTAATAAAGTCAATTAGTTATGCATGTCCAAGGAAGATATCTAGAATTCTGGAAACATAAAAACAGTCTCCCCTCAATAAAATCCCCATACCTTCTCATGCATCAGTGCCATATGAAAAATAAGAACGGTCCCAACACCAAAGTTGTTTGGCTGCATGTACTAAGGAGGTGGTATTTAACCTAGTGTTCTGTAAAAAACAGAGATCAAATTGCAGATCATGAAGTGTGGTCAGGGTGACCAATATGAGCATTGCATTCCTTATGCTAGTCACATTAATGGCGGCTATAGTTAAATGGGAAGAGGATGACAGTGGAATTGGAAGGGAATTTTCAAGTCATGGGACCTTCCTTCGTCTGGAACTTCTATGAATTGCCTTCCCTGGAGGAGGTCTTTTTATCCCCATAGAGGTCTTAGAGGCAGGGTCTCCCTCAGAATCCGAGGACAATACCTGTTGTGATGAGATAGTTGAGGATAATCCTGATTAGTCTCCCTGGTCTGATTCAGTTGAAAGGGTAAGAATTCCATATTTATTAAAGACTGAAACTCTATGAGGGGAGACAGTAGATTTTTCAATTTTTGTGGTAGGTCTGGATTGCCTTAAGGCCAGTTTCCTCATAACCACTGTCATGTTTGGGGGGAGGCATATCTACTGCAGAACTCTTAGGAAGTGGAGGAGAAGAGGCTGCTACTTGGGATGGCAGAGGACCAAGAGGAGCCACATCTATAGTATTGGGGAGCATACTGGGGCTCTCCTTAGTAGGAGGCAATGAAATGTCCAGTACTTCTGAGGTTGGGACCACATTCTCGGGGGGGGATTCATTCATTGTTACAGGGGGAACCAGAGCCTGAGAGATAGTATTGTTAGGCTCAGCAATTACCGGGGCTTCAGACTGGGCTCTGTGTGCTGAAATGCTTTTTTTTTTGTGCTTCAGTAATGAGAGAATCTTGATTAGGCTGGTCAGTCCTATTGTGAGTAGCCCAAAGACATGACCTATATTAATGGCCTATTTCCTCACACAGATTACAACTCATCTCATTGGAGCATGTAGAACTAGTATCCATAATTCAAACACAGACTGCATTTCAGACGATCACAAGTGGAACTTAAATGCAAAAGGGAGCCACATTTGAAATGGTCTTAGGTTGACCAGGGTAAAAACAGTGACCTTGTTCTCTACCCAAAAACAAGCTGCTAGGAAGATGTAGTGGGCCTGTGTTTGAACTACGGAGTTTGACCTTATAATGCCATCCGCCTGTCCGGATGTGCTGTTCATCAAATATTGGTTGAGGTGGGCCAAGAGGATCACACCTTTGCTGCAGCCAATGAGTAATGTCGTGTACTGCGACACTTTCATTATGGAATGGAACAGTTACATTCTTTACAGTTGGTCTGGTAAGGGGGATAGATCTAAATGGTAACCAAAAGGCAGAATATCTCAGTTTTTCATATTTAACCCAAAATCTATCTAAACCTTGGGGGGGTTTAAGGTGATATCATGCAATGAGTCCCCAGATACCTATATCAGTGCATAAAGTTCATTAGAAAAGAAACACAAAGATTCCTTAATCAAACGTCTCCCCACATAAAGTCTATCTGAGATACTGTGCAGACTACCAAGATATTGTAGGTGGACTGCATTCCACCTTTGTGCAGGAGGAGGTTGCTGGAAGAATTGATCCTTTTTTCTGAAAGATGCCTAAATTGTTTTAGTTTGTTCAGCCATTACAGTGGGGAGGGGGGCATGTAGGTCTTCTTCCATGTCATCTCCCCATGTCTGTGGATGTGCACTGGGCCCCTCGACCCCCAAGTCTGAGGAGCCAGTGTTAGGCATTATAGAAGGGACAGGGTTTATGTCATTATGCAAAACATCTTCTGTATGAAGGTCCAAGTTAGATTCTGTGGCAAAATTCACTGTGCTTGTAGTAATTTCAGGGCAGCCCTGCCTAGACTCCCTCTGGGCTTCCCTAGCAGGAGATCCTGGAATAGAACTGTGGACAGGGTCAGGAGCCATTGACCTGTTGGAGATTTCTTTCAGCCTGATTTCTTGAGTGAATTTTCAAGTGCCCAGGTTAATTTTTTCTGTAGAAGGCAAGATCCTATTTGAGGTTGTGAGCTAGCCTGCTCACGCCTAAGACCCAATGTTTTCCCCACAGTAGAAACAGACTAGGTAGTAGTTATTTTACTCACAGTTGCTGTAGACAGTGAATGTCCCTGTCCTTCAGGAAGCACTGTATTACAAGGAGGCAACGTAGTTTGTCGAGGGGTTTCCTCAGCCAGCAGTGATGAGTCAGTCGTAATCTGAGAAGGAGTCTTTGATGTTGCTGCATCATCGGTAACTGTAGTAGACTTGACAGGGGCAGCAGAACTGTCAGACCACTGTTCACAGTCTGCTGGAATAGCGTCAGCATGGTTTTGGAGTTTTCTGCAGGTCACTCTGCTGTTTCCATCTCCATATCCTCCATAGCAACTTGTGGGAGTACAGGTACGGAAGTTTCCAAATTTGGAAAAATGTCCTGTTGGTCCAGTTTATTCTAAGAGTACTCACTGTTACTCTGTACATCGGTGTTATTGGGATCTGGTGTCCATTGTCCTCCATTGGTTTGAAGCTCCCCTGCATTTTCCAAGGCTTTAGTATGAGACAGTGGAGTACCCTCATTCGTCTCCACTTAAGTAAATTCTTCCATTTCTGTTCCCCATACTGCAGAGTCAGCGTTAGAGGTTTCATTTATTATAGCCACTTCATTTGTGTGTCCTGCTGCCATGGAAGCAACTCTTCAGGAATTACTGTCACTCATTTTTCTTTCTGTTGAAAGGCCAGATGGGTGTGATACATTATGTCTGTGAGTTTTAGGTTTTTTCTCTGTCTCTTTACTTTTGGGTGCAGGTGGCTTTTGACACACAACCACAGATTGTTTCTCACTGCCAGCCACATCTAAAAGGTCTCTGGACATTTTCTCTGACAGATTCTTGGATACCTCAGAATCAGCCACATCACTGCTTAGCTGTTTTTGTGAGACATTATGTGGGGCTGTTTGTAACACTGACAGCTCAGCCTGTAGTTCCTGTTTCTGTTTTTGCATCACCTTTTCAGCTTCAAACAATAGTATTAACCTGTGCTCTTTCTCAGATATAACACTGATTAAGTCTATTGATGCAGAAGCTATCTGTGAGCACCCTGGGGATACTTTTTCTAGTTGAGATCGTTCCAGATCAGATTCAGCATTCACTTTTTGGTAGTCTGTTTCATTATTTCCATGTCCTTCATTTTGTGCAGCCTCTAGCAGGATAGAGAGATTGGGGGAGGTTATGTCCCCTGTCTCCTCAGCAGCAGTCAGCCCTCCTGGATCCACTGGAGTGGCCATCTTGAAGGTTGGCCAGAGGTTCCCCAACAGGAGAGTAGGGGAATTTTTATTAGGAAAAAATAATCTTATACACAGCATTGAAAACATTATGACATATTATATAAAGAACATACATATGTAAAGATATGTTATAAGTATAACCATTGAAAAAGACTTTTATACAGAAAACAACAAAAAAAGTTTTAAACAGAGTATATCATACACATCAAGGAGGGTGACACCACCAATTTTCGCAATTTTTTCAGAGGGTTCTCACTTGTTTATGTAAGTAATAATACCCAAAAGGTAGGCATTATTGGGCTATAACAGACCACCCAAGGGTGTAATGAGGATCGATGCCACAAGCGGAGGGCCTTATAGCCCCTGGAAGGTCTGTTATATCCCATAACACCCACCCTGTAAGGTATTATTACACTTAAATTATGGGATTACATTCATATTTTTTTCAGATAATGTTTTAATTTGAAAAACAGTGTTAAATATTATTACAAATGAACAGATTTGTGGGTTGTGTAAAATAGTCCCTTGTTGCAAGAGGGTGCTGCTGTTTTTGATATGTGTGTTTTTTTTTTTTAGTGGAGTGTCGAGAGAGAGCGTTGAAAGGATAGGAAGTAAATGAGTGTGAGCGTGGTTGGGAGACTGAATGAAATGGTATTGGAGACTTAGAAGAGGAGCTCAGATGCAAGGCAGGAAAAAAATGTTTAATGTAAGAAAAAAATACAGAGTTACTTTGGTGTTTCTGCTGCTGTTTCTTTAGTGCATGAGTGTGGGTAGAATGAACATGACTGGGATTGGAACAGACTGGGTGGTAAAAAGTAAATGAGTGAGTGCAGTCATCAGACTGCCGGAAACGTTTTTAGTGGGTGAAATGTAGAGTATAGGCTTGAGGAAATATGTGAGGCAGGAAAAAAAAGAAAGAGTACTATTTTGTTTTTGCCACAATTTCTGTTTTAGGTGAGGGTGGGCAGAATGCAATGTGGGTATGTCGGGGAGTCAGTCTCTTAGCGAGCAAGAGACAAATGGTGCTGGCGAGATTAAAAATGTGGGGTGTTGATAATAGGGCATCCTGAACTGGCGCTTCTTTTGAAGTGGGCCGTTGTTAAGTAATAACAGCCTGGGTGGCAGGCTGTTTCAGCCAATCAGGATGTGACTTTCAGTTTACCCAAGCCATTATCTAATTGAAAATAAAGCCTCATCTTTTTTTAAGGGTTTCTATATTTGACTGTACCTTGGAAAAAACTTTCATTTGTGTCCAATAAAGTTGTTGTAAGATCCATTTACAACATGCTAATCATAAATAATATTTAATAAAGCTTGTTCTAACGTGCAAGGTGCTTGGGTGAAATCCCAGCCGGAAACCACTGTAAACATCAAGTACTAATGTACAATAATTCATGAACTGGTATTCAGGTTTATGTAGTAATTTACTCACCAATGCCCAAAAGGACTTGGCATAACAATATTCAAAAAATAAATGGGACTGCATTTCTAGAATACCAGTACAAGTATCCCTTAGGCAAAATCTTTCAGAGAGCTGCTTATGCTTGTGGTTATCTCTGACACCCAGCCTTCCATAGCAAGTTAGCCACATGTTTTCCCAAAGATGATCTGGTATCCTGGAATTATTAAGCATTTTAATAGTGATTTCTGTATTATCTAATGACCCATTGGGGAATATTAAAGAATCATAAAAATACCCATCAATTATTATTTGGTAGATTTCTTTTTTTGGACATAAAGTGACTACCTCAGGGGTAATGTTCCATTGCTTACATTTTTTAAAACAGGACACAAAATATGGCAAAATACATTTGTCTTTCCAAATTATATGGAAATGTGTTTTCCCATCCTCCCACATAATTATCATTTTGTTCAGGTCAAGGGATATCCAGTCTTGCCATTCCTTACTATGTAATAGCAAAAGGGGTTTTATATTATTAAAATAAAATTTGTATAAAAAGTCTATTAGGTTTAACATACCCACCCCTTTTTGATAAATAAGTGTAATTCCTTTTGATGGGATTCAGTCTGTTACACCATAAGGCCTGAAAAAATAGACTGTATAATCTAATTTCAAACCCTTCAGGAGGTGGAAAAATGGAAGAAATATATAAAAAAAATGGGAAGTAATAATGTTTTAATCAACAAAACAATTTTCTTCTTGGAAATTTGTATATTTCTCCACTTATTTATAGGGATATTTGCAATAGAGCATATGCTTTCTTCCTGTTGGCCCAGCTGAATAGCTTTACTTTTGTGTGTATATTGATCTTAGCATTTGATACTTTTAAGAATTCATAAACTAGTTCATTCACTACATTACCTGAATTTGCATCCTGTAAAATAAGACAGATATCATCAGCTTAGGCTAATATTTTTAGGGGGGTTGTTCCTTCCCTGATGGAGATCCCCTTAATATCAATGATACATTATTTTTTTGTAAAAATATGTCACTAGCAAATATGTATAGTATGGGACTCAAAGGACATCCCTGCCTCACCCCTTGCTGCTGTCTAATTACTCTGCCCTGAAGACCATTGATTAATAGGCAAAAGGTGGCTTTTTGATAAATCATCTTAATCCAAGAAATACAATTTTCAAGCATACCATGATATTGTAATGCTTTGCATAAAAAGTCATGAGATATTCTGTCAAACATCTTTTCTTGATCAATGGATAACAGGAAGCCCTTCAAATTATTTTGTTTACCTTTTTCCATTATTTCCCTTATCAGAATAAGATTGTCTAAAATATTTCTACCCGGAATAGTGCAAGTCTGCGAAGTAGATATGAGATTCGGAGTAAGCAAGAAATTGCATATCATAAGAATTTTAAAAATATTTTTTTATCTGAATTTAACAAGGATATCGGCCTCCAGCTTTTTTAATTCTGGAATGTCATTCTTTTTATATAATAACATCATAGTGGCTTGAAGCCAATCATCTGAGAAATTTTTTGTTTACAAAAGTTTGGAAAATAATTCTTTAGCTATGAATTTTAATATATCGATACATTTTTTATAAAATTCTGAACTTAGTCCATCTGGTCCAGGTACCTTATGTAATGGAAGTGAATTAATAGCAGTTTCTATTTCAGAGAGAAGAAAAAAATTACTCACCTTAGTAATTATGTTTCTTTTAATGGAGTCTTGCTGTATTCTGACTATTGTAGTTAGCCCCAGCACTCAAACTGCCCCAGAGAGAAGAGGGTTAATTTTCTATGCAGAGCATAGAACGTTGAGCTCAAGCTTTGTTCAAACCTCTGTCTGCTGCACTTAGAAGCATAACCATCAGATTCTTACAATCTAATACTAACTACTATGTGGAAATTGTAAAATTTTTACTAGCCAAATGGCAGCCAAATATTTTGGATCCCCAAAAGACTCAAGTCAAGAAATCCAAAATCAAAAACCAGGTATTGAACAACTTAATACTGTTAAATTAATAATATAACCCACTCCCCCTCTCTAAAAGGAGGGAGTGCCCAAATGCACCCCTGGGGTGCAATACTGCACCTGCCATCCCACTTCCCAAAAACAGGTTCTGAGAGGGGAGGCAGGGAGGGAGGTCAGAAGACAGCAAGACTCCATTCGAAGAAACATAATTACTAAGGTGAGTTATTTTTTCTTCAAACCACATGAAGTCTTGCTGGATTCTGACTATTGCAGACTACCAAGCAGTACCTCCATGGAGGAGGGAATTGAACCTACCTTGGGAATAGGCTCTGCAGTACTGCTGTACCAAACCAAGCATCACTTCTAGCCTGGATGTCCAGGGAGTAATGTTTGGTAAATGTATGGACTGTTTTCCAGGTGGCTGCTTTACATATCTCTAGCAAAGAAATATACCTGGCCGCAGCTAGGGAAGCAGCTATACCTCTAATCGAATAAGCCCCCAGACCTGAGGGAGGTATTTTGCCTAGCTTCTCATAGCAGAATTGAATACAAGAGACACTCCACCTGGTAATAGTTCTCTTAGTGGCAGGTTTGCCCTTCCCCACCTTCCCATAAGTGAGAAACTACTGGAGGGAGTCAAACCTGTGAGCTTTAGTATGCTCAATGTAGTAACTAAGGGCTCTTTTAACATCCAAACTGTGTAAACTTCGTTCTCCTGAAAAAGAATGATCAGTGAAGAACACAGGGAGAAACATAGATTGGTTCAGATGAAAATCTGAAACCACTTCAGGTAAAAACCTCCTGTTAGTTCTAAGGACCACCTTATCCCTATGGAATGAGATAAAATCAGTCTCCACTGACAGAGCATGCAATTCACTGATACGCCTGGCAGAGGTAATAGCTACCAGGAGCACAGTTTTCCAAGTCAAGTACTCAAGCTCTGCTGAAGACAAAGGCTCTAAAGGGGGTTGCATAAGCTGAGCAATGCAAACATTAAGATCCTAAGCAGGGGTAGGATCCCTAAAGGGAGACTGGTATGAAGCAATCCCTTAAAAAATGTACAGAATACAGGATGAGATGACAGTGAGAAAGGCTTTCCCACTGACAGAAAAGCAGAAACAGCTGACAAATGTACTTTGAGAGTAGCTGGTCTGAGGCCTAGGCCATTAAGATGAACCATATAATCCAGAACTGTAGACAATTCAGCAGTGTCTGGGGATATATGCTTCTTGGAACAACAAATGCTGAATCTTTTCCATTTGGAGTTATAAGTTTTTCTGGTGGCAGGCTTTCAAGAGGCATTGAGAATATCCAGAATCCCTTGGGACAGATGCAAATCTGCATACTCTAACTCTTCAAGAGCCATGCCTTGAGATTGAGAGACCGAAGATTGGGGTACCAAATCCTCCCCTGAGAGGAGCTTAACAGGTTGTAATTCTTGGGAAGAGACAGGGGAAGATGGACTGCTAGGGACAGCAACAGGGGGTACCAAGGCTTCCTGGCCCAGTCTGGAGCAATCAGAATCACTTTGCAGGGTTGTGACCTTATCTTGACCAGAAGCTTGAACAGTAGAGGAAAAGGAGGGAAGGCATATAGAAATTTCCCCTCCCAGTTCAAGATCAGAGCATCCAGAGGGACTGAGCCCAAGACTGGAGGTCTGCAACAAAACAGAGGAAGTTGGTGATTGTCTGGGGCTGCAAAGAGATCTATCTCTGGAGTGCCCCACCTTGAAAAAATCACTTTCAACACCGGAGGGTCCAGGGGCCATTTGTGATGGCCCTGGGAGATCCTGCTCAATGCATCTGCTAGCACATTGTCCTTCCCTGGAAGGTGGACTGCTATCAGAGAGGTCTGCAGAGAATAAGCTAGAGACCACAATTTCATGGCTTCTGTGCACAAGGCAGTGGACCGAGTGCCTCCCTGCTTTTTGATGTACCACATGGTGGTGGTGGTGTCTGTCCTGACCTGAACCACCTTGTTCTGCACTGACTGAGATAAAGCTTGCAAGGCCAGAAAGACCGCCCTGAGTTCCAAGAGATTGATATGAAGAAGGGATTCCTGAGGGGACCACAGTCCCTGGGCTGTGAGAGTTCCCAGATGGGCTCCCCACCCCAATAGAGAAGCATCCATGGTTAAGACCACAGAGTGAGACTGAATGACAAATGGGGCTCCTTAATTGAGGTTGCCCTGATCCTGCCACCACTGGACAGCCTGTATCAGAGTATGAGTCACTGAAACTAGTTTGGTTAGAGAATCTTTCTTCTGACACCAAAAGACCTTCAGGTGAAACTGAATGTCACTCATCTGAAATCTGGCCCCTTGGACCACTGCTGCAGAAGCTGCCATGTGGCCCAGAAGCTGAAGGAAATGTCTTGCTGGCTGAGAGACCAGAAGGCAGAATGAAGAAGCCAGCTCTACAATAGCCCTTGCCATTTCCAGGGGAAGAAAAGCTCTTGCTTTGACTGTATCCAACTCTGCACCTATGAAGGTGAGGAGCTGTACAGGCTCGAGAACTGACCTGGGAAGATTGAGAAGGAATCCTACTGAAGTGAGCACTTGCTGAGTCACTAGCAGATCTGACTTGACTTTGTCTAGTGACTGACCCACAATGAGCCAGTCGTCCAGGTATAGAAATATGGACATAGTCTTCCTTCTTAAAAAGACCACTACTACTGCTAGGCATTTTGTGAATACCCTTGGAGCTGATGTCAGGCTGAAGGGCATAGCCTTGAACTGATAATGGCCTGAAGGCAATTTGAACCTGAGGTACTTTTTGTGGGAGCAGCTGATGGGAATGTGAAAGTAGTCATCTTTTAAGTCCAGGGAGGCTAGCCAGTCCCCTGGCCTTAGAGAGGGAAGGATTATTCCCAGAGTCACCATTCTGAATTTTGGTTTTAAAGATGCTTGTTCAGGTATCTTAAGTCTAGGATGGGACGCCACTCCCATTTCTTTTTTGGGGTAAGGAAGTACCTAGAGTACAGACCTTTACCCCTGTGAAATGTAGGAACTTTCTGTACAGCCTTTTGAGCCAGTAGAGATGAAACCTCTGCCTCTAAGGCAATGGTTTTGGAGATGCTTGCAGGTGGAAAAGATCTGGCCTTCAGCTTTGGAAATTTCTTGAAGCTGAGAACCAGCCCCTGGCTTACCACTTCCAGGACCCACTTGTCTGAGGTAACAGACATCCAGTCCTGGATGAAGTAAGCCAGCCTGCATCCTACAGGAATGGGGGAGTCGACCTGGGCTGACACATCAGGGTGTCTGCTTGGCAGGAGCCCTAGGTTGAGGGGTGGATGCAGCCCTGCTCATCCCCTTTCTGCCTCTCCCTCTGCAGAACCCCCTCTGAGGAAAAGAAGAAGAGGCCTGTGCTTGGTAGAAAGGCATATGAAAAGGCCTGCCCCTGCCCCTAGCTTGCTGTCTTTGAGGAGTTGCCTGCCTTTCCTTGGCCTGTGCACTCCTATAGGTGGTCCTATACTCATCCATATTTTTCATGTAATCCTCTCTCTGCTCCCCAAACAGAGAATCACCCACCACAGAGAAATCCATGGCCTTAGCCTGGGTGTCCTGTGAGAGACTAGAACATCAGAGACAAGCCATTCTCCGAAGAGCCACAGATGTAGCTGTGACTCTAGATGACACATCATTGGAGTCCACAGCAGCATGGAACTGTACCTTAGATGCCTCAATCCCATCAGCAGCCACCTGCTCTAGCTCCAAGGCTAGCTGGGGGGAGGCCTGCTTAGCCAGTGCCAGCACAGTGTCCAACCTGGACTTCTGGTACCTGGCTGCATAGGCCATATAATTAGCCTGCCTGAGTCCCAAGGCAGATGCCATGTACTGTTTCTTTGCCATGGCATCCAGCTTCCTAGAGTCTTTATCTGGGGTGTGTGAAGCCAAGGGTATATTAGCCTTATCACAGGCTGCAGCCTGCACAACACCAACATGGCTGCATTGTTGATACAAGTACTCTGTACCTGAACCTGATAAGGTGTACCTTTTGTCCATCCTTCTGTCGACAGGAGGTACAGAATTTGGAGTTTTTAAAATCTTTTGCTTCTGTTTCCCAAAAGACTTATGAAGGGGAATAGACAGTCTCTTGAACTCTGGGATGATCATCATCTCCACATAATCAGGTTCCTCTTGTTCCTTCATAGCTTCCTCTACAGGGAGCTGGAGGGTTTCTGCCACTTTCCTGTAAAACATGTAGTGGGAAGGGGACTCCGAAAGCCTAGGAGGGGAAACACCAGAAGGCCTGTCTATGGAGATGTCTGCTTCAATGTGCTCATCCAGACTTTCCTCACCATCGTCATCATCATCATCATAATCTTCATCCCCCTTCAAATCTGGTTCATAAAAATCTTCAGAGGCATAACCTTGAACCGGGGAACCAACTAATACGGGCGCCGCAGATCAAACGGAACCAAGTGAAGCAATTCTACAATCCTTATCACTTTGGCAATCTCTTATTGGTCGGAAAATGGGTCTCTGGATCAACCGGCTGATTTTTCCTTTTTTTGTCTTTTTGTAGGAACCAATCCCTCAGGATTGGCTCTCCTCTTACCCGAAGAAGTATCACCCTGGTCAGAGGGCACTCCCTCAGGTTCGGTCAGAACTGAACCGAGCTGGCCATCCAGGTCAGTGGACTTCATGGCCTCCTTATCCCTAAGCCTACCTAATTTTTTTTCCAGGGTAGATTTAAGGAAATTTTACAGATTTGGCAGTCTGAATCGAGGTGGTCAGTCCCCAGACAATAAACACAGGTGGTGTGGGGATCATCCTTCACAAAGACCTCTCCACACACACTGCAGTGTTGAAACCCAGTGGGCCCAGTTTTTATTTTGGGTTTCTCAGACATAGCCATCCTGACCACAAACTTACCCTTTTTTATGGCAAACAACCAGGCAAGACACCCTTATCGGTTTCTAACTGTGTCACAGGTATTGGAAAAAACCACAAGAAAATGCATTTTTTTTAAAACCGATAAGGACTGGTAACCACACTCTAAGTTTAGAAACAAAGACAGAATATATAATTCACTAAATGACCGGTTCAGCTGAACTGGTCAAAAATCAGTTTTTACAATTTCCACAAGTTTACTATGTCTAGTTCACTACCTAGTACGTACTGTACCACAGACAGAGATCTGAATCGAAAGTTGTGAAAAAATAATCGGTAAAACCGAAGACTTTAACCAACTTTCAAACTGCAAGCAAAGGAGAAATCTCCGGAGTGACTGTTCAGTTAGGCAGAGTAAAGAATCTGACAGTTGTGCTTCTAAGTGCAGCAGACAGAGGTTTGAACCGAGCTCGAGCTCAGCGTTCTATGCTCTGCATAGAAAATTAACCCTTTTCTCTCCAGGGCAGTTTGAGTGCTGGGGCTAACTGCAATAGTCAGAATACGGCAAGACTTCATGTGGTTTGAAGTATAGGTTGTGTGAGTTGTTTCTGTTCTTTTCCAGTTCATTTCTTTGTAGCAATATTCTGAAAATATGCATCAAGGTTTTGGGAATGTGGGATTTGAGTCAGAAACTTCTCATATGTATCCTGGATATAATTTAAGTTGTCCTTACTTTGTGTTAAATGCATACCTGTTTCAGTTTGTATGTCCTGAATAATTTTATTTCCATTATGTTCATGATTGCATTTAAAAATGTGAAATGAACCTTTTTTTGGATGTGTCCCAAATTGTTGTTCTACAGACAGCATTCTTGCCCTATTATATAAGTACTTTTTCATCTCAGTTTTAATTTGTTCAATCTGAGTTGAAGAAGAATATTTTTCAGTTGCCTGTAAAGATGTCAGTTTAAACAATCGTGCCCTAAGTTGTAGATATTTTACATAATCTGCTGTGGTTTCCTCTTTCCCTTTGTTTTTGAAAGAAAAGCTTCAGTTCCCGTTTGGTTTCTAGCCACCATTCTAGAGTAGATTCATAGTACACTGCTACTGATATTCTTGCTTGTAAGAATTGTGTGCAGTCTTTGCAAATAGTACCCTTTTCCAACAGTGAGGTATTCAATTTCCAATAACCCCTTCCTGTCTTTGTAGTACTGAATAAATTAATAAGCATATGTAGTCCCATGTGATCAGAAATCACATTTGCCTGAGTATTTGCTTTTGCAATTTTTCCACAATGGGAAACAAATGTAAAATCTATTCTCGTGGAAATGGAATTCCTAAAATAAGTGTGCCCCCCCCCCCGCCTTATGGATACATCTATATTCATCTTTCATGTCAGCAGTGGTTACTATATTTTGTAGTGCATTCGTGTCACAAAAAAGTTTCACTGTATTACCTGTTTTATCCTTAAGCTCAAGAGAACAATTAAAATCTCCTCCCAAAATAATAAATCTGGACGTATCCAAATATGGCTGTAGTGCCGTAAATAATGTGACCCTTTCTACTTTTGTTTGTGGTGTGTATGCAATGCACAGTCTCATAGGTGTGTTCTGAAGTATTACATCTAAAATTAATAATCGCCCAGGTTCAATATCCATGACTCTTTGAACATGCACCTGGGAAGTAAACAGAATTCCTACCCCAGAACAAACATCTTCTCCCAATCACCATTTTGATGCACCCCATGGCCATAACTTTTGTGTTCTTATAATATCATTATTTGCTTTTAATCTTGTGTCCTGCAGAAAAACAATGTCTGCTTTTGCTAAATGTAAAGAAGAAAATAGCATTTGTCTAAGACTATAGTTTCTAATGCTAATAACATTCGCAGATAAAATATGTAAGTCCGGATACATTCAAAAAACAAGATGCAAGAACCACATTAAATTTTTATTTTAAACTTGTTTCTTTCTAGTTATTTTAAAAGATTTCTCTTTGTTTTTGACAAGTTCGCCTTCTGTATCAGAGGCTTCTTTCTGAGATGATGCCACAGAGGAAATGTTAGAGTCTTCACCCTCATCTCTGGTGTTGTTTGACAAAACTCAGTAACTATTTCTGGTTACCATAGAGTCATGTCTAGACATTTTGGGTTTAGGTGGCTGTTTGCCTTATTTTCATTTCCCTCCTACCATTGTGAACTCTTCTTGTGGAATGGGGGGAAGGGCAGCAGCTCCTGTTGATCTGGTGAGGGGGTAAAAATAGTTTGTGTTTCTGCCAGGTAATGTGTGAAAATATTATTTTCTGGTGTCTCAGTGTCAGGAGGCATTGCTTCATC
Source organism: Neoceratodus forsteri (assembly GCA_016271365.2). Taxonomy (NCBI): domain Eukaryota; kingdom Metazoa; phylum Chordata; order Ceratodontiformes; family Ceratodontidae; genus Neoceratodus; species Neoceratodus forsteri. The sequence goes on from CM028136.1 coordinate 660,296,830, forward strand.
AATATTCTCCTATGGAGGTTCTTGAGCAGTCATCCCAGAATCAGAACAAGATTTTTCATCTGCTTCTCTTCATTGTTGGGCCTCTAAAACAATGTCATCCTGATCATAAAATTACCCTCTATTATGGGCTGTCCAGAGGCAACTTTTATAGGAGTGACAATTTTCATTGCATAAATTGCATCTGATAGGAATAGGGCAGAAATTATTAGAGTGTTCCACGCATAAGCAAAGATTGCATACAGAAGTATCACAAGCGTTGCTGAGATGAGAGAGGGAACCACATTTGTGACAGGTTTTTGGTTGACCGGTGTAAAAGCAAAAACCAATCTCTCTCTCTACCTATATCAAAACTGCTAGGGAGGTGCTGGGTACCATTCGCAGTGTTCTTTAATTTTGTTTTGATGCGCCATCCCCCTGTCCAGATGTTCTCTGTGTCCATTATTGGTTGTGGCCTTTCGATGGCTTCCACTCTTTGTTTCACCCAGTGTAAGATGTCTGATAAATTTACTCCTTCATTTTTAAACAGGATCATCACTGTTTTCCAAATAGGCTTTGTTAGAGGGATAACTATAAAGGCATCCAAATCGGAGTATGTTTCAGGTTTTGATATTTCAGCTAAAATCTGTCCAGATGTATGGGCATTCGAAAACTTACATCAAATTGCATATCTCCTGACATGTGAATTAAGGCAAAAACTTCTGTGGCTGTAAAATTCATAGTCTCTTTCAATAACTTTCTAGCCACATAGGCCCTATCGGGCTGCTCCTCCGAACTTCCCCTATATTTCAGGCAAACCACATTCTTTCTTTTTGCCGGTTCACCTAAATCAGAAAAAAGGTCTGACAGTTTGAATGTTTGTGGGGGGGGCTTGTTTTTATCATTGTCAAATGTAGAGGTTGAGGAATCAGATCATTTATCTTGTTTCCCTGAATTATCTTGTTTGGTAATTGAAAGTTCAGGGAGTGACGTGCTTGGGTTTTCTATAGGACTCTGTTTGTCCATAATCCCACCCCATAACATGGATGGGGTAATTATCTCTGCCCCTGGAGAAATATCTTTCTCTTCATTTTTCATTTCTTTTTGAAGAGTGGCTGATGGTGTAGGTTTAGATTCTGGACTTAAATTCTCTTTATCTCCAGACACTGCTTGTGTCTGTGGGTGTTCATTGGCTGTTTGATCAGCTGCGCTGGGATCTGAAACATTTGGTGAGGTTACCTCTGACCTGCCATTTTGTGTTGCCATACCAACAGTAATCTTTACTTTTCCTTTGGACTCATAACAAACAGGTTTCAATAATTCTGATCTCATACCTGAATGATTCTCCATTTTGTGTGGTAGAGCAGGGATTTCTCTAGCTGTTGGAGCTGAGTCGGAAACCCGGGCATTTCTCTCTTTCGACTTTTTCTAACCTGCCGCAAGTCCAGAGATCATGTATGCTGAGCTGCAGAAGACCATTCAGAACATCCTGGAAATGCACTCAGTAAATGATTCACATCCTGGGCTTCCATTCGAGTCTGTGGAACATCACCCTTACCAGTTTCCAGGTGCTTTAATACTTGTTCCTCTTCTGCCAGTAATTTTAACAGTTTATCCCTCCATTGTTTAGCCTCCAAAACTTTGTCTGCAGGTTGTACGTCCTGTTGTCTACTCGTGGCTCTTAAGGTTTCTCCTTTAGATCTTAGTTTGGACATCTTTGCAGCTGTTTGCTGTTGAAAGGCCATGATTTCAGGTATGTTAGATTCACTAGTTTGTATGCATACAGGTTTTGTTTGTAAAACAATTTCTTCTGTATTCAGTATAGCCATATTCTCCATAACAATGTCTGGTTCAAAGTCCTTACTGTTCTCATTTGTTTCCATAGCTTCAGAATCCATAGGTTCCCTAGCTCCAACACCCTTTCCAGCTCCTACACCTCCTGCTACCTGGGCAGCCATCTTGCCTACTGCAGTCGGACAGAAGTTCCCCCTACTGGAAAGTGGGGGAATTTCCCTGGTACCCTGGTGAAATCCCCCCCCCTTCCATTCACTAAAAATACCACCAACAACTTAATCTGGTTCAAGGTCAGTTGATATTCATCTGTAGCCCTCTCCCCCGGGTCATGCCTGAAAATAAACAGAAGTTGTCTAGTGCACTTACCCAGTCAAAAATAAATAAATAAATAAATAATGTAGCACCTTTCATATAAACTACTGTACCTACTGCATCTTCTAAATAAAGTTGCTTGGATACTGGACTAACATCATTCATACTTTTTTAGATAGCTTGATTATTCAGCAGGTAACTGTATCTTCTTGGGTACAGTAGATCTGCTCTTGGATGAGTTTTCCAGATAGTTTAAACCATATCAGGAATTAGTTATCCTTATCTGTGGCTATTATCTGTCATAGAAGGCATACTGTAGGTACCACAAATAATTAGCAAGAAGTAATACCAGGGTGTGTGTCATGCTAAGATAACATCACCATACCTCTCAGCCTCCTACCTCATACATCAGGGACAAGGATTAAAAAATCAGGGACAAAGGACCAAAATAAGGGACACATCTTCAAAATTGGTGCTATCCACTCAGGAAGCTGATAGAATAAGGAGCTTAGTGTACAATGCATTTTGTAAAGAAGAACAAGTCTGTAACTGTGACAAAAATCCCCTAAACCAGGGATTTCAAGTTCACTGCTGCCACCGTGATTTTTACTAACAGGAACCAGAGAAACCTTTTACAGATAGACAGACTATCAACCAGTTTAAACGGGAATTGAAAACACATTTATTTAGACAGGCTTTCCCAGACTCAAATTAATGTATTTTCTTTAAGTAATGAAGAGTTATTGTTGTGTTTTAATATGTTTTATTGTTATTTAAATGCTTTGGATTGTATGTAAAGCACTTTGCATTTATTAAGAACTGTGCTATAAAAATAAAGCTTGATTGATTAATTGATTGAAACCTGTTTCTTACATCTTCCTTTGCACAAGGTCAGGAAAATCAAAAGCAATAACTGTGGGTAGAGTGCCCCTTCAGAGATGGACTACAAACAGAGTCCAGCAGAAATAGTAGAATTACACTTTTAAATAAAACAAGCAGTCACTGATTCTATACAAATAGATGCTTTACTAAAAGACTAGACGTACAGGATTTATGTATAGTCAGACAAAATGATTACAATTTACTAGAAATGAAAATCATTGAAGTTACACCAGACAGGTTGCAGATAGAAGAATCTGAGTTATTCTCACTTTAAAACCTATTTATTTACCTGCTGCTGTCTGAAGAAAACACTATTCCTTAAGCTTTCTTTATTACCAGATCTCTAGCTGCAGGGCTCTGGGTTTTTAAATGTTCCAAGTCCAAGAGGAAGTGCTTTCTTACAGCACCTTAATTTATTCCTTACTTACTGTGAGGAGGGGTCTCATCCATTTTGAGTGACAGTTCTCCACTGCCCCCCCAAATGTGTGTGTGTGTGTGTGTGTGTATGTGTGATCTCATCCAGGCCAGTTGGCTCACCCCACACCCAACCCTGCTCTGTCCACTTTTATGATTATGTTTTGAAGACTGTCCAAGGTGTGAAACCCCATGCTTCTTGCCTTTTAAGCTTACTGAGGCATTCAAACTGGCACTCTCCCATCTGCCTTACAGAATCTGTGGCTGAATGTTCCCAAGGGAATGTTCCCCTGAGGAACTTTGGCCAATGTTTCCCGTAAGACCTGTTTGGTCATGTAACATCAGATTTGTGCCCACTTATGACAGCAGCATTATTATGTTAACGAAATGCATTAACTAAAAGAAATTAATACATTACTCTGGTCACACATCCGTCACATCTTCCCAGCCACCTGGGAAATGAAGATGTGTCTCTTTTGGGCAACTCCCAAGAGACACTACCATTTCTGTAGGGCCTGCGGAACACCTAAAGAACATGTTATGCACTTAGCCCACCTCAACAGTCCATCCACATTGGCATTCTGTGCACCAGTCTGTTTTCCTTGCGGGCATGTCCCCAAATCCTCACAGCACCCCCCCTCATCTACTCAGTCTGGGCCGGTGTCAGTTGCCCAGAGAGGGTGAGGTTATTTACTGAGGATCCCTCCTGGGCTTCCCCAAGGAGGGCCACCAGGGCATCAGCCTTGTTACCCTCCTCTGGCACTCTGCACATGGTGAGGATCATAACCTCCCTATCATAGTAGGGCTTTGTCATGTTCACATGATATACCCTCTGCCTGCACCTTCTGTCAGGCAGCCCTACAATGTAGTTAACATCATTCAGCTTCCTGATGATGGAGAATGGGCCCTCCCATGCTCCCTGAAATTTATTGTGTTGGACTGGGACAAGAACCATCACTCACTGTCTGACTTTGTACTCCTGGGATCTGGTCCCATGGTCATACCAGGCTTTTTGTTGCTGTTGTGCAGTGCCTAAGTGCTCTTGGGTAAGTCCCATGAGCTCCTTAAGCCTGGCCCTGAAATTTAGGATGTACTCCACAACAGACTCCCCTTGGGAGGTATGGCTACCTTCCCATTCATTCCTGACTAAAGCTAGGGGCCCCCTCACTCTGTGACCAAACAGGAGCTTGAAGGGTGAGAACCCTGTGGACTCCAATGGGACTTTCCTGTATGCAACCAGGATGTAGGGAAAATATTTGTCCCACTCCCTTTTGTGCTGGCCAGCAAATGACCTCAGCATAATTTTAAGGTCCCACTGAACTGCTCAACCAAGCCATTTGTCTTGGGGGTGATAGGGTGAAGCACGGAGCTGTTTTACCCCACACTTCTCCCACATACTGGTTATTATTAATGACATGAAATTTGTCCCCTGATCTGACAAAATCTCCTGGGGAAATCCCACATGGTTAAAGATTCCCAAGTGCTCATCAGCCACCTTTTCTGCCTCAATTGAGGACATGGCCACTGCCTCAGGGTACCTGGATGCACAATCCACAACAAACAGTATGTATCATTTGCCCATGTGACTTGGGGTACTTAGGGGCACCACTATGTTCACAGCTACCCTCATAAAGGGTTCCTCAATAATAGGCAGGGGTATCAAAGCTGCCTTAGCCTTGTCCCCAACTTTCCCAACGCACTGGCACTGTGGACAAGTCCAACAGTAAGTTGTTACATCTGTGTACATGCTTGGCCAAAATAAATTGTTGACAAGCTGTTTTTTGTGCAGTTAATACCCAGGTGGCCTGAAAAAGTAATGTCATGGGCCAGGGCCAGAAACTGCTTTGGGTAGTCCCTGGGGACTACCAGCTGCTGAAGTACCTCTCCCTCTAGCTCCCTCTGTGGTGTACACTCCCTGTACAACAGCTCATTCTCCCAAATAAACAGACTTTTACTCCCTTGAGAGGCCTCAGCACTATCTGCTATCTCTCTCTCCCAGTTTTTGGAGGGTAGAATCAACTCGCTGTGCCCTGCCCAGTTTCTCCCATCTGACCCTTCCTAGTTCCCCTTCAGAAGGAAAGTTGCCCCTGGTGGCAACCTCCTCTGCTTGCAGCTGAGGCTCTGGGGTGCTGTTCCTAGCTAGCTCTTCACCCACATTAGCCACTTCATCAGCTGCTGAGGGATGGGTCTGCACAGGTTGCATTGGCCCCCTTCCTCCTCACCCTCAGAAGCTTGCTCTTTTGCCAGCCTATGAGTAGTAACACATACTAGGTTTTTCCTGTGGTCAGAATCATTCCCCATGATCACATCCACAGGGAGATCAGGTACAACTCCCACCACCTGTACCCCATGGCCGCCCTCCCATCTCAGGAAGACCTGAATCATTGGCACTTGGAACACTGGACCCATGACTCCCTGAGTCTTGGAGAATTGCCCCAGAAGAATCTGCTTCACCTGGATCAGGTCCTGCATTGTCATGGAGATGGAGGTATCAGTGTCCCTCAATCCCTGTGTTATTGTCCCATTGACTAGAAGAGGGGTGCATATGCTTTGTGGAGTTTGGTGGCACTACAGTGTGTGCACAGTTTACCAATTGCAGTGTACTGTCTTGGTCACCCCTCCCCCTGGCTTTTGCCCTTTACTCCTGTGTTTAGGGCAGTCATAGGATAGATGCCCCACTTTCTGGCAAATCTAGCATTTCTTTGCCCCCAACTCCTTGTTCTCCTTAGAACTGGTGTATTCTGTTTTGGGCTTGGCTGTAGGCTGGTTCCCTTTAGGCTGCCCTCCCAGGGCCCCCTTAAAATCATGTGCTGCCCCACCCCTATTGTTCTTATGCTGTGAATGTGGTCTGCGGGCCACATACAAGTCAGCACTTTCTGCTGCCTCCTTTGCAGAGTTGCATGCCCGGTCCAGCAGCCATGTGTGCAGGTCATCAGGTACAATTTTAAGAAACTATTCCCATACAATTAAATCTTTAATTTGCTCTACAGTCTTTGCCTTAGCCCCATCTACCCAATGGTCTAAATAAGCATACATTTGGACACACAGTTCTACATAGCTGTCTCCTGGGCCTTTTCTTAATTCTCTAAATTTCCTTCTATAAGCCTTAGGAGTCGGTTCAAAACATTTTAATAACATTCTTTTAACTTTATCATAGTCCATGCAATCATTATTGTCCATCCGAGCAAAAGCATGCGCAAAGCACGGCCAGTAAGCAATGGGGTCAGTTGGATCATCCAAGAAGCCTTGTCTAATTTAAACTGCCCACAAACCCTCTCAATTGATTTTAAAAACAAATCCTAATCATCTCCATCCTGGTATTGTGGGAACATTTTAGAATTAATCATGGCTTTCTGGGTTGAACCCCCTATGCCATCGCTTACAGTTTGCTGCAGTGTTTGCTGGTGCAGTTTCTCCATCTCAGTCTTGTGCTGTCATTCTTTCTCTCACATAAGGATCTCAAGCAAGTGAATCTTTTCTCTTTCCTCTATCTCCAGCCTTGTTTTCTCTCTTCAGCCTCCAACCTTGCCCTCTGCAGTTCAGCATCCTTCAGTGCTAGCTCTGCCTTCAGGATCTCAAGCTGAGATTGATTGAACTATACAGCTCCCCCAGCTTATGCCACAATGTGCCCCCCTTGCTCAGCCACTGTGACCTCAGTTTCACTACCTGGGTCACTGTCCTCAGTGACCGCCTGCTGACCAAGAATTGGGCCATACCCATCTAAGACAGTCTGCCTCTCCTGCAGCCAGTCATGCACTAATACGACTTCCATGAGTATATGCTTTGTCATGCCCTCATGAACAATCCCTTCTCTGTGCAAAGCTCTCAAAGCTGCTGTACATGAAATCTGACAAAGCCTGAGGAGATCATATTCTCTAACTACACTACACTGCACTTAGTTATCTAGAAATAAATAAAAAAACAGTAGTAAACAAAGCAACCTTTTGAAATCCTGTTTCATGACTGTTTAGGTATATTTCTGCTGGCACTCTATCACCAGTGTTCTAGGTAAAGTTTTACCTCTTCCTCAGAGTTCCTGCCTCACCAGAAAGCACACTCTGCACTGTTCTGCACTAGTACCAGTTGCCACACAGATCCCACCTCTGCACCAATGTGATTAAAATCCTCTTCACCAGGGACTTCAAGTTCATGGCCACTGCCACCACCATGGTTTTTACCAGCTAGAACCAGGGAAACCTGTTTCTTACCTCCTCCTTTGCACAAGGTCAGGAAGGTCAAACACAATAACTGTCAGTAGAGTGCCCCTTCAGAGATGGACTGCAAACAGAGTCCAGCAAAAATAGTGGAATTATCCTTTTAAATAAAACAAGCAGTCACTGATTCTATAAAAATAGATGCTTTACTAAAAGACTACAATTATTTACAACAGGATTTATATAAAGTCAGACAAAAAGATTACAGTTTACTAGAAATGAAAATACATGAAGTTACACCAGACAGATTGCAGATAGAATAATCTGAGATATTCTCTCTTTATAACTTATTCATTTACCTGCTGCTATCTGAAGACCCCCTGATGACGTGCTGTGCACAAAACCGGTTGGGAATTACCTAGTTGTGCGACCTGTTTTATGTGAGGCTTGGCATTTATTTGTTATATTAAACTTATGCCTGCATTAACGCCAATTACAGAGTGCCGAGTTTTGCCTTTGTCGAATTCCATGTTTCAACTCAAGCACCTGTACACACAGAGGAGCTGTTTTTGTTGTGCATATCTGAAGAAAACACTATTCCCTAAGCTGTCTTTCTTACCAGACCTCTAGGTGCAGGGCTCTGGGTTTTCAGATGTTCCAAGTCCAAGAGGAAGTGCTTTCTTAGAGCACCTCAATTTATTCCTTACTCATTGTGGGAAGGGGTCTCACCCACTTTGAGTGACAGTTGTCTCACCCACTTTGAGTGACAGTTCTCCACTGTCCCACCTCCAGATGTGTGTGTGTGTGTGTGTGTGTGTGTGTGTGTGTGTATGTGTGTGTGTGTGTGGATGAACTCATCCATGCCAGTTAACTCACCCTACACCCACCCTTGCTCTGTCCACTTCTATGATTCTGTTTTAAACAATGTCCAAGGTGTGTAATCCCATGCTTCTTGCCTTTTAAGCTGACTGAGGCAGTTAAATTGGCACTCTCCCATCTGCTTTACAGAATCTGTGGCTAAATGCTCCCAAGGGAATATTCCCCTGATCAAATTTGGCCAATGTTTCCCAAAAGACCTGTTTTGTTATGTGACATCAGAAGTCATGTTTTGTGCCCACTTATGACAGCAGCATTATTATAGTAACAAAATACATTAACAAAAAGAAATCAATACATTATTTTGGTCACATATCCGTCACAGTAATTTTAATGTTTGACATCATTTTTTGCTTGGAATCCCCACTGTTCTGTCATGGAAACACAAATTTTAGGATGGACAAAGTAAAATTTTGAGGCAAAATCAAGGGCATCCCCGGAAATCAGGGACAGTTGAGAGGTATGAACATCACACTTCTGTTGGGTTGTGAGGCACAAGGCACCAGGCCAAGTAGCTTCAATCACCCAAGAATTGATTTTATCCCAACACAACACAGATCCTGCAGTGCCTTATTGCGATTATAAAATGGCTCCATTTATGTGTTTCAGTCATTAGTAGGCTATTTGGTGGCCACTAGTTTCACCTGTGAGGTTGCGCTGGGAAAACACATGTGAAACTGACTCTTCATTAATCTGATTTCAGTATTTTTTTTCTATTATTTTATAATTGTAGTTTACAGCAAGGATTTTTTTTGTCCAGAGAGGGTAGTGGGGTATCCTGATCATTATCTTGAAAAGTTATCCATGGCAATATGACCAAGAGTAAGCATTATCTGGAGCACATCTATTGGATAAAACAGATACTAGTGAATATCCAATCTGGACATTAGAATGTATATTACTCCAGTGCAGAGCTCACATTATCTGTGTTACATGCTTTGGCCATAAATCCTGAAATCCAAGCCTATCCAGACATGTCAAAGAATGCTCTGAGCAATTCTAATCTCAAATCACTTTGCAATCTAGAAGAGGGGCGGTAGAGAATTCTTCTTTTCTTTTTAGTGAACAATGACATTCAAAGAGCACAGGCAGCCTACAGAGAGGAATTACCCAGAGGTTAAGCACAGTGAGGGTAAGTGACTTACTCAGAGTGAATAAGTGATGGTTGTGGGATTTGGACTTGCCTCTCCAAGTGCACAGCTCTGTGCTCCAGCCACTAGGCCAAACTGCCTCCTTAAGACCAATATATGCATAATAGCTATGTAACCCTTGCACTGTGGGTAAATGTGGTGTGATATTTTTAGACTACTGTAAAGCTTTTATGTTTTACATAGTAAGATACTAACTTAAGGTCAGAAGGGACTTAAGATCCAGCAAGTCCATTAAGTCCACACCCAATCCACAATTGCTTCTGAAACAGAAACCAACAAGCAGTACAGTGTGGTTCCATGTCAAAAGAGTGCCTGCAAGATGGTGCCAACCAAATACAGCTAACACAAAACAGTGAAATGCAAAATGATAAGCACTACAGCACTCACCAAAACAGCAAACAGCTGTAGTGACTTTCTTGAGGAGGGCTTACCCCCCGCATGCCCTTTTGTGGGAGGCTTTGTTCCCCCACACCCCCTTTACTTAAAATAACCATCTCCAGGGGATGCAACTCGAGGACAGGGAGAAACTGGGGGGGGGGCCCTTTAAAAAAAAAAAAATACCACCAGTCTTGAATATGGTGACTCTAACCTGCAGGCTACCTGGTCAGTATGGCTCCAGCCATCCAAACATTTGCCTACAGACTTTCCCAACTCTCTACCTACATCACTGACTCCTCGCTGAAGTAAACATGTGCTGTCAAAACACTCTCGCTCATTTGACATGCACTATTTAGGAGTCACCATAATTCAGTTGCTCAAATGGGCTCACTGTTTTAATGGGATACCATACAGTGCTGCCCCAATCCCACATGAGCAGCATGCCAAAGTATAGCAGAGGTGCAACCAAAATGAAACCAAACTGACCATGAAGAAAGAATAAAAAATGGATATATGTATAGTGCAGCAATAACAAATTTATCAAAACACCAGCAGGCCTCAAAGTGCTGGGGACAGGCTGTTAATGCCTGCTGGTGGTTTGATAATAAATGTTTTACTACTGCACTTTAGGATACGTGTGCACCTTTTTTTTTTGTTCTTTCTTCATGGTGCACTGCTGCCCTACAGAATAAGGCTCTCTGTAATACTGATGCCACACTTTTTTGTCTGAAAAACTGGAATAATTGCCATTGGAATACATTATGTTCTAAAGTATCCTGTAAGGTATCACTGACAGAAACTGCGATACAGAATACATCATCCTGGCAAGTTTCATTATATGCAGTTCAAACATGTCCTAATTTATATGGATGTCCCTATACTTACAGTACGTTTTTCTTGAATGGCGCTGATAACTTTTGCTGGTGTCCACTGGTGATGGTGCCCCCATATGAAGCAGGCTGCCTCCCTTCTCCACTCTGAGCCATCCCCCATCCCTTCCACTAGAGATTACAGTTTCATCCCCCCTCCTCCCTACCTTGCCTGACCCTGACAACTGGCACCCCCAGGACTAATGTCCATGTCCCTCTCCTTCTTCCACCATCTACCTGCTCACATCCCTATACTGCAGTGGTGCCTCCATTTACAACTCAAGCCTAGCAATATATTACTTTGGAGTGCTGACATCCCCGTTGTTTCTGAAGATGTATTCCCTCATTCCCTCCATGGCAGGATGGTGTACATTGCAAAGCACTGGCAGCAAACAAGGTGTGTTTCTCTCTCAGTTGCCTGTGCATTAGTCTGCCCACCCTGCTTCTAAGTCCCCTGCAGCTGTCATTCCTCTTTTTGTTCCCCCATGGTGCAGGTACAATAGTTGCCATTTCAGATTGGCAACATGCCTGGCCATTGCAGTGACCTGTTCACAGGGACTGTATAAGTACACCCCCTGCCTTATGAAGGCAGGATGGTATACATCATGCAGCCCTGGCAGTGCTCCAAGTAGGCTTCCTTTCTGTCTGGTAAACTACAGTGTTCCTCCCCCAGAAAACTACCTTCTTCACATTTGATAACCACTCAGCCCACAACAGGTTGTAATATTCTAATCAGCTGGTTTTCCCACACTATTTACAAAAATGTAATGGAAGTGCCTCCCCCCAAATTATGCAGATGAATATCTACCTAACTAAGCTGTCAGTTTAGATATTAAATACCTTTTCTGTTTTATATATTTATTCAAACGTTTCACCAGGAAGGCATACTGAGCAGAACTGCTCATTTCCAGATGTGTCCTGGGGGAAGAGGTACAGGAGTAGTGCAAGTACACAAATCATATGATACAATGACAGTTGATGTACATAACAAGCATACATTTCTAAATATTACACCAGCTTTTACGGTTGTTACATCAAAAACATAATATAGGCAGAATAAGTAGAATAAGTACATGGTAGATGTAGGTGCACATAAACAGTCAATAATACAAAATACAAAACCAAGAAAAAGCCAAGAGATAGCATAGGGTAGCAGAAGCGTGCCAATTGGAGTGGCTTAGTCCTAGGGAGGCCATGTGAATGAGCATTACATAGGGTGGTAGCCCAGTCAGAACAGGGGCCTAAGTAAGCCAAAGCCTGTGGGTAAGGATTGGGGGGGCTCACATGATGCAATCCTCAAGGTAGTTGCTTCTTACCAGTGCTCTTGCTCCGGCTGCCCTAAAATACATAATTTTGCTGCTTTTACCTGCAATATTAGATCCCAGGATACTGTTAATTGCTTCAGATCTCCTGCTGCTTCCATCCCTCTGACACATTGGTGGATCATCTTTTTTTATCTACTGCCATGGAGGCTGAGATGTGCCAAGCACCGTCGGCACATACCCAGCCAACAACCCCAAACAAGAGTACAAAATGCACCAAGAGCCACAAGGCGGCTTCCAGCAAGACTCTTGCCCCAGCTATGGGGTCTACTCTACTCATAGAGGATCGTTTATTAGCGGAGCTTGCACCCTTTAAGACTGCACTACAAGAGCTCACTTTGGAGCTCAAGTCCATGTGGGCCGACATTTTGGATGCTACTAGGGCTATTTCAGATGTGACAGCCCTCACCTCCTCATTGGAAAGTTGGAGGGATAAACTTCATCCTGATGTTGTTTCACTCTGCCAACGTCTTACCAAAATGGAACAGAAAATGGAGGATTTGGAAGGCAGAAGTAGATGTAACAACTTGGTGGTCTTCGTCCTTCCTGAGGAAGCAGAGAGGGCCACTCCAGTGCTATTTGCTCAAAAATTGCTTGCTGAGTTAGCAGGACCATCACCCAACAACCCCGTCTATATTGTGAAGAAAGCCCATAGATCTCTTTGTGCCAAACCTCCGGTGGGCTCTCCCCCATGTCCTTTCATAATAAGATTGTTGAATTTCCCAGACAAACAACATGTTTTAACTAAACTGAAAGAGCTTCATGAAATCTCTTGGGAGGGCTCCCGGCATCATGTTTCACAAGACTTACCTGCCATTATTCAACAGCGGAGAGCGGCGTACTGTTCCTTAGTATTGAAGCTGATTGCCGCAGGGGTTCATTTCAGAGTCCTATACCCAGCCCGCTTGTCTGTTATGCACCAAAACTCCTGGGCATCATTCGACTCAGCAGAACAGGTGTCTTCTGATAGAAAAAAGTTATTTCTGGATTTATTCAAAGAACTAGGAATGGGGTCTGATCTTTTTCTACGTCATCAGTGAGAGGCTTAATGACTTTGGAACATTACTGGTATGTAATCTTTTTTTGGGCTAATGCTGGATCTGAGGGAGGTGCAGGGTACCCTTTAAACACTGATATTCCTCTGCCTGCAATTGCCCCCCTCCCTTGTCGACCTGAGACCAACTTCCTTATTGAGATGTATTTTCCCAAGGCATCTGCAAGCCTGCACCTCGAAAGGATGGTTATCCCTTGACCCCTACTCCTTTCCTATATCTTTCACTGCCTCCATATATGTTTTATTATTGTTGTCAACACTATATTTTCAACTATTCCTGAAGCTAGATCTGCTAAGCTGAGTGCGATTCTATCTCCCCTCATTCAGAGGACTACGCCTGTAACACATCGGTACACTAGCATATTCTGTCCCGACTTTGTCCTCTCGGAAGCTGCTGTATCTGGACTATATACACTAAAGGAGAATTTCATGGCACGTGGGTTACATGTCGGCAACAAGTTGGTAGACTGGCTCTTTGTTGAACCCTTGGGTCAGCTCCTCTATTGGAAAGATGTTTGCAAGCAATTGGACTTTTGTTCTGGAACCTGGTTTATATTTACACTTCAGAATTTTGAAGCACAATGCCCCATTGTTAGCAGTTGATTTATATATTGCACTTCGGGTTCTGGGGCTGCTGGACACTGGGCATCTAACTGTTCCCTGGGGGCTCATTGGAGGGATCAACAGGGGAATAATGTTTTTCTTTGTTTCTACTGTTTACTGTGTACATTGACCTTACAACTTGACTGTTATATTGGATTCCCCAGTACATTATCTGTGACTACAGGTACTTCTGTGATAAATAGTCAAATGTTATATGTAGGCAACTAACATAACACAATAGGACAGCATGAAGTTGGGGTTGTAAGATTATGTTTTTTGCACAGGTTGTGCTTCAGCTCATTTTCTCTTTGTTGGGGTATGCTTGAAGCAAGGGAGGGCTGGAGAAGATATGGGTTACTCCTGAGGATGGATATGGGGGGGGGGAATTACCTCACCTGCTGGTTATTCCTTCATGTTTCCTACTGGGTTTTGGGGTTGGTTGAGTGTTTTAGGGCAGGGGGTTGGTGTTTATGGGGGTCTTGGTGGTTGTTTGCTTGGGGAGAGGGGTCCTCGTTGCTGCATTTCTTTTTTCAGTTTATCACTTGGGTTTGTGCACTGGGGGAGGGAGTTGGAGAGGGGAGATCTTTAGGGGCATTGTGGGGGGTGGATACCACCAGAGGCTGGATTTACACCCAGGAAGTTTGACAGCTTCCTTTTTTGTGTTCCCTGTTATTTATGGTCAGCTCCCAATAATTACTTAATTTCTTAATATGGCTGCCTATACTTTTTGTACTTGGAACATCAAAGGTGCACAATTCCCTACGAAGCGGGCCTAAGTACTCCTACATTTACATAAACTGCAAACTGATGTAGCCTTTTTACAAGAGACTCACCTGCTTCCATCCCAGATCCTCCTCTCTATGAGAACCTGGATGGGACAAGCATTCGGAGCTGGTATGGACTCCCAAAAGAAAGGGGTGGTAATCATTATCACCTGAAGAGTTTCCTTCTGCCTCCTTCAGGAGATAGTAGACCCTCAGGGCTGTTATATTATTCTTTGTGCTCTACTTGGCCACCTGGAGGTGATACTAGGAGCCATTTATGGCCCTACAGTAGAGGATCCACAATTTTTTACCACACTAATGTCCAGTCTGGCTCCCTGGACCTCTCTCCCAATCATATTCGGAGGCGATTGGAATTTAGTCCAATGCAGTGATCTAGACAGAACCAGTCGGGTCCGTTAAGCTCTTTCCACTAGTCAACTGGATCTCTGGGACTTGATGGACACTGTGGGTTTGGTAGACCCATGGAGGACATTAAACCCAGACAGCTGAGATTATTCTTTTCACTCCCTCCTGCATAACTCCTTTTCCAGATTGGACTATTTTTTTGTTAGGGGTGGATTATCTCAGTGGGGTCCTCTTATGCCACTATTCGGCTAAGGTTTTCTCAGTCCACCACCCTGCCCTATTACAGGCACATCTTTCCCCCTCCTTAAGCAAGGATAAAGTCTGGACTTTAAACAATCAGTTAATTGAAATCAGACGGTTTACTGCAGCATATTCAGTCTTTTGTTGCCTCCTTTATGGAGCTTAATTTCCCTTCCATGCCTACCCTTGAAATGTTGTGGGGTGCCTTGAAGTGCACTCTTAGTTGGGGAATTGATTTGTTTGGTGACCAAACAGAAGAGACAAACCATGGCTAACTTATCTTCCCTGCTGTCCCAGATTCGATCCTTGGAGGAACATATCTCTCAAGCTTCTCCACAATCAGAGTGGGAGTACTTAGAGTGTCTACATTTTCAATATGATACATTACTAGGGGGAAAAAGCGGAGCATATTTTGCTCCGCTCCAAAGTGAAATATTTTGATCAGGATGAAAAGGTGGGGAAACTTCTGTCCCTCCACTTGTGGACCCAAGTCATGGATAAGATTGTTTCCTTCATTCGCACTGACTCTGGTTCCCTTCTTACCTCACTGTGCGATATTGTTGACTCTTTTAAGACCTTTTATCAACAGCTGTACACTCCACTCTCCTCTCCTTTTTGCCCGGCTTACTTAGAGATTTTTCTGCAAGATATTCCTCTTCCCCAATTGACTGATTCACAGATTGCCATATTACAGGCCCCATTAACATTGGCTGAAGTTTCTCAAGCTATTGACTCCTTAGCTCCTGAAAAGTCTCCTGGCCCGGATGTATTTACTATCAATTTTTATAAGGCCTGTAAGGATCAATAGACTCCTATACTACTCAGCACTTATAACTATATATTTAGGGAGGGCCTCTCTGACCTTTCTCTCACTGTAGCCACTATAGTGGTGATTCCTAAGCCTGGCAAGGATCCCTTGCTGGTCTCTAACTACAGGGCCGATATCACTTATTAATGTCGATCTTTAAATCCAAGCTAAAGTATTGGCCTACAGACTGGGGCTAGTTTGGGATTCACTTATAAGCAGTGAACAAGTTGGGTTTGTTAAAGGTAGGCTCTCAGCAGACCATCTTAGGAAGTTATCCTATCTTTTTTTCGGTGTCCCGGGACTCCCTTACTCCTGCAGTTTTGGTGTCTTTGGATGCCGAAAAAGCTTTTGATAGGGTCTCATGGGACTACCTTTTTGCTCTGCTACCCAAATTTTATATTCCCCCAGTGTTTATACAGTGGGTCAAGGTGTTCTATTCCTCCCCATCAGCTCGGATCCTTTGTAATGGTGTTTTATCCTCGCCTTTTTCTCTCCACCTGGGTACCAGGCAGGGATGTCCTCTCTCCCCATACTTATTTAATCTTTTCCTGGGACCCCTTATCCGTACGCTCAACCTTTCTCCTCAGGTTTCTGGCATCTCCATAGGTCATACTGAGTGCAAATTATTGAGATATGCGAATGATATTCTACTACATATTTCCTCCCCTACAACATCCCTGCCCACTGCCCTGCAGATTATTTCCCAGTTTGGCATTATCTCCAATTATAAATTAAACCCTGCTAAAACCGAAGTTATGCCACTGATGGTAAAGATTAGGAGGGGAGATAAGGAGGCAGTAAGTGAAGTGAGGCTGGGAGGATTTGTAGGAGCTGGTAGGGGTTGTGTAGACACGTAGTAGGGAGGAGAGAGAGAGAGAAGAGTGAAAAGGCATAATGGATGGAAGGGGGGAGAGCATTCCACAGTTGAGGATAGTGGAAGGAGAAGGCGGATTGACCAGTGGTGGTAGCTCGGTGGGGGATAGAAAAGAATCTTGGGTCAGAGTTGCAGAGGGAGTAGGTGCATTGGGTTGAAGTGTAAATGAAGGAAGAGAGATAGGAGGGAAGGTTTCCAGTCCAGAATTTTGCTATGAAGGTGCCCAGCTACTTTTTTCTCACCTCTGTTTGTATGTGTTCCATAAATATGCACACTGCACTCCTGTGTGAATGTTACAAGTAAATAGTTGTCTTGCCATGTGGCTGAGCATTTGAGAAAGAGTAATGTTCTAAGGGACAGCCCGGTTCCAGTTGTCTCAATGGCACAGCTAGTTAACACAATTGGAATGGTATTCCGGGAGGCCTGGGTTCAAGTCTCAGCTGAGGCACTTACTTCTTTCTCACTTCTGTTTGTATGTGTTCCATAAATATACACATCACACTCCTGTGTGATTGTTACAAGTAATTATTTGTGTTGCCATTGGGTTGTGCATTTGAGAAAGAGTAATGTGCTCGGGGACAGCCCAGGTTCCAGTTGTCTCAGTGGCGCAGCTGGTTAGTACAATCGGAACAGTATTCCAGGCAGCCTGGGTTCAAGTCCAAGCTGAGGCACTTTCTTCTTTCTCACCTCTTTTTTTGTGTGTTCCATAAATATGCACATCGCACTCCTGTGTGATTGTTACAAGTAAATATTTATGTTGCCATTGGGTTGTACATTTGAGAAAGAGTAATGTGCTCGGGGACAACCCAGGTTCCAGTTGTCTCAGTGGCACTACTGGTTAGCGAAGTCAGAATGGTATTCCGAGCAGCTTGTGTTCAAGTTCCAGTTGAGACACTTAATTCTTTCTCACCTCTGTTTGTATGTGTTCAATAAATATGCACACTGCACCCCTGTGTGATTGTTACACTATTAAAAATAGTAGGACACAGTCGGCCTGGTGGTGCTGAGGGTTTAAGCGTTGGATGCCACACCTCGAGCCATGCCGGCAACCTGGGTTCAGGAACAAGCCCAGGTGCTGGGGGTCAGCAGGGGAGGGAGAGAATTGAGCTTCCAACAGATTGTTCTCCTCCCCAGGGTGGGATCCGGGGCTCGCTCAGTGCAGTACAGACCTCTAATGGAGACCGGAGGTTGCTCAAGCACTGAGCCGCATAAGAGGGGTGGAGTGACGTCAGACATCAGCGACCAGGATTGCACAGACATCATTGCAGGTCTCACTCTGGGGAGCAACTACATAAAGAAAAATCCCCATCCTCGGGGATAGGTGATGGCACCACCTCCCTCATAGCCACACTCCAGACACCAGGCACTCTCCTTTCCAGGGCCGAGCCCTGCACAACACACTAGATTTCAGATAGAGCACCCTGGGTAGATAGGGCAGCCTCACCTTGGGGGGTTCAGAGCTGGGGGGTCAGCAGGGCTGGTGCCAGGAGGAGTAGGTGTCTCAGGTGGGAGGTAGAGCTTGGTGTAATGATGGCTGCCAGAGAGAGTTCCTCGGTGGATGGTGAAAAAATAAAATACACAAAAAATAAAAATAGTAGGACACCCCGCGTGTCCCCTCTCTGATGTGTTGCTGTGGGGGTTCCTAGAATCCACTCCTCAAATGTCAGGGGGAGAAGGATTCCTGTAATAACATGTACTGCAGTTTGCACCACTTTCCAAAACCCTGCCAACACTGGACAACTCCAGAAAATGTGCCAATGGCCACAGGCCTTCTAGCAGGCTGCTGACTTGGAGGTGCTGTAGTGTGTGATGGTTGGAGTGTGAAAATATTGAATTATCACTTTCCAGAAGAATTTGCATCATATTGATGCTGAGGTCACCTTCCAGTCCCATTTCAGCCTGAGGGTCCAGTCAGTCTTACTGATAGAAATATTTGCTTCCCTTTCCCATGCCAGCCTGTGGGTATGCAAGGAATTACCAGTATAATTAATCAGCAGTTTGTAAATCCCTGATATGTGTATCCCTGGGCCAGCAGCAATCATAACTACACCATATAAAAATGCTTCCCAACCCATGTATGGCCTAGTAAGTTGTGGGATATGATCCTCTGAATTAATAAAGTGTCTCACTTGCATGTATCATAACAATTCTATATTTGACCAATTAAATGTGTCCTTAGCTCTCTGAAATGTAATACGCATATTGTTCTCTAGAAACTGTGTGAACCTGGTGATTCCATGAGCCTCCCACCTAGCGTAGCCCAGGTCAAGAACAGAGGGAATAAACTCTGGCTCATATCTAATAAGAGAAAGTGGTCTCTCTCCAGTGGGGGTATCTGTGAGCCTTCGTATTTTTTTAAGTATATATATGCCATGCTTAACCCATCTATTCTGCACCATCTTCTCATACTCTAAGTGACCTCAGTCAGGGCTGAAGTAAATAATGGTCTATCTCCCAGTGCAGCATCTTCAATCTGATACCACTGGGAGGAGGTCCTCTGTTTGGCCCATGTAATAACCATGGCCATCTGGGCTGCCAGGTAATAGAAAAGAAAATTAGGAAGGGCTAGGCTCCTCTCTTCCTTAGGATGCTGCAGCAGTCATATAGCCACCCTTGGTTTTTTGCTATTCCAGACAAGGCGAGAGATGTTCTTATTTAGTTTATTTCAAAAGATGAGAGGGATATGAAAAGGAGGGCACTGAAACAAGAAAAGTAGGTGTAGCAAGATATTCATTTTTACCATGTCCACCTTCCCCACTAAAGAGAGAGGCGATAGGCACCATCTAGTCATGTCTCATTCCAGAGCCTCCTACGGTCTCTCATTGTTTGAGAAGAAAAGCCTAGAGAGGTCAATAGTTATTTGGATTCCCAAATATTGAATCTGGTTCCAGGGGGCCCATCAGAAGGGAAATGTTTCTTTAAAGGGGCTAGAGCTACTGCCACTGATCACCAGGGCTTTGGATTTGGAAAATTAATCTTTTATCTTGAAAGTATGCCAAAAGAGTTTAAAGTTTGTATGAAGGGTGGCAAGAAAGTCTCCAGGTAGGATAAAAAAAGGTGGAGTCATCCGCATATAAAGATAATTTTTGTTCCTTGCCCTCCCACCATTATACCCCTAATCTTCAAATTGTGCCATACTTTGGTAGCCAATGGCTCTAGACTCAGGGCAAATAAAAGAGATGATAAGGGACAACCCTGCTGCATCCCCCTGGATAAGGGGAAAAAACCTGAACTAATGCCATTAACCCTCACCAGTGCTTTGGGATTATTATACAACTGAGAAATGGCTTGCATGAATTTGGGGCTGAATTGCATTTTTTCCATGGATGACTTTAGAAATTGCCAATTAACCCTATCAAATGCTTTTTCAGCATCCATGGAGATGGCTATCTGAAATGATTTTTGGGACTTTTGGGCATGGACATCGGCAGGCATATGCAGTGTACACTACTGCGTACATTTCATTTTGCCTGGGGTAGCATTCGCAAGGTACTCCTACATAAGCCTTTGCTGCTCACATCCTGCTTTACACACACCATTCCCTGTGCTGTGCTGGCATTGATGTGCTATTTCTGGGGGGGGGGGTGGCGGCAAGAGCATGACTAGCCAGCATTTGGGATATATGGTTTTCAGTAGTTGGAATCCTCCGTCCTCCATGCGCCAGCAACGGTAAGCCTCCAAGATCCCTGATGAACCTAGAACCATAGGGTAGGTAGGGATTTACACGTTATCAGTGCCAGCGTCACTCCAAGTGGGGTGGGGGCAGTAGAACAAAGGACAACACCTCTGGAAGTAATACATGTCACATGCCAAGTCAGCATGGGAAATTATGAGAGAAGAGCTAGCTTAGCAAACAATGGAGGGGGCACTGATTTTCAAAGTTTTCTGCCTGGTAGTATAAGTCACTTTTTTTACTATACAGCACAAATCCTCACTGTATACAGATTACTCCGAGAACAAAATTGCATGCGTTAGCATGGTGGCTTCACCCTCCTTCCCCAAGACATGTCCCATGGCAACTCCTTCAAAAACCCACATAAGTCGAACTGCAGAGTATTTGACATAGAGCCTCTCTATTTTCATTCTTTTGGGGACACGAGCTGGAAACTAAGGCTGAAGCCCTTGTTTATGAGAGCATAAGTAATCACCCCCATCCCTCCCGCACTCTGCTTCACCATTTTCACCAGGACAACTCACTGTGTCTCTTCTCTGAAAGTGCCACTCACTAATGGACCTCAGCTAAGGTGCCTAGGGGTTACTAAGTGCAGCATCAGAATATGGAAATAAATAGATACAGACATATTCCTATTCATTTCAATGCCTAAGTTAATGAAGGATCATGTTACTTAATGGTAAGTGACAACAACTGACTAAACTTTTAAGTTTTGTTACATACGCTTGTTTTGTTAATTTCACTCGCTTTCAAGACCTCATCGAGTAGAGCGAGAGGTGAGCAAGTGAATGTCTAAATGCTGCTCATGAAAATCTTACTGAAAGCTTGCCAATTGCAACTGCGAGGGGACTGTTTTTTTCCTCAGGGACTGCAGAGACTCTTATCAGGAAAGGCAGGGAGACTAATTATTCCCTCAGGACATTTTTACTAAATTACTCAGCTAACAGCTATTTCCTTATGTCTCCTTCACCAGATTTAAAATAGATACACCCTCGCTATGAATCTCTGCTCTCTGATTGAACCACTCACAGCATTACTGCTTTGACATCCAGCCTTTCATAAACATAATATTGGCATGTAAGGCCAAGGAATTTTAATATTTACTGAAAGGATGCCCTTTAGCTTACCTAGAACATAACAGGTCCATGAAAGGGAACATTGTCAAGATGAGATACAAGAAATCAGCAGCTTATAGCATAAATATTTCTAAATAATTTCCAAATATAAGTGCTATGGGCAGAGATGAAAAAGGGGACAGTAATCAACAATCTGCAGTTTAGTCCCATTACAGAATAATTTCAACATGATTACACTTCAAAGTGTGGGGGGGGGTGATGAAGCAAGTTGGGGTACTTCATTTCCTCAGCCTTAAAAATTGTATGGTGGTTTAAAATTGCCTATGCAATGCAGAGTTAGGACTGACTGGCAGGGCTGGCAGCTTGTAATGCATTAATTGTAATGCACTATGTACTCTTATTTTTATCAGTAACATTTTTTATTAATTTTCACAAATAACATTCAATAAAATACAATAAATATAATATACTTTCAAACTCTCAGCAGAAGTTGCCAGCGTAAATATAACATAACAATCATAAGCATTCTTATACTATGTATACCCTAAATCAATTTCTAAGAAATGAAGTATCTATCCTACTATTCACAAACATAGAAATATAGACGTTGATGGCAGATAAGGACCATGTAGCCCACCCAGTCTGCCCATTTTGCCTACTTATTGCAAAACCACAGATCCTAGTGGATCTGCAGCTAACCCTTTCTTTCCTGTCGCAAGGGTGGTTTTATGTCTGTCCCATGCATTCCTGAATTCCCTAACTGTTTTTGCCCTTACCACTTCCTTAGAGAGGCTGTTTCAAGCATCCAGCACTCTTTCAGTAAAAAAGTACTGCCTCATGTTGCCCCTGAACCTCGTCCCCTCCAACTTCATCTCATGCCCCCTTATTTTTGTACATCTTTTTTTGAAAAATGCTACCCTCCTGTAACTTGTTTATACCCCTGAGATACTTGAACATTTCCATCATGCCCCCCCCCCTTCCAGGGAATACATATTGAATTCCTCCAGCCTCTCCTCAAAGGGCTTCTCATGTAGACCATGCACCATCTTTGTAGCCTTTCTCTGGACTGCCTCTACTCTGTCTAAGTCTTTCCAGAGATGTAGTCTCCAGAACTGGACACAGTACTCTAGCTGAGGTCCCACCAGTGATCTGTACAGTGGCATAACCACCTCCTTCTTTCTGTTGGTGATGCCTCTCCCTATGCACCCCAGCATCCCACTGGCTTTCCCCACAGCTTTCTCACATTGTTTGGTCACCTTTAGGTCATCCGATATGATTACCCCCAGGTCCCATTCCTGCTTGGTGGCTACTAGTACCTCCCCCCATCTTGTGCTCCTCCCTTGGATTTCTGCTCCCTAAGTGCATGACTTTGCACTTTTTGCATTGAATCTTAGCTGCCACATTTCTGACCACTGCTCCAACCTGCTTAGGTCTTTTCTCATTTTATCTCCACCCCCCTCCCCCCCACGAGTGCCATCCCTATTGCAGATTGTAGTGTTGCCTGCAAAAAAGACAAATTTTCTCCTCCAGTCCCTCTGCAATGTTGCGTATGAAGACATTGAAGAGGACTAGCCCCAGGACTGATTCCTGTGGCACCCTACTGGTCACCTCCTTCTTTCAGATTGGACACCATTTACCAGTACCCTCTGTGTCCTGTCCCTTAACCAATTTCTGACCCAGTTTACCACCTTGGGACCTACCCTATGCTGCCTAACTTGTTTGACAACCTTCTATGTGGGACGGTGTCAAAGACCTTGTTGAAATATAAGTAGGCCACATCCACCATCCTTCCCTGCTCTACCTCGCTGGTCATCCAGTCAAAGAAATCTATTAGATTTGTTTGACATGACCTTCCCGCTGTGAATCCATGCTGCCCTGGATCCTGTGCTATGCTCAATTAAAGGAATAACACAATCCTCTCCTTTAACAGTGCCTCCATTAATTTACCCACCATCGAGGTCAGGCTGACTGGTCTGCAGTTGCCTGCCTCTTTTCGGCTTCCACTTTTGTGAAGAGGTACCATATTTGCCCTCCTCCAGTATTCTGGGACTTCACCTGTCTCCAGTGATCAGTTGAATAGGGTGGTCGGGGGGGAACCAGCACCTCTCTGAGCTCTTTTAATATTCTGGAGTGAATCCCATCAGGCCCCATTGCCTTATCTATTTTCTAAGTTCCTCTAGGACTCTGTCTACAGTGAATGAAGTGGTGTCCACCTCCCTTCCATGTTTGCTTTTTTTGTTGAGTTGTGGACCCTCCCCTTCTCTTTCCTTGATGAAAACTGAACAAAGGTATTTGTTCAATATTGTTGTTTTTTTTTCTATGTCTTCCTTTGTATACCCTCCTTCTTTATTCTGCAAATCCCACTCCTAGTCTTCTTTCTCACACTAATGTAGCTGAAGAAGGTCTTGTCACCTTTCATTATAGCCTGGGCTATATTTCCCTCATTTTGTGTCTTTGCTGTCCTTTGCCCTCCCTGTCTCCCTCTTCTTCTCCAGACACTGCTCCATGTCCTCCTCCCTTTGTGTTTCTTTG
Source organism: Neoceratodus forsteri (assembly GCA_016271365.2). NCBI lineage: Eukaryota > Metazoa > Chordata > Ceratodontiformes > Ceratodontidae > Neoceratodus > Neoceratodus forsteri. The sequence goes on from CM028136.1 coordinate 660,320,948, forward strand.
TATCTCCTGAAGCTCCCCCCTTTTTTCTCTCACTTTCCTGGTCACTTCCTTCAAGAACCCAAGTGGTTGTTTCTTTTTCTTACCCTCGCTTTGCTGTTTAACACAGAGGCTTGTTGCCTCTGTTATGGCCCTCTTGAGAATAGACCACTACACATCATAGAGAAAAACTATTAAATATTACTTCTAAGGTGAAATAAAACTAAACCAATGTATACACCAATATGATAATCATATAACCAATGCTTTACCCTTAATTCGGGCCTTTGTTCTTTCCTCCTGTTCTCTCTGAGTAAGTACTCTTTTTGATCTTATCCTTTGGTCTTCACCTTTAGATAATTAGATTCCTGAACTGGCTGCTAAATCTGGCATGAATGTCCACTGTATACATAGTGCCCTTCACTGATATCATCAGGTTGAAATTGTGGCTTATGGAATTGTCTGCAAAAATGATTGTTGGGTCAAAGCATATATGATAAGCCTACTGTCAGTCTGTATGCATGTTTATAGTTTAACAAAACAGGTAGCAACAAAAGTATGACTGCATCAGTGTTGGAATTATTTATTTAATTTATTAAGTTATTTAAATCTCAGATTACAAATACCTTTGAGCTTGAGGCAGCTCATTTACAAATGTTCCACATCAAAGAAAGGGTCACAATAAGGTAGGGAGGTATTGACAACATTCATTGTATCAATGGAGGTACAGACAACATTCATGGTATCATCAGAGCACAGCAAGTCAACTGGTAAATAAGTGGGAACAGTGCTACACACTCAAGATTACAAGCAAGCATAGAAAACTATAAGGTACATTTGAAGCAACATTGCTAATCAGAGGTGGGGGGAGGGGAAAAGTAAGCAAGGGGTAGGGGAGATGAGACGGCAGAGTCCAGACAGAGAAGGGAAGGAAAAGAAAATATGTCAGCTAGAGGCCTTGTCGTAGGGTGAGGGGGAAGGGAGGCTAAGATGGGAGAAGGGGTTAAAGAGGGGAAAAGGAGGGCAGATGAAGGGAAAGAAGATAAGGGAGAGTGGGGACCAGAGGGCCTGGCAGGTACAGGAAGAGGGGGGGTTCAGTGGGATAAGAGCAAAGAGGGGGTGAGGTAAGGGAAGAGGTGGCAGGGGGAAAGGGGAAATTGTTCTGTCAGGAGAGGTGAAACGAAACAGGAAGCCAAGTAACAGCCTCAGATAGTGAAAAAAGTGGTATAAGGGTGTCTGCAGAAGTGGGAAACTAGTTGTAACAATCACAAGTGCTTTTGGTTAGGAGATGCTGATGAAGCCTAAGTTTATATTGGGACAGACTAGAAAGACTGCTCAGTTGGTTGCTTAGATTATTAAACCACAGGGGGGCTCTGTATTGAAAGGATCGCTGATATTGAGCAGTCCAACTGTGGGGTACTAGAAGGAGGTCAGAAACTGAGGTACGTGTGTGTTGAGTTTTAGGGGATTTGTTTAGCATAAAACCAATGCTCGGGGGTAGTAATCCAAGTAGAGCTTTCTTGGACAGGGGGCAGGTTTGATATTTGATCCTATTACTTAGTTGGAGCCAGCCAGATTGAGCATATAACTCACAGGTATGAGTGAGGTGCTTACCACCCATAAGTAACCTACAGGCTTTGTTCAGGGACACCATGAGTCATTTAAGAGACGAGGAGGTTGCAGCACAGTATATGATTAGACCATAATCAATGATCAAGAGGACCGAGCTGTGAACTGCAACTTTCAGGGCTTCTTGGGTAAGACTTTATCTGTGTCTGAAGAGGAGCCCAATTCTGGTATTAACATCTCCGGCAACATTTTCAATGTGAGGCACAAAGGTAATGTGACTATCCAGGGTTAGACCTAGGTATTTTAAAAGCGGAGTTTGTTCAAGAGTGTCTCCATGGTTGTTGGTGATAGTGAGTTGATGGGCCTTAAACTTATTCCGAGAGGAAGAAAACAGCTGGACTTTAGTTCTTTTGTAGTTTAGCATTAGTTTGTGATTATTAAACCATCCCTCTGCTTCTGTGAAGCCTTGTTGAAGGCTGTTTTCAAGAGCGTTGGGATCCAGGTGGCTAGTAAAGATGACTGTGTCATCTGCATAGAGGAGAGTACGCTGGTTGCAGACAGCTGGAAGGTCGTTCAGGAATTACAGGGAGTACTTGCCAGGGATTTGCCTTCATAACCCTGAAGTGAGCTGTGGTAACTCAAGCATCACTGTCATTGACTTGTAATGGTAAAGAGTTTCAGGATAGAACCCTCATGGGCTCCTGATAGCTCCCAAAGCTCATAAGGTGTAATTTCAGCACTGTGTGAAATACCCCACTTAATTTCCATAAGATTCAACATTTTCGTAGAAGTATTAGAGCAATAATTTTTCTTGGAAATTCCTTTCACTGTGGCTTTCCTGAGCATTTTGTTCAAGTAATTCAAACTTGTGTTGTAGAGCTAAATGGTGTAAATGAGCACAGTGATATTGTAGAGTTACTGTTAATGCTGTTCCCGAGAATGAGCCCAATTTAAAGCAGCATTTATTTAGTTTGCAAAAATGGCATCATATAGTTTTTAGCATTATTATATTTCTGATATAATTAGAATCATCACCAGTATATTTTTATTTTTCTTAGATGTTTTAATTTTATAACTAAAGACTCAAGTCATTAAATATGGCCACCATTAGCAAATGTTTAAAATTCCCTCCCTCAAGGTCATGTTTTGAAATATAATAGGGGATTCATACTGTGGATGTATTAAGAGGGTGCTAGCACTTTTCTTTTTTTTTTCTGTAGGGTTTTTGTATTTCTTCCAGCCACTTCCTTTGATCAGGGATGTATTCTTGTTTTTGTGTTTGTTTGTGCATGGAGTTGGGAGAGGGTGTAATACAATATCTGTTGATTTTGAGGGTACATCACTGGTGAGATACCGTAGGGTAGAAGAACCGGTAATGGGTAGTGGGGGGTAGCAGTGTGGGCAGCACTGAGTACAAATTTGAAATTCCTGGCTACACTCCTGCTTTTGGGATGAGATAATGTTCAGAAGTCTTTGGATATTATCCAACACAACCCATTTTCTAACCGTGATATGACAGGGTTGAATGTAATGCACTGCAGGCAGCACCAAGTGGAGCGGAGACACCAGCGAGAAGAGTGGTGGTCTTTCAGTGCCAGCATAAGCTACAGCATGAAACTGTGAGATCACACTACCTCTTTTTTTAACGGGCTGTGTTTCCTGTTACAGTCATGGCTTGTGACTGGATTTTTGTATCCCATTTTCTAAATATGAAATAATACATGGTGAGATGTGCATAACAAGAATTCTGCATGTAGCCAAGCTGTGAGATACTAGAGTACATTAATCCTGAAAAGGAAGCTTGAAGGACTTATAAAAGCATCCCACACAAAAAGTAGGTATGGCATTTGAGTTGCACATCCCCATGTTTTGTTTTATATAATTGCTGTGCAGTATTTTTTAGCCCTAAGGATTTGATTATGTGGATGTTCTTAAAGTTGGAATTTTTGCACTGTGTCTCTTTCTTTCTGTCTCTCACATACTCTGTCTTAAACGTGTTGCCTTCTTTGTTTTATTTTTTTAACGGGGTTGAAGTCTCTTGCCATATGTGGCAGCAGAGGGCTGTGGCAGCAGGCGGGGGGGCTGTGGCAAGGGAGAGAGGCAAGCACTAGCAATACTTAAAATGTGTGGTCAGGTTTAGATCCTGCGTCTGAAGGCACTTTCACTTTTGTGAGTTGAGTGATTGCCTTATTTGTTTTGTTTTTTTAAGGGGGTTGACATCCCTTGTGATAACTAGTAAGGGAGAGAGACAAGCAGTACTTAAATGCATGGTCAGTCAAGCTGCAGTGCTGCATCTGAAGGCACTTCCATTTTTGTGAGTTGAGTAGTTGTGGTCAGATAGCTCAATGGAAGCATCAAAATAAAACAAATAATTGCACTTACCATGAGAGCAGGAGAAAGAAGGTATGTCAGACAGTTTAAACTGCCTAAAAGCTGTATAGACCTGATAAGCAAGGAATCACGTGGTTGCATGCACATGGGCTGTACATCCGCATGTCTGGTGTGTGA